>OU342745.1:70990882-71590882 GCA_910589775.1 Avena eriantha | reverse complement strand
TTTCAGAAAAGCAAAGACTTTGAAAATGTTTTGAGCATGGGATGGTCGTAAAGGAGAAAGGTTTTGACCATGGGATGGTCGGACGGGGAAGAAAGGAGTTTGGTCGTGGGACGACCGGAAGAAAGGAACAAATGGGTGACCCAATCCTAGTGTTTTACAAAACTTTTCAAAAAGGTTTCCAAAATGTTTACAAAAAATTTCAACAAAGATATGTAGAGGCTATATCTACAAGAGAAACTATTTGAGAAAAGAACCTCTCTTGGAGCCCTACTACTACCACGACCCTATTGCATATCCTCTTGTTATTATCATTCTCTTAAGGTGGTTTACGAGTACATTCAAAGTACTCCCTAGCATTGTCCCTGGCTATTAACTTGGTCAGATATCAAGAAGAGGAGGAAGTTGATAGCTATGCAAACTAGGACGTTCTCCCAGTCAGTAACCTGTAGGTTAAGGCATGGCTCGGGCACTGCGCGTATGGCCTTTCCGCTAATGTTGATCAATGTAGCCATAATGGCAGTTAAGGTATGACTTGTATCCATGTAATATTTGGATGTTTACTTTGATACTTGTCGGTTATGTGCCACGACTAACTGATCATGGGATCGTGGTTGTATGCATAATAGGGATTCTCGGAGGATTAATCCAGGGGCCCCACACTTTGGTTCTTCGCGGATTAGGCCGTTGAGTGGATGCGAGTATCGATAAGTTCTTCGGATAATGAACCTTCGGCAATGTTTCCCAGGCGAGCAGTCTCCCCCTTTCTACCTATTTTGCATTTATAGTCTTTATTTCCTCCTGTTGATCTATTGCTATCCGTGTTGCGATGCTTTAGTTTCCGTGCACCATTTATATTCCTTGTAGCCTCTATATTGCCTTGGACACATCCTATTGCCTGTTGTTTGATAGATAGCCGGCCTTGAGAGTCATAGTTGCTTGCTCAGGTGCTGCTTCGCGTTGTCATTATCGTTCCACCGTTGATGGAAGGTTGGTACATGCTTAATGGTGGAAATGCTTAATAGTGGAGATTATCATGACCTTAATTACAACCTGATAATTAAAATGCTGGGAATAGATATAACTAATGCAGAGGCATTGGTGGGCAATAGCTAATATTTGGTTTTTAACCGCTCACTTGTGTCCTGTAGGCCCCGAGTACTTGATACATGTTCCTTGACTATCGCACTATCTGCATGTGGGACCATGAATCCCCTTAGCTAGAGCTTGATTCATTTCTTATTTCTTGGGGCCACAAACTAGTTTGGGGCTTTATTACTATCCTGTACATATGCCATGCTTTACTGCTTTATTTACGATTGTGCGTGGAGCACCTATACTGTTTAGGATCGCGGCACGATTTCGCGGTATCGACAAGCCCAATCACACTTTTAGGTTCCTAGTCGTTTATAGCCGTTCTCGCAAACCCTGGGTCCGTCTCGGAGCCAGCCAACTTCGTTGCGGGTAGCTTATTGGGGTGGCCCCCTGAAATATTTTATGAATCTTGTGATTGTTTTGTCGTGAAAGCCTCGTTGGGTTTTTATTTGGTTTTTCCGAGGTTGATCATGCGTGTGTTGTTATTTGTGCACCCCTGCATGGTAAATCTTTCTAAAAGCCATGTCCGCGGTTATGGATGACTTGGAGCACAGTATCTTGATCATAGACAACTATAACTAAAGTAGTGCTATTAATTTGACTTTGATATGTCTAGTAATCAGTTTCACTACAACGGAATGAGTAAATAAAATTGCCAACCACTGCTGGATTTGGGATAACTATGGCTAATTGTATCTGACTAGTAAGTATTGCAACTACAACAGAATGGTTAACTAAAACTGCCCACTGCTTATGATATCGGGATGACTCATGATATCTATATATGACTAGTAAGTGCTGCAACTATAATGGAATTAATAAAACTGTCATCTTTGTGCGTTCCATGGTTTGACTTCCTCGTTTGGTCTCGAGGGGGGAAATGCCAGGATGGGTATGTTTAGTGTTCGTATCAGGTTGGTTCCAAATAGGTCTTTTTTACCCCTCTCTAATAGCCGATAGTTGTATCGAGTCTCTACAGGTTGTTTAGTGCATGCTTCACTGCCACTTGAGTCCACCATACATAAGTAGGCGACAAACACCGAATTCTGTACTCGCCGTGTACTGGCCTTAGTACTAACTGCTCCCTTTTTTCCTTTGCCCTTTGTCGGCACCCTTTTTTGTTTAGAAGGTTTGAGATCAACGTCGCTAGCAGGGTTACCCTTCCGGCTTGGCCTGGGCAGGGTTATGGACGCCATTGGTTATTCTTCAGGGATCTTAGCCCCATTTGCATCTTATCCGTATTCGGATGTTGTATCGTTTTCAAGGTGATTTGGATCCTTGTATTGTATATATGTATTCTTGACTCTTGGAGTCGTTGTTGTATATATATGTTCTGTGGGTTCCATCGTGGACTATTGTGTAATGAGATTACTTCGTTTTCCACCCGCACGCAAGTGCCTGGTGGGCATATTTTAATCGTTTCTATGCGGGTTTTGGCGGGAAACACTAAAACTTGCATAGGGCCGATCCGAGGGTGTTACAAAGTAGTATCTGAGCCGAGCAGTTACGATACCCCACTGGTCCAGCCTCTAGGATAACCTAGCTAACAGCCGATGTGGAGTGTCAAAACTATTTTGTAAAATCGGTTAGATAGATCTGATTATGTCTGTTTTTACTCCTTACCCCTATGCTATTCTCCTCTTACCTCTATGTGTTTTGAATCTACTCTTATCTTTTCTTCGAGTCCGAGATTTCTCGTGGTTGGGTTTCCTTCATACCTTTAGGGTTTCGCTTCCTCCCTTTTATAACGGTGGTGCTACAATCATCGAATCTACATCTCGTTTGTTGTACGTTCATCCAATCCTTTTATCCTTGAAATCTTTACTTGTATGTGGCCTTGACGGATATCCGTATCGTTGAAAACATAGGAGAAGGATGAGCATTGGTGAAGTTGGAGTATACCTTGAGCATGTGTTGTTCATGCCAATGGAACCATCGCGATACCTAATCATGGTGTCTTTGCATACGAATTCTTTGTATCTCCTGGTGTATTCCAGCACGACGACATCATCTAGGCTAGATCCGATGAAGAGTCTGCATCACTCATATGTTCTCCGGACATCGCTTATCAAGATCTTCATTCTGAATTCTGAGAGTGGGTTGCATAATTCTCCTATTAATGTGCAGAGTAATGTTTTGGGTGCGCGATGGATTGATCCCCATCCGACTACTCTTATCATTTGTTGTTGTACATTGAATCGATGGATCAAGCAATTTTACTCCTTCCATGGAAGTTAGAGGTGGCCTTCTCTGTCGAGACCTCTACCTTCATCTTTTGTTTCTCCGGAGTGTTCTCTTGACAAATGTGGGCAAAGAACCCTTGTTGGTGGTGTCGTCGATTTCAAGATGGAGAAAGAACCCTTGTTAGTGGTGTCGCGAGGATCTACACAAAGCGAGAAGATTCAGACCATCAGCCTCTTCCCTGGACAGTGAGGCGGATCTTGAGGGCGAGATCCCTTGTTAGTGGTGTCAAATTGTAGCACCCCGGTAAAACCACTACTAGAAAATCGCGTGCTGTTTTCCTTTTATGCATCATCATGACCGCATGGTCATGTCATCTTGCCACATTTTATTTGAGCATCATCATGTCATCATGCATATTTTTACGTAAAACTATTTTCTAAAAGACTATCTTTGTTTTCTAAATATCCCCTTCATCGTTTGAAATTATAAAACCCTGGTCTTCCCGGATATTTTGTTGTCTAAAATTGTTTGAACAAGGTTTTGTAAAATAAAAATAAATCAAAATACATTTTTACCGGAGAGGTGGTCCAGCCCAACCGGCTAGACCACCTACTACCCAACCCAAAACCCACCTAGCCTCCAGACCAAACCCTAATCCTAAAGCTAAGCCCTAACCTCACCTAACCACCGATCCCACCCGCAGACACAACGCTCACCGCACGCGACCCTAGATCCTCCCAGCGCCGCCGCCCGTGCAAGCTCCCAGCAGTGAGCTCGCCCCTTCCCCATATCGTTTGCCCCATCGACGGACTCGCTCTCCTACCCCTCCTGCCTCGCTCGCCCTCTCCCCGTCGAGCTCGCCGCTCCGCCCGAGCCGGCCAGCGCAGCCGCTGGACCGGTCGACCTCGGCTGTCCGCCTCGCCATCCCTCTGCAACCTAGGAGCCCTGTCGTCGTTCCTAAGCATCCCCGCGTCCCTGCTCCACTCCTCGCTACGTGAGCGCCACCGCTCGACCCCTCCTGCAACACAGCTCCAGCCCGGGCCTCCCTCAGCGCACGAAGCTCTCAGCGCCCTCCGCCGCCTTCCTCGACTCCCTCTCTGGCCGCCACTCCCACACGTCCTCGGCCGCCCCTCGATCTGGCGCCCCAAGGTCTCCTCTGCAAGCCAGCCACCGGCTTCCTACCGTGAAACTCCTATGGACGCCGCCGTGCCACCCTCGTTTATGCGGACGCCCGTCTCCGACCAGCGTCCCGAGCCCGCTGCCCCCAAGCCTCCGTGTCGGCCATCTCCGGCGTTGGTGCCTCCAAGTCGTGCAAGTCCTCGTCGCCCTTGCGCTTGGGCTCTGTTTTTTTTCATGTATTGTCTCTGTGTTATGTGCTACCCCGTGCTATCCCAGGAGCTTAGGGGTTGTTTGGTTTAGGGTTTATCATCCAGGGGATGGGATATCCACAACCACCTGGTTATGAATAACCACTTTTCTTGTTTGGTTGAGATTGGTTGAGAGCAAGGTATGAGCCAATTTTTTGTTTGGCTGGAATGGTAAAATGTGGTTGGGGATAACCATACACGTCAAGTGGAGACTGGATATGGTGTAATGGTTACCTCTTTGCTAGTATGGTGAGATTGCCCATAACATATACTATTTTAAAAGAATGAATGATATGTTACACTCTAACAATAATTTCGACATAAGATATATTTCTAGCAATTTTCAAGTATAATATATCATAATCCGATAGTATACATAGCATTCCTTAACATAGCTGAAACTATTACATGCTATAGTTGAACAAGTTCAGACATCACTCAATATTTGGTTATATCAAAAGTCACAAGTGCATACAACCCATAGTATAATATTTGGTTGTCATCAAAAGCACAAGTCAAATATTCACTCAATATTTGGTTATATCGAAAGTCACAAGTGCATACAACCCATAGTATAATATTTGGTTGTCATCAAAAGCACAAGTCAAATATTAGAAGCAAGCAGCCTTCAACTATGAGACCCGCAATCACTTGAATCAACATTTCAAACATAGTCTGGGAAGGTATTTTTTCACATACCTAGCAACCCAAATCATCTTTTGGTTATTCTCCAACACGTGGAATGCCGTTGCGGTACGAGGATTCTCAACCAAGTAGACATAGTAATGGGCAAGGAAATCTAAAACCAAACCTGGGAGTGTTTTCATGCTCTCCCAAAGCTCAAGTGGAGAGTGGTTGTTGGCGCTAATGGTCTTCTCAATAGCAATGGTAAGTCTTTCACTACAAGCCAAGAGAGTAGCTTGCAGCCCATCATCTATAGAAGGGTTAGGTTTGGCCTTCTTCGGTTTAGGCGCCGAGGACTCTATAGCAATGCCAAGTCTTTCACTCCGCGGAAAAAAGAGCTTTTCTCATCCTAAGCATGTTTAAACAAGTTGTATCATTCTTCCATACTTTATTATCTAGATACTCTCTTCTCATCCTGTCAGTTTCATCTATTGGACCATAACTAATGCTTTCTCTCCGTTTTCTTTTTCTAGAATTCACAACCAAAGTAAACATTGAGACAAGCATATATGCCCCTGCTGTATGAATCAACATCCTTTTCTTGATGTCCATCTACAATGAGAAGTACCATGGAAAAGTACTTGAACAATTTAGCAAAACAGGAGACATATTATACATGTTGGATTCACAAAATCCACAAAAACTGAAGCAAGAAGAGAGTTTATACGCCTGATAGAATTGATAAAATCCACAAAAACGTGTAGTCCTGCTTGTTCAACTGCTATCTCTGCAAATTAGAGAGATCAATATTAGACAGGGGATATACAAAGGTGATGCAAGAAATAAATACAGAAGCTAATGCCAGGCAGCTACCCCGTCGGCCATCCCGACCCACCTCATCCCCTCGTCGATCCCTCCCTGGTCGGTCGTCTATCGACCTCTCCCCCCGTCGATAGCTCCCAGGCCACTACCCCCGTCGTTCGTCACTCCCTCCATGTCCACCGCCACTCCAGCACTTCCTGTACCCCATGCCCTCCAGCCATCCCTGTATCCCACACGCTACATCCCTTCCTGGCCGCCGCCCTCATGCAATCCATGGCCATCGCCCCATCGAGAAATCGATGCGGGGACAGCCAAGCCAGGAGGCTGCAGCCTACTGCCGACAAGAAAAATAGGGGAGAGGTAGGGAGGTACCTGCCACCGCCGTGTCGTCTGTCTTTCTAGAGTCGTGCCCGAGTTTCAGCCGCCGCCGCACTTGGATTTTTGCCGCTGCCGCCCGAGAGAGAGAGGAGACGGGGGAAAGGAGATAAGGGTGCCTTTCTCTTTTCTTTCGCGGGGGTGAGCAAGTGAAATAGCGCGAAATACCGTTTTGGGGTGAGCCCAGCGCGGGAGCCAGAAGTGGTTAGCCATAAACGCCACATTTCACCGGACGAGGATAGCCACCGTTTCAAGCGAATATTCATGGAATCTGGCTATCCTTACCCACTCTCACCCCTTAAACCAAACGCCTGGTAACAACTTTTTCAGTGGCTACCCCTAACCATTTAGGGATATCCCCTAAACCAAACAGGCACTTAGCCACAAGAAAATGTTCCTGCATGCAGTATCACATCGTTTTGTCTAGCTGCATGCCAGGTTGTGTGAATGCCCAAGTCCGAGACCTACACCCTAGTACCCACACCTCCAGCTATATCCTCATCGACGCCATCAAGATCTTCGCATTGAGTACAAATGCATCGGAAGACCACGGTGCCGAACCAAGTCCACCATCATCACTCGAAGCCAAGACCTAAGTACTCCGTCATGGACAACGAGATCGCCAACAGGGAACCAGGACCGCCGTGCTCGAAGCTCTCCATCCTGGAAACCGAATACCCCGAACCGCGAGGACCGCACCCTGGCACGCCAAGCTCTCCTTCCCGGAACCAGTCAAGATGGAACACCAAGTTATTCTTTGTGGATTCCGAAGCCTGATCCCGTGGATCCGAAGCCCGATCCCATCAAACCCTCGGTGAACACCAAGATCATCGATCTGATGTGTGACCCCTATCCGAGACCCCTATATTTTATAATATATGACATATACTTGTTGCATATTAAATCGTTCATATTCGCATACATATTGTGGTTGTTTGGGGGTATTTGGATGATTCACCTAAATTAAATATGGAGGCCATATGCGTGTTTTTCTAGTCTTATATTGTCTCCATTTAAATTTGTGTAGCGAATCGATGCCATATTTTCTCTTTTTAAGACAACATTTAAATTGCGGGGTATCTAAATAACTTGAACCTTATATTTAATTGTCGGGATCCCGATTCCTCTTAATATTTCCTAGTTGCATCACACCTTTTCCATGTCATACATCATACATGCATCATGCCCGATCTTCTGCCATGGTATTAAATAGTGCATCCGGTGTTTCTTTTAGTGCTTTGGTTCTTCGTGGATTAGGCCATTGAGTTGATGCGAGTATTGAAAAGTTCTTCGGATAATGAACCTTCAGCAATGTTTCCCAGGTGACCATTCTAACCCTTTCTACCTATTTCGCATTTATAGTCTTCATTTCCTCTTGTTGATATATTGCTATCTTTGTTGCGGATGCTTTAGTTTCCGTGCACCATTTATATTCCTTGTAGCCTCTATATTGCCTTGGAAACATCCTATTGCCTGTTATTTGACAGATAGCCGGCTTTGCAAGTCGTAGTTGCTTGCTCAGGTGCTGCTTCGCGTTGTCATTGTCGTTTCACCGTTGATGGAAGGTCGGTACATGCTTAATGGTGGAGATGATCATGACCTTAATTACAACTTGATAATTAAAATGCTGGGAATAGATATAACTAATGCAGAGGCATCTGTGGGCAATAGCTAATATTTGGTTTTTAACCACTTACTTGTGTCCCGTAGGCCCCTAGTACTTGATACCTGTTCCTTGACTATCACACTATCCGCATGTGGGACCATGAATCCCCTTAGCCAGAGCTTGATTCATTTCTTATTTCTTGGGGTCACAAACTAGTTTAGGGCTTTATTACTATCATGTACATATGCCATGCTTTACTGCTTTATTTACGATTGTGCGTGGAGCACCTGTACTGTTTAGGATCGTGACATGATTTCGTGGTATCGACAAGCCCAGTCACACTTTTAGATTCCCAGTCATTTATAGCCATTCTCGCAAACCCTGGGTCTGTCTCGGAGCCGGTCAACTTCATTGCTGATAGCTTATTGGGGTGGCCCTCCGAAATATTTTATTAATCTTGTGATTGCTTTGGTTTTTCCGAGGTTGATTGTACATGTGTTGCTATTTTTGCACCACTTGGAGCACAATATCTCAATCATAGACAACTATAACTAAAGTAGTGCTATAAATTTGACTTCGATATGTCGAGTAATCAGTTTCACTACAACGAAATGAGTAAATAAAATTGCCAACCACTGCTGGATTTGGGATAAGTATGGCTAATTGTATCTGACTAGTAAGTATTGCAACTACAACAGAATGGTTAACTAAAACTGCCCACTGCTTATGATATCAGGATGACTCATGATATCTATATATGACTAGTAAGTGCTGCAACTATAATGGAATTAATAAAACTGTCATCTTTGTGAGTTCCATGGTTTGACTTCCTCGTTTGGTCTCGATGGGGGAAATGCCAGGATGGGTATGTTTGGTGTTCGTATCAGGTTGGTTCCAAATAGGTCTTTTTTACCCCTCTCTAATAGCCGATAGTTGTATCGAGTCTCTATAGGTTGTTTAGTGCATGCTTTGCTGCCACTTTAGTCCACCATACCTATGTAGGCGAGAGCTGACGAATTCTAGACTCGCTGTGTACTGGCCTCTATACTGACCGCTCCCTTTTTCCTTTGACCTTTGTCGGCACCCCTTTTTGTTTAGCAGGTTTGAGATTGATGTCGATAGTAGGGTTACCCTTCCGGCTTGGCCTGGGCAGGGGTATGGGCGCGATTGGTTATTCTTCAGGGCTCCTAGCCCCATTTGCCTCTTATCCGTATTCGGATGTTGTATTGTTTTCAAGGTGATTTGGATCTTTGTATTGTATATCTGTATTCTGGACTCTTCGAGTCGTTGTTGTATATATATGTTTGGTGGGTTCCATCATGGACTATTGTGTAATGAAATTACTTCGTTTTCCACCCGCACGCAAGTGCCTGGTGGGCATCTTTGAATCGTTTCTGCGGTGACCCTGCATACCACTTCATGATGTAGTACACTAAGGTCGTTGACATAACACCAATGAAACTTCGTTCACTAGTATTACATCCCTCAAAGTGGTACAACAGAAACATAGTAGGTCCAAGACATGACTATAGATTACAACCTGACTCTTTACAAAAGATTCAGAGAACACTCTAGGTTAAAGAGATAGAAAGAACTTCTTACAAAGAACAACTAGAATTAATAACTCGGAACTATGTAATAACTAAGACTAGTATCTAAACTATTTGGCTTGCCATTGCTGCTATTGTAATGCTCTACAGAAGTAGGTTTCATGGCTAGAGTATCTACTCCTATCTAAATAGAGACTTTTTCTTCACTTCAGCTGATGTATATGTTGACTTCATTAACTTTATTGAAGAACTTGATCTGTTGATTATGGTTTCTTGAGTAGAAATTGATGTTGATGTCGTCTTCAACGTCTTCAAACCTAGCAAGGGTTAAGAAGGTATGGTGGAGGACGAGCGTACTCAGCAAGTTTACTAAAAAGGTGTGTATGATGCACTATCTCTACAGCCACATACCATAGGTCGTAGGTAATGCAAGTTTTCATAAACATTTCTTCAAAGATTGCTTTTATTCTGAAAACTATGTCCGACAGCCTTCACAGGTTGACCAGAACCTTCATGGGGTTCCCTTCCTACTGCGTTCATAGCTCCTTCCTGAAATAGGGAGTAACATGTCACAATTCTTACACTCTGCAGAGGTGCGTCACTTTTCCCACAAGAGACCTTAAGCTTTGTTGCACAGCCGGGAGTATGTCCCCATTCAAACATCCATGGTTTGTGGCCCAACCTAAGATCCAAGCCAATCATTGCCCCCTTCGCGACCCCGCATGAAGACACGATCCTTTCGGGCTGACTATATCTCCGTTAAGCCCCCTTTCGGGCAAGCTACACCCTAATGAGTTTCCGAAGACTCTATAAGAAGCTCTCTCTAGCGGTCACCATTAGCTATGGTGAACTCAGACCAAGACAGCTATGCACAGATAATCTAGACACCTAGATCGTGGGGAACTAACGGGTCCCACCCATGTGCTGGATTCTCTGGAACTCCACGAGAAATCAACAGCCTCACGATAAGGTCATCCGTCCATGCGAAAGGAAGAAGATACAGATGACTTCTCTGTCCCATTCCATATCTCATGGTTGACTCATAATATACGGCGCTAGAATCACTGGCGACATTGGTTGTTAAGTCCTAGATATTATGTTCCTTTACTGCTGGAAGTGTATCGATAGATTATTACCACTTGGTAAATAATCCATAATCAGATTATTATGAAAATAAAATTTTCTGTCCTTTTTGAAATGCAGGTGATGACAACATTTGAGTTACAAGCATTTGATAGAAAATAATCAAAGGACATGAGCAAGTTGTGAACTTGCCTTCTGTGATTGCAAGATTATGCACTCACGGTCTTCAAGACATTAGAATATCTAAATTCTGTAAACGGCATCATTGGTCCGGTAAGGACTAATGTTTAAAGAAACAAGATGCAATTATGCATAAGTAATGTAATGCAATTTGATAAACGTGAATCCTCGGAATAATCGTATCTGATCTAGGGTTTGGAAACTGGTGATGAGTTCTTAGGAATGGGTTGCACTTTTATATCAGATTCACACTTGTGGTTCTTATTAAGGCTTATGAGAGTGTGTGAAACAATATGTAAATACAACAAACAGTTGCAATACTAAAGCACTCAATTGAGCATGGTATTTGACAGATTACTTAAGCAAGATTGTTAAACAATTAAAGTTCTTATAGAAATGCTTAAATATTTCTTTAATGTTTCTTAAAATAATAACTTTTGAGAAAAATGTTACTTTTACAAGGAAAAGCATTTAAACTTGAGGTTAACACTTTTTTTGGTTTTCTTATTAGCTAAGATTATTAAAGAGGAAAACATTGCTACATTAAATAAACATAGCATAAGTGGTGAAGATTTACATGTTTTGAACAAGGCATCACATTGTAGATGGTTGACTTCTTAACATTCCACAAAGTTAGAATTTAAGTATTATTACTTGAATGAGATGGTGTTTTATTAAAGTTATAAGTGAGTAGAATTACTTTCGTATTAATGCTTATATTTTATAAGCATAGATAGGGTATTGCTAACATTACTTCGAAACTTAGTTTAATTCTTTAGGTGGATTCCTAAACTGGTAAAATAATTAGTGCTCAAATCTCGATGAGTTTATAATTGATAAAATATTTTTGGAGAGTAAAACATCCTTATTTTTAAATAGTAGTTTTAGGAAGTACAACTTAAATTGGTTATACCTATCTTAACTTCACTTAAACATAACTTGCATTAGTTATTACACTTTTGGACTTTAAACAAATAATGGTAAAGGCAATAGTAAAGATTTATATATTTTTAAGGAATTAAAATAAAAGAAAAGGGTTTTAATAAGATTTATTAGATCTTTACCTTTTATTTACTTCAATTATAAAACATGAGATTTTTAAGGTGTAGATTTTATTTTTCTGATCATTTTGGTATATTATAGGTATTTTTGTGATTTTTAAATAATAAGATATGAATTTTATAAGTTTTATTTCTTTATTAACACAAAATAAATAATAAATACTTATTTAAGTGATATAATATTTTAAGTTTATAGTTTTACATATTAGTTCTTATTTTTCTAAGAATTTTATTATATTATTTATATTTTTCTTATTTACCAATATTAAAATATGAATTTTCAAAGTATTATTACTTATAAAATCTTTATTAAATAATAATTATTTAAATAGTTAACATATTAATGTTTGTTAATAATGTTAAATTATAGATTTTATTTTTTTGTAAATTTTCATATATTAAACATATTTTTTTGAATTATAAAACAAAATATTTTCAATTTATAAGATTTAATCACTTTCTAGAATTAAAAATAAATATTAAATGGTTTTATGAGGTAAGGCTGATGTCAGCATGGGGTTGGTGACTTTTCTTACCACGGCTATTCCTAGCCCCAGTCACTGACTGGTAGGCCACTGGCCACCTCATATACTAGGTATTTATCTATTAAAGAAAATATAAATACAATTTATAAATAAATAAAAAATAGGTGGATGACATCACCGTGATGTCACACTGACATCACCCAAGCTCGATCCTCTAGATCGTCGATCGATCTGCCGATCGGTAGCGCGCGAGCAAGTGAGGTCGATAGGGTTCGATTCAGCGTGGCACGCTGAGCCACATCGTGGTTGCGCTACCCGGAACTAGTCATCGGAGTTACTCCGATGATGACAAACTACGGCGGCCGATGGTGTACCACGACGCGGTGACATTCTAGGGCGAGAGGAAGAGATTGAAGAGGTGCTTGAGCATAATTGGCTAACCAGGATGCTAATGGGATGATCGGCGAGGCGTGAAGAAGACCGGTGACGGTGAATCGTCGGTAATGGCCGCAGTGGCCGACAATACTCCTGGCTCGATTACGACAAGACAGAGGCATCCCGGTAAGCACGACTCAGCATGAATTAAGAGGGAGGCGAGGCGGAGCTTATGGCGTTGCCAGCAAGGCACGGGGAGGTGCGGAACAACGATGAAGGCGAGCTCTGGTCGAGCTAGGGTGTCGGTCGAATGGGGAACACACGAGAGAGAGAGGTTGCTGGGGAGAGAAAAGAGACAGGGACAAGGCAGAGGCGTCCACGATGGGTCTTATCCTCTCCTAGGGCTCAATGGAGGGTGGAGAGCAGGCGGCAGGGATCGATGGCAAGGCCGACGACAGGAACTCCTTGCTAACAACAGGGAAGATGACGAACAGAACGTCGAAAGGTTATGTGGGCCTGGGCCGATATCGGGACATAGCGAAGTGAGTGAGCAGTGGAAGCTAGCGCACGCGGGCGACGGTTAGCGCAAGGAAATGGGCCGTGGGCCGGTTCTGTCGACAGTTCTCCTCTTTTTTCTTCTTTACTCTATTTCTATTTTCTCCTTTATATTTCAACTTGAATTTCAATTTATTTAAACTCCAAAACTTTTGTACAATACTATAATATTTCAGGGGTCCTGACATTATCTGATTGACCTATTTTTTAATAGTGCATTAAAATATATTTAGAATTATATGAAAAATCCTTTTTATTAAGAAATATTAATAAGGATTAGGGTTTTAGGAATTGGTTTCTTATAATAAGTTTTCATAGAAAAGATTCTGTTTTTACTTGATAATCTTAATGGTACTGGTTTGAGATGTTTATTTATGTATATAGAATCTTGTTCCTACTTATCTTCATAAAGGATTTATTTTTATACATTATAAGGTATTAATCTTTGTGGTTCATAATGGTATGATATAAGCTTCATGGTCCTCCATATGTGGTGATTTACCAAATCCAATTCTACTTGGTTTGCAGAGTTTAGAATTACCACAGAACACGTTTGGTTAGGTCATTATGAATAAATAACAATCATTGGTAGAGAAATACTAATATTTATTCAAATATAGGTATATGGTTTTTTAGAGGATTTAATACTCATATTCAATTAGGGATATGGATGATTATTAAGGCCAGATATATTGCCACCATGTTTTGTGATCCTAAATAACCTCTCAACTTAAAGTGAGTTATTGGGATTGCCTTCATAATGTGATATTAATAATCCTATGAGGTAGGTCTCTATTAGGGTTTAAAACAATTAGATGGAAAAGGCTTCCATCAATACACTCTCAACTAGTATTCTACTATCTCTTAGACATTTCATTTGGCTAAGAGATACTATCCATTGGTTGCCTTAAAATAGGAATTGGTTTAACTACCTTCTTTATTCTAAGGTTTTAAAAGAAGAGATAGACATGGGTCTTGTCATGAGTTGATATGATCTTAGTTAAGGATTTCTCCATAACTCCTATCCTTAATACCTTACTAAGATTTTATTTAGTTAACGATTTCCTTTCCTAAATATACTCTATTTAAATCTCTCCTCTGCTTCACTAGGATCTCTTATTCCTAAATAAACTAGCTATCTGGCTCTACCATATCTATGATCATATGATGACATGGTCATGCCACTTCAACATTACTCCATTCTTACTCCTAGTATATAAATCCTTTTAATAAACTACCATTGATGCACCTATCAATGTAGCTACTACTAACTCAATCTATTAACTTCCTTAAATCCATATTGCAACTACTTCCAAGGCTTGCAAGATTATAGTTCTCTCTATATCACATGTGATATCAATCCTCTAGAATAGGTATGGCAGTACTCTTCATAAAACAGTTTTTTTCATGTAGTAGCTTGGTTAAGCTACTATGCCTTAAACTACTCCTTACAACTTATGTTATATGCTTCATCATACTCTAGCTTTACTTCTACTGATCAAGCTAGATGATTCAGTTTATTAGGGTTTTGCCTAATTTGGTATACTCACAACTCTTCTTTTTCAACTGGTCATCTATTCTCAAATGTTTTGAGAATAATGACCACCAACATTTGATCAAGCAAAGCTTAGGCTTCTAATTTTCTGATCTAGATCTATATTCAACTAAGTAGTAAACTTGTACTAGTCTTTCTATAAGGATTATATTGCTAGGGAAACTTACTTGAAGTTTATACCTACTTGGCTTAACAAGATTATTATTGGATACCCTAATACTACTAGCTTTCTTATAACTCCTCAATTACTAGCTTAACTCTTGGGTTTAGGTACAGCTTCTAGTTAACTCAGGAGTGAGTTAAGTCCTCCAACATCAAATGGTTTGATCTCCACTAAGGATCACATTCCATTGATGATGGCACACTCTACCATATCTAGTTTATCCTTCTTATTAAGTTTACTTTAGGTCTTTAAAAGGTCAGTATAATAGGTCAAAGGCTATGAGTCAATAAGTGCTAGGTCAAGAATTGCTCACACACATTGATGATCAATAGACACTAGGACTTGGTTAAATAGGACTGTCATCTATTAAGATGACACTAAGGGTATGTGATGGATGGTCTTGATTTGACTTCTTTTTCTACTCTATTTGTAATAAGAGTTAATGTTGAAGAACTACCATGGTGCTCATGGTAAGAATAACTATATCAAGCAAGTATATCAAGGTTTAGTTATGGGTTTCTTTTACTTAAGTTATATACTTAATTAGTATTCAAGGTTTGTTGTAGGTAATACCTTGATATCTTCTTTAGAACATTAAGTATTCATGTCTGAGTTGTTGTATGGAATACCATGTGATGATCTCTAGAAGATCTAGTACTCCTTATTAAGTAGTGTGTGGTGACTTAGTTTTATTACATTTGATATACCCTTAGATCAAATTATATTATCCAAATATAAGGTTTTAGCAAAGGTCATATTGAAACCTATCTGAGTTAACTTGATGATCTACTTCAGTTCCACCAGGTTAAGAGAAGCTTTAGTCACATTGACAAGATTTATTTTAAAAGCGCAAAAATTATCCGGATTTTCTATGCATGAATGCAATGCACACACCTGTGTTCAGCTTATTTCTAAGCTCTAATGTTGGGGTGCTACAGTTTCTATGCGGGTTTTGGAGGGAAACGCTAAAACTTGCATAGGGCCGATTCGAGGGCGTTACAACGGATGTCGACTGGAGGGATGGGTCTGCGCTGTTGTTTAGCTCCACGCATCTAGAATCCCTTCCATACCCTTATACATGAGCAACAATTCCAAAAGATGACTAAGGAAAAGTTACCCTCCAATTGGGATATGCCTCGTTCTAACCATGCAGGAAAAGAACACTTTAAGGAGGAAGATTGGGGAAATAATCACAAGGGCTGGGTTTACCAGTCCGACATGATCAAGAACCGCATTGAGAAAAATTCGGAGTTGATTCGTACTCTCACCTTCGAGATTGAGGATTTGAATAAATTGATTGAAAAGCTTATCGAGAGAACACCACCACCACTGAAGGTGTAATTCGTCATCATGTTTTTGCATCCCCTTGGTTTGTTCCAAGCTTGGGGGAGTGCTGCGGTATCACATCATTATCTTTCATCTTTTACCTTTTTAGTAGAGTCATATCATGAATAGAGAAGTTATCATATAGGATGGTTTGCATTGTGGAAGTATCTCTCCTCTAGTTAGTTATCTATGTATCCCTTGGTGTGAGTTGCCATTATAGAATATTAATGAGAAGTTCAATCATTTACTTTTTGCACATCTTATTTTAGTTTGCAATTTCTGTTATATGATTGATCTTGTTGTTAGTATTGGTATCACTTTGGGATCATTAAGTAAATTTAGTTGGTTTTGGAAAACCTGGCTCTGGTCAGTAGCAACACTATTTGAGAATTGAATGGAAAAGAGAAAAGTACTTTCAGAAATACAACTTCATTATATTTCTTTCTTGATTGGCTCATAAGCTTTGTATTCTCTAGTTAAGATCTTTTGTGTTTCCAAGGAAGATTGCATGATTTTTTCTATCACTTGTATGTTTGTTTGTTTCCTTCAACTCTTATGCTTGCTACGCAGCCTTGCTAGCCAAAACCCTGTACTGAGAGGGAATGCTTCTCGTGCATCCAATCCTTGAACTAAAACCTATGCCATTTGTGTCCACCATATCTACCTATTAGCTTTATTGCTATTTCAAGTAAATTCTCGAGTTTGACATATCTTCCAAATTAAACTTTTTATGTGAAAATTAGTGATTAAAGCTCTCACAAACTTGATGGAACACTTTATTTTCTTGCACTTAATAAATTTTGAAGGGAATATGCCCAAGAGGCAATAATAAACTGGTTATTATCTTATTCCATGTTGATGATAAATGTTTATTTTACATGCTATAATTGTATTGATCGGAAACGTCAATACATGTGTGTTTAATAAACAAAAAGGGTTCCTAGTTATGCCTCTCTTATAGACTAGCTCGTTGATTAACAAGATGATCAAGGTTTCCTGATCATGGACATTGGATGTTGTTAATAACGAGGTCACAACATTGGCGGAATGATGTGATGAACATTCATCCGAAGTATAGCATTACGATCAAAGTCATTATGTTTATATTGCTATAACACTATACGAAGTAATCTTTATCCTTAGACCATGAGATCATATTAATTGCTAACACCGGGAGAGTATCTTGATAACATCAAACGTCACACCGTAACAGGGTGACTATAAAGATGGGTTCATTGCTACGAAGGTGTTATGTTGAGGCTCATGGATCAAGAGTGGAATTTGTCAATCCCGATGACGGATAGATATACTCTGGGCACTCTCGGTGATTTCACATTAAGATAGCTTGCAAGCAAGTGATGTGATCACTAGAATGTTATATCACGGGAACGAGAAAAGAGTGCATGTCGGAAACGAGATCAAACTAGGTATGGAGATACCGATGATCGAATCTCGGACATGTAATATATCGCGAGACAAAGGGATTTAGTTACTAGCGTTAAAGGTTCTCACAATCACAGAAGTCATCCTTAAATGTGTAGGAGTCAGTATGGATCTCTAGGTCTCGCTGCTGATTATTGATCGGAGAGGGGTCTTGATCATGTCTGCATTATTCACGAACCAAAGGGTGACACACTTAAGGGATACCGACACCATTTGGAGCAAATATGTTTCAGATAAAGATTTAAGAAAGCGCTGGAATTATTTCAATAGACACCGAAACTGTTTTAGGTGAAATTGCTGAAATTGGTTCTGCATGTAATATTGAAATGTTGCAGGGGGTTTTATGTGAATTTTTGTTAATTAAACTAATTAAAAAAATTCTGAATAAAAATAATAAAACACTTTTATTAAATGAGAGAGCATTAAATTTGAACAAATTTAATGCATTTAAAGTGGAGACTTTAAAAGGGAATGTGAAGAGGCATTTTAATGTGGAGGGGTTACCACCACATGAATGGAGGAGGTGAAGGGTCACCTCCCCATGCGCCGGCCATGAAGGAGGGGTACCCTCCCCTCCTCCTATAAAAGGTCACCATCTCCTCACTTCTCACACACACCTCCTTATGAAGGATCTCTCTCCCCCTCTAGTATTATTCCCATGGTCTTGGATTAGCGAGATACATGTTCCTAGTGGCTTTATCTGGAAAGGAGTTGCTTCTTATGCTGCTTTGCTGGAGCGAGGGACGGAGGTTTTCGGGGTACCGTACGTGTGTGTGATGACGGATGCACCACTGCTTTGCGGTGCTGGACTTGGTGGTGCTGGAGCTGGATCTGAAGGACATGCTGGAGCCGGACCTGATCGGACTTCCTCACGATCTTGAGATCGGCAAGTGTACGACTACATCAACCATGAGTTCCTACTCGTTAACAAAACTCGTTGTCTTCGAGGGTAAGTTCTCGTTGGATGTTTGTCCACCTGTTTCTCTGTACCTAGTAGATAGATCTTGGCATGTAGTTCACACCGTAGGAAATTTTTTGTTTTCTATGCTACGGACCCAACAGTGGTATTAGAGCCTGATCTATGCGTAGGTGCTTTGCACGAGTAGTACACATATGTTTATATGTGGGCGATGATGATCATGTTATTACATCTTCTATGTATTTTGGATATTGGTGGCATAGTGGGATGAAGCGGCCCGGACCAACATTACATGTCATCGTACATGAGACCGGTTCCACGACTGACATGCAACTAGTTTTGCATAAGTGGCTGCCGGGTGTCTATCTCTCCTACTATAGTCAATATCTGATTTACAACGAGTTGCTAATAACTTGGTTATCCTCGTTGTGGTTCATGTTCATAGGTAAGAACGGTTCTATCTCCGAAAGCCCTAAGCCACGTAAAACTTGCAATTGATAAATTAGAGGCATCTAGTTTAGATCGTTGCTGGGCTAGTGTATTGATATGGTATTGTTGTAAGTAGATGTATGATAGATACTCTTACAACACATTCAACGTGTAAGTTCCATAGACCTTGGCCTTACACATAAAGGAATGATAGAGATCATACCACGATGCAAATGATAGAGATCAAATGCATGGACCATATCATCTCACTTTACACATTAGATGTTAGCATCTTATACTGCTAGTTTGGCGCTTTCTGTAGCATTGTAAGATGATCCCACATTTAGATATCAAGATAAAAAATGTGTTCTTCCTTAAGTATGCACTGTTTTGTGGATCGTATTTCGAGACATCACATGATGATCGGGTGTACTCGACTCTACGCTTTCATATAAACGGGTGTAAGACAGTTTTACACATGCGAGTACTAAGGTTCTTACTTGGCGAGCCTAGCATGTACATACATGGCCTCGGAACACGAACCGAAAGGTTAAGCATGAGTCATATAGTTGATATGATTCCCATATAGATGCTCTCCTTTGAAGCTACATCAACTCACGTGATGATCGGACTTGGTGTAGTGGATTTGGTTCATGTAATCACCAAAAAGACACGAGGGATGTCGTTTTTGAATGGGAGTTCATTAGTAATTTGGATTAGTCAAACTCAATTTGTCATAAATTAAATCAAAGTGAATTTGCATAGTTTGTTGTAGTCATTGGCATTCGTTTTCTACCTTATGCTTAGTTTTTATTTGAGATAATAGATCTGTAGAATTCTGGATATTTACTTTACGAACTGGTATCGTATTGTTTTGAATGTCAATTTAAAGTTTATAAGTCCTATTGCAAACTTTCAGCAAACTCTTTTTACTCCATGAAGTTTAATAAGTAGTATTAAATCAAGAGTAAGACTTCCAATGTTAGTATCTAAAGTATCATGTTTGCCTCCATGATTATTTATATTCAAAAAGTTGTTTTAATATCAAGATTATATTGAAGCTGAAAATTGTTTCAGAAACCATCATGTGTGAAAGATATTGTGATATCTGAAACAATGTTTTTGGTTGCATTATGATAGAGTATAATTTAGCAAAATACATGTTCTCATATTGTATCAGAATTTGTGAAGGATGGAGATGCTAGGCATCCGAATCTACCAAAAAGGTTTTGGGAACTGATATTATACTCGTGATTCTTCCTTATAAGCTATAGTAGCTTGACCATGAAATTTGTCATGATAAGGATGAATAGAAGATGTAAGTAAAATGTTTCCTACACTAATAGATTACTAAAGAATGGATTTTTGAAAGAACACCAAACATTTGATGATGGTCATCCACTTCAAAGCGCAAGTCCAAAGGTATTAGTAGTTGACTATATACGCTTTGTACCATGTGTCATGTTGATGACACCACTATTGATGTTGATAGATTCTTTTAAAAGAAAAGGAATTGCTGAAAGAGAATCTATAAAATATTTTGGCAGAAAATAAAAGGTTGGAGATGTCCAACTTAGGTATATAGAAGATATACATGTTATGGATGTATTCCTTGCTTGTTAAACAATTTGGTTCTTAGGTATCGGATACCGGTATTGGATACCGAATTGGTTGGTATGAAGTGTCATATAGGACAACGCAATTCATGAACTACAATGGCCTAAGTAACTAGGAAGAGAATGAGTGATGATGTTCATCGAAAACAAATAAAGTGTTATTATGCTTTCCGTTGTCATCAAACCTAGCCTTCAAGATTTGTTTAAATAATTGTTATTTTGTTCTGGTATTATGAGAACAATGGCTATTTAAATAATTACCGTATTCCATAAAGGATGAAGGAACTTTTACAAGTCTAGTTGGAGAAATCACATCCATAAACACTATTGCTAAAATGTCGCAAGACAAATGATTGAAATATCACTTATGAAGTGACATCGCTGTTTAAATTATACTTGAAAGAAAACATGAAGAAACTCCATGTTGATGGAATTTTGGAGTCTTTGATTTTGATCAATTGACGCATGTGAGACTTTCCTCGAGATAATTGAAACTCTGTTCATAGGCCAAAGAGGAACGGATGACTAGCTTATTGGAAATTGTGCATGCTGATGTGCATAGTCCATTATGTGTAGCCATATGCGATGGATCTTTTTGCTTCATATGCTTTCTTCAAAAATTTGAGTGAATATATCTGTATATTTACTTAATAAGGAAGAAGTATGAAACATTTGAAAGTTGCTCAAATACTTTCAAGATGAAGTGAAAAATCATTGTAACAAGAAAATAAAGAGTTTATGATTCGATCATAAAGGAAGATATTTGAGTTACATGTTTAGCAAAAACACCTAACACTTGAGGAATTTTTCCATGATTTGTGTTTCCCGATAAACCATAGGAGTATGATATATTCGAGAGATGAAATCAAACCATGTTTGACATGGTAAGATCAAGGGTGTCATTTATAAAACTGCCATTATGTTTCAAGGATTGAAGCTTTAGAGACTACCGCTTTTACACTGAAAATAGCACCATCCTGATCCGTTGAAATGACACCATATGAGTTATGGTTTGGGATAAAAACCGAATTGTCTTTTCTTAAATTTTGGTATGCTATGCATAAGTAAAATGTTTACAACCAAAGTCGGATAAGCACGTCTTTGTAGGTTATCCCAAAGAATTTGTTGGGAATTTCTCCATAACACCGAGGACAAAACGTCAAGTTTCTTGAGAAGGATTTTTTCGCAAAAAGTTAAGTGGGAGGACAATAGAACTTTGATAAGGTTGTTGAACCTTAGCTATATGTGCTAAGTAGCGCAGTGCCGGAAAGTGTCCCAGTGGCGGCCACAATGCTCATGGCTCTCGTGATTACAAAAGGTGTGATCTCGGAGATTAGAGTTACTATAGAACCGTGTGGGTTGGTAAGAATCAAATAGTAAGATTTGATAAGCAAGTCATTATTGTTTTGACAATGATGAACCGACTACATGCAAAGAAGCGCTAATGGGCCCTGACTCCATAAAATGACTAGAAGTCATAGAATCCGTGATAGTATCCATACACGAGAAATCAAGTTTCTGAACTTGGAAGACCCTCCGGAAAGGCGTGAAGCCTATCGATCATGTTTGGATCTATAAAGAAATAAGACATGGATGTTTAACATCTATGAAATAGTCGACATGTCGGAAAGAAGTTTACGACAATGTTCAAGGAGTTGACTATGACAAGATTTGATCTTTCATAGCGATATATAGTCTTGACGTATTAATGTAGCAACCACTACATATAATATGGTATATGGTAGTTGAATAAACAAAACAAGGTTCTTCTAATAGAACGGTAACCTAGGATATGCACATGACATGGTCTGAAGGGTTTTGTTAATTCAGAGGGTGCTAAAAGGGCATGTAAACTTCAATAGTTGAAGTAAGCATAGCGGAGTTGGAATTTTCACCATGATGAAACTGTTAAAAGAGTTTAAATTCATCGGAGATGATGAAGATGCTTGCATTTGCAATAAATTAAGTGGGATCGCTAAGACATATTTCTAATACATTATGTAGAGGACATAGTGTTGATTTGAAATGATGTATCTTGTATTGACACAAGTTAAAAATTTCATTAAAATAAGATTTCGATGAAAGACTTGGGCAAAACCGGAATATTAGGCATCAATATCTATATGGATAGATTGAGGCGCTAATATGGTTGTGCCAGACATACATATTTGAGACATTGAAAGGGTTCAATATAGAAACAACGAGAAAGGTTCTCGCTGCATGAAAATAATTGTATCAAAATTCAAGTGTTTCAACACTTGGTGAGTAAAATCACATGAAGATTTTGATCGATTATACCATCATATGTATATATCCAGAATGTCCTATACTCTAAATGTTATAAGCATATACCAGAATGATTCATAAGATGATCATTGGACAATAGTAAAGATATTCTTATGAGGTTTGGAAGAACTAAGAATATATCATGTATAAGTGACAAATAGTTAAAGGTAGTTCATGGTAAAGTGTTACATTGATACTAGTTTTGTCACAAGATACAAATTAAATTTATCTCAATTTAGACTATGGGTGGCACAATGTAATGGAAAGGATGTTCCATGATGGATTTGGATGAGTTCCAAAGTTGAGACATTGTGACGGATACTACAACAAAAGGATAAGTATATGACTGCTATAGTAGCAGCATAGGAGGGCATTTGTGTTAAGTAGTTTGTTATCAAACTAGGTGTGGTTCAAAGTGGGCTAATACTATGAAGATATATTGTATGACAATAATATCAACATATTTTAACCCAAACGAACTAAAGGTCTCACGAAAGGACCAAATTTATAAAATGCCATCTCATTTGAGAATGAGTGATGTGTAGAGACGCAAAGACATGCAAATACACACGGACCTGAAACTATCAGATTTGGAGATTATGTTAACCACTAGCAATAGCGTATATGCAACACCAGAAAGCCATAGGTGTTCAATACGCAAAGTTTTTCAAACAAGATTATTGACTGTAGTGCAAGTGGGAGACTGAAGGGAATATGCCCGAGAGGCAATAATAAAGTGGTTATTATCTTATTCCATGTTTATGATAAATGTTTATTTTACATGCTATAATTGTATTGATCGGAAAAGTCAATACATGTGTGTTTAATAAACAAAAAGGGTTCCTAGTTATGCCTCTCTTATAGACTAGCTCGTTGATTAACAAGATGATCAAGGTTTCCTGATCATGGACATTGGATGTTGTTAATAACGAGGTCACAACATTGGTGGAATGATATGATGAACATTCATCCGAAGTATAGCATTACGATCAAAGTCATTATGTTTATATTGCTATAACACTATACAAAGTAATCTTTATCCTTAGACCATGATATCATGTTAATTGCTAACACCGGGAGAGTATCTTGATAACATCAAACGTCACACCGTAACAGGGTGTAAAGATGGTTCAGTGCTACAAAGGTGTTAAGTTGAGGCTCATGGATCAAGAGTGGAATTTGTCAATCCCGATGACGGATAGATATACTCTGGGCCCTCTCGGTGATATCACATTAAGATAGCTTGCAAGCAAGTGATGTGATCACTAGAATGTTATATCACGAGAACGAGAAAAGAGTGCATGTTGGAAACGAGATCAAACTAGGTATGGAGATACCGATGATTGAACCTCGGACATGTAATATATCGCGAGACAAAGGGATTTAGGTACTAGCGTTAAAGGTTCTCACGATCATAGAAGTCATCGTTGAATGTGTAGGAGTCAGTATGGATCTCCATGTCCCGCTGCTGATTATTGATCGGAGAGGGGTCTCGATCATGTCTGCATTATTCACGAACCGAAGGGTGACACACTTAAGGGATACCGACACCATTTGGAGCAAATATGTTTCAGATAAAGATTTAAGAAAGCGCTGGAATTATTTCAATAGACACCGAAACTGTTTTAGGTGAAATTGCTGAAATTGGTTCTGCATGTAATATTGAAATGTTGCAGGGGGTTTTATGTGAATGTTTGTTAATTAAACTAATTAAAAAAATTCTGAATAAAAATAATAAAAGAGTTTTATTAAATTAGAGAGCATTAAATTTGAAGAAATTTAATGCATTTAAAGTGGAGACTTTAAAATGGAATGTGTAGAGGCATTTTAATGTGGAGGGGTTACCACCACATGAATGGAGGAGGTGAAGGGTCACCTCCCCATGCACTGGCCATGAAGGAGGGGTACCCCCTCCTCCTATAAAAGGCCACCCTCTCCTCACTTCTCACACACACCTCCTTGTGAAGGATCTCTTTCCCCCTCTAGTATTATTCCCATGGTCTCGGATTAGCGAGATACATGTTCCTGGTGGCTTTATCTAGAAAGGAGTTGCTGCTTCCGCTGCTTTGCTAGAGCGAGGGACGGAGGTTGTCGGGGTACCGGACGTGTGTGCGATCACGGATGCACCACTGCTTTGCGGTGCTGGACTTGGTGGTGCTGGAGCTGGATCTGAAGGAAGTGCTGGAGCCGGACCTGCTCGGACTTCCTCACGATCTTCAGATCGGCAAGTGTAGGACTACATCAATCACGAGTTCCTACTCGTTAACAAAACTCGTTGTCTTCGAGGGTAAGTTCTCGTTGGATGTATGTTCACCCGTTGCTTTGTACCTAGTAGATAGATCTTGGCGTGTAGTTCACACCGTAGGAAATTTTTTGTTTTCTATGCTGCGAACAGAAAAAATTTGAACCATTGTGACTACTTATGAATCTTGTATGCTTGCAAATTATTAGTTGGGAGTTAGCAAAACCATGTTGTCATGGGGTCCGCTTTCGACATCGCACTTATTATTTAGTTGATACCATGTTCTTTTGTTTATGGATGCCAACGGTGTGAAATAAAAGGGGAGCTTGTAAGCTCATGTAGTTTGTATATGTGTTAGAGAAACACCTGGGCGGCTAGCCTAAGCCATGCCTAATCATGGTGGAAACTTGAAGCATAACCATAGTGGCACTCTATGAAGCATCCTCAATAAAAACCTATGCAAATAGCAAATAAAAAGATCGCTGAGATGCTCACTGCCTGTTGCCTTGTCATTTTGATATGGGATAGCTCCTGTGTCATGGGGCAAGGGGTACCCCGTTAGCGGTTCTCTATGATACACATACACTTACAATTACAAGAACTTACCAGATACCAAAGTTGAGTAGCATGAGGTCTGGTATTCGTACTCAAGGGGCATGAGATTTTAAACTTATAATTTGTCAAGCATATAACTCATATTTTCCCTCACATTAACCTTAATCACCTAAAGATGCTTATGATAGGGGCAATGAGAGCTGAAAGCTAATAAGTACCATAATTTTTGGAAGCTCTTTATGAAACTTGAAATCCCTGCTTCCCTCTGCGAAGGGCCTATCTTTTATTTTTAGTTGTGTCAGTAAACCTATTCCTTTCTATCTCAAGCAAGCATTTGAATTGTTGTGACTCAATCATCCATAATTAAATCATGTTTCTTATGTTCCTCGTTTTGCACACTACTCTTATCTAAGTGAATATTACTTTGAAAGCTATCATTGAAAACCCCATTATGTTTGACTCTTGCAATTTGTTAACCATTCTGTGACCAAGAACAAAGTTTGCCATTACCAATTATGATTTACTTTGTGTATCTTTGTTGTGTTTCCTTTACTCATTGCAAGTTAAGTTATATAATAGTGACTTGTTTTCTATTATGATTTGTGTATTGATGAATGTGATGCTTCTTGTCCGTATTCTCTTTATCGACACTTCACTCAATAAACCTGTGGTCATGTTTATTGAGCTCAGTTTTCGCTTGGGGACAAGCGAGGTCTACGCTTGGGGGAGTTGATACGTCCATTTTGCATCATCATTTTATATCATAATTTACTGTTATTCATTGATAGATTTCATATTAAGAGATTATACTTATGTTATTTCATCTATTTTTGCATAATTGATGGCTTTTGGAGGATGAACCACTAGAGTCAGGATTCTGATGGAAAAAGCACTATCGAGATGCAATATTGGCGAAGATCAGAAAATCCTAGAAAATATACAGAAATTCCTATTTTTCTAGAAGACGAAGGAGGCTAGAACGAGGAGTGGAGATGGGCCACAGGGGGCTACACCACCCCCTGGCGCGAGCCACCCCTAGCCGCGCCACCAGGTAGTGTGACCACCTTGGCCCACCTCTAGCATCACCCTTTGGCGTGTATAATCCCCTTGAAACCCTAAAGTTCGGGGAGCGACCACAGAAAGGTTCCATCGCCTCTACGGGGCGGAAACTACAGAGAGAGAAAGAGCTCTTTGGCAGGCAGAAATCTATCGAGGAAATTCCTTCCCATAGAGGGGAGATCATCGCCATCAACACCGTCATCAAGCTATACTTCACCGGGATCATCATAATCATCATCTCCACCATCATCATCACCAGCACCATCATCACCACTCTGTACTGCTGTAAAAATTGAGTTGAATCTTGCATAGTTCTTAGGGGAAACTTTCCCGGTGTTGATTACTTGTTGTAGTTGATGATATTGAGTGGAACCATTGAATTATTGTTCATGTTCACATTGTTACTTATCATTATTTCATCTCTGATCTTGATCCATATGATGTCTCGTGAGTAGTTCGTTTAGTTCTTGAGGACATGGGAGAAGTCATGTTGTTAGTAGTGGAATTGTGTTGAGAAAGATTTAATGGTTTGATATTTAAGTTGTGGTGCTATTCTTCTAGTGGTGTCATGTGAACATCGACTACATGATACTTCACATTTATGGGCCTAGGGGAGTGCATTGTGTATTTGGCTATTAATCTTGGGGTTGCCAGAGTGTTAGAAACCTAAACCCCCGTTAGGAAACCTTTGCATAAGGGAGTGTAGGATCTCGGAGTTTAAGGCTGTGGTTAGGTTTTTATCTTAATTACTTTCTTGTAGTTGCGGATTCTACCAAGGGGTATAATCACAAGTACGTATTAGTCCTAGTAAGGTCAGTACATTAGCATAGGTTCACCCACACAATACTTATCCAACTAGAGAAGATTAATCAACTATATGAAGCGAAAGCACTTGACAATGTTCCCATGTGTCCTCGAGAACGTTTGGTCATCTTAAGTAATACAACCAGCTTGTCCTTTGCCAAAGAAAGGATTGGGCCACTTGCTGCAATTATTATTATTGTCTTTTATTTACTCGCACTTTATTTATCTACATTATCAAAAAATCCTAAAAATCCGTTTGCTAAGTATTTACAAAGAATTCCTGAGCCAAACCAATTGTCAACACCTTTTGCTCCTCGTTGGGTTTGACACTCTTATTTATCGAAAATACTATGATACACCCCCTATACTTGTCGGTCATCAAGCCATCATGTCGACCGACCTAGAACACGACTCTCCCAAAGTTGTCCACTATGCGGAAGAGGACAACGAGGTCGCCCGTCAAAACAGGGTCGACCTGCTCGATGAAGCCCGCGACATAGCTCGCTCCTGCACAGCCATCTACCAACAAGGACTCCACCGTTACCACAGCCGCCGAGTCTAGAGTCGCACCTTCCATGAGGGCGACCTCATCGTGTGACTCATACAGGACAACAAGGGCATGCACAAGCTCTCTACCCCGTGGGAGGGGCCATTCGCCATAGGGCGAGTCCTAGGCAACGATGCATACTACCTTGTCGACATACGAGGTGACGACAAGCTCTACGTTGAGTAGTCGTGGAATGTGAGTCTCCTTTGGAAGTTCTACACCTAGAACTCCAAAACTTGTACCCATCTGCACCAATGATGGAATAAAAATCATGTTCGCATAAATTGTGTCCACTCGCCATTTGTTCTGAAAATTTCACTCGTACATATAGCAATACGCTAACTACGGTCGTTAACCCTTGGTTGAAGCGACCGGAATGGCTAAGTAGTGCGGCTCAAGGGCACTAAAAATATTCGGGACTTGACCGTCCACGAAAAGGCCAACCCGGAGCCACCCTCAGAGTGACCCCGCTCGACTGGCTTTCCGAGCCAAGACGACCAATCTCGCTCCCCACAGCGCCATGTCCTCCTCATCCTCGTGCAAAGCAACTTGAACAGTTAAGTACCAGGCTCGGGGACTCGTCCAAAACGACCCTAATGCGACTCGGGAACAAACAAAGCATGAGATCTTGCCTTGGACTCACTACGCGACTGGCTTTCCAAGTCAGGAGGAGAGACACGTTACAAACAACGTTCCACATCCTCACCTACCCTGCGCAAGCAATTCGAACGGTTAAGTACCATGCTCGGGGACTTGCCTAACCAATCTTGTTTGCATCCAGGGAAAACACCAAGTACAAAGTACCTCTTGGGGTCACCAAGCGACTAGTTCCACGAGCCACGACGAGTCGACCTAGGTTAACCTAAAAGTCTAAACATAAATCAACAAACACATATGCGAGGTCAATACCCAATGACAAACACGCTCGAGGACTCGGATAAACCAACCAATCCAAATAAACAAAATCAGGAAATCGCATACGAGTCGATTAACACATCCACCAAGTGACAAAACATATTGTTCACAACCCAAGTAAATTACAAAAGGCCACTCACCACGCTAACTTATGCTCCGATGCAATTCTTCATTTTATAGGATTTGACGACGAAGCACCATCAGCACACTTGTCCCGGACAAAATGCTTCTAGGGGTTCGCCGAGTAGGTCATCAATTGCTTTGCGAGTGATGACCTAAAGGGCTGCTCCGACTTCAAGTCGCGATGTGATGGATCAGCGTCATTCGGCGCCACCCGCATCTCCTGAGAAGGCAGCAGATCGCCCATCGCCAACACGCGCTTCGCATACGGAGCAGCCTTCGCATTCAGCCTGAGGACTTCAGTGGTCTCCACCTAGTCAGTCACCCATGGATTCCCGCTGATGATGTCATCGAGGTCGAATTCTTCCGGGAAATGTGTGATCCCGAGGCTCAACGCAGTTGTGGCTCCATGGAAGAACGTAGACCGCCCCATCCATTAGACAACTGCGGAAGCCTCTTCGAGGTACCACCACACCTCGTTCAATCCCCTAGGAATTATTTTGGTGGGGGAAATACCTTGAAGGACGGCCTGGATGCATATCGCCGATGTGGTACGCATTCAGTACCACCGTCATGCACTGCTCGGCATTGAAGGTCTACACCACCGGATCCCCTTGACCTATAACAGCTGCACAATTTTAGAACATCAATCTCCGGCGGAAGGGCATCCTCGCGGACTTACCTGCTCGGGGACTCACCGCGACTAGGCAAAGCGCTATTCGCAAGCAAACAAAGGGGGAAATAAGCCTTACCAAGGAGCTTGCGGCACATCTCGGTGACGAACTTCTCCAGCATGGAGAATTTCCCCTACAAACCCAAGATAATGGAGTCAGAGGCCTTGCGCTCCTCCTCCGCCGCCACAACTGCGGCCTTCGCCTTCTCTTCAGAAGACTTCATCGCCGTAGTCGCTTCTTAATGCTCCTTAGCCAGCAAGCTGGCTCTCTCGTCCGTAGCGATCCTCTAGGCCTTCGCAGCATCTAGATCGGCGATGGGAACATAGCCCTCGCGGGCCTTGGAGAGTGCGGCAGTGTGATCGTCTACTTCATAGAAAATCCAAATCAACACCTGTCCAAACACAATATCTTCAAATTTACAAGAAAGAAACTGACCCACGGTCGCTTCGAGTCGTCGATTCGCCTCCTGAGCCAGTCGTAGGTCGTGTTCCATTTGCTCCATCGTGGCACAACCCTCATTTGATTCAACCTGCAATCCCTAACGAAAAACATTAGACATGACCTTACCGACTTCACAATCGAAGCTCGAGTGTCTAGCCGCTGTAATTCAGCGACTAGACCCTCGGGGACTCGACAATCAAAGTTTGAGTGTCTGATCGCAAAAATTTAGTGACTAGACCCTCGAGGATTAGACAATCGAAGGTTAAATGTCTAGCCGCTGAAATTCAGCGACTGGACCCTCGGGTACTGGACATACTTGGATGGCAGAGCCCAACATGCGGTGGATCTCGATGGCGTCCGCCAAAGGAACCACAAATGACGTGCGCCCACGACGCTGCCCAATGTCGCCATCAATGATCTCTAGAACTTGTGGTGAATGCATCCAAGTTGCCGCGATAGAAGCCCTCACCATAAATTGCGGGAACATCGCGGCCGTCGTCCCTGGCGCCACAGCCGCTGGTGCGGGCGCCTATAGCAACGGGCTTGCCTTGGCCGGCTCCACCCCAACAGTCGCTTCTCCATTAGGGGGATTGCGGATTCGCCTTCCTCCGCATCCGCTATGACGATGATGTCTCCCTTCATCTTCTTGGCGCCTACATCTGGCGCCTCAACGGTCTCCGCCTACCTTTTCCGGGAAGGAACTTCTTCACCTTCAGTGCCAACTGGCAGAACCTTGGCCAAAGAAGGGAGGTTGATCTTATTAGGATAGCCCCTACGAGCTCTCTATGATTAGCGACTAGAAATACCATAAGTCAGAAACTATGACAATTACGAATGGAAATTCTAGAAGGAACTCACCTGGCGACCAGAATGCGGTGCAGGCCTGTGCTGATGTGTGCGGGCTTCTCCAGCTCGTGGCCCACTGGGCAAGTTAGCCCTCTCTAAATAATGTCTGCCTACCGCGATGCCACATGCTTCTCCGCCGATGCGGGCGCCGCCGTAGGGACCTTCGTCTCCCTCTACACTAGCGCCTCTTCCGATTCTTGTGCCGATGGAACCACTGACCCCATGGACGCCTGGGAATCTAGCTCCTGTGTCCTTGGAGCGCTTGGAAATTTCATCACGAGCAGGATCACCGACTCCAAAACCACGTTTGTGGTTGTGGGTTCCGTCATTGGATTTGGATCCTCCGGAACCTTTGCTATGTCCATGGTCTCTTCCTCGTCAGATTCGTATTTCGAACTGAACATTGCTGCTGATTTGGCCGGTGTCCTTGATGGCGAATTCAACTTTGCTGGCGACTTCGGATTCGCCGGTAACTTCGGCGTCGTCGGTGACTTCTTATTTGGCATGGGCTTGGTGGACGTGGCCACCCTCCGAGAACTATCCTCTTTGATGTCGTTGTCATGCTCCTCGAGGTTCTGACTCGCCTCGATCTTGCGTTGCCTTTAACCACGGGTCTTTTGGGCCATGGACCAGGGTGGCCGCACCTCCGAGACTTTGTCTTCACTCTTGGATCTCTCTTCCTTCTCCTCGAGCTCTTCGGGAAACTCCTCGTCCAGTGGAGTGATGAGTCCAAAATTGAAGCATTTTTACCTTTTGTTTTTTCATAAGTAGAGTAGGGATCTTTGTATTTCACTACATCTGCACGCACTATTTTGTTCTTGTTTCAATAGGATCCCAAATCATTGAGTCCTATATGAAAATATCAACTAGAACTATCATATTTTGTAACTATATGATATTTCTAAGTGATAAAAGTCATTTTATGGATTTACCTTCGCACGTAGGAGAATACCAAGTGAGGCGGAGGCATAAGTACCGATAACGACCGGTGGTACGAACGGAGCCTACCCGTGCCATCTGCCTGTACTAAGTGCCATCGTGACCGCCTCGTCAAATACTTTCTCCTGGTGAAGACGAGTGGGAGATCCAACATTCACAGCCACTAGAAACCACGAAAAACCACATCCGAGAGGGATCTGAAGGAGGAACTTGGCTAGGGAAAATCCCAGCTGCTTCATGGATCATTGGAGGACAACGCATCATTCCCTTCATCATCAACCGCTTCGTCTCCATTACCACCATTACCCCTATCTTTCATCTATTAGATCTTGTTGTAATTCCAGATTCAATTGTGGTTTGCATTAGATCTACCTCCGTACTTTTATCCGTTCATTTTATTATGATGATGTTGTTGGTTGCTTGCATGAGTGAGTAGTTCCTTTGTTCTTGGGGAGATGGAGAAACCCTAGCACCATTATGAATTCGTAATAAAGATGATCTATTCTTGTGTCCATATGACTTGCACGTCTATGATATAATTATGATTTGTGTTTGATCTCTCTCTTTAGATGGTATGTGTGGTAGGCCTCATATCATTTGCCCTCATGACCAAAGGGAGGGAGTAATCGTTTGGACGTGTCTTGGAAGCATACCCGGAATGGCCCTATGACATATTGACGTCGGCTCATAACCAACATGGTCAAAGGAGGATTAAAGAGGGACTCCCTAAGATAATTACGATATCCATGGGGAAACCCTTAATTGCGGTGGTTCATATGGGTGACTTCTCTCAGACATCGCAGTGGTTATTGAGGTGACCTCACTCTTCGCTCAACAAAGTGGCTTCCTACGAGCCTTGTAGTGAACATCTTATTACGGGGCTCTCTCCACACATATCGTGACACAAGGTGTATGTTATCTTGATTACATATAATAATAATATTATGCTAGTGGTGTATCCTACATCCCCGAGAACGTTTTATCCCTATTGAGTTCAACCACACTTCCATACAAACTTGTTACTTGTTTTCTTTTACTTGTTTTAATTAATTTTCTACAAACAACCATAAACCTTTCAAACACCCTTTACTTGTGATCAAAGGAATGTTATAAGTATCCTTTGGTAGAGAGTAACGAGGGGCATAAAGATCTTTACCAATAGCTCTCCATGGGTTCAATATCTTTACTTGGAAACTAGCTACAATTCATTTGTGCACTTGCAGCCGTTGCCGGGGAGCTAAGCATTTTTGGTGTTTATTCTTAGTTACTTATTTCACTCATTGTTTTACTAAAGTTGTTTATTAGTTGCAGGTGATAAATTATGGGTGAGTATAAACATATAATCCAGCTAGAGGCTGTGAGTAATTCGAGTCCGCCCATGGACGCCTTTTTAAATTCCAATAACCCAAGAGGGTATGATATTAACCCCATGATCTTGGATCTTTTGCATGCAAAGAAATTTGCAGGAGATGGTACGGAGGATCCGTATGAGCATGTAGGGTTCTTTGATGATATTTGTGGGACTTTCCATTTTAATCTACAAACTGAGGATGAGGTTAAGTTTGCTCTCTTTGCCCAAACCCTCATTGATGAGGCTTGTCCTTGGTACATCCAAAGTTCTACAAAAGATTACCAATTCCTGGGAGAGCCTAGCATATCTATTTTTAGTTAATTTCTTTCCCAGGATAAAAACTCTTGGCGCAGGATGCATGATCACAAATTTTAAAGGAAAACATGAAGAAAGCTTGCATGAAGGATATACAAGGCTTCGGGGATTGCTCGATCGCTATCCCCATCATAATTTCCCACCTTGGCTGGTGATACACACCTTCTACACAGGTTTGAATGATAATAATAGAAATGAACTCGACTCCCTTACCAATGGGTCGTTCACCGAATTTAGTGTTGAAAGGGCATGGAATTTGCTAGACACGGTGAATAGGATAGAGAAAGCCTATTGTGAGGCCAAGTTTAATAAAGAGAATGCCATAGAGTACTATTGCTTAAAAATATTTCTAGCTTTGGGAAAAATAGAAAAACTGTTTGGAAATTTTAATCTTGACCATTGCATGACTATTCAAATTATTAGATCATATGCTGGCTACCTGGAGATTCCAAAAGATTGGGAACGCTATACACCACATGTACAAGAAAACCTTCTAAAACTTGCCACAGTGATAAATATTCGAAAATGCAAAAGAAAATGTTAGTCAAGGAAGAAATTATTCTAACTAAAGTAATTGATAGTAGGGGTGAAGGGAATAAAAGAATAGGAAGGTTAACTAAGGATCTGGGAGCCATTAAAGAGAATATTGGGATAGTAAAAGAACTTCTAGAATGCTAAGTAAAGAATCCTCTGAAATGATAATGCTAAGTGAAGAATCCTCTGAAATGATAGGAGGCAAGTTTGATGGTAAGAATAGAAGTCAATAGAAAATTCCTTTTTGTTTAGGAGGGATTACTTATGTAGGGTTTTGTGACTTAAGTTCTTCCATAAATATCTTGCCTTATATAATCTATGAAGAAATGCATGATCATCCTGATGAATCTTACCTTGAGCCATCATAAGCTACTTTTATGTTGTCTAATCGAACTTTGCATCCTACTCGTGGGATACTCCACAATGTTTCTGTTTCTGTGGCGGCTTTTGTGTACCCAGTTGATTTTCATATTATTGAAATACCTTTGAACTCCTCCAGCCTGGTCATTTTTGGTAATCGTTTTTACAACTCTGTGAACATTGATATTCAAAACAAAAAGCAGGCTTTATCTTTGCAGCTTGGTGAAGAAACTGTAGAAATAAACTACACCCAATTCACGAGATTACCTTATGAAAAGAAAGCAGAGATTAAAGAGGAGAAGACTATTGAGGAATTGGCAGCAATCTATTTTTGCACTCCGCGATCTGAGTTGGAGAGGAGTTTGACAAGCGATTATTCGCTTGTCAATGAGTCTACAAAAGACGATTTGGATGAGATTCTCAACACTGCATCAAAGGTCGATTGTAAGATCTCACCATAATAAGGTAACGATCCTTGTGATTGCAGTGCTAGACCCTGGATTGAATTGCTATCACCCACAGTTTAAGATGAAGTACATAGAAACAAAGGTTATTATTACATCGCATATCCAGGAATATAATAGTTCTTACAACTTAATTAGCCCAAGGCTAACATTATTCAAGGTTCACAAGACATGGTATAATAATAGAGTCTTTTGTCTTCATGCGCCACAGGCAAACATGTCGAGTGTAGACCCGTAACCCTACTCATCATTAGAGTATACTGTAACATAATAAGTTACAGCCACAAGGGTCAATACATTTGGAATTGTATTGGCAAGTGACACCACAGATACTTAGTAAAATCCAACAACTACATGATTATATGGCTAAGTGTGGTTTTGGCTGGCTTTGCTAAAAGCATGGTTTTATCTTATAGTTTTTGTACAGTAGGTTTTCCCTTTCAAAAACACTGAAGGTACCATTGATAGACATCAATGACCTCTACCCTTGTTCACCCACAAGTTTTAAGTTAGAGAAATTTAGATGAGGAGATTTTTGAACTACTTCCATGTCTTGACGCGCAAAAATTTGTCCATAACAGGGGACACGGCTAAGTACTTAGTTTTACCCTCTCGAGAGGTGGTGCACTTTCCCCACAAGACTCGACATGCATCGAGACAAGACTTTTCAGAAGCAATCCCTCAAACCACCACGGACGCGTTCCATCCTATCATAACTACCACCCTCTGTTCGTATGGCTGAGTTCTTGCAACTTAGTCGGTCAAGGCAGAGCCCATATGCCATGTGGCTGCATTGGAAGCTTCACGACAAGAACGTCTCCAAATCTCTTTGTTCCTAGGTGGCCGTCCACAAGTGTAATACACCAGGGTAGACCATAGACATGGGCCCTGAGTAACCACTCAACATAATCCATACAAGTCCCATTTCCACCCAGGTGTTTCATTAACATTAGTTGTTTTCTTAGTCAAACAAAATAAGATATTTCCATACTATCTTAATAAGAACTTCCACCCACGAATTCTAGTAGCATGGCTAAGCACTCGAGAATACGATGTCTTTCAACTAGGAAATACTACCAAGATATATTCTATAGGATAGCCATAGCATAGTAACATAAATGAATAATCCTACCATGCTAAGATCTACAAAAATAGCACTAGTGCAATAGTGAAAATAATAGGACATAAAATGAATTATCACTTGCCTTGGTATCTAGGGGAGTAGGTACAATCCTCATAGCAACAAACTTCACAATCCACACAATCTACACAAAGAACAATCCAACAACAATAATACAATCAATATAGCATCACAAAAATAGGAATGCATGCAATAGCAATGATATGAACAACACTCTTAAAAAAACAAAGTCTACAGTACAGAGGTTGAAATACTCTATCTAAAGGCATAAGGATTACTTAAAAACAAATGATGGAGTATTTTTTATGGGTAAAATACTCCTAAAAAGGTTCTGCCTATAATTCCAATTTTTCAGAAGATAAACGGTGAATTAAGGCCTCAACAATAAAGGTCTCATTTTTATGAATCCATGGGCACCAAATTTGTATTTTTCTGATTTGTGGATCAAAAGTTATTGAATTTCTAAGTTAAACATATATTCTGTCTATTTTCTAAATTAAACAGATGCCAGGGCTGACATGGCGTGTTTCTATTGGCCTGTACCGATTCGGTTGGATCGGTCACTGTGGGCTGTTACATTTCAGTGGCAACGAGTGGAGCTGATCAAATGATACCTATTTGATTAATAATCTAATCCTAGCCGCTAGTTACAGATCCAACGGATCCTTGCGCTTGGCTAGGAACTAGCGGCGCTGTTCTCTGCGCGCTGTGGCGGCGTGTCGGACGGGTGGTGTTCCAGCGATCCTAAAGGGGCAGGGAGAGCGTGGAATGATACCAGAGATCACGGGGGTCGAGGTGGTCGTGGTGAGGGTCGCGGTTTAGGGAGGGGCGCTCTACTTCGTCCAAAATTTCTCGCCGAAGTTCCTGCCGATGTTGGAGTTCACGTCTTTGAGACGGTGGCGTCATTCTGGGGCTCGAGCAGACAAAGAAAGGGGTCAGCAAAGTGCGCCCGTTCCAGTTCTAGCTAGTGGTGGCCAAAAAGGGGCGGCGGGAACCCTTGCCTTACCGGAATTGTCGACAAATGACAGCGGCAGAGGGAGACGCCGGTGGTGACCATGGCGACAAACCTGGGGCATGATAATGCAAATTGAGGGGATTAGTAGATGCACCCGAGGCTGGCGAAGGTTATAAGACAAAGAGGAGGGTGTGGGGCTATCAGCTCTCACCGGAATTACCGCCGGAGTTCCGTCGGTGTGCGGCGGTCCGAGTTCACAATTGGAGAGCCTGGAGGCTCTCTGGAGGTGGTGTCTGTGAGGAAAACAAAGAGGAGGGAGAGGGGGTTAAGAAGGAGGGGTCGTAGTGGAGATTAATTCACGCAAACACTCGAATTTGATCCGATTAGAAACAGCAGAGGAGGGGGAATGGTCTGTTCGTCGTTTGGTTGAAGATGGTGAGGTGGGCTAGGGCGTCAGTGAGAGGGGTATGTAGGGAGTTGGTGAGGAAAAGAAAGAGAGGGGGAAGGGGTGTGCCGGGTGGGCTGTTTTGGGCTGGGGTTGGGCCGAGCTGGCCAAATGCTGCTGCTGCTGTTATATTTTTCTCTTTTTTTCTTTTTCTTTTTAGTTTTTCTTTTACAAAGTTTTGAATCAGCAAAAGGGTTCCAAATTGACTCAAAATTTCACCAAATTTTTTGGGGACAAACTAGATGCAATGCATCAAATACCATGATGATATGAGTGCAATGATGATGGTTTTTCAGATGAAATTTTTTGGGATGTTACAAATCTAACCCCCTTAAGATGAATCTCGCCCTCGAGATTCGGGTTGGCTAGCAAATAGGTGAGGGTGATCTCGCCGAAGTTCATGTTCCTGTTCCCATGTTGCTTCTGATTCAGTGTGATGGTTCCACTGCACTTTGCAGAATTTGATTGTCTTGGTACGTGTAATTCTTTCAGCTGTCTCCAGAATCTTAATAGGTTTCTCTTCATAAGTGAGATCATTCTCTAGCTGAACCTCTTCTAACGCTATAGTGTCTTTCAACGAAGTTTCTTCCATCTCTGGGTGACACTGTTTTAGCTGACTAACATGAAATACATTATGAACTGCTGACAGAGATTCTGGTAATTCTATCTCGTATGCCACTTCTCCTTTGCGGCTCAGAATCTTGAAAGGTGACGTCTATACGTTTTGCTAATTTTCCTTTGATTCCAAATCTCTTCATACCACGAAGTGGTGATACTCTGAGATAAGCTCTATCACCAACCTCATAGGTGACATCTCTACATTTTGGATCTGCATAGCTCTTTTGTCGAGATTGGGCTACCTTTAGTCTATCCCTCACCATCTTGACTTTCTCTTCGGTCTCCTTGATTAGGTCGGGTCCGAACAAATTTCTTTCTCCTACTCCATTCCACAGCAATGATGTAGTGCACTTCCTTCCATAAAGGAATTCAAACAGAGCCATTTCTATGCTTGATTGATAGCTATTATTGTAGGAAAACTCCGTGTATGGTAGACTTTTGTCCCAACTAGATCCATAGTCTAATGCACAAGCTCTTAACATATCTTCCAATATATGATTGGTCCTTTCTGTCTGCCCATCAGTCTGTGGATGAAACGCAGTGCTGAATCCTAGTCTAGTTCCCAACGACTCGTGAAGTTGTCGCCAAAAGTGCGAAGTGAATTGGGTTCCTCTATCCGACACAATACTCTTAGGCACCTCGTGTAAACATACAATTCTATTCATGTATATCTTGGCTAGCTTGGCACTTGTGTAAGTGGTCTTTACCAGTATGAAATGAGCCACTTTTGTCAAGCGATCAACGATAACCCATATAGAATCGTACCCAGATCTAGTCCTTGGCAGCCCGGTGATAAAATCCATACCAATTTTATCCCATTTCCAATCAGGTATTGGCAGTGGTTGTAATAATCCCACCGGTTTCTGATGTTCTGCCTTTACACGACTACACACGTCACACAAGGCAATGTGCTCTGCTATATATTTCTTTAAATTATTCCACCAAAATCTTTCCTTAACATCCATATACATCTTGGTGTTGCCAGGATGAATCGAATACGGTGAATTGTGAGCTTCTTGTAGGATCAACTTCTTAAGTTCAAGATCCTGGGGAATACAGATACGTTTTTCGTACCATAAGGTTCCTTTTTCGTCTACATGAAATCCTTTTGCCTTGCCTTCACTAATTTTACTACTGATTTCTTCTATTTCTTTGTCCATCTTTTGAGCTTCTCGGATTCTGTTCATCAGTGTGGGCTATACTTCCAAGGATGCGAGGTATCCTTCAGGCACTATCTCTAATCTCAACCCCCTAAATTGGGCACATAACTCTTCCGACAATTCTCCTTTATTGAGGCCATTTACATAAACCTTGCGGCTTAATGCATCGGCTACAACATTTGCCCTTCCAGGATGGTATTGCAAACTTAAGTCGTAGTCTTTGATAAGTTCTAGCCATCTTCTTTGCCTCATGTTGAGTTCCTTCTGTGTGAAAATGTATTTTAGACTCTTGTGATCGGTGAACATTTCACAACACTTTCCCATAAGATAATGCCTCCATGTCTTTAATGCATGCACAACTAATGCCAACTCTAGGTAATGAGTAGGATAGTTCACTTCATGATTTTTGAGTTGTCTGGATGCATAAGCTACCACTCTTCCTTCCTGCATTAGTTCACCTCCCAATCCTTGCTGAGATGCATCACAATAGACTTGAAAGTCTTTCTCAAGATCCAGCAAACATAACACTGGTCCTGACACTAATCTCTTCTTCAACTCCTGAAAACTGGCTTCACATGTTTCTGTCTAGCTAAACTTATTCTCTTTCTTTAGCATATCAGTCATAGGCTTTGCTATCTTTGAGAAATTTTCAATGAACCTCCGATAGTATCCTGCTAGGACTAGGAAACTACGGATTTCTTTAACTGTTTTAGGAGGTTCCCAATCTGTTACAGCTGCCACTTTTGCTGGGTGTATAGCTATACCACTTCTAGATACTATATGTCCAAGAAATCCCACTTCATTCAGCCAAAATTCACATTTACTGAACTTGGCATATAGTTTGTGTTCCCTGAGGTTCTCTAGAATTAGGCGCAGATGTTCTTCATGTTGTTCGTTGCTCTTGGAATATATCAATATGTCATCGATGAATACCATTACAAACTTGTCAAGAAATTCCATGAATACCTTGTTCATCATGTTCATGAAATATGCCGGTGCATTAGTTAATCCAAATGGTATCACCGTATATTTATACAACCCATATCTAGTGGTAAATGTAGTCTTTGGTATACCATGTTCTCTAATCTTTAGTTGGAAGTATCCTGATCGAAGATCAATTTTTGAGAACACACATGCTCCCTCTAGCTTATCAAAAGATCATTAATTCTAGGTAGGGGATATTTATTCTTTATGGTCACTTCATTAAGTGATTGATAGTCTATGCATAGTCTTTGACTTCGGTGTTTCTTCTCAACAAACAAAACTGGTGCTCCCCAAGACGAAGAACTTGGTTGGATAAATCCCTTTTTCAACTGTTCTCCCAGCTGTTTCTTGAGTTCTTTTAACTCGTCCACTGACATTTTGTAAGGTCTCTTTGCTATAGGTCCAGTTCCTGGTAGTAAGTCTATCAGAAACTCCACTTCCTTATCTGGTGGCATGCCAAGTAATTCTTCTGGGAACACATCTAGGTACTCCTTCACTATTGGTACTCTGTCTAGGCTAACCCCCTTAAGAGAATTAACCTTCCTCCCCTTGGGTTCAAAGTTAGACTTGAACCTGATCAGTTTATTTTCTGGGGTTGTGAGCATAATTGTTCGTTTGGCACAATCTATCACTCCCTCATAACGTGTCGACCAGTCCATCCCTAATATTACATCTAATCCTTGGGACTCTAGGATTTTTAAATTAACTGGAAACTTGTTCTTCCCAATCTCTAGGATTATCTGTCGGCACCCAGAATTTATTATCATTTCTCCACCCAGGGAACTTACCTTAATGGGACATCCAATAGTTTTAGTGGAGAGTTTGTTTTTGACTACAAATGCCCTTGAAATGAATGAATGCAATGCGCCGGTATCGAAAAGGATGAGTGTAGGAAAGGAATTAATCTTGAACTTACCGATTACGGCATCAGATCCTTCTTGGATTTCCTCCACATTGATATGATTCACATGACCCTTTTGAAAAGAGTTCGGCTTAGCCCCATCAGTCTTCTTCTCCGGGCATTCACTAGCATAGTGCCCTGTCTTCTTGCACTTGAAACATTCCACCTGACTGATCTCTTTCTTTGCTAGCTGATTATGGCGATTCTGACCATTTTGATTCCCATGGCCAAGACCATTATGGTTATTCTTGTATCCTCCTTTGTTGTGTCCATGATGATTGTTTCCATCGTGGTGGTTATTGTTATGATGGTTGTTATGATTCCCATTCTTGTGGGATCCAGAACTCCCACTACCTTCACCATAAGAACGCTTCTGAGGTGATCCTGATCCGAACATATCGAAGTGGTGTTTCCTCTTTCTACCTTCAACTTGCTTCATCTTGTTTTCTAGGATGGTAGCTTTATCACACAGAGATTGATAGGTTGGAACATAAGCAACAGATAGTTTCATAGATATTTCATCATTCAACCCATCAAGAAACTTCTCCTTTCTCTTTGCGTCAGTGTCAACATCATCCGGTGCATAACGTGACAGATTGTTGAACTCTTCGATGTACTCAAAAATACTTCGGTGGCGTTGTTTGAGGTTGTGAAACTCCTTTTTATTCAACCCCATTATTCCATAAGAGATGTGAGTGGTATGAAATCCATCCTGAAACATTTGCCAGGTTACTCCATCAATAGGGTGAGTAGCTTGGAAATTGTCCCACCAAGTAGCCGAATGACCTTCTAGTAAGTGTGCTACAAATCTGACTTTGTCTGCGTCAGTGCATCCAACTGTGACTAACTCCTTATTCACAGAGCGTAGCCAGTCATTTGCTACCATGGGATCAGTAGTACCCGAGAACTTAGCACGTCTCAGCCTTAGAAATCTTGTGAGCATATCAAGAGGTGGATTGTTCTGATTTTTATTATTGTTATTGTTGTTGTTCTGATTCTAGTTCGCCATGCACTGAGTCACCATTTGCATCAACTGTGTCTATGCAGCCATCATTTGCTACATTCCGTTGCCATTGTCGTTGTTGTCCTCATTGTTACGATGGGGAGGCATCTGTGGGTTTAATAAGGGTAAGTAATGATAGATAACCAAAGTAAAATAACAACAATGAAACAAACAAGCACATGCAGGTTCAACATCACGACAATAACAGAGTTTGCAGAGATAACCAACATACTAGCATAGTCACCCACAAGTCGGTATGATCTATGCGACTCGATAATAAAACGATAGATAGATGGATATCACTACTCCTCCATGTCGACTTCCTCCTCCACTAGTGCAAGTCCTGCTGCGGCGAATCGTACCTTGTATTCCTCCAAGCTTGTAGACAAAGCATCGATCTTTGCCTATAAATCTCTCTTCTGGGTGCGCAGCCTCTCTATCACCTCGTGATCCGCCTCCAGCTCAATGTCCTCAAGCTCTAACTCGGTCTCCAAGTCTCTAATCTTCTTATTCTTCTCCTGAACCCTCTTATCTTGGCTCTTGAATTTCTTCTCCTGGTCTTCAAACTTCTTCTCCATTTCCTTGATTCGCTTCTCCTATTCCTAGAAGGCCTTGTCCTTCTCCTTAAGTTGGACTCATAGTTCATCGTTGCTAAGCATCACATTAGTCCTATCAGTATCAAGGTTCCTGATGAGGCTCTCTAAGTCCTGGAGGTGGTGTCACACAGGCTTGATAGTCTCCTTAGTGGCCTCGTCCAACATAATAGGCTCTCCGTCCTCATCGCGCCTCCCAAAGAAGTGGCAGTAGTGTCTCTTGATCTCGGAAGAGTGACGTCCACATAGGTGTCCGAACAGCTCCTGCATAGCGACGTCGAGGCCCCTCTCCAAGTCATCGTGGAGTATCTTGAAGGCAATCTCCTTAGTTTGGGGCTCTGTGTGGCATCCTGGCTGGGTAACTCTGAATCCCCATAAGTCCTTCCTCTGAAATTTCCTCAGCTGAAGTCCTGAATGGTAGGAATTGGAAGAGCGAGCACCTGGACGAGCTCCAAAATGTGAGTCCCAAAGCGAGTTCCCTTGAAATCCTCGGCCGTGTTGTAGACAAAATTTGGCATCTTTTGCATTGTATGGAGAAAAAATTAGTGATAACACCAGTCTAGAGAAAGAAAACGCAAGTAACAATAGATGCAAAGATAAAAATAAAACCAACCAACAAAACATTCCTCAAACCAAGTAGCAATACATTATTCAACTCAAGCAATCAAGGTCCAAACATAACTTATTTTTGCCATACCACATAGGTTGGTATGATCATAATACTAACGTGATAAAATGACAAGTGTGGTGTTCCAACTAGTATCTCACTCCTTATTAACCAAGGTAGCAATCTGCGCGTTCTTGGCAGCAATCTGTTTGTCTTGCTCGCATAACTCCAAAGCCAGGTCTATGATATCTTTACTTAGTCGTTTTACCGTGGGCCTTGAATCTTGGACACGATGTTGCACCCACCAATACTCTTGTCCTTCGTCTATCATAGGAAATCCCTTGTACACGGCTGTCGTGGTGGTGTCACGGCAGATGCCATGGATAGGCTAAAGGTGGGGACTAATACACGCAAGGGGAATCCAGGGAGGGATAGTGAAGTGATTCTTCACATAGAAGTTTGTATTTGCTTTGCTTCCAAGATTAGAAGTGCTCCTAGAGCTGTATTTGGCGAGAGCAGGAAGAAGGAGCTCTCTTACTCTCACCCATAGATCACACTTAAAACCCTAGCCCAATCAGAATAGCGGAACCCCTTCTACTGAGATCCTAGCCCTCCTTATATAGAGGGAGCTAGGTCTCTGCCTAGGGCATACGTGGAGGCATATTCCTAAGAATATGCCTCCTCCCAAAGTAGTAAGCCGACCGAGGTGCTTTTCCCCTGCGTCACATATGCAGAGGCTACGTGAGCATCTGCGGCGCCCGCGTCAGCCGACATGGGCGTCGTCACCCTTGTCGGCCACGCCCCGGTGGTCCTGCCCTTGTTTGCTTCGCTCAGGTAGTGCGTACCGGGGCTTCTTTTGACCAGCGAGATTCCTTCCTTCTCCTAGAAGCTAGACGTGACCCGGATCATAGTTGATCCAGCCACACCTGTTCCTTCATACAAGTAAAACATGCATTTCCGACTTATTCCTTAAGTCGGTTGAGACTTAGTTAGGCGAACGCCCCCCGGTCCGGGTTACCCCGTGATTCGGCCTGCCTAGAGGTGACCCGGGCAGCATCCGCTTTGGCCTTGCCGAACTTCGGCTAACTCGGCCTTTATACCCCAGCGTGACCCTACCCGGGGGTATCCCCCCAACATTAGTCCCCGAAGCTGGTGCGGTCTTAGCTTCCTTGGCGGATAAGGCCACATCAGGTTCAATTCTGAAATCTGGTGGTTATTTCCGAGTTACCTCCTTATCTCGGATTATATGGATTTACGTTCCCTTCGCACATTTCAAGTTTTCACTCGTCGGCCGGGTTACCACTTTAACTCGGACCTCATGGTTTTACTTTCCCTCTGCACATTCCAAGTTTTCACTTACTGGTCGGGTTACCATGGTTCCATCCGGGTCTTGTTTCCTTCTCTCGTATGCCAACCCATGTGGAGGCTGATCATTATGTTGTCTTATTTTAAGGGCCAGCACAGTAACCGCCGCAGCAATTGTCAGTTATCACTGTGCGCGGGTCACGTCACGCCTGCCTCCTCGTTTACCGCATCCACGCGTCACGTCATGGGATCAATTTTGTTATGTGGCCTTCCGTGTGGCTTCGTGCTGATTGGTTGATGCAGGTAATACACGACCACATCATGTGGCGCGCCTGCAGGACACGATCCCACTTTCCCCTCGTGGGAGAGGTTAAATAGGGGAGGGGCGCACTCCTTAGGATTTTTCCCCTTCCGTGCCCCTCTGCCCCTTGCTCTTCTTCTTCTTCTTCTTCTTCCCCGCGACAGCGCCACCGCCAGTGCTTCTTCGTAGCAGCGCCGCTGCCGCACTTTTTTCCCACACCTCTGTATCTTCGCCACCGCTACGTGCCTCCTCCACCACGGGTCATTGCCAATCTAGGCCGCTGCCCCCCACCGCCGCTAGCGCCAGCGAGGGCAGCGAAGACCAGATGACGGAGGAGGAGCTCGTCGTCGCCGAGCAAGAGATGGAGGAGGACTCCGCGGCGATGGACCGTGGTGCATGGGCTGGGTCTTGGGTCTGCCAGGACGACCTGGATTGGCTGTACCGCACCAGACGCATCCCTGCCGGTGTCGCCGCTCGTCTTGCCTCCGCCGAACTGGCCCCCTCACCCAATCCGGGTGAGTACGTCGTGTTCTTGTCCCACTTCCAACGGGGGTTCGGTTTGCCGGTCAGCGACTTCTTCCAGGATTGGCTTAGCACCTACGAACTCCAGCCGCACCACCTTCCTGCCAATGCCATCACTTCTCTTTCCGCTTTTGCTTCTACGATCGAGGGCTACGCCGGACTATGGCCCATGAAGGAGATATGGATCCGGTTTTTCGGCCTTCATCGCAATGTCATCCCAAACATCCAACTCGATCCGGAGGACAAGCAGCTCACTCAATTTGGAGCTACTTCCATCTCACCTCGGAGGCTTTCCATTTTCCCCCAGGTCACCGGGCTAGAGTCCTGCAAAGGGTGGGCCCAGACTTTCTTTTATGTCCGCAATACAGGCACTAAAGACTTAATCCGGCTGCTCCCCTATACTCCGGGTCCACCTAACCCGGAACTATGGGACGTCGTTCCCAAGAAGCCCACGGCCTTGGCCAACCAGGTCAACAAGAGGTTCGCGGAGCTGAAGAAGCTGGGTTGCGCACCGAGGACGCTATGATCACGTTCGTGCGCAACCGAATTTCCCCCCATTCAGAAGCGCACCCACAAGGTGTGCCACATGAGCTTCGGCCGCGATCCCAACCGGGCCTCATCCTTTGAGTTGAGCAACACGGAGATATATCGCCAGGTTAAGGCTCCCTTCACAACCCACAAGGACTTCTCCTCTGAGTGGACTTGGGGAATTGAGCATTATTGTCGTGACAGGCTTCCTCCTGCGGTAAGCTTCGTGGTGCAAACTTACTCCGGACTAACTATATGTCGGTCCTTGTTGCATTTTTGACTCTGTTGTTTTTTTTCTCAGCTATTCCTTCAGCAGACCCTCGAGGACGGCACATATCCGACCCTTAAGTGGGCGCCGGACCGGGAGACCCCGGATGAGGAAGAGCCGGACCAGGAGATTTTCCTCCCGAAGACCGACGCTACAAAGTGACCCACGGGTAAATCCTCTTCTATTAGAGATTGGCCCAATGATGAAGATGACTCGGATGTGGAGGTGATTGAACCTGTTGATGTTGTCCCCCTTTCTTATGCTTTTCCGGCATCAGCTAATCCCGGTGGGCATATCCACGAGGACCCTCCCCTTGCTACGGGCGAACCCGTTCCGCTAGCGCCAAAGAAGAAGCGCGGAGCTACTCCAAGTTCCTCCTCCGGACCTTCTCAGCCCGCTAAAAGGCGAAAGAAGTCCGGGGACAAGACTGCCTCGAAGCCAGTGGGCAAGGCCCCAGCTCGAAGGGCTCGGAAACCCAAGGAGGGCCAAACCTCAGATGCGTAAGTCTTTTTTCCTTTTGTAACTTGCTCTTCCTTGCATTGTTGTAATTTATCTTCTGACATTATTTGATTTGGCAGGGCTGCGGTGGAGGTCCCTCAGAGTGGATCTAGCATCTCTTCGTTGCTCCGGCCTAGCCCTTCTCCTCCTCATGACGACGAGTCACGCCCGCTGAGCCCTATTCCTGAGGGTTCCGCGGCTGCTTCGGGTTCTGTTCCACCTGGCCAAGAGGGGGGTAACCTTGGAGCGGGGGAGACCGGGCCGGCTGAGGCGACGACATCCACAACTTCGGCCTAGCCGCAACCAGCTGCCACCAAAACTACCTCGGCACCAGCACCAGCTCCAGCACCAGTAACCGAACCAGCACCAGTTCTGGCACCAGCAGCAAGTCCGGTAGCAAGAAAATCAGCAGCTGCACCAAGTCCAGCAACAAGAACACCAGCGCCAAGCTCCTCCGCCTCGTCCGAGTCTTCTCAACCTCGGCGAGGAACTATCCCGGCAGCTCCTAAGGGAAAAACAGTTGCGACCACTTCCTCTTCCCAGCAAGCAAAGGGCAAAAAGGCTCCTGACGCTACCAAATAATCATTCGTCGAGGCTGGGCAGCATACCCTCACATCAATGCTTCCCAAGAAGGCTCCAGCAGCGAAGGATGCCCCTACCGAGCCAACCGATGCACAACAGATGGTTCTGCACACTAGCCTAACCCTTGCCTTGGTTGAGAGGAAAGAGGCGCACGCGAAGGGCTTGGTGGCGCCCCATATGCCCACCGGCAAGCGGTACCCTTCGATGTTGATTGAATTTGTCAACAACTGGACCCGCCTAGTTTCGGCCATCTGAGTTCGTCCATGACGACGATCTCCTGGAGAGGTTCGGCCCCGCCGAGTTTTCCGCCCAAATGAACACAGCCGCTAAGGCAATCAACCTCGCCGGGCGGATGATGGAGGTACATCACTTCCCCTTTATATGCTGTAGATAATGATGATATAACCATTAGTCCCCGAGCCTCCGGGGGAGTAACTTGTTACTCGGCCGGATGCTCTTTAGGAAACTAACGTAGCTCCATGAGAACTTTGAATATGCACACACCTAGAGCCGGGTTAAGTTCCACTTGGCCCGGATTTTGTACACTTCGAACATGCACACACCTAGAGCCGGGTTAAGTTCCACTTGGCCCGGATCTTGTACACTTCGAACATGCACACACCTAGAGCCGGGTTAAGTTCCACTTGGCCTGGATCTTGTACACTTCGAACATGCACACACCTAGAGTCGGGTTAAGTTCCACTTGGCCCGGATCTTGTACACTTCGAACATGCACACACCTATAGCCGGGTTAAGTCCCACTTGGCTCGGATTTTTGTACACTTCGAATATGCACACACCTAGAGCCGGGTTAAGTTCCACTTGGCTTGGATTTTTGTACACTTCGAATATGCACACACCTAGAGCCGGGTTAAGTTCCACTTGGCCCGGATTTTTGTACACTTTGAATATGCACCAAGCTAATTTATGTTTCTGTACCACCAATCGCCTGAGTGCTGAATTCCAACGTCTTCTGGATACCCACAAGATGCTACGCGCAAAGCAAGCTGCACTTCTCGTGGGATATGAGAAAAGGGGTAAATTTCTTCCTTGGCGCTTCTTCGTTTTTCTTCATCTTCCTCTGCCGAACTAATCTCATCATTCGGTTTCCGCAGCTGGGGTGGAAGCTGAGAACAAGATTATGCGGAAGAATCTGGAGCAGATCAAGGGTAAGTCATTTTTGTCCGACCTTACAGTGCTTTCTATTTCCTCTTCTCCTTGGCTCGGCAAACATTCATACCTCAGCTCTGCCGGGTCAACGCACTATTTCAGCATCGCTTGAAGATAGTGTGCCCGTGCTTGATATGATGCTGCATTTTCTCGAGCAAGCAGGGCGGCATCAAGCCGAGCTTAAGAAGAAAGATGATGAGCTCGCCCTCCTCTATACCAAGGACGATGAGATCGCCAGGCTCAAGGCCGAGATGGAGAAAATGAAGGCCCAGCACCAATCCGAGCTCCAAAAGGTTGGCCAGGATTACACAGAAGAGCACGAGCGCCTCAATCTCCAGATCGCCAAGGACCAGGATCTACTCAAGGAGTCCGGCATCCAGCTTGGGTCGGCAAACGCTGAGCTTGAGCAACTTCGTAAGAGACGTGATGACTGCACCAGGGAGTTAACCCGGATCCTCAGCCATATATCACGTAAGTTCCTTTCCCTTATCCGACCTACTTCTCCGGGTTACTTCACATGTCTTTTCTCTACCTTCTTCCTTTGTCTTGTTTCCAGGCAAATTTCCAGAGGGCAGTGCTAGTGCGAGCACAGCAGTTGCAGACTTCCGCCGAGAAAGGGGTACTCCTGCTGCTCCTGACGGTGAAGAGATTCCCTATGACATGGAGGACCTGTTGGTCAGCTTGTCATCTCATGTGGAGCTCATCAAGAATTATGGCAAGGACATCCTCGACATTGCAGTTCGCATCTTCAACACGTTTTGGCCCGGAGAAGATACTCCGGAGACCACCGCAATCCTCGTTGAGAAGCTAATGGAAACCGAGACCCAGCTCGACCTCTGGAGAGAGTCCGCTGGATGTGCCGCAGCTGATACCATTCTTCACCACATACTCACGTGGTATGAGAAGATCGATCTCAACCTCCTGACACGCCTGTGCACATGATCCAGATGGACCAATGACCCGGAGTGGGTACCTCGGCGCCAGGCTTGCGCCCATAGCCTCATCGAATACGCTCCCATTCATGAATGGGCTGAGGGGCCAAGCTTCCTGGAAGCCGCTGGGGACGAAGAGGTTGAGAACGATGAAGATGGCTCGGACGGTGATGGAGAAGATGACGCCTTGGATATCGAAGACGGCGAAGATGATGCCGAACTTCCTCCTCCTGCTGCTCCTTGAGCGAAAAAACTTGAAAATTTATCAGATCCCTGGTATGCCGGGTGGAGTTGTATCCCATATACATGTGATATTTTGCTACTAAGTTCTTATGCCGGATTCGGTTTTTTGCTCCTTGAACGAGTTTCTTTTTCTTTTTCGTCCAATCTTTTGGCTCGGCTCGTGTCTACCTTGATTCGGTTTTACGACTTACGAATCTGAGCTTCAAAAATTGTCTTAACAATACTAGGAAACTTTTAGACTTAGCTCAAAAATAAAACTGCATAATAACTTGAAAATAAATACAAGGTTAGTCCGAAAAAACAAACGTCGGCTCGAATAAATTCTTTTCCTTAGTCGTTTTTCATGTGCTACGCAATTCCAAACTTGTTCTCTTGCTTGCCATGAAGCCAATTCTTGTTGGACAGCAGCAAGTCGAAGAGTTGGGTTCTTGGTGCTCACACACTACTGATCCGAGTTAAGTAGAAGAACTTATTCCAGCTAACATACAAAAGACAACAAATATTATTAAGGCAGTCTCCGAGTTACTGCTCGAGGTGCCAACACTTCATTGATAAGCTCATTGCCGGCATACATACTGACACATGAGAAGACTCGGATACATACACTTCTTTGCTAAGTGTAGAAAGGACGAAGGAGAGCTACATTCCATGGTCGCTTAGATTCCTCGCCGGACCTGTCTGCCTTGTTCTTTTCCTGTGGCTTTGCATCTACAAGATAATAAGAATCATTGTGCAATTCCTTGCTCACGATGAATGGCCCTTCCCATGGAGGGGATAATTTATGCATGCCAGCAGTACGTTGTATCAATCGGAGCACCAGATCGCCTTCCCGAAATACTCGGGGGCTTACTTTCTGGCTATGATAGTGTCGGAGATTTTGCTGATATATGGCGGATCTGGACAATGCTAGTTCTCTCGCTTCTTCTAGCAGATCAGCATCATTTTGTCGGGCTTCTTGCACTTCGGCTTCTGTGTATTGGGTGACCCTAGGCGAATCAGGCTCTATGTCAGCTGGTACTACAGCTTCTGCCCCATATACCAGAAAAAACGGCGTATAGCCTGTTGATCGATTCGGAGTTGTTCTTAAACTCCACAGTACCGCTGGTAGTTCTTCTATCCAGCACCCCGCCGATCTTTGCAGCGGATCAATGAGCCGGGGTTTTATCCCGGATAATACTAATCCGTTGGATCTTTCCACTTGTCCGTTCGATGCGCGGTGGGCTACTGAGGCAACGTCCAGCCAGATCTTCTTATCCCGGCAGAAACGTGCAAATGCTCCTTCTGCAAAATTTGTGCCATTATCAGATATGATACTATGAGGATAACCGTACCTCCAGATGATATCCTTGAGAAACGTTACGGCCGTAGCTCCATCACATTTTCTTATAGGCTTTACTTCAATCCACTTCGTAAACTTGTCCACCATTACCACAATGTGAGTCATATTTTTCCCCTCGCTGGTTTGAACGGGCCGACCATATCCAAGCACCATACGGAAAATGGCCAAGTAATTGGTATGGTCTTGAGTTCCGACATTGGCATATGTGTCTTGGTAGCGTACCTCTGACAACCATTACATTTTCTCACCAGATCTTCTGCTTGCTCTAAGGCACTTGGCCAGTAGAATCTGTGCCGGAAAGCTTTTGCTACCAAGGCTCGGGACGAGGCATGATGCCCGCATTCCCCTAGATGTATATCTCGGACGATGTGAAGCCCTTCTTTCGGGTCAACACATCGCTGGAGAACATTGGTCACACTTCTTTTGTATAGTTCAGAATGGATGATCGTGTACGCCTTTGCCCTCCTCTGTGTTTGCCTGGACAGCACTTCCTCTGTGGGTAACGTTCCATCTTTCAGGAATTGAAATATAGGTAGCGCCCAAGCTGGTATTGCTCGCACAGGGAACACATCCTCATCAATCTCCATCTGATCCACCGGCATAACTTCAATCGGACCACGCTGAGCAGTCCCCGGGTCTTGCGAAGCAGTCCCCGGGTTCACTAAAGCAGTCCCCGGGTTTGCCGAGGCAGTCCTTGGGTTTCGCGCACCACTTCCCATGTCAATGTCCATGGGCACAGCTCCTGATTCCGTGTCCTCCGGGACATAGATTGAGTCGGTTTCTGGGGAGGGCCTGATGGATGGTTTCCTGAGGTGCTCTAATGCTACACCCAGTGGAATTGCTTGTCGGGTTGATCCGAGCTTTGACAGCATGTCGGCAGCCTCATTTTCCACCCGGGGTACATGGTGAAATTCGCATCCCTCAAAGTAACCAGATATCTTCTGCACATGAAATTTGTACAGTGCCATGTTTGGATCAAGGGCGTCCCACAGTCCCGACACTTGCTGCACCACCAAATCCGAGTCGCCAAAACATATGATCCGACGTATCCCAATCTCTTTTGCCACCTTGAGCCCGTGCACAAGTGCTTCATACTCAGCGACATTGTTTGATGCCGCGAAATGGATCCGCAGCACGTATTTCAACTGGTCCTTCTTTGGCGAAGTAAGTACAAATCCGGCACCTAGCCTAGTTTTTGTTTTTGATCCCTCAAAGTGCATTCGCCAATAGTTTGGATCCGGGAGTGGCGGTTCGTATTGCACCTCGGCCCAATCCACGAAAAAGTTCGCCACAGCTTGAGATTTGATGGCTTCTCTTCTGTCATATTGTGGCGCATAAGGAGCTAGCTCAATTGCCCATTTTGCAATTCTGCCACTCGCATCCTTGTTACTCATTATCTCGGATATGGGGGCCTCACATATGACCCTGATGGGATGCTCCTCAAAGTAGTGCTTCAGCCTCTTAGTGGCCATGTACACGCCATACGCCACCTTTTGATAGTGTGGATAATTCTGCTTTGAGGCTGACAACACCTCGCTCAAGTAATACACTGGCCTTTGCACCGACTTACCTTCCTCGTCGTGCTCCACCACTATCACTGCACTTACAACACGGTTGGTTGCGGCTATATAGAGCAACATTGGCTCCTTTGATAGTGGTGAGGCTATCACTGGTGCAGTGGCTAACATCTTATCAAGTGGGCAAAGGCTTCATCGGCCTGCGGTGTCCAAACGAACTTATCCGACTTTTTCATGAGTTGGTAGAGATGCAATGCCTTTTCTCCCAACCGACATACAAACCGACTTAACGAGTTCAGGCAACCTGTGAATTTCTTGACATCGCTAAGACACTTCGGCAGTTCCATTCGTTCGATGACCCGGATTTTGGTGGGATTAACCTCGATACCTCGCCTGGAAACAAGAAAACCGAGAAATTTCCGGGTTAAGTTTCATCCGGAACCTCCTTAGGTTCGCAAACGTTTGCCTGATATCGTCAAGGAGCATTTTGCTTTCCTTGGTCTTGATAACCACATCATCCACGTACACTTGTACATTTTGACCGATTTGGTCATGCAAACATTTTTGCATACATCTTTGGTACGTTGCCCCTTCATTACGTAAACCAAACGGCATGGTGCGATAGCAATAAGCCCCATACGGGGTAATAAACGCAGTCTTTATTTGATCATCCGGATTCAGAGGTATCTGGTGGAAACCAAAATATGCATCAATGAATGACAACAATTCACATCCAGCAGTTGAGTCTATGACCTGATCTATTCTTGGCAGCGGAAATGGATCTTTTGGACACGCCTTGTTCAGGTTCATGTAATCGATACACATTTGCCAAACCACTGCCACGTTCGGATCATCCTTCTTCTTCTCCAGCAGCACCGGATTAGACAGCCAATCCGGGTAAAGAACTTCCATGATAAATCCTACAGCTAGCAACCGAGCTATCTAATCCCCGATGACTTTCCTCCTATCTTCGGCGAAGCGACGGAGAGGTTGCTTCATTGGCTTAGCTGCGGGTCTCACATTCAAAGAGTGCTCGGCCAACTCCCTCGGAACGCCTTGCAAGTCCTTTGTGGACCAAGCAAAAATGTCCCGATTCTCATGGAGGAAGCTGACGAGCTTGCTTTCCTATGTATCACTTAACCCGGCACCAATTGTTACGGTGCACTCCGGGAACATGTCATCAACAGGAACCTTCTTGGTGTCTTTCGTGCCCTAGAAGGAGACACTTCCATGCGGGTTACTCAGCGCCGGCATATACTACTGCGCGGACTGAGCCAATGCCGCCACCTCTTCAATTTTTCTTTTTTCTTGCGCAATCACAAGTGACTCGGCTAAGTTAGACCCGGCCGACGCACACTCCATGGAACATCGGAAATCCCCAGCAATGGTAATCACCCCGTTTGGTCCGGGCAACTTCATCTTCAAGTAACTAATATGACAACTCGCCATGAACTTGTTCAGCGTTGGCCTTCCGAGTAACGCGTGGTACGCACTTTCTAAGTTCACCACCTCGAACTCCAAATTTTCGGTTCGGCAGTTGTCCCTCGTGCCGAACAATATGTCAACCCGGACCTTGCCTATGGGCTCACAAGAAAAGCCGGGCACAATACCATGGAAAGTTGTCCTCGTGGCCTGTAGCATGTTCTCCGAGATACCCAACTTGCGCATTGTGTTCGCATACATGATGTTACTACTACTGCCATTGTCTATCAGTACCTTTGAGAACCTTACATTAATGCTAGGTCCAATGAATGTCGGATCCAGCACCAACGCATACGAACCAGGGCTTGGCATAAGCTTGGGATGATCCTTGATGCTCCAGGTGATTTCTTGGTCAGACCAAGGCATATACGTAGTCACTGAAGGCATTACTGCGTTCACCTCCATATGTCAGTGCTGCAAGCTCTTTCCATCTGTTTCCTCAGTGGTGAACACACAATAGCTCTGATGATGCTCTCTGTACTCATTTCTCCCCTCATTTCTGGGGTATCTCTGATCCGGCTGATGCTGGTTTTCCACCTGATGCACTGCATCCCTTCTCTCATTGTTATCATACCTCGGCGGAGGGGGAGGCAACATTAGCTGTTGCGTGTTTGCTCCGGAGAGCAATTGCTGCCGGGGTAACTCCTGCCGAGGCTGATCATTCCGGGGTGCCTGAGCATTCCCCGAACCACCTTGTTCAATCTTGCGCATCCACTCACATTGCCTCGTCGTATGACCCGCTGGGTTATTCGGATTTGGCGTGTGAAATTTACATGGCTGATCCAACATCGACTTGTAAGTATACCTCGGACGGTCTTTCCTTTCTTGCCACTATTTCTTTTGCTCTGGTGTCCAAGTTTTCTTGCCATCGTTTCTCGGAGTCCACTGCCCTCCAGTTTTTTGACGTTGACTGCCCCCTGCTCCAGGCTGATCTTGATTCATAGTCGCGACTTGTTGCGAACCGTATCGGTGATCTGGTCTGGCATCTCTTCTTTTTCATCTGTAGTCATTCCTCCAGGATGACCCGACTCCATCCCTCTGGTAGTACTCATCGTTTGACTCGTTTGACACGAGCCTAGGTTGGGTCGGATGTCCTAGAGCATACGAATCAGGAATCCGAATCATCTCTGCCAACGTGGTCGGCATTTTCCTTTGCAACTTCTGCCATAGCTCGCTTGCATACCTGCACCCTTGCGCAAACCATGCTATGGCATGTGATTCTATCACGCCCTCTCACGAGTTTCTCACTGTACACCACCGGGTTAAAAACTCCCGATCTGTCTCATTTGGTCTTTGCTTGCACATAGCTAGGGTCTGCGGCATATTTGGCCTCTCATACGTACTCGAGAAATTGCTGATGAACATTTCCTCGAAATCTATCCAGCATTTAATGCTTCCGGGCGGCAAATTGTTCAGCCATACCCTTGCTGGCCCCTCCAACATCTGGGGTACATATCGTACAACCCATCTCAAGTTGCCAGTGGCAATTTTCACAGCTGTAGCATAATTTATCAGCCAATCCTCCGGCTTTGTACTGCCGTCATACGTCTTCGTGACCCTGGGTAACTGGAAGTTGGGTACCGGTGGCTCCTTCATGATCCGGGGTCCAAAACACGCTGGACCCGGTGAACCTTGACATTCAATTTGTTCCGACCTATACAGTCGATCCAGTTTCAACCTGGCATCATCCGGCATCAAATCCCTGCTTCCCAATCTTGACCCTATCACATGATAGTCCGGCCTTGGGTATCCCGCGTTTGCCATTCCCGAATCTCCATCATTATACCTGTCTTGCTCTCGTGGAGCACCTTTCTGTTGCATACCTTGGCCGGCACTTTTCTCTTGCCTTGGTATATTCCGCTGCTGCGGTTGTCCTACTCCTGCCGAGTTTCGCTGTCCAGCATTGCCGTTGACGGCGTTCCCTTGACCGGCATTGCCTTGGTCGCGGTTACCTCGTCCAGCCTCACCTCGGCTCACACTCTGTCGATCATCATTTTCTGTGCTTCTTTTCCTTTCCCTGCCCGTGTTGGGTCATACGGGACGATCTGTTTATTACGTATGGCCGAGGTTACTACCTCTTCTCTCCTTAGACCACCATGAGGAGACGATGCGGCTCCAGCGGATTTCTCCGGGTTACCCATCGCCGAATGGACGATCTTGGAGGCTCCAACTCTCTCCGGGTTAGCTCTGAGTAGTTCTTCGTTTTTTCTGTTCGCGATCCGAACCAGCTCGTTAACCCTATCTTGCTGTCTCTGCCGAGCCTCACCTGTTAGACCCTCTAATTCGGATGCGGCTGCATCCGCTGCTCTGAGGTTCTTTGTCGGGGTACTATACCTTGGCAGCCCCACGGACAAACAGTTTTCTGATTCCTCAATTCCAGTATCACCTTCTCTGTTCATCTGGCTCATGAGATTTTTCCCCTTTACTTTTACAGCGTCAACCTTGTTCGCCTTTGCGTACTCACGCAGCGTCATATTCAACTACTGCTGAGCGCGGCTATCTTTTTTGCACCCTTTAGTATTTTTTTCCTAGGTTCTTCTAGCTCGGCCTGCGCTCGAGCCGGATCTACTGCTGCTACTACAGGGTTTGCCAAGCTATCCATCGCTTCCCTCAACACATTCTCTGGCCTCTCTAGTGGAGGACCTCTACCTTTCCTCGGTGCCTTAGGCATTACCTCTGGATCTGGTGCCGGATCCTTGCTCGCGCCCGCACCAGGCGCAGTCATCATCACCTCTGCGTGGTCCGGCGAGCGAACGACATGCGCCCCGCGAACCACAGTGAGGGGTGGCTCCCCTGCCTCGACGATGTGGCGTGGATGAACACACGACACGTCAACATCAACATAGACCTTGTGCGCGCCGAGCTTGATGAAGAGGCCATTGCGCGGAAGTGGGCGCGTGCCGAAGCAGCCAGCATTGTCGCTGACGAAGTCCAACGCTCCAAAGCGCTGAACGAGCCCGGAGACGATGTGTTCGCCGGTGCCGATGAAGTTTCCCGTCCAGATCTTGACCCCTGCTAGCGCCGCTAGCCCCACGGTGGTCGCCAACTGTCGTGGTGGTGTCACGGCAGATGCCATGGATAGGCTAAAGGTGGGGACTAATACACGCTAGGGGAATCCAGGGAGGGATAGTGAAGTGATTCTTCACACAGAAGTTTGTATTTGCTTTTCTTCCAAGATTACAAGTGCTCCTAGAGCTGTATTTGGCAAGAGTAGGAAGAAGGAGCTCTCTTACTCTCACCCACAGATCACACTTAAAACCCTAGCCCAATCAGAATAGCAGAACCCCTTCTACTGAGATCCTAGCCCTCCTTATATAGAGGGAGCTAGGTCTCTGCCTAGGGCATACGTGGAGGCATATTCCTAAGAATATGCCTCCTCCCAAGTAGTAAGCCGACCGAGGTGCTTTTCCCCCGCATCACATATGTAGAGGCTACGTGAGCCTCTGCGGCGCCCGCGTCAGCCGACATGGGCGTCGTCACCCTTGTCGGCCACGCCCCGGTGGTCCTGCCCTTGTTTGCTTCGCTCAGGTAGTGCGTACCGGGGCTTCTTTTGACAAGCGAGATTCCTTCCTTCTCCTAGAAGCTAGACATGACCCGGATCATAGTTGATCCGGCCACACCTGTTCCTGCATACAAGTAAAACATGCATTTCCGACTTATTCCTTAAGTTGGTTGAGACTTAGTTAGGCGAACGCCCCCTGGTCCGGGTTACCCCGTGATTCGGCCTGCCTTGAGGTGACCCGGCCAGCATCCGCTTTGGCCTTGCCGAACTTCGGCTAACTCGGCCTTTATACCCTGTCGTGACCCTACCCGGGGGTATCCCCCCAACAACGGCTTCACCATCCATCCCCAAGCCGATCATGAGGTTCTTGAGTGCCTTGGGAAATTCCGTCTCACACTCAAGTGTCATAGTCATCAATGGTCCCTTCTTGATAGATTCATTGATGGTGGACATCTACAAAAATAGATGGGGAAGGATGATTAGGAAAAGTTTTACGAGATGAAAAGACAAGTGTAATGTTTGAAATAGAATTATTTTTCCTAAGGGTTTTCCTTAGTCTAATCCAACCCAGGGTCATGAACCTACAGGCAACACAGTGCTCTGATACCATCTGTAAGATCTCACCATAATAAGGTAAAGATCCCTATGATTGCAGTGCTAGTCCCTGGATCAAATTGCTAGCACCCACAGTTTAAGATGAAGTACACATAAACAAAGGTCATTATTACATTGCATATCCATGAATATAATAGTTCTTACAACTCAATTAGCCCAAGGCTAACATTATTCAAGGTTCACAAGACATAGTATAATAATAGAGTCTTTTGTCTTCATGCGCCACAGGCAAACATGTTGAGTGTAGACCCGTAACCCTACTCATCATCAGAGTATCCTGCAACATAATAAGTTACAGCCACAAGGGTCAATACATTTGGAATTGTATTGGCAAGTGATACCATAGATACTTAGTAAAATCCAAAAACTACATGAATATATGGCTAAGTGTGGTTTTGGCTGGCTTTGCTAAAAGCAAGGTTTTATCTTATAGTTTTTGTAGAGTAGGTTTTCCCTTTCAAAAACACTTAAGGTACCATTGATAGACATCAATGACCTCTACCCTTGTTCACCCACAAGTTTTAACTTAGAGAAATTTGGACGAGGAGATTTTTGAATTGCTTCCATGTCTTGACGCTCAGAAATCTGTCCATAACCGGGGACACAGCTAAGTACTTAGTTTTACCCTCTCGAGAGGTGGTGCACTTTCCCCACAAGACTTGACATGCACCGAGACGAGACTTTTCAGAAGCAATCCCTCAGACCACCATGGACGCATTCCATCCTATCATAACTACCACCCTCTGTCCGTCTGGCTGAGTTCATGCAACTTAGTTGGTCAAGGCAAAGCCCATATGCCATGTGGCTACACTGGAAGCTTCACGACAAGAACGTCTCCAAATCTCTTTGTTCCTAGGTGGCCGTCCACAAGTGCGATACACCAGGGTAGACCATAGACATGGGCCCTGAGTAACCACTCATCATAATCCATACAGGTCCCATTTCCACCCAGGTGTTTCATTAACATTAGTTGTTTTCTTAGTCAAACAAAATAAAATATTTCCTTACTATCTTAATATGAATTTCCACCTATGAATTCTAGTAGCATGGCTAAGCACTCTAGCTTACGATGTCTTTCAACTAGGAAATACTACCAAGATATATTCTATAGGATAGCCATAGCATAGTAACATATATGAATAATCCTACCATGCTAAGATCTACAAAAATAACACTAGTGCAATAGTGAAAATAATAGGACATAAAATGAATTATCACTTGCCTTGGTAGCAAGGGGAGCAGATACAATCCTCACAGCAACAAACATCACAATCCACACAATCTACATGAAGAACAATCCAACAACAATAATACAATCAATATAGCATCACAAAAATAGGAAAGCATGCAAATGCAATGAGATGAACAACACTCTTAAATAAACAAAGTCTATAGTTCAGAGGTTGAAATACTCTATCTAAAGGATTACTTAAAAACAAATTATGAAGTAATTTTTATGGGTAAAGTACTCCTAAAAAAGGTTCTGCCTATAACTCCAATTTTTCAGAAGCTAAAGGGTGAAATAAGGCCTCAACAATAAAGGTCCCATTTTTCTAAATCCATGGACACCAAATTTGTATTTTTCTGATTTGTGGATCAAAAGTTATTGAATTTCTAAGTTAAACATATATTCTGTCTATTTTCTAAATAAAACAGATGCAAGGGCTGACGTGGTGTGTTTCTATTTGTCCGTACCGATTCGGTCGGATCGGTCACTGTGGGCCATTAGATTTAAGTGGCAACAAGCGGATCTGATCAAACGATACCGAGTCGATTAATGATCTAATCCTAGCCGCTGGTTATAGATCAAACGGATCCTAGCGCTTGGCCAGGAACTAGCGGCGCTGGTTCTCTACACGCGGCGGCAGTGCGTCGGACGGGTGGTGTTCCGGCGATCCTAGAGGGGTAGGGAGAGCATGGACTGATACCAGAGATCGCGGCGGTCGAGGTGGTCGTGCTAAGGGTCGCGGTTGAGGGAGGGGCGCTCTGCTTCAACCAAAATTTCTCGCCAGAGTTCCTGCCGATGTTGGAGTTCATGTCTTTGAGACGGTGGCGTCGTTTTGGGGATCGAGCAGACAAAGAATGGGGTTAGCAAAGTGCGCCTGGTCCAGTACCAGCTAGTCGTGGCCAAAAAGGAGCAGCGGGAACCCTTACCTTACCGGAATTGTCGATGAATGACGGCGGCAGAGGGAGACGCCGATGGTGACCGTGGCGACAAACTTGGGGCATGATAATGGAAATGGAGGGGATTAGTAGATGCACCGGAGGCTGGCGAAGATTATAAGACAGAGAGGAGGGTGCGGGGCTGTCAGCTCTCACCGGAGTTACCGTCGGAGTTCCGTCGGTGTGCGGCGGTCCGAGTTCACAATTGGAGAGCCCGGGGGCTCTCTGGGGGTGGTGTCTGTGAGGAAACCAAAGAGGAGGGAGAGGGGGTTAAGAATGAGGGGTTGTAGTGGAGATTAATTCGTGCAAACGCTCGAATATGATCCGATTAGAAACAGTAGAGGAGGGGGAACGGTCTGTTCGTCGTTTGGTTGAAGACGGTGAGGTAGGCCAGGGCGTCCGTGAGAGGGGTATGTAGGGAGTTGGTGAGGAAAAGAAAGAGAGGGGGAAGGGGTGTGCCAGGTGGGCTATTTTGGGCTGGGGTTGGGCCGAGCGGGCCAAGTGCTGCTGCTATTATTTTTTTCTCTTTTTTGCTTTTTCTTTTTAGTTTTTCTTTTCCAAAGTTTTGAATTATCAAAAGGGTTCCAAATTGACTCAAAATTTCACCACATTTTTAGGGGACAAACGAGATGCAATGCAACACATGCCATGATGATATGAGTGCAATGATGATGGTTTTTTAGATAATTTTTTTTGGGATGTTACATCGAGCCAAGCCTCAGGGGTGAATTTGAAGAACTTGAAATAAACGGGGATGAGGATCCGCCGCCCCTTGTTTTGAAATCTCTCTATCCAGGTCTCAGGTATGAATTCTTAGATAAGGAAGGTAAATGCCCAGTGATTTTAGATAATAAGATCTCTCCCGAGGAAAACACACAATTGTTAGAGGTACTTGTAAAGTAGCATGAAACTTTTGGATACGCTCTTAATGACATAAAAGGTATAGATCCTTCCATAGTAACTCACAAGATATCTACGATTGAATATGCTAAACCATTTGTTGATAATCAAAAAAGGTTGAATCCTAAAATGAAAGATGTAGTAAGAAAGGAAGTTATACTTATGTTGGACATCGGTATTATCTATCCAATCTCAGAGAGTAAGTGGGTGAGTCCAACTCATTGCACACCTAGGTAAGGATGTATAACAATAATTAATAATGATAAGGATGAATTAATCCCTGCTAGAACGATAGCATGATATAGAATGTGTATTGACTTCAGAAAGTTGAACAAAGAAACCATAAAAATTCATAAGAAACTACGCCTCATTAATGATATTATGGAAAGGATGTCTGCTAATTCTTACTTTTGTTTCCTTGACAGATACTCTCAAATATCTATCGAGCCCGAAGATCAAGAAAAAACTACTTTCACCTATCCCTATGGACCCTATGCTTATCAATTAATGCCTTTTGGTTTGTGTAGCGCAACTGCTACTTTTCAAGAGCGTGTTCTAAAAATATTCGACAACTTTATGGAGAGTTCCATGGCGGTCCTTATGGAAAATTTTGTTGTTTATGGAACTACTTTTGAGCAATGTCTCTATAATCTTAATAGAGTTTTGTAGCGATGTAAACAAACCAAGATTGTTCTAAATTGGGAGCGTTGCCGCTTCATGGTAAGGGAAGGTATAGTTTTTGGGCAGAAGGTTTCTAAAAAGAATATTGAGATTTATAATTCAAATTTGGCTAGTTTAGAAACGCCGATTCTGCAAGATATAAAAGGAGTAAAGAACTTCCTTGGACATGCCTGCTTTTATAAATGCTTTATTAAAGATTTTTCTAAAATAGCTGCCCCTTTAACTCGTCTCTTAGATAAGTATACCCTTTTTACTTTTGGTAGAGATTGCTATTATTCCTCCAAACAGTTAAAAAAGGCACTAATTTTTGCACTGGTTATTCAACCACCCAATTGGGATGAACCATTTGAAATTATGTGTGATGCTAGTGACTGTGCTATTCGGGTTGTATTAGCACAAAGAGATGGGCTTAATCTCAACGCCATTCAATACGTTAGTCGAGTTTTTAATGATGATCATAGGAACTATGCGACAACCGAGAAAGAATTTCTAGCTGTTGTTTTTGCTTGTGATAAATTTAGACACTATATTATCAACTCAAAAGTAATAGTTCATACTGACCATCAAGCTTTGAGACAACTTCTAGCTAAGAAAGAAGCTAAGCCCCGTCTAATTAAATGGGTCTTGTTACTACAATAATATGACCTACAGATAGTAGATAGGAGAGGAAAGGATAACCCTATGGCCAACCATTTGGGATGGAAGGAATCACATAGGATCCTATTCCTATTAACGAATATTTGTTAGTAGAATACCTTGCAGTTATAGAACCTCATGATCCTTGGTTTGCAGATTATGCTAATTTTCTTGTAGGCAAGTTTTTACCAAAAGGAATGGATTACAATGAAAGAAAGAAATTCTTTAATGATTTAAAACATTACTTTTTTTATGACCGTTACCTATACGTGCATGGCATATACGGGATAATCTAGAAATGTGTACCTGAGCACGAGGCAAAAGCCATCCTTAAGGCTTGTCACGATAGTCCTTATAGTGGGCACCACGCTGGTAATCGTACTGCAGCCAAGGTCTTGCAGTCAGGTTTCTACTGTCCTACACTAGTTAAAGACTCTCACGAATATGTTATAAATTGTGATGCTTGTTGACGTATGAGTAATATTGGTAAAAGACAAGAAATGAATATGAAATATAACTTAGTAATAGAGCCATTTGATGTATGGGGAATGGACTTTATGGGACCATTTGTTCCCTCTAACGGTTATACTCATATTCTTGTTGATGTTGATTATGTTACTAAATGTGTTGAAGCTATATCCACTTCTCATGCAGATGCAACCACTTCAATTAAGATGATAAAGGACATCATCTTTCCCAGGTTTGGAGTACCCTGATTTTTGATTACTGATGGTGGAACTCATTTTATGAAGGGAAATTTTGACAAGATACTTCAAAAGTATGGAGTAGACCACCGGGTAGCCTCACCTTACCACCCTCAAACCAGTGGACAAGTGGAATTATCTAATAGAGAAATCAAGGTCATACTTAGAAGAAAGTGAATAGGTCAAGAAAGGACTGGGATTTGAAGCTTAATGATGCATTGTGGGTTATCGTACCACTTTCAAGAATCCTATGGGAATGACACCATACAAAATGGTTTACGTTAAAACTTGTCACCTTCCATTAGAACTTGAGCATAAGGCTTGGTGGGCTATCAAAACTTTGAACTTTAACTTTAAAACTGCAGGGGGAAATGACTCTTAGATATTCATGCCTTAGATGAACTGAGAAATGAGGCCTATGAAAATGCTACAATATTTAAAGAAAAGGTGAAGAAATGGCATGATAAAAAATTAGAGGGAAAGGGATTTAAAAGTAGTCATAAAGTTTTTCTCTACAATTCTAGGCTTAAGATTTTTGCAGGAAAATTAAAATCCAGTTGGGAAGGACCATATGAAGTTGAAGAAGTGTATCCTTCAGGAGCAGTAAGACTGAAAAATACTACGCCCTCTTCTTCATCCTGGATTGTTAATGGGCAGTGGTTGAAGCATAATAGACTTGGCGAGGTAAACACTGTGGAGTTGATATCTTTAGTCTCGGCCGAAGAATACAACAACAGAAAGTGAGGTAACAAAGTTTTAGTTACTTAGTTCTACTACTCTAGAAACTTTTTAGTCAATTTTATCTTTATCACTAAACTTAGTTATTTTGTTTGGTTATTCTGAGCTGTTTTTCAACCTGGTACGGGCGGACCGTATGGTCGGACGTGCCCGTACTAGTGGTTGTTAAACAGTTGGAGTACCAATGCTGATTTTCATTGATACGGTATGGTCGGGCCATACGGGCATACGAACACGTACCAATGATCCTTACTGGCTCTGTTTTCCCTGCGTCTATTCGACATGTTGTGTATAAAAAAAGAGTGATGAAAGGCAGTAATAAGTCCGTATGGGGGTGTGGTACGGGCGGAGCCCGCCCGTATCGAAGCTCGCGACCAATTTTAACCCCTTTAATCTATTGATTTCATCTTTTAATTTTCGCTTTTCTTTTTTCTTGTTCTCTTCCATCTTACTTCAGATGTAAAGCTTTCTTTTTGCTCTTTACAATGAAACCTAAGGTCTCACTTGATTACTCAAGGTCCATGTAGCCTTTGCATATTAAGAAGATATGGACCAAGAAGAAGTGTGTCTCTGAAGAGCAAGCCAAGAAGAAGGGATCCGAAGGAGATACTTCATCTTCCTCGAACCATGAGTCCGCACAAGTGGTTCCACTCTCCAATTGGGAAGATATGTTCCCGCAAAAGTTGGAGATGCCCAGTCACGTTGAACAAGGAAGGAACAAAGGAGAATCTCCACTCAATCCCTACAGGTATAACCTTCGAGGATATTCTATTAAGTCCCCTCTGGGAACTTCTTCTAGGAAAGGGGAAACCCGAGATGAGATTCAAGAAAAGATCAAGAACCTTGAAAAGATTTCGAAAGCTTGTGTTGAAACCATTGGAGAAGGAGTTGACTCTTACTGGATGATGGGTAAAGACCTCGAAAAGAAGGTCGATGACATCAACGATAGAGTGCAACTGCTGAACAAGGTTATCATGGAGATGTCGATGAGAGGAGGACCTTAAACAAGGTAATCAAAGAATTGCATGTTGGCATCATAGAGATGTCCACTCGATTTGCGTGTATTGCTCAAGCCTGTAGCCTCGAGGCAGATGAAGAAGAGGAAGATGATGACTTCTTAACTCCCAAAAAGGAGTAAGTAATCGCCAGGAATTATTTGATCCACCCTGCTTGACTCCAAGCTTGGGGGGATTGTGTGAACCTTGTAATCTATCTTACAGTTTTAGCATCTTTTCTTTTCTACATGCAAGATTAGACTTTAAATTCCTGAATTTGCGTTAGTTGCATCAACTTTGAGATCCCTTAGTTCAAGAGAAGATTTATATCCGTTGAGTTGTGAGACTTTATGATAAGTGAAGTTTTGTTTGATTCATGATTACTATATTATATGATTGAACTAGGTTGAGTGCTACAATACTTGTACATCGGCCATGATTTTAGGGACTTCCACACCAATGAAAGTATTGATTAAGTTATGAGAAGAATAATTCTGGTAGCATATTATAATTAAGAGTTTTTGCAAGCCATTGAAGTAGTGAGCATGATCAAATAGCTATGCTAAAAGAAAAAGAGAAAAGAGAGCATGTAAAAATATTCACATATAGTTATCAGAAGAAAAATAAGAGAGCAAATATCACAAGAATCAAACATAGAAGAAAAAGAATGATCATGAATCTTTGTTACTAAACTTAGTACCCTATATATCTAAACTCTGTGATTATATGATATGTTAAATCACTAGAAGCTTCTTATGGTTTCATTAATACTACAAAAGGTGTGGAACCCTCTAAGTTATGTGGTGTGTAAGCATATGGTAATACCCCCGAAGTATCTCTACATCCGATGTTGTATTCCTGTTTCAATTTCTGCCTCATTGCAACGACTCGTGTCTCATGAACATAATTATCTTGTCCATAAGCCACCATCTTTCTCGGGGACGAGCAAGAGCCTATCTTGGGGGAGTTGATGAGTCCAAAATTGAAGCATTTTACCTTTTGTTTTTGCATAAATAAAGTAGGGATCTTTGTATTTGACTGTGTATGTGCTGACTCGTGTAATAACGAGCTCGTTGGGAAACCCCAAGAGGAAGGTATGATGAGCACAACAGTAAGTTTTCCCTCAGTTATGAAACCAAGGTTATCGAACCAGTAGGAGCAAGGAAACACCTCCAAGGTGTTGTTTCCAACTTGTAATCCTGCACAACACAATCAAAGAACTTTGCCCCCAACTTACAGTGAGGTTTTTAATCTCACCGGTTGTGCTGAAAACAAAGGATGAAACATATTGTGTGTAAGAAAGTAAAAGCTTGCAGAAAGTAAACACAAAACAGTAAACAATTGTAGATTGATGGTAAAGAAAGGACCGGGGTCGATAGTTCACTAGTGGTGGTTCTCCTTAAGATAGATAACACGTTGGGTGAATAAATTGTAGCGGGGCAATTGACAAACATCAAGAAAGCATACATGCATATACTAATCATCTTGACTCCTTTGAGATTTGATTGGGCATTACAACATTATACATAGACCGTAATCCAACTCCATCTATGACTAATAATCCAGCATCAGGTTATCATCTAAGCCCCCTCTAGTATTAAGTTGCAAGAAACAGATAATTGCATTACGCATTGCGTGTAACGTAAACAATATGATTGTTCTATGAACAAATGATTGCTGTTTTCTCCCTAGTAGCAACAACACATCTAGTACATTAGAGATTTCTGTCACTTACCCAGATTACTAGAGGCATGAACCCACTATCGAGCATAAATACTAACTCTTGGAGTTGCTAGCATCTACTTGGCCAAGATAGCTACTAACAACGGAAAGCATGCAAGATCACAAATAACAAAGACATGATAGAATCAATTATCAATCTGAAATAGCATCTCAATATCCACCCGCAAACACAACATGTAGGATTACAAATAGATGGTCTTGATCATGAACAGAGCTCACAAGATCTAAAAATGATAGCACAAAGGAGAAGAACCAATCATCTAGGTACTACATGGACCCGTAGTCCAAGGATGAACTACTCACGTATTACACCGGAGGCTTGCATGGTGATGAAGAAGGCCTCCAGGGTGAATTCTCCCCTCCAACAGGGTGTCGGGAAGAGCTTCAGATCCCTCCCGATCTAGGAATGGAGATGACGGCGGCTACAGCTCTTTCGGGGAATTTTGATCGGGTGCTTAGGGTTTCTGTATCGGAGGTATCTTATAGTCGGAAGGGGAGGCCGAGGGGGTGCCCTATGCGGCCACACCACCCCTGGCACGGGCCAGGCCTGGCCGCACGGCCAGGTGGTGTGGGGGCCCTCTGGCCCCTCTCCGTCTCGTATTCTAGCTCCGTGTCCCCCTCGGTGAATATTGACTTTGGCTTTTGTCCCGTCCAATTCCTAGGATATTCATTTTCTGACTTTCCTGGAACCAATAACAGTAGAAAACAGACAACTCGCATTGTGGCATCTTGTTAATAGGTTAGTCCAAGAAAGTGTATAAAAATACTCCAAAGTTGGAACAAAACATAGAAAGTAGATAAAAACCAAGCATGGAACATCAAAAAATTTATATATGTTAGCAACGTATCAACATCCCCAAGCTTAACTCCTGCTCGTCCTCGAGTAGGTAAGTGAGAAAAAGAAAGAATAATTTTTGAGGTGACATGCACCATCAAAAACTTGATCAAAGTATTTGTAAAACATTGAAAGCTGGGATCATAGTACTTCAACATAGCGTGAAAGATAAAGTTCTAACAATAAGACATAGCAACTATGTTGCAACATGAAAAGACACAAACAAAAGATTCATGAATAACAATGCTTTGCAAGACGTTTTTTTGTTTCACATATATAAAACATTGCATAGTGGCATTCAGCTTGTCCCTCATAGAATAGCAAAACATAAATGCATAGGACACCTTCAAAGTTCATAAGGGTGACTAGATACAAATAGTTTAAGAACAATCAATATCAAAGTTATGAATCAATCAACAAGTCTTGGGACAATGCACATTATACTAAGAATGGCCTCTATGCTCTCTCAATAGGTGCATAAAGATAGAAGATGGAGACTCAACATAAAAGTAAAAGAAAGGCCTTCATAGAAGGAAGCAGGGATTCAAGTCTCATAAAGAGCTTCCAAAAATTATGGTACTTATTAGCTTTTAGCTCTCATTGCCCCTATCATAGGCATCTTCAAGTGATTAAGGTTAAAGTGACATAAGTAACAGGATATGCTTGGCAAGTTATAAGCCGGAATATCATGTCCCTTACTTACGAAGACCAAACCTCATGCTACTCAACTTTAGTCACAAGTAAGCTCTTGTCATTGTAAGTACATATGTATCATAGAGAACCGCCAACGGGGTACCCCTTGCACATGATACAAGAGCTATCCCATAATCAAAATGACAAGGCAAGCAGATAATGAGCATCTCAGTGATCTTTTTATTTGCTATTTGCATAGGTTTTTATTGAGGATACTTCATAGAGTGCTCATTATGGTTATGCTGCAAGTTTCCACCATGATTATGCATGGCTTAGGCTAGCGGCCTAGGCGTTTCTCTAACACACATACAAACTCCATGATCTTACAAGTTCCACTTTTATTTCACAACGCCGGGATCCATAAGCAAAAGAATCAGGATATCCACGAGGTACAATGTACAAGTGCAATGTTGAAACCATTCCCCATGATACATGGTTCTTCTAATTTCAACTTATAAAGCGCAAGAATATACGCAACAAAGATGGACACAATGGTTCAAGTTTATTAAGTGCAAGAAAAGTAAAGTGTTCCATCAAGTTCGTGAGAGCTTTAATCACTAATTTTCACATAACAAGTTTAATTCGGAAGGTAGATAAAAACATGAATATACTTGGAATAGCAAATCCTAATAGGTAGGTATGGTGTACTCTTTGGAATAACTTGGTTCAATGGAGTTGGATGCATGAGTGGGACTCATACTTGGTTATGGAGGCTAGAAAAAGACTAGGAGCAACCAACTAAGAGAGCAATAATGGCCATAATCATGCAAAGCGACAAAACATCATTAATTAAAGCATAAAGTGATATTACAAGTCGAAAACTAAAGGATCATAAAGGCTATTACAGAGGTAATAACTTCCAAGACTCATCTAAAACTTTTGGGTTATCTCCCAATAAGTACTTTTCTTTAACGCCTTTAAGTTATGCATAAGAAGCAAGAAAAAGAATCAAGTGTTCTCCAATGAAGAAGCATTAAGAGATAATTTTGTTTTCATGGGAGAGGCAAAAGGAATATTTTCTCTCTTCTTAAGGAAGTCTTCTATACCTTTCTTGAGTGGGAGTTGATATTTAATGGTGCCTTCTTCCATATCAATAATGGCACCAACAGTTCTAAGAAAAGGTCTTCCCAACGTAATAGCACAACAAGCATTGCATTCAACATCCAAAACATAGAAATCAACGGGGACATAGGCATTGTGAACCATAATAAGAACATCATTAATACTCCCCATGAGTTTCTTTTTAGCATTATCATCAAGTGGGACATTTAAATAAAAATCTTCCAATGGTGGCAAATCAAGCATATCATAAATCCTTCTAGGCATAATAGAAACACTACTATCAAGATCACATAAAGCTTTGAAATCAAAATCATTCACTTTTATATTAATGATGGGTTCCCAACCATCTTCTAGTTTCATAGGAATAGAAGCTTTATGTTTCATCTTTTCTTCTTTAATTTTTATGAGAGCATCAGTAATGTTTTTTGTAAAGGCCATATTCATAGCTGTAAAGACCCATACATGGCTTAGTTCGAATCCTTGTGATTACAGTGCTAGTCCCTGGATCAAATAGCTAGCACCCATAGTTTAAGATGTAATATCAAGATACAAAGGTCATATTACATCGCATGATCCAGAATATGAATACTATATAACAAACTCATAGCCATAGGCTATCTTATTACAAAGAAGCAAAATACAAGTAAAGCATGGAGTCCTTCATCTTCATATTCCGTAGGCAAACATGTTGGGTGCAGACTCATAACACCTATCATCGTTCCTTACTCATCAATAGAATATACCTGCAACATGATAGGTTGTAGCCACAAAGGGTCAATACTTTGAATGTATTAGCAAGTGTCACTAGTTTGTGAATATAAGTTGGACTATCACTACATGCATATTTGGCTAAGTAGATCTTAGGCTTATTTGCAGAAAGCAGTATGGTTTTATCCTATGTTTGTAAAATACTTTTCGTCTTTCAACAACTTTTTGAACTCCTTGGCAAACTCCAAGTTCTTCTAATCCCTTGTTGACACCATCAAGTTTTACCTTAAGAAATTGGAATGTGGAGGTCTTCCATAGCTTCAGGCCTTAGTTGCTCAGAGCTTTCCGTAACTAGGGACACGGCTAAGTACTTAGAATTTGATCTTCTATAGAAGTTGTACACTTTACCCACATGACACAATCTCGTCTTGACACCACCAGTGGCCGCTGGATTAGTACACACCAAGATGGAGTATCGGTTGATCGAGAATGTGACAAAGTCTTTCCATAGAAGTCCTCCCAATACATAATGCCAACACGTACTAGGCACCAATGCAAGGATATACTTCCAATACATAATTCAAGTTAACCTAAAGAGGTACCAATGCAAGGGTCTTCCACTATGTAATTGACTAAGCCAGAGCCCATTTGGCATGTGGCTGTACACGGAAGCCACTATACGAGAAACATGTTCAATCTCTAAGTTCCTGGGTGGTATTCTTCTAGTGCACACACGAAAGAGATATCCATAGATATGGTTCCCTTCGTTGCCACCTTATTCACCACTGAGTATCCACATTCCACCCAGGTGATTCATTGAGTACTTCTTTTATTATATAAATCATATATTTTTCCAACACTTCATATAATCATAACATGATATATACCCCGAAACTATAGCAGGGCTAAGCAAACTACAACTACAGTATTTCCACTAAGGAATATATAAAGGATATCCTAATAGGACATAGCATAGCATAGTATCATAGTAGTCCTATCATGCATACTACAAATTCCACTAAGTGTAATGAAAATAGTAGGACATGGATGATAGTGCCACTTGCCTTAGTAGTTGGCCATGTTGGTACACTCTTCGCAGTAACACACTTGACAATCAACACAATCTATCAAACAAAACAGCCAAGACAACATGCACAAAATCAACACTAATGGCAATACAAAAATCATGCAAAATATGCAAGCATGCAAGATGGGAATTTTTATTGTACAAATTGTTATGACAAGGTTTTGAACATTACTAAGTGCTTTCTGAACATTTTACATTTGCAAGATTACAAATGCAACCATTTGTGCAATTGTAACAATTAGTAGTATTTTCTAGCATTTGGAAAGGCCATACTCACTAAATAATTTCCATGTTATTATGTATGGTAAACTAGATTTATATTTTGGTCTTACTGGACAGAGGGTTCAATTTGCAATCCATAGCAAAAAGATTCATCCAAAAATAATTTACAAAATAATTTTTATGGGTGAAATACTCCTAAAAAGGTTCTGCCTAAAACTCCAACTTTCTAGAAGCTAAAGGGTGAAATAAGGCCTCAACAGTGGTTCTCTCATTTTTCTGAATCCATGGAGACCAAAGTTGTATTTTCTGATTTGTGGTTCAAAAGTTATTGAATTTTTAAGTTTAATCACTAAATTCAATTTCTATTTTTTTGAATTTATCAGGGGAGACACGTGGCTAAATCTTACTGGCCGGTACCGTTTCGGCCGGATTTGCAACGTGGGCCTTTGGATTTTAAGTGACAATGAGTGGATCAGATTGGCTGATACCGCTTCGGTAAGTGGTATAATCCTAGCCTTAGGATTTGGATCCGATGGTGCTCAGCACTTGGCCACGAACTGGCGGTGCTGGCTCTCTGCGCGCGGCGGCGGCGCGTCGGGTGGGTGGTGTTCCAGCCATCCTAGTGGGGTGGGGGAAGCAGTGATCTTACCACGGGTTGCGGCGGTCTCGGTGGTCTCGATGGTGGTCGTGGTGGAGGGAGGGGCGCTCTGGTTTGTTCTAGATTCCTCGCCGAGTTCGTCGGCGAACGGCGGTGGTAGAAGCGGCTCAGATGATGACCATGGCGATGACCTGGGGCGTGATAAAGCAAATAGAGGGGGTTAGCAGATGCGCCCGAGGCTGGCAAAGATTACAGGACACAGAGGAGGGTGCATGGCAGTGGGGTTCTCGCCGGAGTCCGTCGGTGCTCATGCTGGTCTGAGCTCGAATTTGTAGAGCCTGGGGGCTCTTAGGTGGTGGGGTGTGAGGGGAAACGGAGAGGAGGGAGTGGAGTTTAAGGGGCAGGGGTCGGAGTGGAGATTTAATCTCAAAATCGTGCAAATTTACTCGAATCGGATTGAGTGGAAACGGCCGGGAGTGGGGCGGGCTCCTCTGTCGTTTGGTTGAAGACGATGAGCTGGCGAGTGACGGGGCAGGTGGGGTCGGGCCGATAGCGAGGGGTGTGCAGGTGGGCGGTAAGAAAAAGATGGGGGAGAAGGGGAGCCAGGTGGGCTTAGTGGGCTGGGGGTTGGGCCGAGCAGGCCGGCTATGCTGCTGCTACGATTTTTTGTCTTTTGCTTATTCTTTTTAGTTTTTCTTTTTCTTTCTCTTTTTCTCTTTCTTTTTCTTTTTCTATTTTCTTCAGAAACTTTTGATTTAATGATCCAATTTGAATCAAACAAATTTATAAAATCTTGTAAAACTCAAATTATGTTTTTAGAACATTATAGAACACATTTACTTTCCATCTCAAAAATTTACTAATCAAATTTATTCACTTTTGCTTTAATAGCTAATATTGTATTTTCTTTATTCTATTCTCAATTAATTCATATCTTTTTATCCACGGCTCCAAATTGGATGAAACCAATCTCTATTATTTTATTATTTTGTCCTTTATCTTTTTATCTTACAAGAAGTTCTTTAGTATAATTTAAATATGGAGTATATCCATAGTATTGTGTTGATCTTGAATGCTAACAAATAATTAGAGTTTTAGGGTTTGAGATAATTTTCACTTCTCTTAGGTTTTTAAAATGCAACCAAGTCAAGATTCTCATGCATGCTTCATGATTTGGGATTTTAAAACATGCACACCACTTCACAAACAAAAATAATTTTATTTGACATGGGTTTTGGAGGCATTATATTAAATGTTCCAAAAGTTTTGGTTCCTTCTGAATTTCAAAGAACTTGTTTCTTCACTTGATTTAAGGGTTTTTTTTCACATTTCAAAATTTGGAAAATTTTGGAATGTGACAGACTACCACCCTTAAAAGGAATCTCGTCCTCGAGATTCTAGAAGGTTAGAATGAATAGGTTGGGTTTTAGGATAACTTGGGTGCTACCACCCTTTAAAAGGAAATTTTGTTGGGTTTCATTTGATCATTCACTTGGCTAAGGGTCCAATGATTGGCATCCAAAGGATGTTAACATTTCTTCATCTTAAGATTCTTATACCACTGAATTGAGTTAGCTAAAGCTTACCATCCACATAATCTAGATCTTCAAGGGTTCCATACATGTTGATTTGGTTCACATGTCCTTTCTGGGTCACATTGGAATTGCTCCCATTAGAGTCTCCAATATTCTTATTATTCTTCTTCTCAGGACAATATGCTGCATAGTGTCCAAGTTGCTTACAATTGTAACACTGCAACTGGCTAATGTCCTTCTTGGGATCATTATGTTGGTTCTGACCAAGGTTATCTCCATTGTTAGTACTATTCACATTGTTACTACCACTCCCATTGTTGGTGTGGTGATTCTTGTGATGATGGTGATTATGTCCATTTCCTTCATGCTGATGTGATCCAGAATTCCCATTGTCCTTTCTAAATGAACGCATCTTCTGTGATGATCCTGAGTGATATTTGTCAAAGCTATGCTTCCTCTTCCTGTTCTCAACTTTGTCCTTCTTACTCTCTAAAATTCTAGCATTGTCACACAGTGATTGATAAGTTGGAACATAAGCAACTGATAATTTCATGGAAAGTTCATCATTCAGTCCATCTAGGAACTTTTCCTTCCTCTTAGCATTAGTATCAGTATCATCTGGAGCATAATGTGATAGATTGTTAAATTCCTCAATGTATTCAGCAATGTTGTGGTGAGGCTGTTTAAGGTTGTGAAACTCCTTCTTTAGGCTCATCACGCCTGAAGAGATATGATTGGTGCGGAAACCATCTTCAAATATTTCCCAATTCACTTCTTCAATGGGGTGAGTGACTTGAAAGTTGTCCCACCATGTAGCTGCAGGGCCTTCAAGCAAGTGTGCTGCAAATCTCACTTTCTCAGCTTCGGAGCATCCAACAGTCACTAGATCCCTGTTCACTAAACGAACCAGTCATCGGCTACCATTGGATCAGAAGTACCAGAGAACTTTGCAGGTCTCAACCTCAGAAATCTAGTGAGCATATCCAGAGGTGGTGGATTGTTATTGTTGTTGTTCTGATTCTGATTATTGATGGTTGTCATGAACGTGTCATCATCTGCATTAGCTTAGTCTGTGCAGTCATCATCTGTTGCATCTCATTTTCATTGTTGTTGTTGTCTCCATTGTTATCGTGATCGTTGGCGCGTCTTGGAGGCATTTGTTGGTTTAATAGGGATAAGTAATGATAGATAAATAGATCTAAGGGAGGTCTAACACACTCAACCCAAAACAAACCAGTTCAGTCAAACATTCATCAAGCAACCAATCACTTAGCAACTTCTGAGTTTAACTCACTATACAAGAAAACAACAAGTTCTCTTGAAACAAGCAACCTGGTATAGTAACACCACATAGGTCGGTATGATCCATATGCTAACACGATATTGATAACTCGAACATGATAGTTCGTAGGCAATCTAATGTCCCATGGGTTGCACCATGATAACATCAGTGGGATCTCTCTTTTGAGTTGGGCAATCATCGGTGAAGTGTCCTATCTTCCGGAAGCGATGGCAAAACACTTTTGTCATGTCTCAAGTCCTTTTCCTTGAAGTGTTGTTGTTGTTTTCTTGAAGTTTCTTCTCTGGGCATTCATTGATATTGTGTCCTTCTTTCTTGCATTTGAAGCAGGTGATATGGCTAAGGTTTTCTTCTATCTTCCTGAGAGCTTGATACATTCCATCCTTGACTTGTTCTTTCACTTGATGCACTATTAAGTCGAGATGGCACTTGGCAGGAATATGGTTGGTTCCTTCACAAAGGTAACAAGTTACTTGAGATGTGGGGCATTCTCCAACTGGATGGTGGTGATCACAAAAGGACATTGATCTTGATGTTCCTTAGAGGTGTGGCCTTCTTCTCCACATATTTTGCAAGCTCGAGGTTTTGTAGAAACTTCTATCTTGAACTTCTTGTTGACATGACCCATCTTCAAGGTCCTTAGAGAAAGCAAAAGGATGGTCTTCTACATGTTTGAAGGAGAAGAGATTCAGTAAAGAATGATCAAGGTATACGAGAAAATCTACTAAGTATAAAAATATAAGTTCATCCCTAACAAGGGGTTTGTCCAATTCCTAGGGTTACGAACCTACAAGCAACACAGTGCTCTGATACCAACTGTAAAGACCCAAACCTGGCTTGGTTCGAATCCCTATGATTGCAGTGCTAGTCCCTGGATCGAATAGCTAGCACCCATAGTTTAAGATGTAATATCAAGATACAAAGGTCATATTACATCGCATGATCTAGAATATGAATACTTTATTACAAACTCATAGCCATAGGCTATCTTATTACAAAGTAGCAGAATACAAGTAAGCATGGAGTCCTTCATATTCATGTGCCACAGGCACACATGTTGGGTGCAGACTCATAACCCCTATCATCGTTCCTTACTCATCAATAGAATATACCTGCAACATGATAGGTTGCAGCCACAAAGGGTCAATACTTTCAATGTATTGGCAAGTGTCACTAGTTTGTGAATATAAGTTGGACTATCACTACATGCATATTTGGCTAAGTAGATATTAGGCTTATTTGCAGAAAGCAATATGGTTTTATCCTATTTTTGTAAAATACTTTTCATCTTTCAACAACTTTTTGAACTCCTTAGCAAACTCCAAGTTCTTCTAATCCCTTGTTGACACCATCAAGTTTTACTTTGAGAAATTGGAATGTCGAGATCTTCCATAGCTTCAGGCCTTAGTTGCTCAGAGTTGTCCATAACAGGGGACACGGCCAAGTACTTAGAATTTGATCTTTTGCAGAAGTTGTACACTTTACACACATGACACAATCTCGTCTTAACGCCACCAGTGGCCGTTGGATTAGTACACACCAAGATGGAGTATTGTCAGATCGAGAATGTGACAAAGTCTTTCCATAGAAGTCCTCCCAATAATTTTACATGTTATTATGTATGGTAAACTAAATTTATATTTTGGTCTTACTGGATAGAGGTTCAATTTGCAATCCATAGCAAAAAGATTCACCCAAAAATAATTTACAAAATAATTTTTATGGGTGAAATACTCCTAAAAAGGTTCTGCCTAAAACTCCAACTTTCAAGAATCTAAAGGGTGAAATAAGGCCTTAGTAGTGATGCTCTCATTTTTCTGAATCCATGGACACCAAAGTTGTATTTTTCTGATTTGTGGTTCAAAAGTTATTGAATTTCTAAGTTTAATCACTAAATTCAGTTTCTATTTTTTTGAATTTATTAGGGGAGACACGTGGCTAAATATTATTGGCCGGTACCGTTTCGGCCGGATCGGCAGCGTGGGCCATTGGGTTTTAAGTGACAATGAGTGGATAAGATCGGCTGATACCGCTTCGGTAAGTGGTCTAATCCTAGCCTTAGGATCTGGATCCGATGGTGCTCAGCACTTGGCCACGAACTAGCGGCGCTAGCTCTCTGCGCGCGGCGGCGGCGCGTCGGGTGGGTGGCATTCCAGCGATCCTAGTGGGGTAGGGGAAGCAGTGATCTTACCGGGGGGTTGCGGCGGTCTCGGTGGTCTCGATGGTGGTCGTGGTGGAGGGAGGGGCGCTCTAGTTTGTTCTAGATGATGACCATGGCGACGGTAGAAGCGGCTCAGATGATGACCATGGCGACGACCTAGGGTGTGATAAAGCAAATAGAGGGGGTTGGAAGATGCGGCTGAGGCTAGCGAAAATTACAGGACAGAGAGGAGGGTGCGGGGCAGTGGGTTCTCGCCGTAATCATCGCCGGAGTCCGTCGGTGCTCGTGGTGGTCTGAGCTCGAATTCGTGGAGCCTGGGGGCTCTCAGGTGGCGGGGTGTGAGGGGAAACAGAGAGGAGGGAGTGGAGTGTAAGCTACAGGGGTCGGAGTGGAGATTTAATCTCGAAATCGTGCGAATTTACTCGAATCGTATCGAGTGGAAACGACCGGGAGTGGGTGGGCTCCTCTGTCGTTTGGTTGAAGACGATGAGCTGGCGAGTGACGGGGAAGGTGGGGTCGGCCGACAGTGAGGGGCCGTGCAGGTGGGCGTTTAGAAAAAGATGGGGGAGAAGGGGAGCCGGGTGGGCTTAGTGGGCTGGGGGGTTGGGCCGAGCAGACCGGCTGTGCTGCTGCTGCGATTTTTTTCTTTTTGCTTATTCTTTTTAGTTTTTATTTTTCTTTTTCTATTTTCTTCAAAAACTTTTGATTTAATGATCCAATTTGAATCAAACAAATTTATAAAATCTTGTAAAACTCAAATTATGTTTTTAGAACATTATAGAACACATTTACTTTCCATCTCAAAAGTTTACTAATCAAATTTATTCACTTTGCCTTTAATAGCTAATATTGTATTTTCTTAATTCTATACTCAATTAATTCATATCTTTTTATCCATGGATCCAAATTGGATGAAACCAATCTCTATTGTTTTATTATTTTGTCCTTCATCTTTTTAGCTTACAAGAAGTTCTTTTGTATAATTTAAATATGGAGTATATCCATAGTATTGTGTTAATGAGTGTTAACAAATAATTAGAGTTTTAGGGTTTGAGATAATTTTCACTTCTCTTAGGTTTTTAAAATGCAACCAAGTCAAGATGCTCATGCATGCTTCATGATTTGGGATTTTAAAACATGCACACCACTTCACAAACAAAAATCATTTTATTTGACTTGGGTTTTGGAGGCATTATATTAAATGTTCCAAAAGTTTTTATTCCTTCTGAATTTCAAAGAACTTGTTTCTTCACTTGATTTAAGTTTTTTTTTCACATTTCAAAATTTGGAAAATTTTGGGATGTGACCATAGCACTAGCATTAGGACTTTTAGCAAGCTTTAGTAGGAACTTAATTACTTTAGAGATATTGGAACCATCAAGATCAAAATCATATTTATCATCTAAAGTAGTAGAGCTATTGTTTCCCATGTTTCGAAGAATTTCAGCATTTTTATTAGAAAAGGTTCCATTGGGTGCATTAGCTTCAACATTAGTGGTAGTGATAGTAGAAACACTAATATTTCTAGCAATTTCATCTTCTTTTTCCCACTTAGCATGCATTTTAGCTAATAATCTAACATTCTCATCAATTCTAACTTGTATGGAATTAGTAGCAGCAAAGGGATTCTCATTAGTTTCAGATTTAGCAGTCATTTTATTCAAAGAAGATTGTGCTTCAGCCAATGATGCTATATTTCTTTCAGCATTAGAGAGTTTTTCCTCAATAGTTTTATTGAAAGCAGTTTGTTTACTAATGAAATATTTAAGCATAACTTCAAGTTCAGAGGGTGTACTCCTATTATTGTTGTCGGAATTTCCATAAGCATTACCATTATTGGGAGGATAGGGCCTATAATTATTATTACCAAAATTATTCCTACAGGCATTGTTGCTAAAATTATTATTTCTTATGAAGTTCACATCAACTTGCTCTTCTTGAGCAACCAAAGAGGCTAAGGGAACATGATTTGGATCAATATGAGCTTTCCCATTAATAAGCATAGACATAATAACATAAATTTTATCACTCAAGGAGGAGGTTTCTTCAATAGAATTTACCTTCTTACCTTGTGGAGCTCTCTCAGTATGCCATTTAGAATAGTTAACCATCATATTATCCAGAAGCTTTGTTGCAGCACCGAAAGTAATGGTCATAAAGGTACCTCCAGCAGTAGAATCCAGTAGATTTCTTGAAGAATAATCCAATCCTGAATAAAAAGTTTGGATAATCATCCAAGCAGTCAGTCCATGAGTGGGACAATTCTTTACCAGAGATTTCATTCTTTCCCAAGCTTGAGCAACATGTTCATTATCAGATTGTTTAAATTTCATTATTTCACTTCTCATAGATATAATCTAAGCAGGAGGATAGTATTTTCCAATGAAAGCATCTTTGCATTTAGTCCAAGAATCAATACTATTTCTAGTTAGGGATTGCAACCATTCTTTAGCTTTTCATCTCAAAGAGAAAGGAAACAATTTAAGATTAATAATATCCCCATCTATATCCCTATGCTTCTGCATCTCACAAAGTTCAACAAAGTTATTTAGATGAGCAGCAACATCTTTAGTACCAATACCAGAAAATTATTCTCTCATAACAAGATTGAGTAAAGCAGGTTTAATTTCAAAGAAAGTAGCTTCAGGAACAGGTGGAGCAATAGGTGTGCACATGAAATCATTGTTGTTGGTGCTAGTGAAGTCACACAACTTAGTGTTTTCAAGAGTAGTCATTTATGTGTGTGTTTTTGATAAAGAAACAAGCAAACAAAACAGAAATAAACTAAGCAAAACAAAAACAACAAAGTAAAGAGATTGGTTATGAGGGACTCCCGTTGTGAAGATGTCCTTGTCTCCCCGGCAACGGCGCCAGAAAAGTACTTGCTGACTCATGTAATAACAAGCTCGTTGGGGAGCCCCAAGAGGAAGGTATGATGAGCACAACAGTAAGTTTTCCCTCAGTTATGAAACCTAGGGTATCGAACTAGTAGGAGCAAGGAAACACCTCCAAGGTGTTGTTTCCAACATGGAATCGTGCACAACACAATCACAGAACTTTGCCCCCAAATTATAATGAGGTTGTCAATCTCACCGGTTTTGCAGAAAACAAAGGATTAAACATATTGTGTGGAAGAAAGTAAAAGCTTGCAGAAAGTAAATAGAAAATAGTAAATAGTTTTAGATTGATGGTAAAGAAAGGACCGGGGTCCATAGTTCACTAGTGGTGGTTCTCCTTAAGATAGATAACACATTGGGTGAACAAATTATAGCGGGGCAATTGACAAACATCAAGAAAGCACACATGCATATAATAATCATCTTCACTCCTTTGAGATTCGATTGGGAATTACAACATTATACATATACCATAATCCAACTGCATCTATGACTAATAATCCACCTTCAGGTCATCATCCGAACCCCCTCCAGTATTTAGTTGCAAGCAATAGATAATTGCATTACGCATTGCATGTAAAGTAAACAATACGATTGTTCTATGAACAAAGGATTGCTGTTTTCTACCTAGTAGCAACAACACATCTAGTACCTTAGAGATTTCTATCACTTCCCCAGATTACTAGAGGCATGAACCCACTATCGAGCATAAATACTAACTCATGGAGTTGCTAGCATCTACTTGGCCAAGATAGCTACTAACAACGGAAAGCATGCAAGATCACAAATAACAAAGACATGATAGAATCAATAATCAATCTGAAATAGCATCTCAATATTCATCGGATCCCCGCAAACACAACATGTAGGATTACAAATAGATGATCTTGATCATGAACGAAGCTCACAAGATCTAAACATGATAGCACAAAGGAGAAGAACCAACCATCTAGCTACTACATGGACCCGTAGTCCAAGGATGAACTACTCACACATCACACCGAAGAATTGCATGGTGTTGAAGAAGGCCTCCAGGGTGAATTCTCCGCTCCGACAGGGTGCCGGTAAGAGCTTTAGATCCCTCCCGATCTAGGGACTGAGATGATGACGGCTACAGACTATTTCGTGGAATTTTGATCGGGTGCTTAGGTTTTATGTATCGGAGGCATCTTATAGTCGGAAGGGGAAGCCGAGGGGGTGCCTAGGCGGCCACACCACCCCCAGGCACGGGTCAGGCCTGGATGTAGGCCAGGTGGTGTGGCAGCCCTCTAGCCCCTCTCCGTCTCGTATTCTGGCTCCGTGTCCCCCTCGGTGAAATATTGACTTTGGCTTTTGTCCCATCCAATTCTGAGGATATTCATTTTCTTACTTTCGTGGAACCAAAAACAACAGAAAACAGGCAGCTGGCACTATGGCATCTTGTTAATAGGTTAGTCTAAGAAAGTGTATAAAAATACTCCAAAGTTGGAGAAAAACATAAGAAAGTAGATAAAAACCAAGCATGGAACATCAAAAATTATAGATACGTTAGCGACGTATCAGTATGCACAAACTATTTTGTTCTTGTTTCAACAGGATCCCAAATCATTCAGTCCTATATGAACATATCAACTAGAACTATCATATTGTGTAATTATATGATATTTCTAAGTGATAAAAGTCATTTGATGGATTTACCTTCACACCTGGGAGAATACCTAGCGAGTAGGAGGCATCAGTACCGATAACGACCGGTGGTACGGGAGGAGCCCGCCCATATCGTACCGTTCGCACGTACCAAGTGCCATCATGACCGATTCGTCAAATACTTTCTCCTGGCAAAGACGTGTGGGAGATCCGACATTCACAGCCACTAGAAACCACGAAAAACCACATCCAAAAGGGATCTGAAGGAGGAACTTGGTTGTGGCAAAATCCCAGATACTTCACGGATCATTGGAGGACAACACATCATCCCCTTGATCATCAACTACTGCATCTCCATTACCACCATTACCCCCATCTTTCATCTATTAGATCTCGTTGTAATTCTAGATTCAATTGTGGTTTGCATTTGATCTACCTCCATACTTTTATCCATTCATTTGATTATGATGATGTTGTTGATTGCTTCCATGAGTGAGTAGTTCCTTTCTCCATGGGGAGATGGAGAAACCCTAGCATCATTATGAATTCATAATAAAGATGATCTATTCTTGTGTCCATGTGACTTACACGTCTATGATATAATTATGATTTGTTTTTGATCTCTCTCTTTAGATGGTATGTGTAATCGGCCGTATATCATTTTCCCTCGAGACTAAAGGGAGGGAGAAATCCTTTGGATGTGTCTTGGAAGTGTACCCAGAATGCCCCCGGGACAGATTGGCGTTGGTTCGTAATCTACACGGTCAAATGAGGATTAAAGAGGGACTCCCTAAGCTAATTACGATATCCACGGGGAAACCCTTAATTGAGGTGGTTTGTATGGGTGACTGCTCTAAGAAATCGTAGTGGTTATTTAGAGGTGACCTCACTCTTGGCTCCACAAAGTGGCTTCCTACGAGCCTTGTAGTGAACGTCTTATTATGGGGATCTCTCCACACATATCATGACACAAGTAGTATGTTATCTTGATTACATATAAAAATAATACTATGCTAGTGGTGTATCCTACATCCCTGAGAACGTTTTAGCCCTATTGAGTTCAACCACGTTTTCATACAAACTTGTTACTTGTTTTCTTTTACTTGCTTTAATTACTTTTCTGCAAACAACCATAAACCTTTCAAATAGCCTTTACTTGACATCAAAGGCATCTTATAAGAATCCTTTGGTAAAGAGTAACGAGGGGCACAAAGTTCTTTACCAATAGCTCTCTGTGGGTTTGATATCTTTACTTCAAAACTAGCTACAATTCATCTGTGCACTTGCAGTCATCATGGAGGAAGCCAGTTCACAAGTACTTGGAAAAGCAGAAGACAAAAGAGATGAGCGACTGATAACCACGACTCCAATACTGCGACTGTGAAATTATGAATGAAAGAAACAAGTAAACTCACCGGAGGTGCTTTCCTCTTCCCAGCAGTGTATTGACCTAACCCAGCCTTTGAACCGGTGTACTCCACGTTGGTGATCTTCAACACTACAACGTAGTATTCTTTCTCCCAAGCATCGGGGCTTGACTTGGTCGTGTCTCCAGGCCTGGTGTACTCATACATCCAGTGAGCTCGGTTCGCTAGCGGGACCAGTCGCTGCTCGAGCCTGTAGTTGTAGAGATTTATGGTCTCCAACCCTTCATCCTCTAGCTCCCTGATCCGCATGAGCATCTCATCCACGGCCATCTTCTGGTCACTAGGGAGAGAGTTGGCTGACAATATCCCTGGCTCGCTCCTCTCCGCGGTATATGTTGGGAGTGCGAGTTGGCCGGAGGGAGTGGATTCCTTAACATAGAACCAGAATTTCTTCCACTCGCTCGCCGCCTTCTTCGGTAGCATCATCTTCATGAAGGGAGCCTTGGGCTTCAACTGAAAAGTTACATCGCCTGCTGCCAAGATAGGGCCGCCCTTCCTGTCGCGGCTGAGGCGGCCATGGAACAATTCCAGCCAGAGAGGGAAATAGGGCCGGCATCCTAGATAGCATTCATAGAACGCCACAAATATGGCAAGTTGCTCGATGTTGTGTGGCCCCAAATATGATGGCTTGATCCGGTAGTACGAGCAGAAGCGGCGGCAGAAGAGGGAGGTGGGAAATCACAATCCCCTCTCGTGGTGGCTCTGGAAGTAGATGAACTCTCCTGGCCACGGCTTCGGCTCGACCTCGGCGGCTGCGGGGATCCGCCAGTTCCCCTTGGTGAGGATACCGGCATCCTGGAATGACTAGAGGACGGCCATGGAGAACTTGGACTTGCCCCACAAATCCTTCGGGGGCACCATCAAAAGAAGGAGGAAGGCGCTTGGTTTGGAAATTCTGGATCAGAAGCAGATCTGGAGATTGAGGGTGAGGAAATGTGAAGGAATGAGAAGAATGTTCGCGTTTCCCCCACCAGTATCCTTATAAAGTGGCGCTACCCAAAAATCTCGGGCTAGCCGTTACCTCGCTGTAAATCCACTGAAGTTACCGTTGGAGTTACCTGATAGCTAGTTTGACCAAATTGATGGTCCAACTTCATCCACTCGACTCGCTTGCTTGCTTGCCCCTTCCAATCGTTGGGTAAGGTGACTTACATTTCCACTCACCAATGCTACGACTGAAGACATGTGACAAAGGCTTTTCCCTTCATTGGTGTAGTCCACCGCCGATTCGACTGGGCGCTATACTGTCCTACTATGACTGCCAAGTTGACGCCTGCATAGAACCCCATTGCCCTCAGGGACTATTGATGGGGATATACCTATCGAGGTATGCCTAGAATGACGATTCGACTATCCCAAGACCGATGTGAATGGGCCTGCAAAAACGGCGACTGGAAAGTGATTAACGCGGAAGCCTGGCGACTGGAAGCTGCAGACCCACAAGCTTAGATAGTCCTAGTCGGATTAGGTCAAATCCTCCGAAACCTTAACTGATTTGGTTGTAATCCTGTAAACCCTAACGAGGTACCCCTATATAAACCTCCCTAGGGTGCTCTACATATTCACTCTCTCTTTTAGCTACCCCATCCAAGCGACTCACTGCCTAGCCACCGAGCTTTCCCACCTTGTAATCCACTCGCCGATAATACAATCTAGCAGGAGTAGGTCATTACCCTATGGGGGGCGAACCTGCATAAATCCCTTGTATCTGGTTCCAATCTCACACCACAGATGGCGACTAGCTCTTGCCCCAAATCCTATCAATCGCTAGCCTTGGTAGCAACTGCCGTGGTCATTCCCATGACAGTTAAAAACCAAAAAAATTCTAGAGTTCTAGATAGACCATAACAAAGAACAAACTCCCACATGAATTCCAACTTTGTCACATTTTCCCATACCATTTAGCCAATTTCCAAACATATTTTTTACATTAGCGAATAGCTCGTAGGCTAATAAACTATGGACTCTTTAGGGGCATGTTAACGATGCATAAATAAATATCCACTAGAGGAAGTAAATAGTACACTTCGTCCTCCTCCCCTTGTACGGCGCATGAGGTGGCGGTGGCAACCGAAAATCCCCCAATCTCAACCGGCCATAGTGTGAGTCCCCTCTCCCTCCATGACGCTCTAGCCGCAGGATGGAGAGGGGACCGCGTTCCTCTGTTCTGTAGTTAGGGTTAGGGCCTTTTTGCTATTGTGTGTTGTTGGGGTGGTGGGAGCGACTAGATCTGCCTCAAATCTTCTCCCACACTGGCGACAATCTTCACGATGACATCTCAGAGTTGATGGCAACGTGTTCTTGTTGATCCTAGATCGGTGGCTTGGTTTTCTTGCGGATCTTCAGATTTGACGAGATTAGTATCACAACGTGTAGCTAGCGTTCTTCATTATCCACGAAGGTTGTGGGTGTGGGGGAGGGGTGGATGCTCTAGAGTAAGGATGCTAGTCTGGAGGTAGTGGATTTTTCGTTATTCCTCGACTTCGTCGATAGGATGCAGCAGATCTTTGTTCATGGTAGGACATGGACATCCCCCGGTCGACGTGCCACTGTGACACATGTATTGCTTCTTCCAGCGGGCCTATTCATCAACTCACAAAGCCTCGTTGGTGATGGTGCTCCCTTTGATCCGGCAATGGTGGAGGCTTGCCGTATATTTCAACGCACGTATAGGTGGCATTGGTGTTTGGCGGTGGCCACTAGCTTCCGCAAGTGTAGAAAACCCTAGGGATCGTTCTCTACAAAGTTTCCAGGATATCGGTTTTCTCCTGATATGTCTGTTAATTTCCAAAATTGTTTACTCATGTAACTTGATTTTCTATTAATGAAATACGTGGTTTCTCTCAAAAAATTAACCACTTGGCTTTCTTTAAAACAAACAATAAGAAAATGATATCTTTTCCCTCCACTATTAGATGTAGCTTATCCATATGGTGTAAATCCACAAGTTCCAAAAGTTAGAAAACTGAAGAATCAACAAATTCAATTTTTCCTAAATCCTAGTTTTGACTTTCCACAAAATTCTATAGTTTATTTTTTTTTTGTTATTTTAAGAAAATGAGGTAACTATTTTTTTAGAACTTTAACATCTTTTGTTGACATGATTTATACTTGTCATACATTTATCTAGATACACATGTATCTACACACATTCTTGTGCATAAATACATTTGAATCTAGACAAATCTGCGAACATCTAATTTGAGATAGAGGGAGTACATTTTTTGCTCATTTTGGTTGGTCTTAACCCTATTTTCCCTCCCGCATTGCTCACGTGGGAGAGAAGGAGGGAACCCTGGCTGACAACCACCTCACCCCTCCTCTCAGCCCCTCCCTCTCCTCCCCGCCACCGGACAGCATCACCGACCAAAAGGCGGGTGCTGACGCTGGTAGGGCTTCTCTTCTTCCTTGTGTGGTGGCCGTGGCATGAAGGGAATATGCCCGAGAGGCAATCATAAAGTGGTTATTATCTTATTCCATGTTTATGATGAATGTTTATTTATCATGCTATAATTGTTTTAATTGGAAACATTAACACATGTGTGGTTAATAAACAAATAAGAGTTTCTAGTTATGCCTCTCGTATAAACTAGCTTGTTGATTAACAAGATGGTTAAGGTTTTCTAATCATGGACATTGGATGTTGTTAATAACAAGCTCACAACATTGGTGGAATGATGTGATGGACATTCATCCAAAGTATAGTAATACGATCAAAGTCATTATGTTTACATTGTTATAACATCATGCGAAGTAACTTTAGTCCTTAGACCATGAGATCATGTTAACCACTAAAACTGGAAGAGTAACTTGATAACATCAAACATCACACCGTAATAGGGTGACAATAAAGGTGGGTTCAGATACTCTGAAAGTGTTATGTAGAGGCTCATGGATCAAGAGTGGGATTTGACCATCCCAATAACGAAGAGATATACTATGGGCCCTCTCGGTGATATCACATTGACATAGCTTGCAAGCAATTGAATCCCCTCTCCCGCGAACCATCTTCCACACCCACACAGTGGCGCCGCGCCGCCCCGGACGGGCCCCTCTCCTCCCCTGCCGACCTCCCCCTCTAGAACCTCCCACCCGCCGCCACCGCCCGGGGCGTCGCCGGGCAAAGATCTGGCTACATGGCTGTGGCGGCGACCCTGGCCACGATCTGGCGTGGCGAGGGCGGCGTCCGCGCTGCGCTGGTTCGGTTGTGGCATCATGGATGGCCGCGGCCGGCGGTCCTTGGTCCAAATGGCCGCACGTGGCGGTAGGAATCCGCGCCTATGAGCCAAGATCTATTCCGTTCGTCGCCAATGTTGGCGCCCGGGATCTTCGGGTCATGCTCGGGACGCTAGGGAGATTGGGGCTATAGCCCCTAGCATGGTGGTGGTGACTTCCTTCTCCGTCAGAGTGGTCAGCCGGGCGATCTTGATTCTATGCGGCAGATCCTACTAGTTTCCGGCAGGTAGCATAGGGGCTGTTGGCTCAGTTTCAATAAAGGGGGTGGTCCTCGAATCTCTCTCACACCAAGACGAAGATCTACTTGATGCGTGTCTCCATTGATCTGGCCGGAGTGTCTGGTTCCGGAAGGCTTTGCTGGCGAACTCCCATGGGTGCATATGCCTGGAGTTAGCTGGATCGAAAGGAGTTCAGTCATGCGCACCTGTGTTTTTTGCTGGCCGTTTGGTTTATGTGGGAGCATGGTGAAGCTCTGCTATCTATTACCATCATGCGACATGTCTTCGACGATACACATGGTGAAGTGAGATGCGGAGAATGTCATGAAGGCAGAGACATGTGGGCGAGCTATGGTGGATTGAGTATTTATGGCGATGAGGATCTGGCTTGGTTATCTGTGACTGGCAGCAGCGTCTGTTTGAGGGGGCAACATCACAGGAGGAGTTCACAGTCTTACCTTGCAGGGTGAAAACCCAAGGTCTGGCCTTCATTGGTTGTGCCTGGCAATGGCCTTGCATAAGGCATTAATTTGCGAGCGAGGACTTTCTCCAAGGTGAAAACCTATATCTTTCATCGGGCAATGACAGCGCTTGTGCACTGTTTCCTTCTTGGAGGCGTCGCTTATGGAGGGGTTGGACTTCTGGTGTTGTTTTGGTGGTGGTAGTGTCACTGCTTCTAAGGATCGGACTCCTGTAGCGGGACTTTTCTTTTTTGTAATTCTTCTTCTTTTTTTTGGCTGTGTGCATCCGTATTTCCATTAGGGTATGCATTGTTGCAGAGGCTGGGTGTAATTGGTATCCGTGTGATATTAATATATTCTCATTTCCAAAAAAAAGCTTACAAGCAAGTGATAAGATCACTAGAATGTTATATCACGGGAACGAGAAAAGGGTACTTGTCTGTAACGAGATCAAACTAGGTATGGAGATACGGATGATTGAATCTCCGACATGTAATATGTCACAAGACAAATGGATTTGGTTACGACATCACTAGAGTCATCGTTGAATGTGTGGGAGTCGGTATGGATGTCTAGGCCTCGCTGTTGATTATTGATCAAAGAGGGGTCTCGATCATGTCTCCATTATTCACGAACTATAGAGTGAAATACTTAAGGGATACAAACACCCTTTGGAGCAAATATGATACTAGAGAAATATTATGAAAGCGCTGGAATTAATTCGATGGACATCAGAATTGTTTCAGGTCAAATTGCTGAAATTGGTCTTGCCTATGATATCGAAATGTTGCGAGGGGTTTTATGTGAATGTTTGTAAATTAAAGTAATTAACCAAATTCTGAATAAAATAAATAAAAATTGTTTTGTTTAATGAGATATTGCAGTAATTTTGGTGGAAAATAAATGCAAGTTCAGTGGAGTTGGTTTCAATGGGAGTGGGCTTAGTGGAAGCTCCACTCACCATTATGGAGGGAGAGGTGGGGGCACCACCATGCCATGCGCATGGACCCTTGGGGGCTGCCCCTCCTCTTATAAAAGTAGCTCCCCTCCTCCTCCTCCACTCACACACCTCCTCGTGAAGGATCTCTCTCCCCCTCTAGAATATTCCCCATGGCTTCAGATTAGCAAAGTATATGTTCCTGGTTGCTTTTTCTGGAAGGATTTGCTACTTCTGTTGCTTTGATAGAGCAAGGACTCAGAGGTGGTCAGGGTACCGGACGTGTGTGCGATCACGGATGCACTACTGCTTTGTGGTGCTGGACTTCATCACGATCTTGAGATTAGCAAGTGAACGACTACATCATCCACGAAATCTGATTTCGTTAACAAATCTTTTCGGTCTTTGAGGGTAAGATCAATATGGATGTATATCCACCTTTTGATTGTATCTAGGTAGATAGATCTTGGTGCTTAGTTGTTCATATCATAAGAGTTTTTTGTTTTCTATGTTGTGAACTCAATAGTGGTATCAGAGCATAATCTATGCGTAGATGCTTTTCACGGGTAGAACACATATGATTGTGTGGGCATTGATGATCATGTTATTGAATCTTCAATGTATTTTGGATATTGGTGGCATAATGGGATGAAGCGGATTGGACTAACTTTACATGTCCTCGCACATGAGACCTGTTCCACGCTTGACATGCAACTAGTTTTGCATAAGTGGCTAGCGGGTGTTTGTCTCTCCTACTATATTCAATATCTGATTTACAACGAGTTGCTAATAATTTTATTATCATCGTTGTTTTTCCAAGTTTGTAGGTAAGAATGATTCTATCTCCGAAAGCCCTAAGCCACATAAAAACATGCAAAGGATAAATTAGAAGCGTCTAGTTTAGTTGTTGTTGGGCAAGTACTATGATATGTAATGTATAATTTGTAGTATGTCTTTATACTGTTGGAAATTATAACATACCAAAGTGTAAGTTCCATAGACCTTGGTCTTACACATATGGGAATGATAAAGATCATAGCACGATGCACAAGATAGTGATCAAGTGCAAAAGACATATCATATCACTTTTTGCATATGATCTTTGTTTGCATTTTATATTGCTTGTATAGCACTTTAGTAGCATTATAAGATGATCCCTCATTTAAAATATCAAGATAAAAATGTGTTCTTCCTTAGTATGCACCGTTAAGAAAGTTCATCATTTCGAGACACCACGTGATGATCGGGTGTGATATACTCTACATTTGCATACAATGGGTGTAAGACAACTTTACACACACGAATACTAAGGTCTTACTTGGCGAGCCTAGCATGTACAGACATGGCCTTGGAACACAAACCAAAAGGTAAAGCATGAGTCATATGGTTGATATGATGACCATATAGATGCTCGCCTTTGAAGCTACACCAACTCACGTGATGATCGGTCTTGGTGTAGTGGATCTGGTTCATGCAATCACCAAAAATACATGAGGGGGGTTGTTTTTGAGTGGGAGTTCATATATGTAATTTGATTAAAGTTGAACTCAATTTATCATAAACTAAATCAAAGTGAATTTGCATAATTTGTTGTAGTTATTGGCATCCATTAACTACATTATGCTTAGTTATAATTGAGGTAATAGAACTATAGAATTTTGGATATTTAATTTATGAACAGGTATCATATTGTTTTAAGTGTCAATTTAAATTTTAGAAGTCCTATTACAAACTTTCAGCAAACTCTATTTACTCCATGAAGTTTAATAAGTAGTATTAAATCAAAAGTAACAATTCAAGTATCTAAAGTATCATGCTTGCCTCCATAATCCTTGATATTTAAATGTTGTTTTAGTATCAAGGTTATCTCGGAGCTAAAAGTATTGTTTCAGAAATGATCATGTGTGGAAGATATTGTGATATCTAAAACAATATTTTGGTTGCAAAATGATAGAGTATAATTTAGCAAAATACATGTTCTCATATTGTATGAGAATTTGCGAAGTTTGGATATGCTAGGCGTCCTAATCTCCCAAAAAGGTTTTGGGAAGTGACATTATATTCACGATTCACCCTTATAGGCTATAGTAGCTTGATCATGAAAGGTGTAATGATAAGGATGAATAGAGATGTAGGTAAAAAAATTTACTACACTAAAATATTACTAAAGAATGGATTTTGAAAGAATGCCAAACATTTAATGATGGTGATCCACTTCAAAGTGCAACCCCAAAGGTATTATTATTTGACTACACACGATTTCGACTATGTGTCATATGTATGGCACCACTATTGATGTTGATATTTTTAAAAGAAAAGGAAATGCTAAAAGAGAATCTATAAAATATTTGGTAGAAAAGAGAAAGACTAGAAATGTCCATCTTAGGTATATAGAAGATATACATGTTATGGTTGTATTCTTTGGTTGTTAACAATGTGGTTCTTAGGTATCGGATACCTAATTTCTTGGTGTGAAATGTCATATAGAACAACACAATTCATGAAAGACAATTGCCTAAGTAACTAGCAAAAGAATATGTGATGATGTGCATCGAAAACAAATAAAGTGTTGTTGTGTTTCTCGTTGACATCAAAGCTTCCTTCAAGATTTGTTTTAATAATTGTTATTTTCTTCCGGTATTATAAGAACAATGGTTGTTCAAATAATTGCCATATTCCATAGATGATGAATGAACTTTTACAAGTCTAGTAGGAGAAATCATGCCCATAAAAACTATTGCTAAAATTTCGCAAGACAAATGATTTAAAGATCATTTACAAAGTGACATCGCCATTTAAATTATATTGGAAATACATGAAGAAACTCCATGTTAATGGATTTTTGGAGTCTTTGGTTCTGATCAATTAAAGCTTGTGAGACTTTCCTACAGATAACTGAAACTCCATTCATAGTGCAAAGAGGAACGGATGACTAACTTATTGGACATTTTGCATATTGATGTATATAGTCCATTATGTGTAGCCATGAGCGGTGGATCTTTCAACTTCATATACTTTCTCCGGGAATTTGAGTGAATATATGTTTATATTTACTTAATAAGGGAGAAGTATAAAACATTTGAAAAATGTTCAAGGAATTTCAAGATGAAGTGGAAAATCATTTAAACAAGAAAATAAATAATTTATGATTCGATCATAAAGGAATATATTTGACTTACATGTTTAGAAAACCACCTCATATTCGAGGAATTGTTCCATGTACTTGTGTTTTCCGATAAATCATAGGAGTATGGAATGTTTGAGAGATGAAATTAAACCTAGTTTGACATGGTCAGATCAAATGTGTCATTTATAAAACTTCCATTACGTTTTAACGATTAAAGCTTTAGAGACTACCGCTTTTACACCGAAAAGAGAACCGTCCTGATCCATTGAAATGACACCATATGTGTTACGGTTTGGGATAAAACCTGAGTTGTCTTTTCTTAAATTTGGTGTGCTAGACATAAGTAAAATGTTTACAACCAAAGTCAAATAAGCATGTCTTTGTAGGTTATCCCAAAGCAACATTTGGGTATTCCTCCATAACACCAAAGACAAAGGAGTTCGTCGCTTAGAATGTCAAGTTTTTTGAGAAGGAATTTTTCGCAAAAGTTAAGTGGGAGGCCAATAGAACTTTGATTAGGTTTATGAACCTAAGCAACATATGCTACGTATCGTAGCACTGAAAAGTGTCCTAGAGGTGGCCACAATGCTCATGGATCCAGTGATTACAAAGGTTGTGATCTCAAAGATTAGAGTTCGTATTGAACTGTATGGGTTGGGTAAGAATCAAATGGTGAGATTTGGTAAACAAGTCGTTATTATTTTGACAATGATGAACCGACAACTTCTAAAGAAGTGATGATGGGCCCTAACTCGATAAAGTGACTAGAAATCATAAAATAAGTTATAGTTTCCATACACGAGAAATCAAGTTTTAGAACTTGAAAGACCCTCTGAAAAGCCATGAAGCTTATCGGTCATATTTCGATCTATAAATAGAAATGGATGTTTGACATCTATGAAATAGTCAACATGTCTGAAAAGAGTTTACAACAATGTTCAAGGAGTTGACTACGAGAAGATTTGATCTTTCGTAGTGATATTTTAGTCTGGATGGATTAATGTAACAACCAATACATTTGTCAATTTTGGTATATGGTAGTTGAACAAACAAAACAAAGTTCTGCTAGTAGAATGGTTACCTACGACATGTACATGACACCACTAGGGAAAACACTATAGGAGATAGGATTATAGGAGGCACATCCTAACCATATGCGCCTCCACTAAATATACAGGGGGCACAACTTAAGGGTGCGGCTTGTATATTTGAATAGTGAAGGGTGTGTCTCCTATATTTCATGTAGGGAACATATCTGGCTGCCTACTCGAGGCGTATATGCACCAGATGCAACTCGAATAAGGTGGGTGGGCCCAATGGTGGTAGGTGTCCCAATTCTGGAGGCACACCTTGCCACATGCGCCTTTGATATTTTTGGATATTGGAGGCACATAGCGTCTAGATTCGCCTCGAATAATTGAGGTGGTCCTGGGGGTGGACAATGTTTTTAAATTAATAATGTCCTTTGAAAAAAGTTACACTATATCTTATATTTCTTATTATGTTTGGACAATTTTTACATTAATAATGGGTTTTGAAAAAGGTTACACTATATTTTATATTTCTTATTATGTTTGGACAATTTTATATTAATAATGGCCTTTGAAAAGGTTACACTATATTTTATATTTCTTATTATGTTTGGACAAATTTTACATTAATAGTGGCCTTTGAAAAAAGCTAAACTATATTTTATATTTATTATTATGTTTGGAAAATGTTTTTACATTAATAATGGCCTTTGAAAAAAGTTACACTATATTTTATTGTTCTTATTATGTTTGGACAATGTTTTACATTAATAATGGCCTTTGAAAAAGTTTTCAAAAAAATGTGGCCACCAGGATTCGAGCCTGTGTGTGGCCAAGGGAATGGGTGTCTAGCCACTATGCTAGCAATGTATGTTAGTTGACTAGGGGACTTGACTATAGGAGGCGCATTCAGTCTAAATGCGCTTCGCATAAATTAGGCTAGGGTATACTCACTCGACCGACACACAGGGTGGGGGTACTGCGGGGATCAACACACACGGGTTCCATAGGGCATTGATAGTTGCGAGATTCGACATATTTTTGATGGCTTTTATTGATAGTTTTCTCCCAGATTTGATCTTTTTTGGCTTTACCGAACGCTAATATTTCGTTAGCAAAGAAAATTTAGTTTTTGATTGTGTTTCAGGTTCTGAACGTCAACTGAAGGATTTAACTAGGAAAATACAATATTCTAGAGAAAACAAGCAAGTCCCGCTTTGGAAGCACGTGAGAAGAGCTCACAGAAGGCATAACGACCAACTATATGACGGGAATGGATGTATAGTTCCCGCTGTATAGTTGCCGCCACCTCCGCCTTGTCAAAAGGAACAACTTTCATGAAGGGACGGGGGACGAAAACAGAACAGAACAGCCACCGCACCATCTAGAAGGGAGAAAGAAGGGATCCGAAGAAGAACGAGAAGATATTCTTCATATGGCTCCACGATCTTTGACCTCCTAGCCAATACACCCCATAGCCACTACTTGTACTTGAGAGAGAGGGATCTCCACCTTGCAAGACTAGGGTTTGAGATTGTTTTTTCCTATCTTGAATTGTGTTGGATATTTTTCTATTCTTATTGTGGATCTCCACGGTAATACCAAGACGAATTCCCTTTATTCAATTATATTGATGATCTGTTCTTCTCTCATGTGTGAGTAATTCGCTTGGGTGTGGGAGATGTAGGGGATTGGTGAGATGTGATGTGCCTTCATATATTCCATCGATTTGCGATTGATTCTAAAATATTATAATATGTGTGCTTGACTATATGTGGGATGGCTAATGCTTGTTGTCCAATTAAGGGCCTAGACAACATGATACCTTGTTGTACAAAGATAAGATCTTGTATGCTACTGGACCAGCGACCCCTGGGTTACACAGGGATATCAATCGAAAGCTAGTTGACTCGATGAAAACGAGTAACCATTGTACTTATTGCATTAGTTAGATCCAAGGAGCTTAATCTCTAAGCAACATGAAGGGTCTTAATCGTCTAGTGTCTGACCATGGTTTTGGTAGCAGGCTAGTAGGATTATTGAAGTTGGGATGAAATCTACCTAGAGGAGTTCCGACTAATTATGGGTTACTCTCCTACACGTATATATATAAGATTATAATTGTTACATGCACCATTCATCCACCTGGCACAGTAACTATCACCATGAACTGAATATCCCCGTGCCTTCTTTCATCATCGGCAGGAAACAACAAACAAGCAAAGATGTTCTTTACTTTTATGCTTTATATTTATGAAGTTTACATTTTTATTTCTATTTACATCTATCGCATTTAATCAAAACCCATTCTTATTTCAACACTTGCAGTCAATTCACTCGAAGACCTATGACAACTTCGGGTATGATAGAGACTTCACCAATAAACCCTTACCTTTGGGCTCCCTATGGGATCAATATCTGAACTTCGAAACTAGCTACAAATGATCTGTGCACTTGCAGACATCAGGCATGCACTCTAACATGGGCTCGAAGCCGCCGCCTGCCACAGCCGTCTGCCGCCGTGAGAGCACCGGCCATCGAGGTGAGCTCCGCTCGCCCTCCCCATCCTCCTTTCCCCTTCCCCCTCTCCTCGATCCCAAATCTCACGAGCCACCGCTCATCGCCGTCCTGCAGTGCCACTCGTCGCCATCCGCTTTGCAAAGGAGGAGCCGCCCATGAAGGAGGAGGAGCCGCCCGTGGAGGAGGAGGAGCCGCCCATCCTCAACCTCCCATGGAGGAGCTGCCCGTCAGCCATGGCCTCCGCCTCCTCGACCTCATTCACGACCACCTCCTCTCTGCCCTCGCCCATCGAGATGAGCCTCTCCCTCCTCTCGTCTCTGCCCTCTCTAGTTTAGGTTGTTCCCTGATAGGCTCCCCCAGGAGACGACATGCAGCCTCCCCATGCCTTTGAAACATATGTGAAAAGTTGGATTTAGGATTTTATTACGTTTTTTCACCTTGGCCTGAGCATATTTGGTTGATGCACTATTAGATAGATAAAAGTTTATGCCACTTTAGGTGTCCTCTTGCACTCGGTTAGTACTTTGATCTCTTGCTTGCTATTAGCTCTCTAAATAACAAGGGTGTTGTACATGGCAACCACACTGTGATATATATTTGCCTTACTTTCTTCGGTATATTAGTCTTGTAACAACCCAATTTCAGCAACCCTGATTAGTTGCCCAGAATGCAAAAATCAATGAGAACAAAAACTTTTTCTTGTTTAGTGATGAAGTGTTTGCCTGTTGTTTGAATATGTTTATGCCTATGATTGTGTACTAGAAGATATACTCCTTACCTCAACACCAGTTGACAAAAGCTACTTCCCAAAACTGTCTTGGCTTAATTTCCATATTCTCAAAGGTTCTGGCATTTCAAAACATGAGCCAAGAAGCCTTTGCAAACCAACTACTTTAGTAGTTTCTATTGCTCAAACTATGGAGAGCTATATAATACTATATCCTTATGTTTTCAAGACAGAATCTTCAACTAATCTTACCTCTAGCTTTTCCAAAACCTTTTATAAACCTTTTGAATTATACTCTTGGTAGAAATACCAAGAACTCTCACCTCATTAAATCTCCAACATTTCAAAATACCCATCCTTACCTCAAGCGAGGCTTGATGGTAACTCTAGTAATAGCTTGAGTTGCTTGTTAAGATGAATTGCCTTGATCTATTGTCTGATGATTTGCCTTGATCTGCTTTTTGACTTGTTTCCTGAGGAGTAGCATGAGATACTCTAGGTACTCATCATCTAGGATCTAACTAATCCAAGAGTATCAACCCTATGCAAGTTAACCAAGATCGATCTGATCTATAGCCACTAAGCGATCATCTAAAACCATTAACCAGACCACTCCTAAAGATTACTCCTTCTAGAAGCTTCCAAGTCAATGAAGACCCATATCAAGCCTGGATCCTTTCTACTCAATCAACACCTCAACATCATCCACTTGATGATGATTTGGAACCTTGCAACCAATCAAAAACATCAACTCCTGTATTCTAGCCAAAACCACCAAATCTGCAAAATTTGGCTAAGTCTGGAAAAAGGTTGTCACGATCACATCTTAGAGTCTCCCTTATGCATTTTTGGAAATGCACTTGAACCATCTTGTAGACCATCCTAAGGACTACCAGGGCCCACCTTTTACCTAGGCTAGTTTATCTCTCAACCCACTTGTTCTTGATAGTTTTGCAGGCAAGAAAATAACTATTCCTGCAAATCTAGTCAACATGCCTACTTTGACAGAAGCTCACACCACCATCCCACCTTCTAAGGACCAACTATTTGCATGGTTGTGTTCTACTCATATAGGTCTATCAATACCCAATTCACTTGTTTCCATTGGACTTTTGTGCTTCTTAAACTGACAAGGTTTTGAAGGCTAGTTGATAATCTTCTTTGGTAGGCTTATTATATTCAAAGTTCGAAATCCTGTCTTGGTGAGCTCAAGCAGGGTAAAGCTGAAACCTCTACACCATTATGATCTACATCACTTGGTCTATCCATCCATATATCCTAGGCCCAAGGAGAGCTTTGACCTCCAAGATCCAACATGGTTTTGATGGTATGAAAATAACATCACCCTAGATCCTTAATCTAGTGTATTCCACCAAAATCAACTTGGATTCCCCACCCCCAAGGTTGAAAGTGCTTGATACACATGGTGTACATCAACTACCATGATTACAAGGATTTATAAAATTTTATCCATATTTATTATGGACCAAATCTATTTAATTCCTTTAATAGACAAAATCTCCAAAACTCCTTTCCCAATGGAAAGTTTGGATTTTGCGAAAACACATCTCCAAATTTTGGCTCATTTAAGGTACATATATCATACCCTACCCTCACATCTAAAAAATAAATAGTTTTGAGATCATTTATTATTTCTTTTTGCCTATTTTCTTAAATGGCAGAAATGGAATAGTAATTGTTTTAAATACTTTTAAGACACAATAAATCCTGGGAAAATTATCCAAAGTGTGTAATCATATTTAGGACCATGTCAAACCAAAAACCCAACTCCCCCAATTCAAAACTCTCAAATGAACTCACTAAAATAGATTCAGTAGTTTTAGAATAAATATTATAAACATGATCTAAAATCGTCTAATAAATCACAAATAATTCAAGGAGGTATGTCTTAACCCCACCTATCTACCAGCATCACTACCTCCTCTTGCTAAGATCAAAGTTTGGAAGCTTTATTCAGGATCATTAAAGTGGATAAATTGAATACCTTGAAGAATCTTGAATCAAACCTCATACAAACTCCATCAAACCTTACCTAGCAAGCTTGCACAACAGTCACCACCCCTCTGGACGACATCACTATAGCCCTATAGTGTAGTATCACTGTTCACTCCTTACCTCATGTGTTTGTTGCAAAGGAGACACAAGGCTAGGCCTTTTTCTAGCCATTTAAAGTCTTGAAGTTGCTGCACCCATCCCTCTTCACACCTATGCTTGTGATAGAACCTCTCTCACCCCTCTCCACCACCCCTTCTAACCTATCCCAAGCCATCTCTACCCCTCCTCCATGTCCAAAATGGTCATTTCCACCATGAACCCACTCACTCGAGTTAAATAGGCCAGAGGCCGGTGCTGCCTCTCACACTATCTCATTTCTCTCCCTGACCGCCTGAGACACCCCCACGAGCCCCAGCTCCTCCCAGATCTCGCCAGCTCTAGGGAGAAGGAGAAGCTCCTTCTCGGCCTCCTTCGAGAGGTGAGGTATACGGTCGACCTAGAACATCCCCAGCGCCTTAGATCCCCTCCAAAGCCCTCATGGCGCTCCCCCAAAGCTCCCTCACCGAGCCCATGCCTCTGCATGTCACGGGAGAAGGAGAGTTTCTCCTCTTGGCCAAGTTTCAAGATCGGGTTTGTATACTCTCTCCTCTACCCTTATTCTTCTGCATGTTGCCGTACTAAGGTCCCCTGACCCTGATGCATCTACCCTGCCTCCTTTTCTTGCCTAGGACCTCCCCTACCATCATCGCCGACGAGCTCCATCGCTTTTCAATTTCGGATACTCGTGCGCGAGGTCTCCTCCGGCATGGAAACCCCTGTTTGCGCCCATCCCCGAGGTCCCTGCGGAGCATCGCGTCCCCTCCGTCTCCCCTCTGGCACCAGCACAGCCCAGGTGAGCCTCCCTAGCCCCGCCTCCCCTCTGTTAGGGTTTCCTCGCACCGGCCCTGGTTCCCGCGAAGAAGATGACCCCCCGCCGTCGATGTCTCTTTAATCCAACGGCCCAGGGTGCCCCATACCTCTTCGGTGCCGGCTCTCACTGACGGGCGGGCCCCATGCTGGCGTTTGAATGCTATGGCTTCCCGCACGTGCCGTTATCTGTTGGGCCGGCCCGGCACAGTATTTTTGGGCTCGGTCAAATCCCTGCCCGACGCTACTCTTTTCTTTTTCTTTTTAGTAGTTCTTTAAAATCCAGCAGTTTGGCTTTTAGTTTAAATCATTTCAAAAATGCTAAACAACTCCATTTGACAAGATCTAAATTTCCTAAGGTTATTGACTGTTTTCTTAAGCATGTAGAGCAAGTGTTCTATCAAAATAATACCAGAATGTGTCCTTTTCACTAATTATTTCCTTATGGTAGTTTGGTAAACCCAAACTGCGTAATTCCAACTCCTTATGGAAGATCTGTAGGAAACCTATCCTGTCACATTGACCTCACCCCAAAAAGATCTATCTTTTATCTGTAGTAAAAATGACAAAATTAATTCATATTCTACTTTAGGAATTTCTCTAGGCCAAACCATGAACTTAATTAACCTAATTACAAATCTCAAGACTCCTAAAACATATTATCCTTCAAACCCCAGGAGCTCAAATTTAATTAAGTCCTGGTTGATTTATTAGGATTTAAACTATTATGTGTAGGGTTAATTCTCTAATAAAACCACCTCAGTAGTTCTGTAACCCCAAAAAGGTTAATTCCAATTTCTAGAGAAAGGTATTCTAAATACCTACCATGTGTCCTTGGAATCAAATCAAAAGCTTCTGTAGATTAAATCTGGTGAAAAAGACAAAACAGCTACAAAACTGGCTTTAGGAATTTCTTAAGGGCATTCTGATAATTCTCTTGACATGATTCCAACTATTAGTGATGTAGTACATCAAATACTACTTAATCAGCCAAGGAAATAATTTTTGGAGCTACAGAACCTTTCTGGTGATTTATTCCCTAAAACTAGAGTTTTATTCACTAGGAAATGCATAGTAAATCAATGGATTTCGATAAAATAGTGAAACCACTTTTGTTGGTTTCATTTTATCAACACCTATCTTTTTGTATCATTTTTACACCATGGTATCCTACAGAATAGGTCCTTGGTCCAAAACCCCTCTTAGGTAGTTCCTTGGCTATAGATCCTAAGGGATTTTCTTCCATGTTTCCAAGACAAGGCCAATCTTATTAAATCCATTCTTCCTAAGACCTACTGATTTGTAAACTTTAATTGGTCATGGCTTGCTATATGTATTGATGCTTGTGTGCCCTGTGTTGATTGTGCTCTTGCTTGTTTGCATGTGTGCTCCCTAACGACGATAGTTGCGATGATATCGAAGAACCGGAGAAGATGTTTATTATCGGTATTATGGGTATTCTCAGAAGAAGTCCAGGGACAATTATGCCATATTAGTGATCTCAGGAAATCCACCTTCTTGCTCATAAAACGTGTCCTACTATTTTACTTATGCATGTTTTATCTACTGTTTGTGAAACAACATTGTTTTAGTATATGCTGATTTATAATTGGTAAGTGGCTTGGCTCCTCCAAACCATTATACCCTTTTACTGTTAAGTATAACCCCCCCTGGTGTTACCTACTTGCCCCTAGTATAGTAGATGGTGTATAACACCATACCCCCTTGGAGACCCCATTTTAGCCGAAGTCAAACTAGAGGATGGGAAAACCCCGGGAAAAGATTTACTAACTGTTTTACGATAAAACCGTGGTGAGGTGGGACCTCCCAAGAGTTGTTGAGAAAGAAAAAGGTTTTTGTTTTACAAAATGCTGGAGGAAAACCGGAGGAAAAAGGTTTACGAACTGCACCCGGTTCTTTGCAGTTTTGCCAGAACAATTAACCCATGCAAGCACATTACTCTGATATGGGACGGAGCTGGATTTCATGACTGTTCATTTTGGATAAGCTGCCTCACAACAACTACAGGGGATACAAATCCCTAGAGGGCGGGCCTTCTCTGGACAACGGTCCATGTGAAACATCAACCAGGAGAAGGAACGAAGGGTCTACGGATCTCCACGCGTTACTTTGAGCCCCTCATTGAAAGCGCACACTCGAGAAGTGGAAAAGCGCTCCGGTTGGCTGTGAACTATATAGGGCGTCCCGGTGCTGAGGGGGATAACACTCATAGGGTTGGCACTTATACTGGAGTGGGCTTTCAGAGAGTCTTGGTCGGTTACTCGACCCACGATCGGTGTAAATCAGGGCTGTGGGGCCCCCGGATTAATCATCCGAGAAATCCCTGTTATGCATACACCATGTTCCCATGATCAGTGAGTCGTGGAACATAACCGACAAGTATCATTACAACATCCGGGACATACGGAATTACAAGACTTACATAAATTCCGTTATGGCTATACCATCTTCAACAGCGGCCATCATCACGCATAGAGCCCAATCATGCCTCAACCTACAGGCAACTGACTGGGAGGACGTCCTAGCTCGCATAGCCGTCAACTTCATCCTCTTCTTGAAATCTTACCAAGATAATAGCTAGGGACAATGCCAGTGAGTACTTTGAATGTACTCGCAAACCACCTTAAGATAATAATAATAACAAGAGGATATGCATTATGGCTGTTGTAGTAGGAGGGCTCCAAGAGAGGTTATTTTCTCAATTAGTTTCTCTTGTAGATACAGCATCTACATATCTTTGTTGATAACTTTTGTAAAACATTTTGGAAACCTTTTTGGAAAGTTTTGGAAACACTAGGACTAGGTCAGCCATTTGTTCCTTTCTTCCGATCGTCCCACGACCAAACTCCTTTCATTTCGTTCTGACCATCCCATGGTCAAAACAGGTATCCTTTCTGAACATCCCATGGTCAAAACATTTCAAAGCCATTGCTTTTCAAAAATCATTTTTGAAAACAAAACCAGCACCGCTCTACAACAACCTTCCCAACTGTCCATGACCGTGTACATGGCTATTCGAATAGATTTACACTCTACAGAGGTTGCACACTTTATCCACACCATCCGGGTACACTACCCTGATCTTCACCAATCGTGGGTCGAGTAACCGATCAAGACTCTCCGGATGCCCACTCCGATATAAGTTCCTACCCTATGAGTGTTATTCCCCTCAAAACCGGGACATCGGGTACCGAGGACCAACCAGAGCGCTTTTTCCACATTTCAAGTGTGCGCTTTCAATGAGGGGCTCATAGTAACGTGTGGAGGCCCACAAACCCTTTGTTCCTTCTCCAAGTCGATGTCCCACATGGACCTTTTATCGGAGAAGTCCCACCCTCAGGGATCGCAATCCCCTGTAGTAGTTACGAGGCATCTTATACCAGAATAGACAACCATCAAGTCGAGCCCTGTCCCATTCCAGAGTAATGTCGTTGCACGGGTTAATTGTTCTAGCAAAACTGCAAAGAACCGGGTGCATTTTCGTAAACCTTTTTCCTCCATCTTTCATTTAGCATTTTGTAAAACAAAGCCTTTTTATTTCTCAACATCTCTTGGGAGGTCCCACCTCACCAAGGTTTTATCATAAAACATTAGGTAAAAACCTTTCTAGGGTCTTCCCATCCTATAGTTTTGCTTCGGCTAAATCGGGGTCTCCAAAGGGGTATGGTGTGTTACACCATCTACAATACTAGGGACAATTAGGTATCATCGAGAGGGTTGTACTTAGTAGTACCATTGAGTAATGGTTTGGAGGAGCCAAACCACTACCAGATATACAACATCAACATATATTAAAACAGTGCAGTTTTAATAAATAGTAGATAAAACATGCATAAGTAAAAACAGTAGGGCAAGGCTTATGAGCAAGAAGGTGGCTTGCCTGATGATCAGCAATATGGAAATATGTCCTTGGACTTCTTCTTAAAATACCATAATAATAACCAAGTAGAATAAACAACTTCTTCTGGTCTCCGATATAATTGCATCTATCGTCGATATGGATCACATGCAAGCATCCAAAGGCCACAATCAACACCAGGCATACAAGCATCTTTGCAATACAGCAAAAAAACATACAACAAATCATTAAATTCAGTAGGTTTTGATAGATTATGGTTGTAGCATTCGGGCATACTTTAATTGCCTTTGTGGATTTGCCTTGGTGACGTATTGTCTAGAAACTACTTGAGAGAGGGGTTTTGGATCAAGGCTAGGTTCTAGAGGATATCATTGTATACAAATGACTCCATCAGGTAGGTAGTGATAATATGAAACCAACAAAAGTGGTTTCACCAAATTATCAATTTCCATTGATTTATAATAAATTTTCTAGTGGGAAATACTATAGTTTTAGGGAATAAATCACCAGAGAAGTTCTGGAGCTCCAAAAATTATTTCCTTGGATGGTTTTGTAGAGTTTTATGTACTGAAAGACTGAGAGTTGGAATCACTCCAAAATAATTAGCAGAATGCCCTCAGGAAATTCCCAAAGGAAGTTTTGTAGCTGTTTGTCTTTTTCACCAAACTAAATCTACAAAAGCATTTGATTTTATTCCAAGGACACATTATAGGTATTTAGAGTACCTTTCTATAGAAATTGGAATCAACCTTTTTGGAGTTGCAGAGCTACTGTAGTGATATATCTAGTGATAAAGTCACATGTAGAGGAGTTTCATTCACTAGAAACCCTCAGAACCTCAATAATTCTTGAGCTCCTGGGTTTTGACAAATCCTGATATACCACTTCTCTGAGAATTGGAATCAGGTCAAAACAATTTATAGTTTGGCCTAGGGAAATTCCTAAAGGCAGAAAAGTACTGTTTTGTTATTTTTACTACAAGAAAACAAAAGCTCCACTTGGCAGGAGGCCAATGCCATGAGATAGGTACAAGCAACACCTACCAGATTCAATTAGATTTACCCAATTTGGGTTTATCAAACTCTCTGAATAAATTTTTAAGTGATTTAGACACATGTTGGAGATTTATTTGTTATAAAAGATATATTTATCAAGTTGGCTTGATTTTTGTCCTGTGTGTTGAATAAAACATATGGGAACACTAAACAAATTTTACTTATGATTTTCCATGTAGTTTCCCATTTTATTTGTAATTAAACTAGATGGCCGACTTCAGATCGGTAGACAAAAGGAAAAACAGAAGGGGGCTTGGCGGGCCAGATCTTAGCAAGATGGGCCGCGACGAGGGGAAAATGGCCCACCGGGAGCTAGTGCGTGCGGGAGGATACGGTTTGAGCTGCTGATGGGCAGGGCCCGCTCGTCAACCACTAGGGGAGGGCGAAGAGGTATTGGCGGATCTCGTTCGTTCGATTAAAACAAGATGGACTTCCTAAGGCCGTCGTCTCCATGCGAGCTGGTGCAGCGGCGCAGAAACCCTAGGCACTACGTCGGCGGGTGCAGGGCTCACCTGGGGTGCTCCTCAGGTGCCAGGGAACGGTGGAGGTGGATCGGTGCTTGATACCGACCCCGGCGAGGGGCAGGAAAGGGGGTATTGGTGCAGATCTCGCGCGGCGAGGGTGACGGAGACGGAGCACGCTCGGGTGCTCTCCAGAGGTAGCTCCAGGGTGGTCCTAGGCATAAAATAGAGCGGGGGTGAGATAGATAGAGGCCGGTAGATTGATATGCATGCATAGATAGGAGGGTAGAAGGTAGGAGAGGGAGGGGAAACTTGCCTACAACCCAGCAACACATCGGCTATTTTCTTCATCTTTCGAGCAGTAGAGGGGGAGGGAGCCTTTGGTCCTTCGGGGGAGGGGAGTACTGAGGTATGGGAGTATTGTAGCAGTAGTGGAGTGGTTCGGGGTGGTTGGAAACGAGCACGAGCTCGGGAGCTCGAGAATGGCCGAAGGGATGTTTCCCTTCCTCTCTAGAGCAATGGAGGAGAAGGGAGGGGGAAGGAGTGAGTGGGGTGGTGCTCTGGGTTCCAGGGGGAGGATATGAGGAGCATAGGCGTGTTGTAATGGCCTCTAGCCTTTAAGAACCGAGAGGAGTGAGCGATGTTGGACCATGTCCATGGGGAGGCTTGGAGGGATGGAGGTGGCCATCCATTGGGCAGCAGGGGTGGTGAACAGGTGACGTGGGGCCAGGGACACGACCAGAGGGAGATGTGTGGCGTGCTGCCGCTGCTGTTTCTTTTTAGGTCAAGATTTAAATTCCCTAGGCCTAGTCTCTCTCTCTCACTTCCAAAAGCAAGGGACAAGGGGAGTGGTGCTGCTACAGTGTAGATATAGTACAGCTCGACCAGAAGAGGGGTGGTTGCTCTACAAGCTTGCTTGGTAAGGTTGGAGAGAGGGTTTGGTTTGGTTTTTGATACAAAAAGGCTAAATGTTCAAATCTGCCATAAGGGATGATCAAGTTTTACTTCTTTATTTTTGACCTTGACCAATTAAGATAATGATTCTGGTAGATGGGTAAGGTTAGGATGCATCTCTAGGATTTATTTTAGATTTTTCTAAGGATCTAAAGTCCACTTAAGACCATTTATTCAAAAAGTGCAGAAGTAGATTCTAGAAGCTCATTTGATATTTTTACATTGGACCAGGTTGGTTTCTTATGTGATAAGGTCCCAAATGTGAATACACACTTAGGGGAATTTTCCCAAGATTTATTGGAAGATAAAAGTATTTAAAACAATTATTATTACAATTCAGCCATTTAAGAAAATGGGAAAAAATAAATAATAATGCTATTCAAAAATATTTATTTTTGAAGTGGGAAGATGGGGTATGATATGTGGACCTCAATTGAGCCAAAATTTGGGGAAGTGTTTTGGCAAAAACCAAACTTTCCATTGTGGATGAAGTTTTGGGGATTTTGTCTATTAAAGGAATTAAATAGATTTGGGGTCATAATAATTATGGTTAATATTTGATAAATTTTTATGATCAAGGTAGATGATGTAGACAAGGTTTAGCAAGAATTTACAACCTTGGGATTGGATAATCCAAGTTGATCTTGGTGAAAACTAGAGATTTAAGGATCTTGGGTGAGATTGTTTTCATGCCACAAAAACCTTGTTGGATCTTGGAGCTCAGATCTCCCCTTGGGCCATGGGGTAGATTGATGGATAGACCAAGTTATGTACATCAACATGGTACAGAGGTTTGATATTTCTCTTGCTTGAGTTCACCAAGATATGCTTTCAAACTTTGAATAAAATAAGCTTGCCAAAGCAGATTATCAACTAGCCTTCAAAACCTTGTGGGTTTAAGAAGCACAAAGATCCACTTGGAAGAAGTGAAGTAGATCTTGATAGACCTATATTAGTAGAACACAACCATGCAAAGAGTTGGTCCATAGAAAGTTGGATGGTGGTGTGAGTGTCTATCAAAGTAGGCATGTTGACTAGATTTGCAGGAATAGTTATTTTCTTGCCTGCGAAACCATCAAGAACAAGTGGGTAGGAGGTTGATCTAACCAAGGGAAAGAGTTGTCCTTGGTAGTCCTTAGGATGGTTAACAATATTGTCCAAGTGCATTACCAATAATGCACAAGGTTTTAGAAAGGGAGACATCCAAAAAGATGATTTTGAGACAGATTCCACACTTAGCCACATTTGGCAGATTTAGGGTTTTTGACTAGAATGTGGGTGGTGATGATTTTGATGGGATGCAAGGTACCAAAGCATCATCAAGTGGCTGATGTTGAAGTGTATAGGAAGTATAAAGGATCCATGCTTGATATTGGTCTTCATTGACTGGGGAGCTTCTAGAAGGGATATCTTTAGAATTGACCTGGTTAAGGGTTTTAGATGATCACCTAGTATCTAGAGATCAGATCCAGCTTTGTATTCTTGCTTAGGGGTGTGGTGATTTTGAAACATCTTGATCCTAGTGATGAGCTCCTAGAGTATCTCATACTATCTCCTAAGCAGACAAATCAAGCAGCAGATCAAGGCAATTTATCTTACAGACAAATCAACTACTACTTGGGTTACCATCAAGCTTAGCTTGAGGTAAGCTTGGGTATTTCGAAAAGGTTGTAGTTTGGAATAAGATGAGGTTTTCTTGGTATCTCTACCAAGGGTAGAATTCAAATGCTTCATGAAAAGGTTTTGTCAAATCTAGAGATAAGAATAGTAGAAGATTCTGTCTTGAAAACATAAGGAGATTATGTTATATAGCTCTCCATAGTTTGATCAATAGAAGCTACTAAAATAGTTGGTTTGCAAAGGCTTCTTGGCTCAGGTTTTGAAATGCCAGAACATTTGAGAATATGGAAAGTAAGCTAAGACTGTTTTGGGAAGTAGCTTTTGTCAACTGGTGTTAAGGTAAGGAGTATATCATCTAATACACATTCATATGCACAAGCATATCCAAACAACAAGCAAACACTTCAGCATTAAACATGAAAAAGTTTTTGTTCCCCCTGATTTTTGCATTCTGGAAAACTAATCAGGGTTGCTGAAATTGGGATGTTACAGACCTTTCCCCCTTAAAAGAATCTCGTCCCGAGATTTAGGACAGTAGGATTAGGGAATTTGAGTCACGATTAGCGCTACTAGTTTCAAGCGGGCTATCTTACGGACTCCATCTTGGAAAGTGACTATGCTGTCGGTGAAGTTGAGCTTCAGTCTTCCGGGATGCACGGAGGGTTGAGCTGAGTCCAGTTCCGATTGCGAGGGATGACTTTCTTTTCCTTCCGGACTCTATATCTCGAGGGTTTAGACTGGGCAGACTATCTCTATGCTGAACTTCACGGAGTACTCGTCGGAGGATAGAATCTACAGCTGGGAGTACCTCTCTCAAAGGATTTACAGCTCTTCCTTAGGGTCATAGCGTATCCTAATTAATGATTTTAGGGTCGGGACTCCTGAGTTTGCTTCAGTGAAGGGTTACCCTATTTTTGTGGCAAAGACACAGTCTTTCCCCCTTCGGATTAAACTGGGGTAAATTCGAGGAGTTGACGTAGTCCTTTCTTCTTGGATTTGGAATCTTCAGATGGCGTCCGTGAAGCTATGTTTTACGGGGCTTATCTACTATTAATTGAACTTAGCCTATTTACATCTGTTGAAATCGCAGGTATTCTAATGGGTTGGAACTGAGGGGTTAGTGATCTAGCGATCCATCTAGCGAGGAGACATCGGATTCGGAGGTTGAAGTATTTTATGGTAGCCATTTTTCTGGAGCTTGAGTGGAAAGACACAGTGTTTCCACCTTAGAGCTTTACTAAGGTTCTTCGAGAAGGGTGCGGATCTTCTAGCTTGGAGTGCTGGCGTGATGCTAGAGGAATGTGGTATCTTCCGTACGTCGTCAGTTGAGGTCTATAACTGACATCCTATATCTTGAACCTTGGCGAGGGTGGTTTCCTAACGAAGCGACTCATCAGGATCGTCTTCAGTCGAGGTAGGGAAGCTAACTTCGGAGAAAACTTCTTCACTTGAAGTCCTTGCGTTGTTTTTGCTCGATGGCGGAGTGGACTAGTGATGTCTACGCACTTCTATTCTTGTAGACAATTGTTGGGCCTCCAAGTGCAGAGGTTTGTAGAACAGCAGCAAGTTTTCCCTTAAGTGGATCACCCAAGGTTTATCGAACTCAGGAAGCAAGTGGTCAAAGGTATCCCCTCTCCTAACTTCCCTCGGCCTAGAGATGAGAGTACATGAAAGTCAAAAAATTGGCACCCAGGAAGTGGAAGAAGGTAAGAAATGAAGAAGCCAGAGGACGTGAAGGCAAGAGGAAGAAAGTTTGCACCAAGGCAGAGGAAGAAGGATAGCAATGTAGAAGCCTAATAATGTGTTGAACTTGAACTTATATATGTAGTTTGGTTAAATTCTAAAGTTGTGTGCATGGAACTTGTCGGGAGAAACAATCTGCCTCCCGTTCTCGAAGTAAAATGAATCGCGACTTGAGGTTTGGAAATGGCCGAGGCCAGTTGAATCTGAAATTGTGACTGTGCCACTACTATCTAAACAATCGCACCACCGGGACCACGATAGCTGAGCGGTGAGGGTGGGGTCTCCAAATTCAATGGATGTTTCTGGCACAGACATAAATTATTTATACGCACTTAATAAATCCCTGCTTTTGGCATTACACTTATGGTAAGGTTCTGAGCTGAAAAACAAGTTCTAACCTAGTTGTTACACTCCACGAAGCTACAACTTATTTCAGCTGTTGGACAATGGCATGGCAACATAAACTACAAAGGCAATAGATAATGCCTAAATAATGAGGAATTTTTTTCCACTATCTGGCCTAATCTTGAGCCCATCTATCTCACCACCTCCCTGCTCCTGCCTCCCCTACACCTGGCAAAGCTCCCAGATCTCTTGCTCCAATGCATGAATCTCCTTTTTCTTGTCCCACACAGCATCATGCAGATCCTGAACAAGCTCTTTGTGAAAATCTATTAGGGGCTTTTCAATCCACACAAACTTGTCACAACCAGTTCCCCTCCCTTCCCGCGAAGTAGATCGAAGGAAACAAAAAAAGGAGTTACTTATGCTTCCTGGATCCGTGTTACCAAATGTACCTAGCATAGGAATTACCGCTTTGATGCTGCAGTTGCTGAATTCTGCACTATTTTTGTCGGTCCACGAAATCCATCCGGGCATCTTCTCACCACACAAACACAGCATCTCGGGGTAGTAATCATAGGTCATCTTTTGGTACGTGATGGGGAACATGCCTAACAGTGTTGAGCCGACCCTGATTAAATCACCCGAGATGAACAACATGAGCTGCGAGCCATGAGCAAGGGGATGAGGGTAGAGGAAAGAGGAAAGAGGAGCCTTTGGATGTCAGAGTAGAGGCATGGTGAAGCATGATTTATCTCCACCTAACTCAGGCAGAATCCTACCATCCACGTTCAGCTAACAGGTGGGGGACCTAGCATGTGGACTGGTTAACCAAACCTCATGCCTTCGTGGTTCAAAGGCCCTCTCCGGCGCATTGGCTAAAATTATTTGGCACCTTGCCTGCGTACATATCGCTGGGAGGCCTTGCTCAGGAACCAGACACACCTGGCCCACACTCTTACTCCCTCAGAACTTGTCATGGCTTAAGCCAGCAGATCCATTCGCTCCACCGCTCGAGATCGGGCTCGCCGCGGCGGATCCACCCCAAGATCCTACCGTTGCAGTATCAAATGGCCATGGTTGCTTGAGCTGAACAGCTATGCTATGTCTCTGAGCTCGGCCTCGCCAAGCTGTAGAAGGACTGATGCGGAGTCGAGCTTGAGCAGGAGCCCCCAGGCACAACAGGATTTGTCCATGCCACCCCCCGTCCCCTTCGTCATTGTCGATTCCGACATGGAGGACAACGGGGATTAAGCAATGTAGAATGTCATTGTTGCCTCCTTGTCCAAGGGCAAGCCACGAAACGGGAGTCGATGTCACTAGGAAGGGCATGGTGGGGTCACCAATCGAGGTGGACTCCAACGATAGTGCTGTGATATGGGTTTCGATGTTGTTTAGGCTGGTTGCAATTTCAGTTGTGTTTAGTGCGAGTACAATTATTGTAATGGGTTTGGCGAGCTATATTGAGAAATATGGATAGTTGCTTTTACTGCAATAACAGGGTGTAATTGCTTCCACTTTAGAAATCGTGTCTTTGCCATTTGCATGCTGCAGGATCCACGTAGATTACATGTAAACAAACCAATGAAATCAGATTACAACTATCAAACAGTAGTGGCCGGATGGAAGAGAAGTGTGGACATTGGCTTCAAGGGGAAGGACGAGAAGTAAAGGGGACGTGACACTAGCAGGTGGGCCCATGAAACACATGACACTGATAGGCGGTAGCACGCGGTATTGACAGTCTATCCAGAGCAAGCGAACTTTGCAACGTAACAACAACAACCTAATGCGACTTACTATTATCCGTCGGATAAGTAAACTCGTTGAATTATTAAGGGATACTAAAAATTACAACTAGGATACATTCGCACAATGTGTATGCTCTCCACACCGGAGAAGCATCCCTTAAGTCTTACACTTAATGACAGCATAAGTACTACATCTCCCTGTCGGTCTTCTCGATACAAATGTAGAAATGCATCTGCCTATATGGTCTAGGACCGACAAGGTACTGAGATGGCACACATAGTAACGACCTCAGGGACGCACACTCCACCTCCCGTGGTGTCGGGCAGCTTGGCGCCTCGGCAAGCAAAAGCATGCTATTGGATAACAACGGTTGGGCGTTTGCCCACATGCGCACCATGTACAGGGGCCAGGTGCTCGAGTCTGACCGGACACATAACACACACATGATGGTAGGCCTAGCTCTGGTTCACGGAACGCCGGCGGTGATGGTTAGGATGAAAAGAGAGCTGTCCTCCTCCTGGAGAATTAGCCGGCGGCATGCCGAGTCAGAGAACAGCACCTTCTCTTGGAGAAGTTGGGTCTGGCCGTACGAGATCCTAATTACTTCCATCAAGTGATCCTCTGCAAGGTGGACTACGAGCTCTATCGGCGGGCTGATGTAGTTGCAGCCCGACTCCGTGCACATGCACGCGCCGTGCGGGCATACGAGCTCGTGGAGTGGGAGCTCGTAGTAGTAGTAATGGCGAAAGCATCCTAGGTGGGAGCGCACAAGCGGGTACGTTGTTACGATGTTGCACGTGATGTTCTCCAGATTCTTGGGTTGCAGCAGCTCGCACTCCTCCTCCTTCGGCAGCTCCCACATCTGAAGTTCGTAGACAAATTGGATAAAAGATCTGCAGTTAGATCAGCGAATAGAAGGAATATGTAAGATAAATTCAGACGCTTGTAAAATGATTTCTTAACATGAAGGTACCGACCCGAAAATCAGCCGTTGTTGTCCGGGAATAAAGCACTAAAGCGGGTGGCGTCGTCCGGGCAAGGTGACGTGTGGTGGAGGAGGGGATCTGGAGGAGACGTGCTCACTCATGAGCTCTGTTACATTACAAGTAGGCTAGAGGGCAGTGAAAATAATAATAATAATATAAGTGAAAAGTATGTGCGGCCAATCATGTCACAGAATAGCCTACTCACGGATCGCTCTTATGAAGAAGCATCTTAATCGTCCACGTGCCCCAATTGAACGGTGTGCAACAATCACGTCAGACAACAAGTTCTTCACGGGGGTGGGCCTTCTAGAAGATGAGATCTAACAACCACCATTGGAAACACTCTGATCAAATAGACTATAACAACCGGGACCAAAACAAGTGTCATTACATGGGTTTTTGCTCTCTATCAACATGGTTTGTCACACTGATCGACTAGAGCCATTACATGTGTTCTTTTACTAAACCACACTGATCCACTAGTGTCATTTCATGTGTTCTATTCATAAACCACAATGATCACCTAGAGCCATTGCATCTGTTCTTTTACTAAACCACACTGATCCACTAGTGTCGTTGCATGCGCTGTTTTCATAAACCATAATGATCATCTAGAGCCATTGCATGTGTTATTTTCTTAAACCACATTGATCCATTAGTGTTAATGCATGTGTTCTGATCCACTAGTGTCATTGCATGCGTTCTTTTCATAAACCATAATGATCATCAAGAGCCATTGCATGTGTTCTTTTACTAAACCACACCGATCCACTAGTGTAATTGCATATGTTCTTTTCATAAACCACAATGATCACCTAGAGCCATTACATGTGTTCTTTTACTAAACCACACCGATCCACTAGTGCCCTTGCATTTGTTATTTTTATTAAACCACAATGATCCACTAGTGTCATTGCATGTGTTCTATTCATAAACCATAATGATCATCTAGAGCCATTGCATGTGTTCTTTTACTAAACCACAGAGATCCACTAGTGTCATTGCATGTGTTCTTTTCATAAACCACAATGATCACCTAGAGCCATTCCATGTGTTATTTTACTAAACCACACCGATCCACTAGTGCCATTGCATGTGTTCTTTTTACTAAACCACATTGATCCACTAGTGTCATTGCATGTACTCTTTTCATAAACCACAATGATCACATAGAGCCATTGCATTTGTTCTTTTCCTAAACCACACTGAAGCACTAGTGTCATTGCATGGTTTGTTTTCATAAACCATAGTGACCATCTAGAGCCATTGAATGTGTTCTTTTCCTAAACCACACTGATCCACTTGTGTCATTGCATGTGTTCTTTTCATAAACCACAATGATCACCTAGAGCCATTGTATGTGTTCTTTTACTAAACATCACAGTGTTGGGTCCGCAGCATAGAAAACAAAAAAATTCCTACAATGAGAACTACACTCCAAGATCTATCTACTAGGTACAGAGAACGGGTGGACATACATCCAACGAGAACTTACCCTCGAAGACAATGAGTTTTGTTAACGAGTAGGAACTCGTGGTTGATGTAGTCGTACACTTGCCGATCTCAAGATCATGAGGAAGTCCGAGCGCCGCAAGTCAGCAGTGCATCCCTACTCGCACACACGTTCAAGCCACCGGACAACCTCCACCTCCTCGCTCCAGCGATCCAGTGGAAGCAACAACTCGTTCCAGACGTAATGCCACCGGGAACATGTATCTCGCTAATCCGAGACCATGGGGGATTCTAGGGGGGAGAGAGATCCTTCACAAGGAGTTGTGTGGAAGAAGGAGGAAGAGGGTGGCCTTTTATAGGAGGAGGGGGTGCCCCTCCTTCATGGCCGGCGCATGGGGGTGACTCCTCACCTCCCCCATTCATGTGGTGGTAACCCCTCCACATTAAAATGCCTCTTCATATTCCCCTTTAAAGTCCCTACTTTAAATGCATTAAAATTCTCCAAGTTTAATGCTCTCTCATTTAATAAAACTCTTTTATTAAATTTATTCAGAATTTTGTTAATTACTTTAATTAACAAACATTCACATATACCCCCCTGCAACATTTCAATATTACATGCAGAACCAATTTCAGCAATTTCACCCGAAACAGTTTCGGTGTCTATTGAAATAATTCCAGCGCTTTGCAATTCTTTCGTCTGAAACATATGTGCTCCAAAATGGTGTCTGGTAACTCTTAAGTGTGTCACCCTACTGTTCGCGAATAATGCAGACATGATTGAGACTCCTCTCAGATCAATAATCAGAAGGGGGACCTGGAGATCCATACTGATTCCTACACATTCAACGATGACTTCTGTGATCGTGAGAACCTTTAACGCTAGTAACTAAATCCCTTTGTCTCGCGATATATTACATGTCCGAGATTCGATCATTGGTATCTCCATACCTAGTTTGATCTCGTTTCCGACATGCACTCTTTTCTCGTTCCCGTGATATAACATTCTAGTGATCACATCACTTGCTTGCAAACTATCTTAATGTGATATCACCGAGAGGGCCAAGAGTATATCTATCCGTCATCAGGATTGACAAATTCCACTCTTGATCCATGAGCCTCAATATAACACCTTCGTAGCACTGAACCCATCTTTATAGTCACCCTGTTACGGTGTGACATTTGATGTTATCAAGATACTCTTCCGGTGTTAGCAATTAACATGATCTCATGGTCTAAGGATAAAGATTACTTCATATGGTGTTATAGCAATATAAACATAATGGCTTTGATCGTAATGCTATACTTTGGAGGATGAATGTTCATCACATCATTCAACTAATGTTGTGACCTTGTTATTAACAACATCCAATGTCCATGATCAGGAAACCTTGATCATCTTGTTAATCAACAAGCTAGTCTATAAGAGAGGCATAACTAGGAACCCTTTTTGTTTATTAAACACACATGTATTGATGTTTTCGATCAATACAATTATAGCATGCAAAATAAATATTTATCATAAACATGGAATAAGATAATAACCACTTTATTATTGCCTCTCGGGCATATTCCCTTCAGTCCCTCTAGTCAAACCATTTTCCCTAGAGTCAATAATCTAGTTTGAAAAACTTTGCGTATTGAACACCTATGGCTTTCTGGTGTTGCATATATGCTATTGCTAGTGGTTAACATAATCTCCAGATCTGACAGTTTCAGGTCCGTGTGTATTTGTATGTCTTTGCGTCTCTACGCATCACTCATTCTCAAATGAGATGGCATTGTATAAATTTGGTCCTTTGGTGAGACCTTTAGTTCATTCCGGTTAAAATATGTTGATATTATTGTCACACAATATATGTTCATAGTATTAGCCCGCTTTGAACCACACCTAGTTTGATAACAAACTACTTAACACAAATGCCCTCCTTTGCTGCTACTATAGCAGTTATATACTTAGCCTTTTGTTGTAGTATCCGTCACAATGTCTCAACTTTGGAACTCATCCAAATCCATCATGGAACATCCTTTCCATTACATTGTGCCACCCATAGTCTAAATTGAGATAAATTTAATTTGTATCTTGTGACAAAAATAGTATCAATGTAACACTTTAAAATGAACTACCTTTAACTATTTGTCACTTATCCATGATATATTCTTAGTTCTTCCAAAGCTCATAAGAATATCTTTACTATCGTCCAATGATCATCTTATGAATCATTCTGGTATGTGCTCATAACATTTAGAGCATAGGACATTTTGGATATATCCATATCTTGGTATAATCGATCAAAATCTTCATGTGATTTTACTCACCAAGTGTTGAAACACTTGAATCTTGATACAATTCTTTCCATGCAGCAAGAACCTTTCTTGTTGTTTCCATATTGAACCCTTTCAATATCTCATATATGTATGTCTGGCACAACCATATTAGTGCCTTAATCTATCCATATAGATATTGATGCCAAATATTCTGGGTTTACCCAAGTCTTTCATCGAAATCTTATTTTAATGAAATTCTTAACTTGTGTCAATACAAGATACATCATTTCCAATCAACAATATGTCCTCTACATAATGTATTAGAAATATGACTCAGCGCTCCCACTTAATTTCTTGCAAATGCAAGCATCTTCATCATTCTGATGAATTTAAACTCTTTTAACAGTTTCATCATGGTGAAGATTCCAACTCCGCTATGCTTACTTCAAGTATTGAAGTTTGCATGCCCTTTTAGCACCCTTTGAATTAAGAAAACCCTTCGGACCGTGTCTTCTACACGTCCTAGGTAACCATTCTATTAGAAGAACATTGTTTTGTTTGTTCAACTACCATACATCAAATTATATGTAGTGGTTGATACATTAATCCATCAAGACTAAATATCGTTATGAAAGATCAAATCTTGTCATAGTCAACTCCTTGAACATTGTCGTAAACTTCTTTCTGACATGTCGATTATTTCATAGATGTTAAACATCATGTCTTATTTCTTTATAGATCCAAACACAACCGATAGGCTTCACGCCTTTCCGGAGGGTCTTCCAAGTTCAGAAACTTGATTTCTCGTGTATGGATACTATCACGGATTCTATGACTTCTAGTCATTTTATGGAGTCAGGGCCCATCATCGCTTATTTGCATGTAGTCGGTTCATCATTGTCAAAACAATAATGAATTGCTTATCAAATCACACTTTTTGATTCTTACCGACCCACACGGTTCAAATAGGAACTCTAATCTCTGAGATCATACCCTTTGTAATCACGGGAGCCATGAGCATTGTGGCCACCACCGGGACACTTTCCGGCGCTGCGCTACTTAGCACATATAGATAAGGTTCAACAACCTTATCAAAGTTGTATTGTTCTCCCACTTAACTTTTCATGAAAAGTTCCTTCTCAAGAAACTTGGCGTTCCAAGCGACAAACTCTTTTGTCCTCGGTGTTATGGAGAAATTCCCAACAAATTCTTTGGGATAACCTACAAAGACGTGCTTATCCGACTTTGGTTGTAAACATTTTACTTATGCATAGCATACCAAAATTTAAGAAAAGACAATTCGGGTTTTATCCCAAACCATAACTTATATGGTGTCATTTCAACGGATCACGATGGTGATCTTTTCAGTGTAAAAGCGGTAGTCTCTAAAGTTTCAATCCTTAAAACATAATGGCAGTTTTATAAATGACACCCTTGATCTTACCATGTTAAACATGGTATGATTTCATCTCTCGAATATGCCATACTCCTATGGTTTATCGGGAAACACAAATCATGGAACAATTTCTCAAATCTTAGGTGTTTTTGCTAAACATGTAACTCAAATATCTTCCTTTATGATCGAATCATAAACTCTTTATTTTCTTGTTACAATGATTTTCCACTTCATCTTGAAAGTCTTTGAACAATTTTCAAATGTTTCATACTTCTACCTTATTAAGTAAATATACAGATATATTCACTCAAATTTTCGGAGAAAGCATATGAAGCAAAAAAGATCCATCGCATATGGCTACACATAATGGACTATGCACATCAGCATGCACAATTTCCAATAAGCTAGTTATCTGTTCCTCTCTGGCCTATGGACGAAGTTTCAATTATCTCGAGGAAAGTCTCACATGCGTCAATCGATCAAAATCAAAGACTCCAAAAATCCATCAACATGGAGTTTCTTCATGTTTTCTTTCCAATATAATTGAAACAGCGATGTCACTTTATAAGTGATCTTTCAATCATTTGTCTTGCGACATTTTAGCAATAGTGTTTATGGATGTGATTTCTCCCACTAGACTTGTAAAAGTTCATCCATTCTTTATGGAATACGGTAATTATTTGAACCACCACTGTTCTTGTAATACCGGAACAAAATAACAATCATTAAAGCAAATCTTGAAGGCTAGGTTTGATGACAACGAAAAACACAATAACACTTTATTTGTTTTCGATGAACATCATCACTTATTCTCTTGCTAGTTACTTAGGCCATTCCAGTTCATGAATTGCGTTGTCCTTTATGCACTTCATACCAACCAATTCGATATCCAATACCTAAGAACCACATTGTTTAACAAGCAAAGAATACATCCATAACATGTATATCTTCTATATACCTAAGTTGGATATCTCCAACCTTTTCTTTTCTGCCAAATATTTTATAGATTCTCTTTCAGCAATTCCTTTTCCTTTTAAAAGAATCTATCGACATCAATAGTGGTGTCATTCACATGACACACATTACAAAGTGTGTATAGTCAAATACTAATACCTTTGGACTTGCACTTTGAAGTGGATCGCCATCATCAAATGTTTGGCATTCTTTCAAAAATCCATTCTTTAGTAATATTTTAGTGTAGTAAACATTTTACTTACATCTTCTATTCATACTTATCATGAAAACTTTCATGATCAAGCTACTATAGCTTATAAGGAAGAATGATGAGTATAATTTTAGTTCCCAAAACATTTTGGGAGATTCGGATGCCTAGCATCTCCATCCTTCACAAATTCTCATACAATATGAGAACATGTATTTTGCTAAATTATACTCTATCATAATGCAACCAAAAACATTGTTCAGATATCACAATATCTTCCACACATGGTGGTTTCTGAAACAATTTTTTAGCACCTATATAATCTTGATATTAAAACAACTTTTGAATATCAATAATCATGGAGGCAAACAAGATACTTTAGATAATAACATTGGAATTCTTACTGTTGATTTAATACTACTTATTAAACTTCATGGAGTAAATATAGTTTGCTGAAAGTTTGCAATAGGACTTCTAAACTTTAAATTGACATTCAAAACAATACGATACCAGTTCGTAAAGTAAATATCCAGAATTCTATAGTTCTATTATCTCAATTAAAACTAAGCATAAGGTAGTGAACAGACGCCAATGACTACACCAAATTATGCAAATTCACTTCGATTTAGTTTATGACAAATTGAGTTCGACTAATCCAAATTAGAAATGAACTCCCACTCAAAAACGACATCCCTTGTTCCTTTTTGGTGATTACATGAACCAAATCCACTACACCAAGTCTGATCATCACATGAGTCGGTGTAGCTTCAAAGGCGAGCATCTATATGGGCATCATATCAACTATATGACTCATGCTTAACCTTTCGGTCCGTCTTCCGAGGCCATGTCTGTACATGCTAGGCTCGCCAAGTAAGAACCTTAGTACTCACGTGTGTAAAATTGTCTTACACCCGTTGTATGAAAGTGTAGAGTTGAGTACACCCGATCATCACGTGATGTCTCGAAACACGATCCATAGAACGGTGCATACTCAAGGAAGAACACATTTTATTTTGATATCTAAGTGAGGGATCATCTTACAATGCTACCAAAAGTGCCAAACTAGCAGTATAAGATGCTAACATCTAATGTGTAAAGTGAGATGATATGGTCCATGCATTTGATCTCTATCATTTGCATCGTGGTATGATCTCTATCATTCCTTTGTGTGTAAGGCCAAAGTCTATGGAACTTACAGGTTGAATGTGTTGTAAGAGTATCTATCATACATCTACTTATAACAATACCATATCAATACACTAGCCCAGCAACGATCTAAACTAGACGCCTCTAATTTATCAATTGCAAGTTTTACGTGGCTTAGGGCTTTCGGAGATAGAACCGTTCTCACCTACAAACATGAACCACAACGAGGATAACCAAGTTATTAGCAACTCGTTGTAAATCAGATATTGACTATAGTAGGAGAGACAGACACCTGCCAGCCACTTATGCAAAACAAGTTGCATGTCAGTCGTGGAACCGGTCTCATGTACGATGACATGTAAGGTTAGTCCGGGCCGCTTCATCCCACTATGCCACCAATATCCAAAATACATAGAAGATGCAATAACATGATCATCATCGCCCACATATAAACATATGTGTACTACTCGTGCAAAGCACCTACGCATAGATCAGGCTCTGATACCACTGTTGCGTCCGCAGCATAGAAAACAAAAGTTTTCCTATCATGAGAACTACACGCCAAGATCTATCTACTAGGTACAAAGCAACGGGTGGACATACATCCAACGAGAACTTACCCTCGAAGAAAACGAGTTTTGATAACGAGTAGGAACTCGTGGTTGATGTAGTCGTACACTTGCCGATCTCAAGATCGTGAGGAAGTCCGAGCGCCGCAACTCAGCAGCGCATCCATACTCGCACACATGTTCAAGCCACCGGACAACCTCCACCTCCTCGCTCCAGTGATCCAACGGAAGCAGCAACTCCTTCCAAACGAAATGCCACCGGTAACATGTATCTCGCTAATCCGAGACCATGGGGGAATAATTCTAGAGGGTGTGAGAGATCCTTCACAAGGAGGTGTGTGGAAGAAGGAGGAAGTGGGTGTCTTTTATAGGAGGAGGGGGGTGCCCCTCCTTCATGGCCGGCGCATGGGGGGGTGACTCCTTGATACATTGCAAATGTATCTATAATTTTTGATGTTCCATGCTTGGTTTTATCCACTTTCTTGTGTTTTGTTCCAACTTTGGAGTACTTTTTCATATGATTTCTTGTACTAACCTATTAACAAGAGCCACAGTGCCAGCTGCCTGTTTTCTGCTGTTTTTGGTTACAGGAAAGTCAGAAAATGAATATTCTCGGAATTGGACGGGACGAAAGCCAAAGTGCCTATTTTTCCGGAAGGGATCAAGTGCCAGAATACGAGACAGAGAGGGGCCAGGGGCCGGCCACACCACCTGGCCACGCAGCCAGGCCTGGCCCGCGCCAGGGGGTGGTGTGGTGGCTCCCGGCACCCCCTCGGCCTCTCCTTCTACCTATATATTGCCCTCGGGACGAAAACCCTAAGGACCCGATCAAAAATCCACGAAAGAGTTTGTAGCCACCATCATCTCCATCCCTAGATCGAGAGGGATCTGAAGCTCTTCCCGGCTCCCTGCCGGAGAGGGGAATTCACCCTGGAGGCTTTCTTCATCGTCGTGCAAGTCTCCGGTGTGATTCATGAGTAGTTCATCCTTGGACTACGGATCCATGTAGTAGCTAGATGGCTGGTTTCTCCTCCTTTGTCCTGTCATGTTTAGATCTTGTGAGCTCCATTCATGATCAAGATCATCTATTTGTAATTCATACATGTTGTGTTTGCGGGGATCCGATGGATATTGATATGCTATTTCAGATTGATTATTGATTCTATCATGTCTTTGTTATTTGACATCTTGCATGCTTTCTGTTGTTAGTAGCTATCTTAGCCAAGTAGATGCTAGCAACTCCAAGAGTTAGTATTTATGCTCGATAGTGGGTTCATGCCTCTGGTATTCTGGGGAAGTGACAGAAATCTCTCAGGTACTAGATGTGCTGTTGCTACTAGGGAGAAAAGAAAAATCCTTTGTTCATAGAACAATCGTATTGTTTACTTTACACGCAGTTCGTAAAGCAATAATTTGTTGCTTGCAACTTAATACTGGAGGGGGTTCGGATGATAACCTGAAGGTGGATTATTAGTAATAGATGCAGTTGGATGGCGGTCTATATATTGTGTTGTAGTGCCCAATCAAGTCTCAGAGGAGTCAAGATGATTAGTATATGCATGTATTGCTTTCTCGGTGTTTGTCAATTGCCCCGCTGTAATTTGTTCACCCAGCATGTTATCTATCTAAGGAGAGCCACCTCTAGTGAACTATGGATCCCGGTCCTTTCACTTTACATACAATCTACAATCTTTTACTTCTTTGTGTTTACTTTCTGAAAACTTTTCCTTCTTTCCATTCGATACGTTTAATCCTTTGTTTTCCGCAAAACACGGTGAGATTGACAACCTCATCGCAAGTTGGGGACAAAGTTCTGTGGTTGTGTTGTGCAGGTCTCCATGTTGCTACTAGCACCGATAGTGTGCCCTGCCAAAGCTCAGGTAGTAACACCTTTGGGGTGTTTCCTTTCTCCTACTGGTTCGATTAAACCTTGGTTTCATAACTGAGGGAAAACTTTCTGCTGTGCTCATCATACCTTCCTCTTGGGGTTCCCAACGAGCTCTACGTCGATCGTCGAGTGCATCAAGATCTTTTATGGCGTCGTTGCCGAGGATTCAAGGACATCTTAACAAGGGGAGTCCCTCATAATCAATCTCTTTACTTTGTTGTTTTTATTTTGCTTAGTTTTCTTTTTTGCTTTGTTTGCTTGTTTTTGTTCTTCAAAAATCCAAAAAAAATTAGTTTTACTTGTTTGCTTTCTTATTTGAAAACCCAAAAAAATTAAGTCTCCTTTAGGTGTCACCTCTTCCTTAGCTCACGATGTTGATCCCTACTTTCACCTTGAAAGACCTTTCAATTGGTAGTGGTTCTATAATTGGGAAAGATAATATTGAAGAATTCTTCAATCATGTTAGCAAACATGAAGATACTGATGATAGATCCCTTGTAGAACTTGCTCCAAATTATGAGATTGCTGTAGCTTCTTTAATTCACATGTTAGAAGCTAGGTTTGTTAACCTCAACCCCTCAATGCAAGTGATGTTTCTTAAGCTTAAAGAAATTGAGGACCCCGAAAAGAGGGATTTTATTCTAGAAACTTTGTTTAAGGAGTTCTATGATGTTGCCATGGAAGCTAGAAAAGTTTTTGAACGTTTCAATATGCTAGGCTCATGTGTAGATGTTGTTGGTACACGAGAAAAGATGAATAAAACCGAACCTAATGGGGAGGAACATAAGACACCGATACCCTTTAAACTAGTAGCAATACATGATGCTATAGAAAAGAATCTTGATTGGATTGTTCCTGCAAACCCTTTTTATGAGAATAGTGAACCCAAGAGCATTGAGAGAGGATCCTCTAGAACTTATTTGCATGATATACCTTGCCTTGTTGAAAATATTTCTGGTATTGATCTTAATGCTTCTTCATTTGAGAACACTTGATTCTTTCTTTGCTTCTTTTGCCTAACTTAAAGGCGTTCAAGAAAAGTACTTGTTGGGAGATAACCCAAGAGTTTTAGATGAGTCTTGTAAGTTATTACCTCTATAATAACCTCTCCTTATCATTTTTATTTGCTTTTTGTGCCAAGAGTAACCTCTAATGAGAGTCAAGTAATGATTGGGAAAGTTGCTGTCCCGAAACAGATTTTTGTGGTTCACCGTAAACAATCCTGAGAGAGCTCTGTATGTCGGATTGAGCTGTTAATTTTTGTGCTTCTGCCCCCTGTTGTTATCTAACTTTCATTAGTTCAACACTTTTTTATTTGAGCAACATAAGGTCTTCGAACAAATTCGTCTTTACCTGCTGGTCTGTTTTGACAGATTTCTGCCATTTTCTGCATTTGCTTCTTGTTGGTCCCTTCTTGAGTTCTTTTGGGGAATTGAGCTTTTTGAGGGAAGTGCTACAGTAGCTAGTTTTCTAATGGAAGTTTATTTGGTGTTATAACTGAACCTTGAGACTTATTTATCTTAAGTGCACTAATGTTGCTAATGAGATTGTGTGAAATTTTGTATGAAGGAAAAATTTCAGGTGTATGGAAGGAATGAGTAATGAGATGAAGGATGGACTAAAGCTCAAGTTTGGGGATGCCACGCGTGTCAACCCAAGAAATATCCAAGAATTACAAGCGTCAAAGCTTGGGGATGCCCAAGGCATCCCCTTCTTCATCAATAAAAATTCCAGGTTTCTTCCAAACGCTTCATTTTTATTGTTTCATGCACGGTTGTGTTTTTCTTGGAGCGTCTTCTTTTTCGTTTTGGTTTTGGTTTTCGTTTGCTTTGGTTTGCTTAGTTTTCTGAATAAATTGGTTGTAACCCCTCTTTCATACTTTGGTTTGCAATTAGTTTGGTTTGGTTTGGAAAAGAGTAGGAAAGTTCATACTTTTATGGTAAAAAGAGCTTGGTTTTGACTGTGGACTATGGTTTTTCATGCCATGCTTGATATTATTTTGGCTTTATGCTTGGTATTCTTTTCTGTAGCATGACTTGTTATAAACAATTGAGATTTCTTAATGTGCCTTGGATGAATCATGCGTTGTTTTAGCATATTAAAGCATAGTATAGTGGTATTCTCCTTTGATGCTTTATTTGGGTTGACTTGGCACATGCTCACACCATGTTATGACTATCCAAAGTCACCATAGCCTGTATGATCCTTTAGTTTTCAACTTGTAGTATCACTTTATGCTTTGATCAATGATGTTTTGTCGCTCTGCATGATTATGGCCATTATTGCTCTCTTAGTTTGTCGCCCCAGTCTTTTGCTAGCCTCCACCACCAAGTATGATTTCCACTCATGCATCCAACTCCCTAAAACCAAGTTATTCCAAAGATTCCACCATACCTACCTACTAGCTTATGCTATTCCAAGTATATTCATGCTTTTGTTTACCTTCCACTTGTTATGAGAAAAGTAGTGATTAAAGCTCTCATGAACTTGATGGCACACTTTACTTTATTGCCTCTAATAAGCTTGAACCGTTGGGTCCTTCTTTGTTGCGTATATGCTTGCGCTTTATAAGTTGAAATTAGAAGAACCGTGTTTCATGGGGAACGCTTTCAACATTGCACTTGTATTTTGTACCCCGTTGATATCATGTTCTTTTGCTTACGGATCCCGGCGGTGTGAAATAAAAGTGGAACTTGTAAGATCATGGAGTTTTTTATGTGTGTTAGAGAAACGCCTGGGCCGCTAGCCTAAACCATGCCTAATCATGGTGGAAACTTGCAGCACCATAATGAGCACTCTATGAAGCATCCTCAATAAAAACCTATGCAAATAGCAAATAAAAAGATCGCTGAGATGCTCATTGTCTGCTTGCCTTGTCATTTTGATTATGGAAAAGCTCCCGTATCATGTGCAAGGGGTACCCCGTTGGCGGTTCTTAATGATACACATATACTTAAAATGACAAGAGCTTACTCGTGACTGAAGTTGAGTAGCATGAGGATCGGTCTTCGTAAGCAAGGGGCATGAGATTTCGGTTTATAACTTGTCAAGCATATCCTCTTAGTTGTGTCACTTTAACCTTAATCACCTTAAAGATGCTTATGATAGGGGCAATGAGAGCTGAAAACTACAAGTACCATAATTATTGGAAGATCTTTATGAGACTTGAATCCCTACTTCCTTTTACAAAAGGCCTTTCTCCCACCATTATATTGAGTCTCCACCTTCTATCTTTATGCACCTACTTTGAGAGCATAGTGGCCATTCTTAGTTCTATGTGCATTGTCCCAAGACTAGTTGATTGATGCATAACTTGTTATTTCTTGTTTGAAACTATTGTATCTAGTCACTCTTATGAACCTTGAGGGTGTCCTATGCATTTATATTTGCTACTCTATTGAGGGACAAGTTGTATACTATTATGCTATGTTTTCTTTATGTGAAACAAACAAACGTCTTGCAAAGCATTGTTATTCATGAATCTTTTGTTTGTGCCTTTTCATGTTGCATCATAGTTTCTTTGCTTATTGCTAGAACTTTGTCTTTCATGCTATGATTGAAGTACTATGATCCCATCTTTGAGTGTTTTGCAAATACTTTGATCAAGTCTTTGATGGTGCATGTCACCACAAAAAAATTTCTTTCTTTTTATCACTTACCTACTCGAGGACGAGCAGGAGTTAAGCTTGGGGATGTTGATACATTGCAAATGTATCTATAATTTTTGATGTTACATGCTTGGTTTTATCCACTTTCTGGGGGAGTACTTTTCATATGATTTCTTGGACTAACCTATTAACAAGAGCCACAGTGCCAACTACCTGTTTGCTACTGTTTTTGGTTCCAGGAAAGTCAGAAAATGAATATTTTCGGAATTGGACGGGACAAAAGCCAAAGTGCCAATTTTCCGGAAGGGATCAAGTGCCAGAATACGAGACAGAGAGGGGCCAGGGGCTAGCCACACCACCTAGCCGCACGGCTAGGCCTTGCCCGCACCAAGGGGTGGTGTGGTGGCTCCCGGCACCCCCTCGGCTTCTCCTTCTGCCTATATATTGCCCTCGAGACAAAAACCCTAAGGACCCGATCAAAAATCCACGAAAGAGTCTGTAGCCGTCGTCATCTCCATCCCTAGATCGGGAGGGATCTGAAGCTCTTCCAGGCACCCTGCAGGAGAGGGGAATTCACCCTAGATGCTTTCTTCATCACCATGCAAGCCTCCGGTCTGATGCGTGAACAGTTCATCCTTGGACTACGGATCCATGTAGTAGCTAGATGGCTGGTTTCTCCTCCTTTGTGCTTTCATGTTTAGATCTTGTGAGCTCCGTTCATGATAAAGTTCATCTATTTGTAATTCATACATGTTGTGTTTGCGGGGATCCGATGGATATTGAGATGCTATTTCAGATTGATTATTGATTCTATCAAGTCTTTGTTATTTGAGATCTTGCATGCTTTCTGTTGTTAGTAGCTATCTTGGCCAAGTAGATGCTAGCAACTCCAAGAGTTAGTATTTATGCTCGATAGTGGGTTCATGCCTCTGGTAATCTGGGGAAGTGACAGAAATCTCTAAGGTACTAGATGTGCTGTTGCTACTAGGGAGAAAACAACAATCCTTTGTTCATAGAACAATCGTATTGTTTACTTTACACGCAGTTCATAAAGCAATAATCTGTTGCTTGCAACTTAATACTAGAGGGGGTTCGGATGATAACCTGAAGGTGGATTATTAGTCATAGATGCAATTGGATGGCGGTCTATGTATTGTGTTGTAATGCCCAATCAAGTCTCAGAGGAGTCAAGATGATTAGTATATGCATGTATTGCTTTCTCGGTGTTTGTCAATTGCCCCGCTGTAATTTTTTCACCCAGCATGTTATCTATCTAAGGAGAGCCACCTCTAGTGAACTATGGATCCCGGTCCTTTCACTTTACATACAATCTACAATCACCGAGAGGACCCAGAGTATATCTATCCATCATCGGGATTTACAAATTCCACTCTTGATCCATGAGCCTCAACATAACACCTTCGTAGCACTCAACCCATCTTTATAGTCACCCTGTTATGGTGTGATGTTTGATGTTATCAAGATACTCTTCCGGTGTTAGCAATTAACATGATCTCATGGTCTAAGGATAAAGATTACTTTGTATGGTGTTATAGCAATATTAACATAATGACTTTGATCGTAATGCTATACTTCGGATGAATGTTCATCACATCATTCAACTAATGTTGTGACCTTGTTATTAACAACATCCAATGTCCATGATGAGGAAACCTTGATCATCTTCTTAATGAACAAGCTAGTCTATAAGAGAGGCATAACTAGGAACCCTTTTTGTTTATTAAACACACATGTATTGATGTTTCCGATCAATACAATTATAGCATGCAAAATAAACATTTATCATAAACATGGAATAAGATAATAACCACTTTATTATTGCCTCTCGGGCATATTCCCTTCACACAGATCCACTAGTGTTATTGCATGTGGTCTTTTCATAAACCATAATGATCACCTAGAGCCATAGCATTTGTTTTATTCCTAAACCACAGTGATCCACTAGTGTCTTGCATGTGTTCTTTTCATAAACCACACTGATCCACATGACAACACACACTCTAGTGGATTCTGTGATGCAACTTCTGCCACACTTGAGCAACATGCAATGTGGAAGCTGCTTTCCTATGTGTCCTTTGGTATCTGCCACCATGGTTTGTCACATTGATCCACTAGTGTCACTGCATGTGTTCTTTTCCTAATCCATAATGATCATCTAGAGCCATTGCATGTGTTCTTTTACTAGACCACACTGATCCACTATTGTCATTGCATGTGTTCTTTTCATAAACCACAATGATAACCTAGAGCCATTGCATGTGTTCTTTTCCTAAACCACACTGTTCCACTAGACAACACACACTCCAGTGGATTCTGTGATGCAACTTATGCCACACTGGTGCAACATGTAGTGTGGAATCTGCTTTCCTATGTATTTTTGGTCTCTTTCACCATGGTTTGGCACACTTATCCACTAGTGTCATTGCATGTGTTATTTTCATAAACCACAATGATCACCTAGAGCCATTGCATGTGTTATTTTACTAAACCACACTGATCCACAAGTGTCATTGCATGTGTATAAACCACAATGATCACCTAGAGCCATTGCATTTCTTCTTTTACTATACCACACTGATCCACTAGTGTCATTGCATGTGTTCTTTTCATAAACCACACTAATCCACTTGACAGTACACACTCCAGTGGATTCTGTGATGCAACTTCTGCCACACTAGTGCAACATGCAATGTGGAAGCTGCTTTTCCTATGTGTTTTTGGTTTCTGTCACCATGGTTTGTCACACTCATCCACTAGTGTCATTGCATGTGTTCTTTTCATAAACCATAATGATCATCTAGAGCCATTGCATGTGTTTTTTTATTAAAACACACTGATCCACTAGTGTCATTGCATGTGTTCTTTTCATAAACCACAATGATCACCTAGTGCCATTGCATTTGTTCTTTTCCTATACCACACTGATCCACTAGTGTCATTGTATGTGTTCTTTTCATAAACCACACTAATCTACATGAAAAAACACACTCCAGTGGATTCTGTGATGCAACTTCTACCACACTGCTAATTCCGCTACTAGAGAAGCTGACAAAATACTTGCTGAGGTTGCTGCCGCAGTCTAGGAAGAACATGTTGGCATTGTTGCTATGGTGCCAGCACTTCCAGTGTTGATAGCAGACTGTGTATTTTCTGCACACTCACGCGCTTATTATGCTGACACTCTATATCCAACCTGGAGCCAAATCAACATCGGGGAACAGGGTCTTGGCTTATCAGTGGGGTCGTACAATTTGATATAGAATGAGAGACGGCAAAACTCAGCATTCTGGTTCGTTCCGACGATACCACCAGCTCCAGGGACCTAGTGCTCAACTTGTATCCTTTTAGTTTCCCCTCCCCCTTGTTCTGTGAGTAAATGCTTCTTTGGTCAAGACTCATTAATGCTTATTTGTGTAAGACTGCTTTGCTTATTTGTGTAAGAACAAGTTAAGACTATGTGTGTAAGACTAAGTTATGCTTAACTGCATAATATTCAGTGAAGCCCAACTTTTCTTTCCCTGCCCACAACACTAGAACTGCATCATAGAATAGACAAAGCTCATGTGCATACCAGACATTTGGCTCAGGATAACAACCACTTCAAGTTAATTGCAGTTTCAAGATTACTAACTAGGAAAGTAAGGTGCCATGATCATATAAAATGAATAGCGTGTACAAACATCTAGCAACACTGTCGATAGTGTTATTATTATGAATGATATATGGTGTACGCATTTGAATGCATCACTAGAATGTGCCACCTATTTATGATTAATGATATCGATCTAGCTTCTCTGCGCGTATTTTCATTGAATTGCTAATGGATTTGTTCCCATATTTTTGGTAATGGCTGATGAACTCCACTCTCTTGGTAACATGCTTAGTCAACGAGCCCTTGTTGATGCAATGCAAAGTACAGACCATGGTCTTCATCGTCATTCCATTTAGGTTCTCTCTATTTCTTCATCACAAAGTTAATAATTTCAAATGAAAATCTAGTAAACAACATATTGGTACATGTCCCTGTACCACAATCACAAGAAGAAAACTGGATGGAATTTCACCTTGTTGGCGTTGTGCCGAACAGAGTGGATGTGGCCTTGGGGTTCAGAGAGGAAGGCGATGTGGCTTGTGCGGGTGCGACCATGGTGGCAGCCAGCTTGGATTCGGGAGAAGTGTTGGGGATACCTCATTGTGCCTCGCTGACCAGGGTGGCCCACTTCAGGTAAGAGCTATGCTTCACGGGCGGCCCAGTCAGAGAGAAGATACGGAGTATAGTCCAACTATAAGAAGGCCCACGGAGGAGGCAGAGTTCCGGATCCTGGAAAACCCTAATCCCACCCAGCCCGCACCTAATGCGGAGATAGTGGAGAAAACTGAACCTGAGGCAAATCTTCCTGCGGACGTCAGATCTGAAGTGGATCTCCCTAGTGGGGTCAAATATCAAGACGATCTCCCCAACAAGGTCAAAACTCAGGAGCAAAACAACAACAGCTCTGGATCCGGCTCTGCCGATGCTGGAGCAGGACAATCTTTTTGAGGTGCATGATGTTGCATGATGCCAGCATGGAAGAAATCCTGGAGACCATCAAGTGTTTCGAGGAAGCCTATGAAGAAAGCCGCAACTACCTCAGGGCGCACACATCACACTTTGTTGGATATGTTGGATCTACATCCGGCTCTACCGAAGTTGGAGACAACGAGGACTCGGTGCTGGAGGCGATCAGAACAAACATCGACTTACTAGCATCTTTGGATGACTCCATGACGTCGGCAGATTTTCGGAAGTTCTCCGTAGAATATGAAGAGGAGTTCAACTCCAAGGCTGCAGAAGAAGGAGAAGCTATGGATGAAGGATCCGAAGAAAACTCTCCCAAAATGCAGGATGATATGGATCTCAGAGACAATCCCGCCATCCAGATGTACGAAAGTACTTATCAGAGCTTGACTCCAGGAAACGAACCCAAAGTCGTCTTTGCTACCGGAGTTGCCAAGAAGGCAAAGAAGAAGAAGAAGACTCCAGCAAAGGACCCTCCGGCTGAGGAGGTAAACACCGAAGAATACGATGAAGACTCAGAAGGATCTCTAATCCCAGACGAGCTGAAAACTACTCTGGTGGATGGACACGTCATTAGCCCTGGTGCCCGTAAAATCCTCGGAGACGCGCTCACTACGCCAATCCCTACTGCTGCAGATCTTACACCTGTGGAATTGGAAGACAGGGATCAAGCCCTAGAAGCACATATCCAAGTACTCCTAGATGAAGCTAACAATATCCCCGAGGAGAAAAATTACATCGCATCTGCGGGATAGTTCAACTCCCTACAGCACCAGAAGACCTAGAACGGCCCTGTACGGGCTAACAAAAATCCAGAAGTTCACAAGACCCTCTTTGAAGGAGATGACGCTGTCAAAGGAGAACCTCGGATCGATAGCAAGGGAGATCTAGTGTATGGCACACAAGTGGAAAACACCACTGCAGCTCGAGATATCATGGAGAACAATACAAAACTAGACCAAATTCGGTTAGGCATAAAGCTACTTACCAAGGGCCTAGAGCAACAGAAAGCCGCCAAATCTAGAAGCGGAAAACTGGTTTCAAAATCCGAGCAATGCCGCACGGATCCGTCTTGGCATCACATAAGGCCCCGCTTGGATCCGGAACAACGATACCATCCCGATCGCCAGGAAGACAATTATTCAAGAACCGGATCTTCAGGACAACAGCACAGAGCCACACGTGACTGGAGTAATGTTTCTCCAGCCATAGAGCAAGACGCAGTTGTAACACTGGTTCCGAGACAGCCTCCCCAGCGACAGTCAAACAATTACAAGAAAGATGAAGAAGAGCAACGTCGGGAGGAGGACCGACAAAGGATGCCACCTCCTAGACATGCAAGTTGTCCGGTTGAACCTTGTCACAATGACGGGAACAGAGAATGAAGGAATGACAGACACCATGCCGAGTCAAGCCGGTAGGGGGCTCGTCGTAATCAAGACCCTCCGCAGAACTGGAATAATGACGCTCTGGATGGAGGTCAGCGTTCAGCCGGAAACAATCCACCTGCACCACCCTTTCCACCAAGTAGTCATCATAGTGGCTCCCGAGGGAGCCATGGAGGGCATCGTGGTGGAGGAGGTGGTGGCGGAAGCAGAAGTCCGGCTCCAAGGGACCACAGTCACAGCAAACAACCACGATGGTGTTCTTTGTCACCAAGTGATGCGAGGCACTGGATTAACTCTAACATAGAGGCACGGTGCTACGAGTCGGACAGCATATATGTTGGTCCAAAATGCTTCAAACCGTGCATTTGACAAACAAACTTCCGGGAAGGATTTGCTGGGGGAGATGATAGAGATGGCAAGAAAATATGCAGATGTTGTCGATGATTCGGAGGGACTGCTGAACGTTTTGGTTGTGCCACAGTCAGCAAAACAGCCGAAGCAGCAGGCCTAGAAGCACAAGAATACCTCGGAAGAAAAGCCCACCGAGGAAACAGTAGTAGTCAATGCTACTTTAGGGTCTGGAGGACGAGGAGGGCGCGGAGGCAGCAACGGACGCGGTCGTGGAACATCCAGAGTCCAAGGTAGAGGACACCAACAACCTGGCAAAACCTACTCTTGGGCCGACATCGCTAATAATCCGTGTGTTCACCACCCGGATGGCAATGGGGGCTCGTCCCACACAAATGTCAAGTGTTGTTTCAATTACGACATCAAGAAATACGATTCCGCTGCCTACAGGGCCAAGCGACGCAAAGGAAAGAAAAATTCCGACAAAGAAAAAGAGACCAAGGAAGATTCCAACATGGAGGAGTGATGTTTACGCACTTCTATTCTTGTAGACAGTTGTTGGGCCTCCAAGTGCAAAGATTTGTAGAACAGCAGCAAGTTTTCCCTTACGTGGATCACCCAGGGTTTATCAAACTCAGGGAGGAAGTGGTCAAAGGGATTCCCTCTCAAGCAATCCTGCAATCAAGATACAAGAAGTCTCTTGTGTCCCCAACACACCCAATACACTTGTCAGGTGTATAGGTGCACTAGTTCAACGAAGAGATAGTGAAATACAGGTGGTATGGATAATTATAAGTTGTATGGATAATTATAAGTGGTAACGGTGCCAGAAAATAGCTTGATGGTGTGGAAGAGACTAAAGGAAAACTGAAATAAAGATGGAAGCAAGCAAACATGTAACAGATCTAGTTGCAAACGGTGTTTCAATGCTTAGAAACAAGGCCTAGGGATCATACTTTCACTAGTGAACACTCTCATATAAATATCTTCTCTTTATGATACTACTCTTAAGTACCATCCGGTTGGACACTCTAATCCATGGTAGGGCTATAACAGCACACCTCAAAGTAAGCCTTTCCCATCTAGATAACCCCACACTATCACCTTGAGCACTAGATGGTTCCAACAAACACCACAATTTCATAGAGACATCCAACTGCAAATATAACTCATAACATGTATTTGTACTATCTAGCTAAGTGCCACCATGGTGTGCACGTTGTCACTTTCACACACATGGGGAGAGCAGAGATCTATTAAAGCACTTGAGTACCGAGGTAGATCTACTTGATTACAAAGATCATGATCACAATATGATCATGCATAGAGAGAGAGAGATGAACACATAGCTACCGGTAAAACCCTTAGCCTCAAGGAAGAACTACTCCCTCATCATCATGGGAATCAGCAACAACGATGGATATGGTTGTGGAGATTGATGGAGATGGCTCCGGGGGCACTTCCCCGTCCCAGCAGGGTGCTGGAACAGAGACTTTCTGTCCCCCGAATCTCCCCTTTGGTGGCGGCGGCGCTGCGGAACTTTTCGTGGCTGGAGGCTTGACGATTTAGGGTTTTTGTATTGGGAGGCATCTTATAGGCGAAGAGGCAAGGTCGGTGGGCGGCCAGGGGGGCACACTACCTGGTGACGCGGCCAGGGGGACCCGCGCCACCCTATGGTGTGGCCGGCCCCTGGCCCTCTTCGTCTCGTCTTCTGGCTCCGTGTTCCCCTCGGTGAAATATTGACTTTGGCTTTTGTCCCATCCAATTCCGAGAATATTCATTTTCTGACTTCCAGGAACCCAAAACAGTAGAAAACAGGCAACTAACACTGTGGCATCTTGTTAATAGGTTAGTTCTAGAAAATGCATAAAAGTATCTCCAAAGTGTGGACAAAGCAAAGCAAAGTAGATACTAAACAAGCATGGAACATCAAAAATTATAGATATGTTTGCAACGTATCAACATCCCCAAGCTTAACTCCTTCTCGTCCTCGAGTAGGTAAGTGATAGGAAGAAAGAATAATTTTTGAGGTGACATGCACCATCATAAACTTGATCAAAGTATTTTTAAAACATTGATAGTTGGGATCATAGTACTTCAACATAACATGAACGATAAAGTTCTAACAACAAGACATAGCAACTATGTTGTAACATGAAAAGGCACAAACAAAAGATTCATGAATAACAATGCATTGCAAGACGTTTGTTTGTTTCTCATAAAGAAAACATAGCATAGTGGCATTCAGCTTGTCCCTCATAGAGTAGAAAATATAAATGCATGGGACACCTTCAAAGTTTATAAGGGTGACTAGATACAAATAGTTTAAGAACAAGCAATATCAAAGTTATGCATCAATCAACAAGTCTTGGGACAATGCAATTTAAACTAAGAATGGCCACTAAGCTCTCTCAATAGGTGCATAAAGATAGAAGGTGGAGACTCAACATAAAAGTAAAAGAAAGACATTCATAAAAGGAAGCAGGGATTCAAGTTTCATAAAGAGGTTCCCAAAATTATGGTACTTATTAGCTTTCAGCTCTCATTGCCCCTATCATAAGCATCTTTAGGTGATTAAGGTTAAAGTGAACAAACCATGGAGTATATGCTTGACAAAGTATAAGTTGGAAATCTCATGTCCCTTGAATACGAGGGCTGCTCCTCATGCTACTCAAGTTTAGTTACCGGTAAGATCTTGTCATAGTAAGTACATGTGTATCATAGAGAACCGCCAACGGGGTACCCCTTGCCCGATGATACGGAAGAACCCCCATATCAAAATGACAAGGAAAGAAGACAACGAGCATCTCAGCAATCTTCTTATTTTCCTTGGGAAAATGGTGCTTTTTTCTCTCTTTCCTCTTTTCTCATATCTTTTTTTTCTTTTTCTCTTTTTCTCAATCTCTATCTCTTTTTTATAAGAAGAATGCTTCATAGACAGCTCATTATGGTTACGCTGCAGGTTTCCACCATGACAGCATGGATTAGATTGGCAGCACAGGTGTTTCGCTAACACATATACATAACTCCATGGACATACAAGCTCCCCTTTCATTTCAGACCGACGACATCCATAGATAAAAGAGCATGATATCAACTAGGTACAAAGTACAAGTGCAATGTTGAAAGCGTTCCCCATGACAACATGGTTCTGGTAATCCCCAACATATAAGTGCAAGCATATACAACATAGATGACACAATGATTCAAGTTTATTAAGTGAAAGAAAAGTAAAGTGTGCCATCAAGTTCGTGAGAGCTTTAACCACTAATTTTCACATAACAAGTTTAATTCGGAAGGTAGATAAAAGCATGAATATACTTGGAATAGCAAGTGCTAATAGTTAGGTATGGTGTACTCTTTGGAATAACTTGGTTTTAGGAGTTGGACGCATGAGTGGAACTCATACTTGGTTACAGAGGCTAGCAAAAGATTGGGAGCGACCAACTAAGAGAGCAATAATGGCCATAATCATGCATAGCGACAAAACATCATTAATCAAAGCATAATGTGATGTTACAAGTCAAAAACTAAAGGATCATAAAGGCTATGGTGACTTGGGATAGTCATAACATGGTGTGAGCATGTGCCAAGTCAACCAAAATAAAGCATCAAAGGAGAATACCACAATACTATGCTTTAATATGCTAAAACAACGCATGATTCTTCCAAGGCACATTAAGCAATCTCAATTGTTTATTACATGTCATGCTACGACAAAGATAACTAAGCATAAAGCCAAAACAATATCAAGCATGGCATGACAAAGCATAGGCCACAGTCAAAAACAAACTCCTTTTATCACTTAAGCATGAACTTTTCCTACTCTTTCCAATCCAAACGAAACTATTTGAAAACCAATGTATGAAAGAGGGGGTCCAACCAATTTATTCAAGAAAACTAAGAAAACCAAGCAAACGAAAAACCAAAAACAAAAATGAAGACGCTCCAAGAACGACACAACTGTGCATGAAACAATAAAAATGAAGTGTTCGGAAGAAAGCTGGGATTTTTATTGATGAAGAAGGGGATGCCTTGGGCATCCCCTAGCTTTGACGCTTGTACTTCTTGGATATTTCTTGGGGTGACACACGTGGCATCCCCAAGATTGAGCATTTGTCCATTCTTCATCTCATTACATCATTATTTCCTTACACTTGAAATTTTTCCTTCATACAAAGCTGCACACAATCTTAATTAGCAACATTAGTGTACTCAAGATAATAAATCTTTTTGGTTCAGTTCCAACACAAGCAAAACTTCCATTAAAACAAAAGCTACTGTAGCACTTCCTTTGAAAATTTCAAATGATCAAAGAGAACTCAAATAGAAACAGATTAAGAGGCAAATGCAAATAATGGCAGAAATCTGTCAAAACAGACCAGCAGGTAAACACGAATTTTTTCGAAGACCTTCTATTGCTCAAATTGAAAAGTGTTGAACAAACGAAAGTTAGATAACAACCTGGGACATAAGCACAAAAATTCACGCCTCAAAACGATGTACAAAGATTTTACACGAATTTTACAGTGAAGCACAAAAATTTGTTTCGGGACAGCAACTTTCCCAATCATTACTTATCCCTCATTAGAGGTTATTCTTGGCACAAAAAGCAAATAAAAAGGATAAGGAGCAGTTATTACAGAGGTAATAACTTCCAAGACTCATCTAATACTTTTGGGTTATCTCCCAATAAGTACTTTTCTTTTAACGCCTTTAAGTTAGGCTTGATAGTTTGAGAAGATGCTCACATAAGAAATATGAATTGAAGTAAAACAGAGCATCAAGAAGCAAATTCAAAACACATTTAAGTCTAACCCACTTCCTATGCATAGGAATCTTATAAAGAAACAAGTCATGAAAGCACAAAGCAACAAGCATAGTAAAGCAAATAGTGCAACTTCAAGACTTTCAACGTAAAGAGGAGAAACTTAATATTGTTGAGATACATAAAACCATGTTTCCCTCTCTCATAATAACTTTCAGTAGCATCATGAATAAATTTAACAATATAACTATCACATAAAACATTCTTATCATGAGCCACATGCATAAAAGAATTAATACTCCCCACATAAACATAGTCATTCTTATTAATTATAGTAGGAGCAAATTCAACAAAATAGCTATCTTCCAAAGTGTGTTTGTTTGTAAACATATCATCATTGGAAGGAACATGGATAACACTAATAGTACAGAAATTATTAATATCATCATTTTCAGAATTGGTACCAAAGAGATTTTCAATATCAAAAGAAGTGTGCTTTTCCCAATCATGATCACTACTATAGGTAACAGGCATAGGAACATCATCGAGTTCAGACTCATCAAAAACTATAATAGGAGCAACATGCTTAGGGGAAAATACCGTTTCCTCCCTCCTTTTACTCCTCCTTTTCTTCTTTATCTTCTTCTCTTTAGGAGGGAGAGGCTTGAAAGGAAGCTTCTCCATATACCCTGGTTTATTATTAGAGACAATAGAAGAAACTTTGGAGGATTCCTTCTTTTCATTAATAAGATCAAAACACATATTAGTCCTATCATATTTTGGTAAAATCTCATCTTCTATAATATTTTGTGTGTAATTATTTGTGTGGCAATTATCAACACAATAAAGATGACAACCATGCAGGACACTATTCATATCAAAAGCACCCATATCTACCAAAGAGGTTTTTCTTGATAACTCTTCACACCCCAAAAATAATGTAAGTTCATCATGCTGATTAGGAGTGATCATTTAATCACAATACAAACTTGCAGTACTCATTGGATTAGAAGGGCTATTATCATGGCATGAGCATTGAAAATTGAAACGACCCACTTCTAAGCAAAGTTTACAAATAAAAGGATAAAGGGCAAAAAAACTTTTACCAAGATCATTTAAAGCCCTATACCACATTCTAGTTTTTTCATTCCTATGGGTGATACAATATTCTTCTTCAATTTGAATATTCTCACAAGGTCTATGTATTCCACAAAAATTAACATGCTTATAAGAAATACTACTTTCAAAGGTTTGAGCATGTTTATTGGTATCATTAATAACAATTTCATCAAGTGTCTTTAAAAGGCTCGTGATACATGTCCCATTTTTATTTAGGAGCATTAATATGATAATCAAAGTCTCTAAAACAATCAACACGAATTTGAGGATTAAGACCATATTTAGCACTAAGCTCTTGAAAATTAGCAGTTTCAGCGAAAGACTTAATGCAGTCATACTCATAGTTTATACCTGGTTCTTTACCTTTGTCGTTATCACAATCTTCGGTATTGCTTTGAATTGTTTCAAGAAGACCCAACTTAGCTTTGACCTCCTTACTTGTGAAGGATCCCTGTAAACATGTATCTGGATAGTCCTTGTAATGTCCTGAAAGCCTTGCATAAAAATTATTAATAACAATATTACTGGGGAGCTCATGAATGGGACATTTGAGCATTAGTGACTTCAATCTCCCCCATGCTTGGGCAATACTTTCTCTGTCATGTGAATGAAAGTTATAAATCTAATTCCTATCTTTATGAATTTCATGAGGAGGATTAAATTTAGAGTAAAAGAGAGATTCAAGTTCCTTCCACTCCAAATGATGTGGATCATCTACTAGCTCATACCACTCCCTTGCTTTGCCCTTAAGTGAAAAAGGGAATAGCTTCCTCTTAACTTGGTTCATTGAAATACCTGCACACTTGAACAACTCGCATAATTCGTGTATAAAGAGTAAATGATCACCAGGATGGACAGTTCCATCTCCCAAATAACAGTTGTTCATAACACGTTCAACAATTTTTATAGGTATTTTAAAAGAGATGCTTTGAGTATGTGGATTTAAAATATCACAGGTATCATTAGAATTACCACATATGGGAGATAAAGTATCATCAGAGCACATTTTATTCTTTAAAGCTGGGGAATTAAAAAGATCATTTTCATAAAAACTAACTTCCCCAAGCTTAGACGTTTCCATAGCATTCGATACAAAGGTTTTCAAAAGATTCATACTAATAACATTGTTATTAGCATGCAAAGAAAGTTCCATGGGTTGTCTAATTTTCTTTTCAGACAATTCATGTTATAACTTAGGAAAAATACTAAAACCTCTCTAATTTTGTTTTTTTTTTCCATTAAGCCTAACTAGTGAAAACAAGAAAAAAAAAGACAAAATTACAGAATCTAAAGGAAATAACTTCGAGCACTCACACCGGAGGATGTGAGTACCTTCTACCTTACCTCCCTAGCAGCGGCGCCAGAAAATAGCTTGATGTCTACACACTTCTATTCTTGTAGACAGTTGGTGGGCCTCCAAGTGCAGAGGTTTGTAGAACAGCAGCAAGTTTTCCCTTAAGTGGATCACCCAAGGTTTATCGAACTCCGGGAGGAAGTGGTCAAAGGTATTCCCTCTCAAGCAATCCTGCAATCAAGATACAAGAAGTCTCTTGTGTCCCCAACACACCCAATACACTTGTCAGGTGTATAGGTGCACTAGTTAGGCGAAGAGATAGTGAAATACGAGTGGTATGGATAATTATAAGTGGTAACGGTGCTAGAAAATAGCTTGATGGTGTGGAAGAGACTAAAGGCAAACTGAAATAAAGATGGAAGCAAGAAAACATGTAACAGATCTAGTTGCAAACGGTGTTTCAATGCTTAGAAACAAGTCCGAGGGATCATACTTTCACTAGTGAACACTCTCATATAAATATCTTCTCTTTATGATAGTTTTCTTAACTACTCTCCGGTTGGACACTCTAATCCATAGTAGGGCTATAACAGCACACCTCAAACTAAGCCTTTCCCATCTAGATAACCCCACACTGTCACCTTGAGCACTAGATGGTTCCAACAAACACCACAAGTTCATAGAGACATCCAACTCCAAATATAACTCATAACAACTATTTGTAATCTCTAGCCTAAGTGCCACCATCGTGTGCATGCTGGCACTTTCACACACATGGGGAGAGGAGAGATCTATTAAAGCACTTGAGTACCGAGGTAGATCTACTTGATTACAAAGCTCATGATCACAATATGATCATGCAAAGAGAGAGAGATGAACACATAACTACCGGTAGAACCCTTAGCCTCGATGAAGAACTACTCCCTCATCATCATGGGAATCTGCAACGACGATGGAGATGGTGGTGGAGATTGATGGAGATGGCTCCGGGGGCACTTCCCCGTCCCGACAGGGTGCCGGAACAGAGACTTTCTATCGCTGAATCTCCCCTTCGGTGGTGGCGGCGGCGCTGCAGAACTTTTTTTGGCTAGAGGCTTGACGATTTAGGGTTTTCGCATCGGGAGGCATCTTATAGGAGAAGAGGCAAGGTCGGTGGGCGGCCAGGGGGCCCACACCACCTGGTGGCGTGGCTAGGGGGACCCACGCCACCCTATGGCGTGGCCGGCCCCTGGCCCCTCTCCGTCTCGTCTTCTGGCTCCATGTTCCCCTCAGTGAAATATTGACTTTGGCTTTTGTCTCGTCCAATTCCGAGAATATTCATTTTCTGACTTCCTAGAACCAAAAATAGCGGAAAACAGGCAACTGGCACTGTGGCATCTTGTTAATAGGTTAGTTCTAGAAAATGCATAAAAGTATCTCCAAAGTGTGGACAAAGCAAAGCAAAGTAGATACTAAACAAGTATGGAACATCAACAATTATAGATACGTTTGCAACGTATCAAGGAGGCAGAAGCTTCAAATCCCAAGTCGGAAGGAAAGAAGACCTTCCCAACGAAGAAGGACACATATGTCACTTCCCTTGGGTCTCAACCAGCCAAGGTCAAGAAGGTAGTAATACCCGAGATCAACGCAACCGTTCCTGCTGTCCCTCAGTTTTTGGACTGGTCAGAAGTGACAATCACCTTTGACCACACTGATCATCTTCCTAAGTTCCACATGCGAGGAAAGTACGCTCTAGTCCTCAATCCACTTATTAATGGCTATGGTTTCTCCAAGACTCTCATGGACGGCAGCACCAACATCAACATCCTCTACATCGAAACGTTGCATTGGATGAAGATCTCGGAGACACATCTGAATCACAGCTCTGTCATTTTCCATGGAGTTGTCCCCAGAAGACAAGAAAATTCTCTGGGACAGATCACTTTGGACGTTGCCTTCGGAACTCCAAAGAATTATCGGATGGAAGCACTTTCCTTCGAAGGGGTCCCGTTCAAGAGCATATACCATGTTATCTTCGGAAGACTAGCTTACTGGGATTTTATGGCTCGTCCATGTTACATTTACAATATGATGAAAATTCTAGGTCCCATGGGCGTGATCACCATAAGGGGAGACCCGCCGAAAGCACATGAATGCGAGGAAGGAAATGCCGCCTTTGTTGAAGACGTACTGCATATCCAAGAGTACCAGAAGATCAAGAAGAACATCAACCTGTCCGAGATGCCTGCAACGAAGAAGGAGGTGACGAAGCCAGCTCCGGAGTTAAAGGCATCGAAAGAGACAAAGATAACGCTATCGTAGGAAGGAGATCCCTCAAAGGTGATGCAAATAGGTGTAGATTTAGATCGCGCATAGGAAAGCGCGTTCATCGAGTTCCTCAAAGTTAATAAAGATATCTTCACATGGAACCCTTCTGACATGACCGGAGTACCTAGGGAACTTGCCAAGCACTCTCTAAATGTACACCCAAACACTAAACCCGTCAAACTATCCCTACGATGGTTCAGCGATGAAAATCAAAAAGCGATAGCTAAAGAACTAGCCCGGCTCGAGTTAGCCTGATTCATAGAAGAGGTCATCCACACTGAGTGGTCGGCCAATCCTGTACTGGTTGAAGGATGTGTGTTGATTATACTGCCTTGAACAAGCCTTGTCCCAAAGATCCATTCGCTCTGCCTAGAATTGATCAAATGATTGATTTGACAGCACGCTTGGAACTCCTATGTTTTCTCGACGCATATTCTGGATATCACCAAATTCGAATGAAGGAGTCAGAAAAAAATAAAGACTCTGTTCATCACCCCCTTCAGAACCTTCTATTTATTTACGATGCCTTTTGGGCTACAAAACGCAGGAGCTACGTACCAGCGCATTATGCAACATTGCCTCCATGACCAAATCGGATGCAACGTACATTCATATGTGGATGATATAGCTGTTATGTCCAAAAAGAAGGAAACGTTAATTTCTGACTTCGAGGAAACATTCCCCAATCTACGCAAATACAACATAATGCTTCACCCAAAGAAATGTTTCATTGGAATATGATACATTGCAAATGTATCTATAATTTTTGATGTTCCATGCTTTGTTTTATCTACTTTCTTGTGTTTTGTCCACACTTTGGAGTACTTTTCATATGATTTCTTAGACTAACCTATTAACAAGAGCCATAGTGTCAGCTGCCTATTTTCTGCTGTTTTGGTTCTAGGAAGTCAGAAAATGAATATTCTCGGAATTGGACGGGACAAAAGCCAAAGTTGCTATTTTACCGGAAGTCATCCAGAGCCAGAATACGAGACGGAGAAGGGCTAGGGCCCGGCCACACCACCTGGCCGCGCGGTCAGGCCTGGCCCGCGCCAGGGGGTGGTCTGGCCGACCCCAGCACCCCCTCGGCCTCTCCTTCCGCCTATATATTGCCCTCGGGACCAAAACCCAAAGTACCCGATCAAAAATCCACGAAAGAGTCTGTAGCTGCCGTCATCTCCATCCCTAGATCGGGAGGGATCTGAAGGTCTTCCCGGCACCTTACCGGAGAGGGGAAATCACCCTAGAGGCCTTCTTCTTCATCATGCAAACCTCCGGTGTGATGCGTGAGTAGTTCATCTGCGGACTACGGGTCCATGTATTAGCTAGATGGATGGTTCTCCTCCTTTGTGCTTTCATGTCTAGATCTTGTGACCTCCGTTCATGATCAAGATCATCTATTTGTAATTCATACATGTTGTGTTTGCGGGGATCCGATGGATATTGAGATGCTATTTCAGATTAATTATTGATTCTATCATGTCTTTGTGATTTGTGATCTTGCATGCTTTGCGTTGTTAGTAGCTATCTTGGCCAAGTAGATGCTAGCAACTCCAAGAGTTAGTATTTATACTCGATAGTGGGTTCATGCCTCTGGTAATCTGGGGAAGTGAAAGAAATCTCTAAGGTACTATATGTGTTGTTGCTACTAGGGAGAAAACAACAATCCTTTGTTCATAGAACAATCATATTGTTTACATTACACGCAATTCGTAAAGCAATAATCTGTTGCTTGCAACTTAATACTGGAGGGGGGTCGGATGATAACCTGAAGGTGGATTATTAGTCATAGATGCAGTTGGATGGCGGTCTATGTAAAATGTTGTAATGCCCAATCATGTTTCAAAGGAGTCAAGATGATTAGTATATGCCTGTATGCTTTCTTGATGTTTGTCAATTGCCCCACTGTAATTTGTTCACCTAGCATGTTATCTATCTTAAGGAGATCCACCTCTAGTGAACTATGGACCCGGGTCCTTTCTTTTACATACAATCTACAAACTGTTTACTGCTTTGTGTTTACTTTCTGCAAACTATTACTTCCATTCGATACGTTTAATCCTTTGTTTTCAGCAAAACCGGTGAGATTGACAACCTCATTGCAAGTTGGGAATAGAGTTCTGTGGTTGTGTTGTGCAGGTCTCCACGTTACTGCTGGCACGGTAGTGCGCCCTGCCAACGTTCAGCTAGCTACACCTTTGGGGTGTTTCCTTGCTCCTACTGGATTGATATCCTTGGTTTCATAACTGAGGGAAACTTACTGCTGTGCTCATCATACCTTTCTCTTAGTGTTCCCCAACAAGCTTGTTAATACACGAATCAGCAGAATTACAGCCATAAAATTATTAGGTTTTATCGTGTCTCAAAGAGGCATAGAGGATAACCGGGACAATATGCAAACTCTCGTGTTGTTAAGCGATACGGGTCGCAAAGTCACGTTATGAATGTTAAGGAACAAAGAAGAAAAAGAGATAGAGAGCGGTATGCACAGATGACAGACGAAGAAAGACAGAAAAACCTAAAAAGACAACATGAATGTAACAAAAAACAAAACAATTAAAACACAAAGAGATATGCAAATTAGTAGCCAAAACAAAGGAAAAAACTAGGCGCGGAAAAAGGGTAGAAAATGGAATCAGAATAAAGTAAAGATAAGCCAGGAGAAATTATAGCTAACCAAGAGTTTAGGCACAACACAACATACAGAGAATCAAATGCGATGTTGAACCCATTATTAAGAAGTTAGTACATCTACATGTAAGAAATAGAAAGAGGTTATATAAATATATAGCGACATATAATATTTATTATCCATTGAGAAATTTTTTCTGCACTATCATGTTCATCTGCATAGAACATAAAACTATTCTATGCGGGTTGACCGATTTTTGGGGGTAATTTGTGTAACCCTGATTTTTTTAACGAAAAATTTTATTTTTTCACTGAGGTTGCAAGCCATGCTTCTTGGTTGAAGAGCATGCAATGATTTTCTGTCCCGCTGCAATCACGCGGGCACATTTACTAGTAGTACATGATAATATGTTCATAAACTGGTTTCGGGGAAGAATTGAGACTCCTGTTGGATAGCACCGTTTCTATTTAGCACCATGTAGTTTTATTGAGAATCTTGAGATGAACTTTTTTCCTTGGCCCACCTACGAATACAAGTCACGACCCCTTGTTTTCTACCAGACCTATTAATAGGACTGTTGACCTGGGCATCTGACCGCTTGCTGCTAGGGAATCTCCATCGGACCGACCCAACCGGTCCTGACGCGTTCGGCTTGACTCATTAGTGCATCTAATTTGGGCAACGGCTGGGTCGGTCAGGACAGCGCTGTTGGGTCCACATCATAGAAAACAAAAAATTTCCTACGATGAGAACTACATGTCAAGATCTATCTACTAGGTACAAAGCAACAGGTGGACATACATCCAACAAGAACTTACCCTCAAAGACAACGAGTTTTGTTAACGAGTAGGAACTCGTGGTTGATGTAGTCGTACACTTGCCGATCTCAAGATCATGAGGAAGTCCGAGCGCCGCAACTCAGCAACGCATCTGTACTCGCACACACATTCAAGCCACTGGAAAACCTTCACCTCCTCGCTCCAGCGATCCAGCGGAAGCAGCAACTCCTTCTAGACGAAATGCCACCGGGAACATTTATCTCGCTAACCCGAGACCATGGGGGAATAATTCTAGAGGGAGAGAGATCCTTCACAAGGAGGTGTGAGGAAGAAGGAGGAAGAGGGGGGCCTTTTATAGGAGGAGAGGGGGTGCCCCTCCCCATGGCTGGCGCATGGGGGAGGTGACCCTTCACCTCCTCCATTCATGTGGTGGTAACCCCTCCACATTAAAATGCCTCTCCATATTCCCCTTTAAAGTCCCTACTTTAAATGCATTAAAATTCTCCAAATTTAATGCTCTCTCATTTAATAAAACTCTTTTATTAAATTTATTCAGAATTTTCTTAATTACTTTAATTAACAAACATTCACATATAACCCCTTGCAATATTTCAATATCACGTGCAGAACCACTTTCTGCAATTTCACCCGAAACAATTTCCGGTTTCTATCGAAACAATTCCTGCGCTTTGCAATTCTTTCGTCTGAAACATATGTGCTCCAAAATGGTGTCCGGTAACTCTTAAGTGTGTCACCCTACGGTTCGTAAATAATGCAGACATGATTGAGACTCCTCTCAGATCAATAGTCAGAAGCGGGACCTGGAGATCCATACTGACTCATGCATATTCAACGATGACTTCTGTGATCGTGAGAACCTTTAACGCTTGTAATTTAATTCCTTTGTCTTATGATATAATACATGTCCGAGATTCTATCATCGGTATCCAAATACCTAGTTTGATCTCGTTACCGACATGCACTCTTTTCTCGTGCCGTGATATAACATTCTAGTGATCACATCACTTGCTTGCAAGCTATCTCAATGTGATATCACCGAGAGGGCCCAGAGTATATCTATCCATCATCAGGATTGACAAATTTCACTCTTGATCCATGAGCCTCAACATAACACATTCGTAGTACTGAACCCATCTTTATAGTCACCCTGTTACGGTGTGGCGTTTGATGTTACCAAGATACTCTTCAGGTGTTAGCAATTAACATGATCTCATGGTCTAAGGATAAAGATTACTTCGTATGATGTTATAGAAATATAAACATAATGACTTGATCGTAATGCTATACTTCGTATGAATGTTCATCACATCATTCCACCAATGGTGTGACCTTGTTATTAACAACATCCAATGTCCATGATCAGGAAACCTTGATCATCTTGTTAATCACAAGCTAGTCTATAAGAAAGGCATAACTAGGAACCCTTTTTGTTTTTTAAACACACATGTATTGATGTTTCCGATCAATACAATTCTAGCATGCAAAATAAACATCTATCATATATAAGGAATACATAATAACAACTTTATTATTGCCTCTCAGGACATATTTCCTTCAAGCGCGCGGGACCTCCCACGGAGGGGCCAGGGCCTGCTTGCCAGCGACCCCAACGGCTAGCTTACACTAGCCATCAATGGGAGACTGCTCCAGAGGCTGGTCGCGCCGTCGCCTCCCGATGCCTGCCCTCCTGCTGCGACACTTCAATGCCGTCGCTCTTCGGCATCCGTGCCGGCATCCGATGTTGGGCCTTTTTTAACTGGCCGCCCGCGACCATCTCTTCTTCCACACTGCACCACACTCTCCTCCTCCCCAATCCTCACTACTAGTAGCTAGCCATGGACAGCGGCATTGGATCGAGGGGAGGGCGGCTAGGACAACCAACGGGTCCCGATCATGGACGTCGAGGGAGGCACGGAGGGCGCGGAGGACGTGGCGAAAGCACCGCGCCGCCAGGCTCCCCCTCACCGCTGTCGTTGCCCGATTTTGTCGACACCGGCATCGAGTTTGCTGTGGCCATCCACTCCGGTACGAGGCAAGACATGTTGCTCCTTCCCCGCAAATTCACGTCGGTGGTCGGCGATGCACCACCCCGGCAGGTCATTCTGCGGGCGTTCGGTGTCAATACCACCATGTACCCGGTGCCGGTGCTGTTCGACCGCCTCGGCCAGATGTTCCTCGCCAAGAGCTCGGAGAAGTTTGCTCGCGCACACCAGATCGTAGTGGGCAACATCGGCATCTTCAAGTACGACGGCGAAAGAAGGCTCGCCATCAGCATTTTTGACGACACCATGTGCCGTCGCTACTACCACCCCGAATCTGACTCTGACTCCTCCAAGGAGTAGGCTAGGATGTTCACCTTGCCATGTACGATGTAGCGATGTGGGCATCACCCATTTGCAATGAAAAGTTTTATTCGAGTTTTCAAATATGTTACAAGGAAACAACGAATACAACACTCGGACTATGCGCCGCCTACGGTGCTAGCGTCGGCGGCGCCGGCGGGTCGGCGAGACCCTATTCTTCGTTGAGAGAACGGAAGATCGCCTCCTGCGTCTGCAACTCCTCTTGAGCCTGGGCAAGGCGGGCACGCAGGTACGCGTCCTCAGGATTGGCATGCACCGCTTCCCGGAGCTCGTCGCGCACGTCCGCCAGCGCAACACGACGTCGATGCTCGGGCAGAAAGACGCGGTTCATCACCTCCCATGAGAAAGGCTCGCCGGTGGTCTTGTTATAGTTGTAATGGGTGCGCTGCCGATGATTGAACATCAGCCTGTATATCTTTGGGCACCCCGGAATCGGAGGCGGCAACAAGCTGGGTGCCTCCGACGGGTCCGGCCACCACGACGGCAACGGGCGCTCTTGGAGGATGGGATTTCTGGGCGGTTGTCGGGGTTGCCAGAGTGGCGGCGAGGACGGCCAGACATGGAGGTCTATGGAGGTAGGGTTCTGGTTGTGCCTACCTCGACTGGCCTCTCCTTTTTATGGACACGCCTGGACGCGGCGGGAAACGTCTAGAAGAGACTTGAAGAGGCGGGAATCGACGGGAAAGAAAGCCAGCAGGCGGCAGGGCAGCCGGAACACATTGGAAATACACTGGCGCTGGCGTCGGTAATGGGTCTTCTGCAAGACGCGGACAGATGGATCGCGCGGCTAGACACGGCTGGACCAAGAAAAAAACGATCCCGGATCCAACCCAAAGAGACAGAAACGGCAGCGTGCCGTCCCGATCGAAACACATCGGTAGTAACTAGTTGGGCAGGACCCGACCGGCGGCGTGCCGTCCCGGCCGGCCAGGTCAAAAGGCCGGCACCAACCAAAACGACAGGAAAAAGGCGTTCTCCAAATCAAACGAGGCGGCTATCGTCTGAACTCTACCTGCACCTGCCTCGCTCGCTCGATCCTTCCTCTTCCTGGCTAGTCCGAGCACCCTCGGCGCCGGCCTGCCCGAGCGCACATATAAATCTCACCGCGAGCACGCACGCCATGGCATCCACCCCTCCTTGGATAGTTAAACTTCTCGCTTAGAATATCGTCGTCAGCGTAAGCGCGCGCGCTCTCTCTCTCTCTGTCGCAAGCTTGCTCTAGAATCGGCTCAATTTTCGTCCGGCTCGGCGCATCGATCGATCGGGATGGCAGCCGGCTCAGCGGCGACAAGGGCGGACGAGACGCCGGCGCAGTGGCAGCGGCGTAGGCTCGTTGACCAGGAGACCGTCGACCGGGGCGTCGCCTACGCGCTCATGGTCGTCGCGCTCGTCGCCACGTACGCGCTTCACTAGCCGTGCTTCAATCGGCTCCTGACGGTAGATACCAACGACGGCCGGAGAGGAAGGATTTTGTCGAGAAGTTTCTGCGCATCCGCGGCCGGAGAGTTCCACCTGTAACAGCACTTCGACCTGCCATGTAATTACGGTTTTTCTCTTGGTGTCCTTTTACTTGAAGAAAATCATGTCGAGACAACGCAAGCGAGATATGGCTATGTATCCAACTATGTATGCAGTTTAACTGAAAACGCCTCCATGTTTCACCACCCATATCTATGATGATTTATTGATTAGATCAATTGTGTTCGCTAAATAGCTCTAGGTCTCCAATTGAGGGGCCAATTTTGCTGAATTTGCGACATCCTTTTTTTTTTAAGGACAGAGGGAGTATTAGTTTGTTGAATGTGGTCTAGGTGGGTCCCTACCGACAGTCATAAAAACTAAATTCATTTTGAGAAACTTTCGTATATATACACTCAAAACTTTGGCTACTATACCCTCATAACAATCAAAAATCCACTTCCATATACCACTTAAATTATTCACCGGTTGCAAATACACCACCATAGATAGCCTTTGGACTGTAAAATACTTAAAATGCACTCATTCTTAGTGGGTTGATTAACGTATCCCTTGGATCATGTCATGTGTGGTTCAATTAGGTCAAAAAAAAAAACAAAGAAACAGAAAACTCGGTAGACCATCTCCACCACGGCGCTGTAAAAGATGGATGCAGAGCACGCTATCCGGATGCAGCGCGCGGCGACACCGCGTCCTTCGTCATAGGCAGCAAATGACGCGGCAAAATAGAACGCCGAAACATCCCCACAGCGATTTTAACGCCCCCAAAATGCACGCACATACATTTACAAACCAAACAAGATCTAGAAATAGTATATTAAACATTTTGGACGAACATATATTAGACGTTTCAACATATGCAACTTAAACATAAATTAAACCTATAATCTACTCTTCATCCTCTGAGGTGGTGGTGTCGTCGGAGTCCGTCCAGAGGTCGGCCCACCTCGAGTCGTCATCCGAGATGGTGGTCAGGCCTACGAGCTGCATGTTGATGAAAGCCTTGAGGCGCGGCGGTCCGCCCGGTACGCCCTTCTCTCGGCCTTCTTGGTGGTGTAGAACTCGTTATCGGCTTGGACGTCCTGCGGGAAGAGGCGCCTCCACTCGGCCATGGCCGCCTCGTCGCGCTCGGCGATGAGGAGGCGCCGTTGCGTCTGCTGGTGGCGGTGGCGTGGCTCCTCGGTGACGAGAACCGGCGTGGGCGTGAGGAACTCGGCCTCTGCCAGCGACTCAGTCTCGGGGAAGTTCATGTCGCGTCGCAGGCGGCCGATGCGCCACGCGGCCGTGTCGAACGCGCGTGCGGCTTCCTCCGGTGAGTTATATGTGCCGACGGTGAGCCGGAAGCCGGCGGCTCAGAGCTCGACGTATAACGTCCTGTTGGGGCACGGGTTGCACGCCCCAGGAAACTAGATGCATTGCGGCGACATTCCGACGCTGGAAGGGGAGGGGAACGAGCGGCGAGTGTGCGTGAGGGAGTGGCAGTGGAAGTGTCGGTGGGGAGGAGAAATTTTCGGGCGCTGGCGCGTGGCAGTTGGTAGCGTGAGCGGCATGACATATAAAACGCGCTTCAGTTGGCACGCGATATTTGGTGTTTCGGATAGCGCAAACGCCCGCGTGCGACAAAAATATGCAGCACCCGCGCTATTTTTCCGCGTCCGCTGGAGGAGCGCGCACACGCTGGCGTGGTAAAATAGCGGAGTTTTAGCGCTGCGCTACAAGAGCGCCAGTGGCGGAGCCATCCCTCGTGGGTTCCCATAGCCATCTTGCTCCATTCCCCCGACCGCCCTATTTTTGAAATCTGTGAATCTGTGCACGGGTATGTTTGTTTGGGCTTCTGCTTCTTCTTTTGGGTCAAAAAGCACAAGCCCAAACAAACTCACAAATATTGTAAAGCACTTATCAAAACAAGCATGGACTATCGAGACCAGAAGCAACGAAAGAGATTTTATCACTTGACACCACTCCTTGGAGCTTTTTTTACACAGAACCACAACTGTTGTCTTTCGCAAAACACCAACATTTCGGATTAATGTTTTACACAAAACACATAACTTGTCATTAACACATCTGACTAGTAACTAGCATCTTGGGTCCACTGACAAGATGTTGGGTAATGGTTTACCGCAAATTTTGCTACACAAATGAATGACCAGCAGACATTATTTAATATATTAAAATTATAACCACACGAGACATCATATTTAGATAATATGTTCTAGAACAAAAGTGGCCTAGAGCATCGCTGGGTTAGAAATGAGCCAAATGGGTGGTCTATGCACACTCATTATTTGTCAAACCAGCTAACAACGTGTTATGTGTTCTATGCAAACCTTTACCCCAAATGTTGGTGTTCTGTGAAACAAAGTACAAAGGTTGTGGTTTTGTGAAAAACTTGTCCCAACAAGTGGTGTTAAGTGATAAAATCTCGTAATGAAAGCAAGCTTTGTGCTTCTTGAGCAGTTGTTTATATGCAGTCTCCATTGCTCTCGTCACCTTAATCGATTCTTATGCCTTGGCGAGATCCTTGTCTAACGACGCACCTTGCTCTGCGATGTATTTGGCCTCCACGAGGATTTCCTGACGCTTCTCATTAAGCTGCGTAACGTTTCGAATATGGGCAACAGTTAGCGGTTCGACGAAGAGTTCGCCATAGAACACCTTGCCGGCTAGAGAAACCAAGGGATTGTCGGCCGCTACCGTGGATGGCGGAGGCGGTAGATTTGTTTGGTTGGAAGTACTAGGCCCAATGGTGTGTTCCTGCGGCTGCTGCAGGGGATAGCCAGAGGGGGCATGGTCTTCGCCGGATCCGATGGATCAAAATTGTTTTTACCATTGGCCATCGTGTTTTCAGCATCAGCCGCTGCTGGCAGGAGCTCTCTTGGCTCCCTGATCCTGCTGATCTTCTTCAATCATGTTCTCGATGGCTACTAGTACGCGGTAAGTGATAGATTGCTCGATGCGCTCCTCGTGCTCGAGTTCCTCCTCGGTCTCCTTCATGGCAGCTTTGAGTTCCTTTGAGTTGACCGACTAGCTGCCGCCATCCATGTTGATGTTGGCATAGAGTGCGTCCAACACTGAGTCGGATTGAGCATCAGAGTTCTCGGTGGTAGAGGCTGAGCCGGAGGCAACGTGGCTGATGAACTTCAAGTTTTTGGTTGCTACGGGGATGTCGGCCTGGGCCTCCTCATCAGCTGAAGCGAAATTGTTAATAGTCCCGATAACCTCGCTGAGAGTAAGAAACCCAATGGCGTGCTGCCTCCTGAGCATATGCCGGATAAGGGTGTCGTGTGTGAGCCCTTTGACGAAGTGGTACACTGCATCATTATCGCAGACTCCTTCCATCGAGGCCTTCACCCTTAACCATCTGGCGAGGTACTCACATGGGGATTCCGTCAACCTTTGGACATAGCGGGTCAGATCGAAGATGCTGACGACGACGAAAAAGTATGACCTCTGTTTCTCTAACACTTGGGGAAGCCAAGCGGATCCACGTTGGTCTTCCACCATTATATCCTACACAGGGGCGGTTTGGGTAGGCCTTGATTTGTTCCAATCTAAGACGGCAAACTCCGAGGAGAGATCTAAGCCCGATCCTTCCGCAAATGTGTCCGTCCGTAGGCGGTTCGTGCGGGCATTGATGCGTGCTCGACTTCCTGGGAGCTTGATCCCGAGCTAGTTTCGCCGATGAAGAGATGGATGTCCCCGATTGGAACAATGGAGCAGAGGGTGGGGTTCGACTTTGTCGGGATCCAGAACTCATCCAGAGGGATGATCAGAACATTGCCAGAGAATAGAATGTGGTTGATGGCTATGGTATCGCTAATTAATGCAAAGAGTATGGACCTCACTCGGTGTAGAGCTCGAAGCACCTCTTACCCCATGATGGGCGCCAACTGTCATCATATTGTTGACGAGTACGCCATGGAGGGGTCCTCATAGAGCGTGTTTAGAGAGGTAGGGGAAGGCGGTGAGTTGGCGGGTACGAGGTAACATAGCTTACCCAGGTTCAGGTTCCACGACGGTGGCGAAACCCTACTCGTACTATAAATCACTATAATGGCAATACGCCGACTTACAGGGATCGGTTTGATGTGCGAGGTGTTGTAAGTTGTACCCTAAAGGCTCTCAAAGGTCCGGCTTATAAAGGCACCAGAACCTAGGGTTACAGGGAAATATCCTTGAGAGACAGGTTACAGGGAAATATCCTTGAGAGACAGGTTACAGAGTCCTACACTAATACTAACTAGTCTTCATGTCTTATACTCCAAGGCTCTGGGTTGGTCGATGATTGCACCGTAGCCTTCCTTCTTCCAGCATGGGCCTCCCTTCTGGATCCATCTAACTAGGCTGCGTAGTAGGCCATAGGCCTTACTACTAATTGTGGGCCACCCGAGTTAGCCTGATTAGAGATATGCAATGGTGATACCCATTTAGCATATCCCTAACACTCCATCATATGCACACCGTCGTGCTACAGGATTCAGTCCGGATCAATCTTATTCTGCCGCTTTCCTAGACCAAAGCCCCGGAGACGAATCTACACCATATGTGTATAAGTGAAGGGAATATGTCCTGAGAGGAAATAATAAATTTGTTATTATATTTATTCCAAGTATATGATAGATATTTATTTTACATGCTATAATTGTATTAAAAGGAAGCGTTAATACATGTGTGTTTAATAAACAAATAAAGAGTTCCTAGTTATGCCTCTCTTATAAACTATCTCGCTGAATAATAAGATGATCAAGGTTTCCTGATCATGGACATTGGATGTTGTTAATAACGAGGTCACAACATTGGTGAATAATGTGATGAACATTCATCTGAAGTATAGCATTATGATCAAAGTCATTATTTTTATATTGTTATAACATCATGCGAAGTAATCTTTATCCTTAGACCATGAGATCATGTTAATTGCTAACACCGAAAGAATACTTTGATAACATCAAACGTCACACCGTAACAGAGTGACTATAAAGATGGGTTTGGGTCTTCCGAAGGTGTTATGTTGAGGCTCATAGATCAAGAGTGGAATTTGTCAATCCCGATGACTGATAGATATACTCTGGATCCTCTCGGTGATATCACATGAAGATAGCTTGGAAGCAAGTGATGTGATCACTAGAATGTTATATCACGGGAATGAGAAAAGAGTGCATGTCGGTAACGAGATCAAACTAGGTATTGAGATACTAATAATCGAATCTCGGGCATCTAATATATAGCAAGACAAAGGGATTTAGTTACTATCGTTAAAGGTTCTCTCGATCATAGAAGTCATCGTTGAATGTGTGGGAGTCAGTATGGATCTCCAGGTCCCGCTTCTGATTATTGATCTGAGAGGGGTCTCGATCATGTCTACATTGTTCGTGAACCGTAGGGTAACACACTTAAGGGTTACCAACACCATTTGGAGAAAATATGTTCTAGACAAAAGAATTGCAAAGCGCTGGAATTATTTCAATGGACACCGAAATTGTTTTGGGTGAAATTGCTGAAATTGGATCTGCATGTGATATTGAAATGTTGTAGGGGGTTTTATATGAATGTTTGTTAATTAAAGTAATTAACAAAATTCTGAATAATTAAAAGAGTTTTATTAAATGAGAGTTGCATTAAATTTTGTGGAAATTTAATGCATGTGAGTGGGATTTTAAGTGGAGGCAAAATTGATGTGTGTGGAGCATCCACCACATGAATGAGGAAGAGGTGGGGAAACCCCCCATGGGCACCGGCCATGGGAAGGGGAGAGCTACCCTCTCCTATAAAAGGCCCCACTCTCCTCCCTCTCAAAGCACACCTCATCATGAAAGATCTCTCTCCCCCTCTAGAATTATACCCCTATGGTCTTGGATTAGCGAGATACATGTTCCCGGTGGCATTTCGTCTGGAAGGAGTTGCTGCTTCCGCTGCATCTCTGGAGTGAGGAGGTGGAGGTTGTTCGGTGGCCTGAACGTGTGTGTGAGGACGGATGCGCTACTAATTTGCGGCGCTAGGACTTCCACACGATCTTGAGATCAACAAGCGTTCGACTACATCATCCACGAGTTCAATCTCGTTACACTTTTTCGGTCTTCGAGGGTATGTTCTCTGTGGATGTATACCCACCCGTTGCTTGTATCTAGTAGGTAGATCTTGGCGTATAATAGTTTCCATCGTCGGAAATTTTTTGTTTTCTATGCTGCGAACCTAATAGTGGTACGAGAGCCTGGTCTATGCGTAGATGCTTTGCAGGGGTAGTACACATATGAGTATGTGGGCGATGATGATCATGTTATTGCATCTTATATGTATTTTGGATATTGGTGGCATAGTGGGATGAAGCGGCCCAGACTAACTTTACATGTCCTCGCACATGAGACCTATTCCAAGCTTGACATACAACTAGTTTTGCATAAGTGGCTAGCGGGTGTCTGTCTCTCCTACTATAGTCAATATCTGATTTACAACGAGTTGCTAATAATTTGGTTATCATCATTGTGGTTCCATGTTCATAGGTAAGACTGGTTCTATCTTCGAAAGCCCTAACCCACGTAAAACTTGCAATTGATAAATTAGAAGCGTCTATTTTAGATCGTTGCTAGGATAGTGTCATGATATGGTAATGTTGTAAGTTGATGTATAGTTGATACTCTTACAACACACCTAACGTGTAAGTTCCATAGACCTTGGCCTTACACACAAAGGAATGATAAAGATCATACCACGATGCACATGATAGTGATCAAGTGCAAGAACCATGTCATTGACTTTACACATCTGATGTTTTCATGTTATATTGCTTGTTTGGCGTTTTAGTAGCATTATAAGATGATCCCTCATTTAAATATCAAGAAAAAATGTGTTCTTCCTTATGTTGGGAATATGCCCTAGAGGCAATCATGGCTGATGATATTCCCCAACGTATTCATAAAGTAAAGTTGTCCTTATATGAACATCAGATATATATCACTGAATACGTGATTCAGTTGTGGAACTATGTATTCATGATTGTTCATATTAGATTGTCCTTGGTCGTTGAGGTTGGGTTGGGCACACAACTTAGACCAATGTGCAAGTCGGCTGATGACATGGTTCCACTTGTGATGGGAATGGAGATGCTATTCCGACTTACACTGATTCAACTAAAGAGTTTAGCGAGTCGGACTGACCCACAGTTGAGATGCTTTGACCTGAGGCAATGTGCAAGTCGGACTTACACCGAACGAGCATGTTGTCATTTGCAGTCTCAAGCAATGGAATCCTTTGACCTGAGGTGATTGCATGATCCGAGATGTGGATCGCCAACTTAGGTTCTATCAAACGCTGTTCCGTAAATAGGCAGTTATAAAGGTAGAGTTCGGGTTGGTTGTTAAGCAAGCTGCGTGACGTGGATTACCAAGATGGGATTTGCCCCTCCGTAATGGAGAGATATTCTCTGGGCCCTCTCGTGTGATATGATTCGAAAGCATGGCCATGCGCTACTCAGTTAAGTGTTAACTGAGGAGTCGGACTAAGAGTTAGTCTAGTGAATCACATATCATGGTATGAGAAGAGAGTTAAGCTATTTAAGGGATGGCAACTATTCTCTTATAGCTTAGCAGATATATCGTGAGGCAAAGGGACTTGGAGGAAAGTCACATTGAAGGTTCGTCTTTGGACTTTGGGGCACTTGGGAGTTGGCACAACTTGCTAGAGGCCGCTACCATCTATCGACTTTAGACCGGGTGTTCATGGGAGTGAATTGGACTCAAAGCCATGACGGGATACTTGGAGGAGTAGCTCATGTCGTGTCCAGGTGTACGTGAACCTACAGGGTCACACACTTAAGGGTAAGGAGCCCATGTGAATTAGATCCATATGGATATTGGAATACAGCTTAGATGGGCCTCAAGAGTTGAGCCCAACTAGGAGTGTATATAAGTGGAGTGACAAGGGATAGTCCCTGACCTAGCCGTCACTTTCTCCACTTCATTTCGGGCTAGACAGGATCTAGCAGTCCTCTGTCCGAAGCTCCTTCCTATATGTGTGGATACCGGTATAGGCGTTGCACGTGCGGCGCTGGAGACGGGGAAGCTCGTGCGGATCTGGCGAAGGAGTTCGTGGGATTCGGAAGGGCTATCCGGGGATCATTCGGCACTGCTTCGACACGCTACATCAACTTCTGCATCTGCGCGTCTAGCGGTAATCTTGTGGCCTATAACCTGAGCTGGATCTTGGGAGTACCACGTTAGGGTAAAAGTTTTGTTTATCTCTACATGGCCCAGCAGTGGTATCAGAGCGAAAGCTTCTAGTTTTAGGCTCTAGATCTGTGCCTATGTGATATGCACGAGGTGGTGGATCAGATCCACTTAGGTTTTCGGTGGTCGATCTATGAGATAGATCGGTTTTGTGCAAGATTGATTGGATCAATCGCACTCGGGGTGCATGGAAGATCAGGTGCGGATGATCAATGAGATTGGTTAGATCTTCATAGGGATCAGATTTGGGTAAAAGTGTTTTATCCAATGAAGGAATCCATGGTTCGGAATGCAGATTAGATCAGCGATTTCAGAAAAATCGTCGGGCGCTGCCCCTTCGATACCCGCCAGCTATCCGGCTAGCGGGACCACCCGCTTCGCCCTGTCGTAGCGCAATAGATGTCGTTGCGAGGTTCACAACTCCGGTAGATATCGTATCTATGCACAACTTGTTTTTGCAGGAAGTTGTGAATGGTATGGCGTATATGCATGATATGTGTGTAATCCATACGTGATCTGTGTATCACTGGTTTGTCAGCCGGCTGGAGCCAAAGTGCTGTCACTGTTATTCCATAACGAACTGCATGTCGGCATGAGATTCCACCTTCTTGTATATTCCTTAGTGCTAGTGTAGCATGTTTGGAGTACTTGAAGGACACTGCAGCCAAAGGCATGACGAACAGGTTCATGGAGATGGAGATCGCCATGAAAGGAGCCATACCATTTCACATTATAATTGGATTATTTTGTGTGATTGTTATGTCTCTAGTTTTACCTCTATTAGATAGTTGGTAGAACATTAATCCCTCAAAGAAGGTCTAGTCGGTCTCCCCGCCGGTGCTGCACCATCACAAGTCAAACATTCTTGGTAGTGGGCTCATAAAATTGAGGTGCTACCAATTCTCTTCGACTAGATGGGTTCGAGTCGGACTCTTACAGCGGAAGCACTTGGTAAGCTAGACGGGTCTATCACAACGGTTGTGGGGCTCGGGGAGAGGGCAGTTGGGAGCCGGGGCATGAGATGCCACCCGACCAACAGGAGTCGCATGAGATGCGATTGGCAAGGAGTTGCCTACCTAGATCACTTGACGGCTAGCGGTGATGCTAAAGCTCACTAGTCGGCTTGCTTATTTAGGGTCCTGAATCACTAAGCAACCATTGGAGGGATATTGGTTCTAGTGGGAGCATAAGTATTAAAGAGTTTAATACGCCTGCTCTTTTATGAATACTTGTCTTAAGTGTTTTGCATATTTCTGTTGTAGATAATGGCACCTAGTAGCAGTCTCCCTCAGTTATCTAGTTTTGCTTTGAGGACCATTCTAGAGAAAGATAAACTTAATGGAACAAACTTCACCAACTGGTATCGTAATTTGAGAATAGTTCTCAAACAAGAAAAAGGGAGCATGTTCTAGACAACCCGCTTTCAGATGTGCCGGATGAGAATGCGAGTGTCGCAGCAACCAATGCCTATCGTAGAACATGTGATGAGTCTACATAAATTAGCTATCTTATGCTTGCTCACATGGAACCAGACTTACAGCAGCAGTTCGAGAATGTTGAGGCCTACGATATGATCAAAAGCCTCAAAAACATGTTCCAGGCTCAGGCAAAGACCGAGAGATATCAAGTCTCTCAAGCTTTGATGAGTTGTAAGCTTAAGGATGGTGATCCACTGAGTCCGCATGTGATCAAGATGGTTGGTTACGTGCAGTCTCTGGAAAGGCTTGGCTACCCCATTAGCGAAGAGTTCGCTACAGATATAATTCTGAACTCTCTTCCTAGTGTATATCGTCAGTTCATATCAAACTACCACATGCATGGTATGGATAAGAAGCTCACTGAATTACATGGGATGCTTAAGCAGGTAGAGGTTGATCTCAAGAAAGGTACTAGCCAAGTGTTGGTGGTACAGAATAAGGCTAAGTTTAAGAAGAGTTCTTGCAGTAAGAAGAAGAAGGCTAAGTTAGGAGGTAATGCTCAGGATGAGATCCCAAGCGTTTCCTCAGGGACTAAGTCATCTCCTTCAGCCGGTTCCGCTTGCTTCTATTGCAAAGCGGATGGCCACTGGAAGAGGAATTGCAACATGTATTTGGCGGATAAAGCCAAGAGGGGAGGTGTGACTTCCAACTCAGGTACACTTGTTTGCAAGGTTATAGACCATTATCTTGTTGATGCACCCGGTAGTTCTTGGGTATACGATACCGGATCAGTATTCATTTCTGCAACTCGTTGTGGGGACTGGTAAGAACTAGGGGCGTAGTAAGAGGCAAGGTTGACATTCGGATCGGCCACAAAGCAAGAGTTGCTGCGTTGGATGTCGGTACAATGCAACTTCATTTACCTTCAGGATTCTTAATGGAACTAAATAATTGTTATTATGTTCTAGTGCTTAGTCGAAACATCATTTCTGCCTCATGTTTGATGAGACAAGGCTATGAGTTTAATATTAAGAACAATGGTTGTTCTTTATATTTGAATGATATGTTTCACGGCTTTGCACCCGTTCAGGACGGGTTATTTATTATGAATCTTGATGGTGGGTCAGTCTATAACATAAATGTGAAAAGGTTAAAACCAAATGATCTGAATATGACTTATTTTTGGCACTGTCGACTTGGTCATATAAGTTGGAAACGCATGAAGAAGCTCCATGATGATGGGCTCCTAACTTTGTTCGACTTGGAGTCGTTTAAGACATGCGAATCCTGCCTTCTAGGCAAGATGACCAAGACACCTTTTGCAAGGAGTTGTGAAAGGGCGTATGACTTGTTGGGACTAGTACATAGTGATGTATGTGGTCCAATGAGTGCGACAGCCAGGGGTGGTTATGAGTACTTCATTACCTTCACTGATGATTTGAGTAGATATGGATATGTCTACTTGATGAAACATAAGTCGGAAGCCTTTGAAAAGTTCAAAGAATTCTAGAATGAAGTACAAAATCAACTCGGCAAGAAAATAAAGTTTCTTCGGTCGGACCAAGGAGGCGAGTACATGAGCCACGAGTTTGATGACCATCTGAAGAGTTGTGGAATAGTTCCTCAGCTCACTCCGCCAGGTACACCGTAGAGGAACGGTGTGTCGGAACGGCGGAATCGGACCTTGTTGGACATGGTACAATCAATGATGAGTCGGACAGATCTACCTTTATCATTTTTGGGTTATTGTCTAGAAACGGCGGCGTTCACACTAAACAGAGTACCATCGAAATCGGTAGAGAAGACACCACATGAGATGTGGACATGCAAGAAGCCAAGTTTGTCTTTTCTTAAGGTTTGGGGTTGTGAAGCATTTGCCAAGCGACTTCAGTCGGACAAGCTTGCAACCAAGTCGGATAAGTGCATTTTCGTTGGGTATCCAAGGGAAATCTTGGGTTACTACTTCTACAACTGAGAAGATGGCAAAGTGTTTGTCGCTCGGAACGGTGTCTTCCTTGAGAAAGAGTTTATCAGTCGGGAAATTAGTGGGAGTACGGTGTGGATCGAAGAAGTTCGGGAGGAACCAGTTAGTTGCGATTTGGTGAAAGCCTTGGAGGTTCAGCTAGTCGTGGTAGCTGAGCCGGCAGCTGCACCTCCACTGCGAAGATCGGCAAGATTGCAAAGTGTTCGTGATGTATTAATGTTAGACAGTGATGAGCCGGCAACTTATTCAGAAGCGATGGTGGGTTCTGATTCTGAGTCATGGCTTGGAGCCATGAGATCCGAGTTATAGTCCATGGATGATAATCAAGTTTGGAACTTGGTTGATCTGCCAGACGGTGCAAGACCCGTCGAGTGCAAATGGGTCTTTAAAAGGAAAACTGATATGGATGGAAACGCTTCTATCTATAAAGCACGGCTTGTCGCGAAGGGGTTCCGGCAGGTTCAGGGAGTTGACTACGATGAGACTTTCTCACCTGTAGCGATGCTTAAATCAGTTCGGATCATGTTAGCTATAGCAGCCTATTTTGACTATGAAATATGGCAAATGGATGTCAAAACGTCTTTCCTTAATGGAAAATTAACCGAGGACATGTATATGATATAGCCCGAGGGTTTTTTCAATCCAGCTAATGCTGACAAGGTATGCAAGCTTCGGAAATTCATTTATGGATTGAAGCAAGCATCTCGAAGTTGGAACATTCACTTTGATGAGGTAGTCAAATCGTTTGGCTTCATCAAGAGTGATCATGATTCTTGTTTATACAAGAAGTTTAGTGGGAGCAAAGTAAACTTTCTGATCTTATATGTGGATGACATATTATTGATTGGAAATCATGTCCTGATGTTGCAAGAAACCAAGGAATCATTGGAAAGGAGTTTCTCAATGAAGGACTTGGGTGAAGCAACTTACATACTAGGAATCAGGATCTATAGAGATAGATCCAGGCGGCTCATTGGATTGAGCCAAAGTACATATTTGGACAAAGTGTTGAAGAAATTCAACATGGAATCGTCTAAGAAGGGGTTCTTACCGATGTCCCATGGCATAAGACTTAGCAAGACTCAGCGTCCTTCGACCACTGATGAGCGAAGTAGGATGAGTGTGATTCCTTATGCTTCGGCAGTCGGGTCCATCATCTATGCCATGATTTGTACTAGGCCGGATGTTTCCTATGCTCTAAGTATTGTGAGCAGATACCAGGCTAACCCTGGAGAAATCCACTAGGCAGCAGTAAAGAACATTCTTAAGTACTTGAGAAGGACTAAAGATGTGTTCCTAGTTTATGGAGGTGAGGTTGAACTCAGTGTAAGGGGTTACACGGATTCGAGTTACCTTACTGACTCTGATGATTCTGGTTCGCAATCTGGGTACGTGTTCGTTATGAACGGAGAGGCTGTGAGCTGGAAGAGTTCCAAGCAAGAGACTGTGTCTGCATCTACAACAGAAGCTGAGTATATTGCTGCCTCGGAGGCAGCAAAGGAAGCTATTTGGATTAGGAATTTCCTGATTGATCTCGGTGTGGTTCAAGGCTCATCCAATCCGTTAGACGTGTATTGTGACAACCATGGTGCTATTGCACAAGCCAAGGAACCTAGCCAACACCAGAAGAACAAGCATATACTCATGCGATACCACTTGATTCGCTAGTTCATGGATCAAGGTGATATCAGATTATGCAAGGTACACACGGATGCAAACGTTGCAGATCCATTGACAAAGCCACTTCCATAGGCTAAGCATGAGGCGCACGTAAGAGCCATGGGCATGAGATGCCTAGACATGTGATGTTGGATGATTGACTCTAGTGCAAGTGGGAGACTGTTGGGAATATGACCTAGAGGCAATCATGGTTGATGATATTTCCCAAAGTATTCATAAAGTAAATTTGTCCTTATATGAACATCAGATATATATCACTGAATACGTGATTCAGTTGTGGAACTATGTATTCATGATTGTTCATATTAGATTGTCCTTGGTCATTGAGGTTGTGTTGTGTTGGGCACACAACTTAGATGCAAGTCGGCTGATGACACGGTTCCACTTGTCATGGGCATGGAGATGCTATTCTGACTTACACTGATTCAGCTAAAGAGTTTAGCGAGTCAGACTGACCCACAGTTGAGATGCAACAAGCATGTTGTCATTTGTAGTCTCAAGCAATGGAATCCTTTGACCTGAGGTGATTGCATGATCCGAGTTGTGGATCGCCAACTTAGGTTCTATCAAACGCTGTTCCATAAATGGGTAGTTATAAAGGTAGAATTCGGGTTGGTTGTGAAGCAAGCTGCGTGATGTGGATTACCAAGATAGGATTTGCCCCTCCGCAATGGAGAGATATTCTCTGGGCCCTCTCGTGTGATATGATTCGGAAGCATGGCCATGTGCTACTCAGTTAAGTGTTAACTAAGGAGTCGGACTAAGAGTTAGTCCAGTGAATCACATATCATGGCACGAGAAGAGAGTTAAGCTATTTAAGGGATGGCAACTACTCACCTATAGCTTAGCAGATATATCGTGAGGCAAAGGGACTTGGACGAAAGTCACATTGAAGGTTCGTCTTCAGACTTGGCGGCACTTGGGAGTTGGCATGCCTTGCTAGAGGCTGCTACCATCTATCGACTTGAGACCGAGTGTTCATGGGAGTGAGTTGGACTCAAAGCCATGACGGGATACTAGGAGGAGTAGCTCATGTCGTGTCCAGGTGTATGTGAACCTACATGGTCACACACTTAAGGGTAAGGAGCCCATGTGGATTAGATCCATATGGAGATTGGAATACAGCCTAGATGGGCCTCAAGAGTTGAGCCCAACTAGGAGTGTATATAAGTGGAGTGACAAGGGATAGTCCCTGACCTAGCCGTCATTTTCTCCACTTCCATTTCGGGCTAGACAGGATCTAGCAGTCCTCTGTTTGAAGCTCCTTCCTGTATGTGTGGATACCGGTAGAGGCGTTGCACGTGCCGCGGTGGAGACGGGGAAGCTCGTGCAGATCTTACGAAGGAGTTCGTGGGATTCGGAAGGGCTGTCTGGGGATCGTTCGGCATTGCTTCGACGCGCTACATCAACTTCTGCATCTACGCGTCTAGCGGTAATCTCGTGGCCTATAACCTGAGCTGGATCTTGGGAGTACCGTGTTAGGGTAAAAGTTTTGTTTATCTCTACGTGGCCCAGCACCTTAAGTATGCACCATTGTATGGATCGTGTTTCGAGACATCATGGGATGATCAGGTGTACTTGACTCTGCGCTTTCATACAACGGGTGTAAGATAGTTTTACACACACGAGTACTAAGGTTCTTACTTGTCAAGCCTAGCATGTATAGACATGGCCTCAGAACATGGACCAAAAGGTTAAGCATGAGTCATATAGTTGATATGATGCCCATATAGATGCTCGCCTTTGAAGCTACACCGACTCATGTGATGATCGGACTTGATGTAGTGGATTTGGTTCATGTAATCACCAAAAAGACATGAGGGGTGTTATTTTTGAATGGGAGTTCATTCGTAATTTGTATTAGTTGAACTCGATCTATCATAAACTTATTCTAAACTTTACAAATTCTGTTGTAGATGGCACCACCTGCTTTTAATTTCAATGTGTTCATGGAGAAAGAGAAACTTGCGGCAAATGGTAGCAACTTTACCAACTAGGACATGAATTTGAGGATTCTCCTAAGTGCTGCACAAAAGAAATATGTGCTAGAAGCTTCGCTAGGCCCCCCACCAGCTCCAGATGCCCCTGACAAGGAAAAGAACGTCTATTTGACTCGTCCGTAGGACCATAACTTAGTTCATTGCGGCAAACTATTGGGCTAGAGCCAGAACTTCGAAAACGTTTCGAAAATAGAAATTCCTTTGATACCATGGGTGAATTGAAAATGATTTTTGATACCCATGCTGCCATAGAGAGTTATAATGCTTCTGAAAAGTTCTTTAGCTACATGATGGAAGAGAACAACTTCGTTAGTGAGCATGTACTCAAAATGTCTAGGTACGCCAATAAGCTTGTGTCCTTGGGAATAACGATTCCCATTGACTTTGGCATACATCGTGTTCTCCAATCTCTGCCACCTAGCTACAAGAGCTTCGTGATGAAATATAATATGCAAGGCATGGAGAAGTCTCTCCCCGAGCTTCTATCAATGCTTAAACCTACAGAAGTGGAGATCAGGAAAGAGCATCAAGTGTTGATGATCAATAATACCACCTGTTTCAATAAAGACAAGAAGGGTAAACAGAAGGGAAAGAAGGGCGGCAAATCTGTTACTGCACCTGAAAAGAAATCCCGAGATGGCCCTAAGTCTGATACCGAGTGCTACTATTGCAAGGGGACTGGCCATTGGAAGCGCAACTGCCCCAAGTATTTGGTGGACAAGAAGGCCAGCAAGGCAAACAAAGGTATATGTGATATACATGTTATTGATGTGTACTTGACTAGTACTCGTAGTAGCACCTGGGTATTTGATAGGGGATTGGTTGCTAATATATGTAACTCGATTCAGGGGCTATGGAACAAGCGACAACTAGCAAGGGATGAGGTCATGATGCGTGTTGGCAATGGATCAAGAGTTTATGTGATCCTTGTCAGAATGGTGCCTCTCCATATGTCGTCGGGATTAGTGATAAATCTAAATAATTGTTATTTGGTGCCTGCACTGAGCATGAGCATTGTATCCGGATCGTGTTTGATGTGAAGTGGTTATTCCATTAAATTTTCCAATAATGGTTGTTCGATTGATATGATTGATATCTTTTATGGTCATGCACTTTTGTTGAATGGTTTATTTCTGTTGCATCTCGATAATAGTTTTACGCATATTCATAATGTTGATGCTAAAAGGATTAAACTTGATGACGATATATCTGCATATATATGGAACTGCTATCTAGGTCATATTAGCATTAAACGCATGAAGAAACTCCATTATGATGGACTTTTGGAATCACTTGATTTTAAATCATTTGATACATGTGAGCCATGCCTTATTGGCAAGCTGACTAGAATGCTGTTTTCAGGTTCAATGGAACGGGCGATAGATTTATTGGAAATCATACATACTAATGTATGTGGTCCAATGAGTGTGTCGGTGCGAGGTGGATATCATTATTTTGTTACTTTCACGGATTATTTGAGTAGATACGGGTATATCAATTTGATGAAACACAAGTCTGAAACCTTTGAAAAGTTCAAAGAATTTCGGAATGATGTGGAAAATCATCATAACAAAAAGATCAAATTTCTGTGGTCTGACCGTGGAAGAGAGTATCTTAGTTACGAGTTTAGCGCACATATGAAAGACTATGTAATAGTTTCACAACTCATTCCTGCCAGAACACCACAACGTAATGGTGTGTTGGAATGTCATAATCATACTTTATTGGATATGGGTCGATCTATGATGTCTCTGATTGACTTGCCACTATCATTTTGGGGTTATGTACTGGAAATCGCTGCATTCACTTTAAATCGGGCACCATCTAAATCCGTTGAAAAGACACCATTTGAATTGTGGTTTGGAAACAAACCTAAGATGTCATTTCTTAAAGTTTGGGGATGCGATGTTTATGTGAAGAAACTTCAGCCTGATAAACTAGAACCCAAAGCGGAAAAATGCGTCTTCATAGGATACCATAAAGGAACAATTGTGTATTCCTTCTATCATAGATCCTAGGGCAACGTTTTCATTGGCAAGAATGGAACCTTTCTAGAGAAAGAATTTCTCACGAAAGGCATGTGTAGTCGGAAGGTAGAACTCGAAGAGGTTATTGAACCTTCTCTTCATGAAACGGGAAGTGGCGCAGCACTGGAAATTGTTCCGGAGTTGACTTCACTGAATGAAGAGGGAACTAATGATAATGATCACGAAACTCAGAAAGAGGACACTTTTGAACCTCGCAGATCAAGCAGGAGATGTGCAGCTCCTCAACTGTTGAGACGTTGCAAACGTATCTATAATTTTTGATGTTCCATGCTTGTTTTATATCTACATTCTTATGTTTTGTCCACACTTTGGAGTATTTTTACACATTTTCTAGAACTAACCTATTAACAAGATGCCACAGTGCCAGTTGCCTGTTTTCTGCTATTTTTGGTTTCAGAAAAGCTAAAAAATGAATATACTCGGAATTGGACGGGACAAAAGCCAATATGCCTATTTTTCCCGAGCAGCATGGAAACACGAAGCAGAGACGGAGTAGGGCACTGATGGCTCAGTGTTGATGTAGAGCTCGTTGGGAACCCCAAGAGGAAGGTATGATGAGCACAGCAGCAAGTTTCCCTCAGTTAAGAAACCAAGGTTTAATCGAACCAGTAGGAGCAAGGAAACACCCCAAAGGTGTTGCTAGCTAAGCCTTGGCAGGGCGCACTACCGGTGCTAGTAGCAACGTGGAGACCTGCACAACACAACCACAGAACTCTGTCCCCAACTTGCGATGAGGTTGTCAATCTCACCGTGTTTTGCTGAAAACAAAGGATTCAACGTATCAAATGGAAGGAAGTAATAGTTTGTAGAAAGTAAACACAAAGCTGTAAACAGTTTATAGATTGTATGTAAAAGTAAAGGACCGGGATCCATAGTTCACTAGAGGTGGCTCTCCTTAAGATAGATAACATGCTGGGTGAACAAATTACAGCGAGGCAATTCACAAACATCGAGAAAGAAATACATGCATATACTAAGCATCTTGACTCCTTTGGAACTTGATTGGGCATTACAACATTATACATAGGCCGCCATCCAACTGCATCTATGACTAATAATCCACCTTCAGATTATCATCCGAATCCCCTCTAGTATTAAGTTGCAAGTAACAAATTATTGCTTTACGAATTGCGTGTAAAGTAAACAATACGATTGTTCTATGAACAAAGGATTGTTGTTTACTCCCTAGTAGCAATAGCACATCTAGTACCTTAGAGATTTCTGTCACTTCCCTAGATTACCAGAGGCATGAACCCACTATCGAGCATAAATACTAACTCTTGGAGTTGCTAGCATCTACTTGGCCAAGATAGCTACTAACAACGGAAAGCATGCAAGATCACAAATAACAAAGACATGATAGAATCAATAATCAATCTAAAATAGCATCTCAATATCCTTCGGATCCCTGCAAACACAACATGCAGAATTACAAATAGATGATCTTGATCATGAACGGAGCTCACAAGATCTAAACATGAAAGCACAAAGGAGGAGAACCAGCCATCTAGCTACTACATTGATCCGTAGTCCAAGGATGAACTACTCACGCATCACACCGGAGGCTTGCATGGTGATGAAGAAGGCCTCTAGGTTGAATTCCCCTCTCCGGCAGGGTGCCGGGAAGAGCTTCAGATCCCTCCCGATCTAGGGATGGAGATGACGGCGGCTACAGACTCTTTCGTGGATTTTTTTCGGGCCCTTAGGGTTTTCGTCCCGAGGGAATCTTATAGGTAGAAGGAGACGCCGAGGGGGTGCTGGGGTCGGCCAGACCATCCCCTAGCGTGGGCCAGGCCTGGCCGCGCGGCCAGGTGGTGTGACCGGCCTCTAGCCCTTCTCCGTCTCGTATTCTGGCATCTAATGACTTCCCGAAAAATAGGCACTTTGGCTTTTGTCTCGTCTAATTCTGAGAATATTCATTTTCTGACTTTCCTGGAACCAAAAACAGCAGAAAACAGGCAGCTGGCACTGTGGCTCTTGTTAATAGGTTATTCGAAGAAATCGTATGAAAAGTACTCCCAAGTGTGGGCAAAACACAAAAAAGTGGATAAAACCAAGCATGGAATATCAAAAATTATAGATACATTTGCAATGTATCAACATCCCCAAGCTTAACTCATGCTCGTCCTCGAGTAGGTAAGTGATAAAAAGAAAGAATAAGTTTTGAGGTGACATGCACCATCAAAGACTTGATCAAAGTATTTGTAAAACATTCAAAGCTGGGATCATAGTACTTCAATCATAACATGAAAGACAAAGTCTCGCAATAAGACAAAGAAACTATGATGCAACATGAAAAAGCACAAACAAAAGATTCATGAATAACAATGCTTTGCAAGACGTTTGTTTGTTTCACATAAAGAAAACATAGCATAATAGCATTCAGCTTGTCCCTCATAGAGTAGCAAATATAAATGCATAGGACACCTTCAAATATCATAAGAATGACTATATACAAATAGTTTAGAACAAGCAATATTGAAGTATGCATCAATCAACTAGTCTTGGGACAATGCACATAGAACTAAGAATGGCCACTATGCTCTCAAAGTAGGTGCATAAAGATAGAAGGTGGAGACTCAATATAATGGTGGAAGAAAGGCCTTTATAAAAGGAAGTAGGGATTCAAGTCTCATAAAGAGCTTCCAAAAATTATGGTACTTATAGCTTTCAGCTCTCATTGCCCCTATCCTAAGCATCTTGAAGGTGATTAAGGTTAAAGTCACAAAACTAAGAGGATATGCTTGACAAATTATAAACCGAAATCTCATGCCCCTTACTTACGAAGACCGAACCTCATGCTACTCAACTTTAGTCACAAGTAAGCTCTTGTCATTGTAAGTACATTTGTATCATAAAGAACCGCCAATGGGGTACCCCTTGCACATGATACAGGAGCTATCCCATAATCAAAATGACAAGGCAAGCAGACAATGAGCATCTCAGCGATATTTTTATTTGCTATTTGCATAGTTTTTATTGAGGATGCTTCATAGAGTGCTAATTATGGTGATGCTGCAAGTTTCCACCATAATTAGGCATGGCTTAGGCTAGCGGCCCAGGCATTTATCTAACACACATACAAACTCCATGATCTTACAAGTTCCACTTTTATTTCACACCGCCGGGATTCGTAAGCAAAAGAACATGATATCAACGGGGTACAAAGTACAAGTGCAATGCTGAAAGCGTTCCCGATGATACATGGTTCTGCTAATTTCAACTTATAAAGCGCAAGCATAAACGCAACAAAGAAGGACCCAATGGTTCAAGTTTATTAGATGCAAAAAGAAAGTAAAGTGTGCCATCAAGTTCGTGAGAGCTTTAATCACTAGTTTTCTCATAACAAGTTTAATTTGGAAGGTAAACAAAAGCATGAATATACTTGGAATAGCATAATCTAGTAGGTAGGTATGGTGTACTCTTTGGAATAACTTGGTTTAGGGAGTTGGATGCATGAGTGGAACTCATACTTGGTTGTGGAGGCTAGCAAAAGACTGGGAGCGACAAACTAAGAGAGCAATAATGGCCATAATCATGCAGAGCGACAAAACATCATTGATCAAAGCATAAAGTGATACTACAAGTTGAAAACTAAAGGATCATAAAGGCTATGGTGACTTGAGATAGTCATAACATGGTGTGAGCATGCGCCGTCAACCCAAATAAAGCATCAAAGGAGAATACCACTATACTATGCTTTAATATGCTAAAACAACGCAGGATTCATCCAGGGCACATTAAGCAATCTCAATTGTTTATAACAAGTCATGCTACATCAAAGAATACTAAGCATAAAGCCAAAACAATATCAAGCATGGCATGACAGAGCATAGGCCACAGTAAAAAACGAGCTCTTTTTACCACATAAGCATGAACTTTCCTACTCTTTTCCAAGCCAAACCAAACTATTTGCAAACCAATGTATGAAAGAGGGGGTCCAACCAATTTATTCAGCAAACTAAGAAAACCAAAGCAAACGAAAAACCAAAACGAAAACAAAAAAGAAGATGCTCCAAGAACAACACAACTGTGCATAAAACAATAAAAATGAAGCGTTTGGAAGAACCTGAGATTTTTATTGATGAAGAAGGGGATGCCTTGGGCATCCCCAAGCTTTGACGCTTGTACTTCTTGGATATTTCTTGGGGTGACACGCGTGGCATCCCCAAGCTTGAGCTTTAGTCCATCCTTCATCTCATTACTCATTCCTTCCATACACCTGAAATTTTTCCTTCATACAAAACTTCACACATTCTTTATTAGCAACATTAGTGCACTCAAGATAATAAGTATTTAGGTTCAGTTATAACACCAATAAACTTCCATTAGAACACTAGCTACTGAAGCACTTCCCTCAAAAAGCTCAATTCCCCAAAACAACCCAAAAAGTAACCAACAAGAAGCAAATGCAGAAAATGGCAGAAATCTGTCAAAACAGACGAGTAGGTAAAGACGAATTTTTTCGAAGACCTTCTGTTGCTCAAATAAAAAAGTGTTGAACTAACGGAAGTTAGATACCAACCTGGGGCAGAAGCACAAAAATTCACGCCTCAAACATACTTTCAGAAATGTTACACGAATTTTTATGGTGAAGCACATAAATCTGTTTCGGGACAGCAACTTTCCCAATCAGTACTTCTCTCTCATTATATGTTATTCTTGGCACAAAAAGCAAATAAAAAGGATAAGGAGCGGTTATTACAGAGGTAATAACTTGAAAGACTCATCTAAAACTTTTGGGTTATCTTCCAATAAGTACTTTTCTTTAACGCCTTTAAGTTAGGCATAAGAAGTAAGAAAAAGAATCAAGTGTTCTCAAATGAAGAAGCATTAAGACCAAATTTCTTGCCCTTACCTCTCTTACTTTTATTCTTAACCTTGGGGAAAATATTAATGTTTGGTGGAGAAGAAAGGTGCATGGTCCCCTGTCCCACATCTATTATTTCTCCAAGGATTTCTAATAGGGACCTTCTAAGTGTAATTTGTCCTTTTCCTGCACATTCAATAACAAGATAATCAGTAGAAATCATTTTCCCAAAGATCTTTGTAAACACTCCTTCAGCTATTCCAATAGGTAATATGGTAGAATTATTAGCAAGAGATATTTCTTTTTCTCCTTCAGTAAGCCCCCAAAGATTCAAAGATTCATAAATATCTTTGGGCATAAGACAAAATTCAGACATGATATCACATCGGGCTTGAAAAGTTTCAGTGTTTATCTCAATCTTTACTATAGGGATCCACTTTGATGGTTCAGAATTTATTGGAACATAATTATGATGCTCCCTAAGCGTATTAAAGCAATCTTTTAAGATAGTAGTGCTAGTCTCAAAAGTGTTTAGTCTAGCAAATATTCTTGTGAAAGAAATATCAGTTTGACTAGGCAAGTTGTAAGTGAGGATCAATTTCTTTATAGCATTAATAGCATCATCCTCATTACATTGGAGGAAATCTCCTCCCACAATAGCATCTAAAGCATATCTATAGCAAAGAGCAATTCCAAGGTAAAAACTACTAAGGAACAGGCTCTGAGTCATTTTAGGCTCAGTTTTTTCATGTAGATCAGAGATTCTAGACCAAGCTTCCTTGAAGCTCTCCTCAATTCCTTGTTTAAAAGTGAAAATCATTTCCTCGCGTGACATAGTGATTGGGGCAAGGCTAGACATAAAGGCAACTTAAGATAGGAACTAATTTGTTTGTGTTTTCAAATAAGAAAGCAAACTAGTAAAACTATTTTTTTGATAAAGAAACAAGCAAACAAAGCAAAAAGAAACTAAGCAAAACAAAAATAACAAAGTAAAGAGATTTGTTATGAGGGACTCCCCTTGTGAAGATATACTTAACTCCCCAGCAACGGCGCCAGAAAAATGCTTGATGGCTCAGTGTTTATGTAGAGCTCGTTGGGAACCCCAAGAGGAAGGTATGATGAGCACAGCAGCAAGTTTCCCTCAGTTATGAAACCAAGGTTTAATCGAACCAGTAGGAGCAAGGAAATACTCCAAAGGTCTTGCTAGCTGAGCCTTGCCAGGGCACACTACCGGTGCTAGTAGCAACATGGAGACTTGCACAACACAACCACAGAACTCTGTCCCCAACTTGCGATGAGGTTGTCAATCTCACCGTGTTTTTCTAAAAACAAAGGATTAAACATATCGAATGGAAGGAAGTAATAGTTTGAAGAAAGTAATCACAAAGTAGTAACCAGTTTATAGATTGTATGTAAAAGTAAAGGACCGGGATCCATAGTTCACTAGATGTGGCTCTCCTTAAGATAGATAACATGCTGGGTGAACAAATTACAGCGGGGCAATTGACAAACATCGAGAAAGCAATACATGCATATACTAATCATCTTGACTCCTTCGGAACTTGATTGGGCATTACAACATTATACATAGAACGCCATCCAACTGCATCTATGACTAATAATCCACCTTCAGGTTATCATCCGAACCCCCTCTAGTATTAAGTTGCAAGCAACATATTATTGCTTTACAAATTGCGTGTAAAGTAAACAATATGATTGTTCTATGAACAAAGGATTGTTGTTTTCTCCCTAGTAGCAACAGCACATCTAGTGCCTTAGAGATTTCTGTCACTTCCCCAGATTACCAGAGGCATGAACCCAGTATCGAGCATAAATACTAACTCTTGGAGTTGCTAGCATCTACTTGGCCAAGATAGCTACTAACAACGGAAAGCATGCAAGATCACAAATAACAAAGACATGATATAATCAATAATAAATCTGAAATAGCATCTCAATATCCATCGGATCCCCGCAAACACAACATGCAAAATTACAAATAGATGATCTTGATCATGAACGGACCTCACAAGATCTAAACATGAAAGCACAAAGGAGGAGAACCAGCCATCTATCTACTACATGGATCCGTAGTCCAAGGATGAACTACTCACGCATCACACGGGAGGCTTGCATGGTGATGAAGAAGGCCTCCAGGGTGAATTCCCCTCTCCGGCAGGGTCCCGGGAAGAGCTTCAGATCCCTCCTGATCTAGGGATGGAGATGGCGGCGGCTACAGACTCTTTCATGGATTTTTTTCGGGACCTTAGGGTTTTCATCCCGAGGGCATCTTATAGGCGGAAGGAGAGACCTAGGGGGTGCTGGGGTCGGCTAGACCACCCCTTTGCGCGGGCCAGGCCTAGCCGCGCGGCCAGGTGGTGTGGCCGGCCCCCAGCCCTTCTCTGTCTCTTATTCTGACATCTGATGACTTCCGGAAAAATAGGCACTTTGGCTTTTGTCCCGTCCAATTCCAAGAATATTAATTTTCTGACTTTCCTGGGACCAAAAACAGCAGAAAACAGGAAGCTGGCACTGTGGCTCTTGTTAATAGGTTAGTCCAAGAAATCATATGAAAAGTACTCCAAAGTGTGGGCAAAACACAAGAAAGTGGATAAAACCAAGCATGGAACATCAAAAAATATAGATACATTTGCAATGTATCATGCACCAGGGTGGGCACACCCTATGGTGGCGCGGGCCATCCCTGGTGGCGCCACCAGGGGTGTGGGCCCCCTGGCTGCCTCCCCGCCTTGCCTCTTCGCCTATAAAAAAAGCCTCCCGATAAGAAAACCCTAAATCATCTAGGAGATTTACACGAAAAGTTCCAAAGCGCCGCCGCCACTTAAGAGCAAATTCGGGGGACAGAAGTCTCTATTCCGACACCCTGCCGGGACGGGGAAGTGCCCTCGGAGCCATCTCCATCGACTCCACCGCCATCTCATCGCCGTTTCTGATCTCCATTATGAGGAGGGAGTAGTTCTCTCTCGAGGCTAAGGGCTCTACCAGTAGCTATGTGTTCATCTCTCTCTCTATACGTGATCTTATTGAGATCATGAGCTTTGTAATCTATAGATCTATTCTACTACTCAAGTGCTTTAATGAATCTCTGCTTATCCCCACATGTGTGAAATTGACAGTATGCACACCGTGTGGCACTTTGGCTAAGGTTACATAAATACTTGTCATGAGTACAATTTAAGTTGGATGTCTCTATGAGATTGTGGTGTTTGTTGGAACCATCTAGCGCTCAAGGTGATAGTGAGGCATTATCTAGATGGGGAATGCGAACTTTAAGGTGTGTTGTTATAGCCCTACATCGTCCAACCGGAGAGTAGTTCAGGGTAGCATCATAAAGAGAAGATATTTATATGAGAGTTTTCACTAGTGAAAGTATGATCCCTAGGGCTTGTTTCTAAACATTGAAACACCATTTACAATCAGTCTTGTTACATGTTTGCTTGCTGCCACTCTTATTTCAGATTGTAATTACCACTTATAATCATCCATATTACTTGTATTTCACTATCTCTTAGCTGAACTAGTGCACCTATACACCAGACATGTGTATTGGGTGTGTTGGGGACACAAGAGCCTTCTTGTATCTTGATTTTAGGGTTGCTTGAGAGGGATACCTTTAACCACTTCCTCCCTGAGTTCAATAAACCTTGGGTGATCTACTTAAGGGAAACTTGTTGCTGTTCTACAAACCTCTTCGCTTGGAGGCCCAACACTATCTACAAGAATAGAAGCGTGCGTAGAAATCAAGCTATTTTCTAGCGCCGTTGCCGGGGAGGTAAGGTAAAAGGTACTCACATCCTCTAGCTACTAAGCTATCTTGTAGTACTGTTGCTAGTGTGTGACTGCTCGAAGTTTTTTCCTTTAGATTCTGCAATTATATATTTTTGTTTCTTGTTTTTATTTTCACTAGTTAGGCTTAATGGAAAACAACAAAAAAATTAGAGAGATTTATAGTATTTATCTTGAGTTAGGACATGAAGTGTTTGAAGAGAAAATTAAAAAACCTATGGTACTTTATTTGCATGCTAATACCAATGTTATTAGTATGAATTCTTGGAACACCATTATTGCTAATGCTATGGAAAAGTCTAAGCTTGGGGAAGCTGGTTTTGATGAGCATGATATTTTTAGTCCCCCAAGCACGAAGGAGAAATTTTACTTGTATGATACTATACCTCTAATATATGATGATTACAATGATGAATATGATATTTTCAGTCCACCTACTATTGAGGAGAAAATTAATTATGACTACAATATGCCTCCTACATTTGATGATTATGGTGATGAGAATTATAATGATAGCTATTTTGTTGAAATTGCTCCCACTACGATTAATAAGAATGACTATGCTTATATGGAGAGTAATAATTATTTTATGCATGTGGCTCATGATAAGAATGTTTTATGTGATAGTTATATTGTTAATTTTATTCATGATGCTACTGAAAGTTATTATGAGAGAGGGAAACATGGTTTTATGTATCTCAACAATATTATGTTTCCCCTCTTTATGTTGAAATTTTTGAAGTTGCACTTGTTTTTATTTTTTATGCTTGTTGCTTTGTGCTTTCATGACTTTTTTCTTTACAAGATTATTTTTCATAGGAAGTGGGTTAGACTTAATTTTTTTCCATATTTGCTTCTTGATGCTCTCTTTTACTTCAATTCATATTTCTTATGTGAGCATCACACTAGTGGAGAATGGGCCTTTAGTCCCGGCCCGTAAGAGGCTTTAGTCCCGGTTGTGGTACCGGACTAGAGATGCGGGACTAAAGGCCCACCCACTAGTCCCGGCCCTCTTACCAGCCGGGACCAATGGGCATCCACGTGTCCCTCTCTGCGGGCGCGGGGCGCCACCCATTAGTCCCGGTTCGTATTACGAACCAGGACAAATGGTTCTCTACCGTGGTAGAATTTTAGGCACTTTCTCTGCCACGGCAGAGAATTCAATTTGTATAATTTTTTTCATTTCAAAATAGTTTTCTACGCTACCACATACCGTACATGTTCGTGCATACATAAGATAACTTCTCTTAAGACCGAGCATACAAATATATACATGATAGTTACACATGGAGATCACAATTATCGGGACTAGAGCCCGTCTATTCAATTACACGGTTAGGGATCATCAGTGCCTATTCACACTAAATTCTCCGGCGTCATCTATCATCTCGTTCATCAAGAATCCGCCCAGTTCTTCAGCAATTGCTACTACGCGTTGCTCTGGTAGGAGCTGATCCCGCATTTTCTCGAACTATATAAGAAAAGGAGATCAATTTGAATATCAATCATGATAACAAAAAGTGACGGTAATAAAATAATGTTGTGAATGTATTGCTTACATCGACTCTATAATCATTCAACTCAATGGTAAACGTGCGAATGAACTCGCAAACGTAGAATCCACATAGATTCGTCTTCGGTGGCTGCCTCGCGCACTTTACAAGAATAGAATTCAATCAAAATAATAATCTAGCATCATAATTGTATTGAAACTAGAAGTAAAGAGATGCGCGTACTACTTACCGACACCGGCTTAAATGTCAGCTTCTCACTAAAGTCACCCGTAACCGCACTCTTGAACTGGTTCGGAATCCCGCCCGGTAAAGAAAATGATGAATGAGTTATTTATTACGTGATATCTCAGGAAATCAACAAAAGAGACCGATGTAGCGCGAAAATTACCTCTGGAGCATGTCCTGCATGTCCCTAAACATTTCCAGGGGTCTCTTTAATGGGTCCATGACTTCAACTCTTCCCTTATCAAGTTGAATGTCTAGCAGAATCCAGTAGAAACTGCACACATTTATATATACATCAGTAACTCATCAATTACACTTAACATCGAGTAAGCAAAAGTGAATGTGTACAACAGAGTAAGACCCTCACGCAAAATTGTAAGGAAACAGTATGTGGTCACAGAAATTTTGCTCCGTTAGAAACCTTAGAAGGTTTTCCTGCGTCTCCTCAGGTTTTGTCGTTAGCGTCTTTACATGAATTTTATCTGGGTCAATGAACCCAACACCAAAGATTGACCTTCTTTTACATTCCATGATCTTCATTCTGCATAATAATAGAGTACAAATGATATAATTAGGATAATTACATGCAATGAACTGAACAACTGAAAAAAAGAACAACTTATATATATACAATGAACCCAACAACTTACAGACAATAGCAACTCATGATAGATTTGTCGAGGGCGTCGAAAGGGTATAACTGGAAGAGTTCTGTAAACTCAACATGGACCTCTTCTTCTCGGAAGTAGTAGTCATGTGGGACTTTCGCCACGATCATTATTCTCTCCTGCTTTACGGCTTTCAAGTACCAGTTATGTAAACTCCGCATTTGTGTTGGCAGTTGTTGGAACTACTCAAAGCTGACCAGAGGCTTCCCTGGGACATATGTAGTGACTACCTGAGCCTTGGGTAACTTGTCGTCCTTGGGATCTAGAAATTCCTCAGCAGTCACATTCATAGAGGCCACAAGCTTCGCAGCTTCTTCCATATTCTGCTGGAGAATGTCACAGGATACCACCTTGAGGGGTGGGGTCGTTTTTTTGGCCTGTTCCCCGAGCTGGGGGACGTCCTTTCTTTTCCCGGTTGCACTTTGACTTGATGATTTGCTCTCGCTTGCACTTCTTAATTTTCTCTTCTTCACTTCCTTCTGAAGTGTGCGTCGATAGTCATCTAGCTTATGGTGCAATTCATATTGCGATTTTGTGTTCAGAAAAGAAAGTGCATACGCTTTTTGCTTCTCGGTGTATAGCAGGGAAGGCTCGGGTTTCTTCTTTTGAAGCTGTGCAACACATTCGGCCTTTACGATCATGTTGTTTTCCTCGTCAGTACGATCGTAAGGTCTGATGGGAAGATTCTTATGAGGTACTCTTGGGAGGGGCGACATTTATCGTTTTGGGCTACTGCATCGTTTAGTCCTTATCGACAGAGCACACTTCCGCTTTTTGTCCTTAGCGGGCGGAGAAGGCGGCTGACCCTACGGCGGAGATCGAGATGGACTCGCGCTGTGGTGGTCGCAGTCATGGGGTGGGCTTCTTGGAGGTGATGGAGGTGAAGGTGACATGCGACGACTTGGAGGCAGTGTTGGCCTTGGCGCTGAGCCTGGAAGCTTGATGTTGTTCTTGTCCCATAGAATGATGCCACCCAATAATTCTCCGAGTGTCCTCTCACCTTCAGGTCCAGGGATGTCAAGCTCCATTGAGTCCCACCCTGTTGCGATTTCATCCACCCCAACTTTAGCATAGCCAGCTAGAATCTCACGGCCATGCCAGCGTGCGTCAGGTGGACAAGGTAAAGAACATCCGACCGCCACCTTGATGGATAGGTTCTTCACCTTCTGGTGGAGCTCATAAGATGCCTGCTCCTTGATTCCATCCACGGGGTAGCCGGAACTGCCATCTACCATCCGTGCATCGTCAGACGGGACCTCCGATTCAGCGAGGCTGCTTCTCCGCTGAGATGGAACTACGGTAATATCGAGTGCAGGATCTTGCAGGCGCGCTACTCCTCGAAGTCTGTTGCTGATGCATTTGAAGTGTTCCTAGCAACTCGGTGAATCTGTTTGCATCCTCCTCCTGCTGTTGCCTCTTTGATCTCTCTCGGCTCCTATAAGTATCTCTGTCTTTGGGAAACCCCATCTCCCAAGTATAACTAGTGCCAAGGCCTCATACTCATCCTCCGCGTTCTTTATTCCCGAGGGCCTTTGTCAGCAAGTCATTCTCTCTATCGGGACATAACTTTGTTGTCCCCTCTTCAATTTCCTTAACCACTCTCTGCCATGTCTCCCGGGGTATCCTAATCCCGTCACTGCAAATAAGGTCCCCTGTTTTTTCGTCATACTCACTCCCATGCCCAAGGAACCAATTTATTGCCCTCAGATCCCATTCTTCGTGTATTGGTTCTAGAGTGATCCCTTTAGCAAGCATCTCACTCTCTTTAGCATCCCACTTTGGCATGGCAGTCGCATAGCCCCTGGCCCCAGGTGATGGTGATATTTCTTCATCGCGACATTTTTCCTGTTTTTTTCCGACTTTTCCATAGCAGGTTCTAACTCCTTGTACTTCACAAATGCATCCCAGTTAGCCTGCTGCTTCATTAGATATCATTCGAATTTAGGAGGAATCTTCGTCTTCTGATACTTTTAGCATAATGCTTTCTTCCAGTTCTTGAATAGTTCGGCTATCTTCGTAAGAGTCCACTGCTTGACTTTCTTCCTCGATGCAGTTGTGTCGGCATCATCCTCACATTCTGGCAGGGTGAAATGTGTCATGAGGTCATTCCAAATACCCTCTTTGGACCTGTCGGCGACATACTCACCCTCTTTCGCCACTTTGGTCTTATTACACTCTTGAACGGTGATCGGGATGCGATCCCTAACCATAACTCTGCATTGTTGTTTAAATACAGTTTTAGCCTTTTCGGGTTCCAACGGTTCACCCCGTGGTGATACCACCGTAATTGTATAACGCGTAGATGCGTCCAACTTTTTGGCCGGGCCTCGTTTGGAATTTTTTTTGCTCGATGTGGAGGCCTAAGAGAAGAAACATTCGTCAATTTATATATATACAACTCAATTAATGCATCTACTAATCACCAGACTTCATATATATACCTCGCAGGACTTCGTTGAGGTTCCACCGAGGCCGTCGGCTTCTCCATCAACGGAGCCATCGGCTTCTCCCTGATCATTTTGGTCGACCTCCTCACCCTCACCGGAGGGGTTCAGATACATGGGGGCCGTCGTTGATCATATCCTCGAGATTTTCTTCTTGTGCTAGGTCTCTGCGTATTGGACTAGGTGGATCCATCATTTCTGCAAAATGCGAGATGCACACAATATTATTTCCTATATACAAATATTGCCTATATACAAATATTTCCTATATACAAAAATATATTTCCTATATACAAAAAGTCTGGGGGGCCGTGAGCACTACCACCCTAACCCTACGTCCGGTGGCCCGCGAGCACTACCACCCTAACCCTAAGTCTAGGGGCCCGCGAGCACTACCACCCTAACCCTAAGTCTAGGGGCCCGCGAGCACTACCACCCTAACCCTAAGTCTGGGGGACCGCGAGCACTACCACCCTAACCCTATGTCCGAGGGCCCGCGAGCACCACCACCCTAACCCTAAGTCCGGGGTCCCGCGAGAACTACCACCCTAACCCTAAGTCTGGGGGCCCGCGAGCACTGCCACCCTAACCCTAAGTTCGGGGCCCGCGAGCACTGCCACCCTAACCCTAAGTCCGGGGCCTGCGAGCACTACCACCCTAACCCTAAGTCCGGGGGCCCATGAGCACTACCACCCTAACCCTAAGTCCGAGGGCCCGCGAGCACCACCACCCTAACCCTAAGTGCGGGGGCCCGCGAGCACTACCACCCTAACCCTAAGTCCGGGGGCCCGCGAGCACCACCACCCTAACCCTAAGTGCGGGGGCCTGCGAGCACTACCACCCTAACCCTAACTCAGGGGGCCCGCGAGGACCACCACCCTAACCCTAAGTGCGGGGGCCCGCGAGCACTGCTATAATATTACAATATACTACTATAATGCAATATACTACTATTCCAATATACTACTATAATATTACAACTATATACACTACAAAATAATATTATAATATACTACTATAATGCAATATACTACTATTACAATATACTACTAAAAAATTACAACTATATACACAACAAAATAATATTACACTACTAAATAATATTACAACTATACACTACTATTACACTACTAAATAATATTACACACAAAATAATATTACACTACAAAATAAAATTACAACTATATACACTACTATTACACTACTAAACAATATTACAACTATATACTACAAAATAAAAAAATGGAAAAATAACAGAGAACTTGGCCGGGGGCGCCGCCCCGGCCGCATAGCCCGCACCATCGCCGGCCCGGCCTGCTCGCCCAAAGTGGCGGCACCTCCGCGCCGCCGCGTAGCCGGACGGGGAGCGAAGGGGAGGGGGCGGAGTACCTCTGGCCGGGGGCACGCGTGCGGCGACTAGAGTGGCGGTGGCGGTTGGAGCGGTGGCGGCTGGAGTGAGTGGCAGCGGCGGTTCGGGTGGTGGCGGCCGGAGAGAATCGGGCAGTCTGCCGGCGTCAATTCGTCGTCCACACGCGTGGTGTTCTGCGTGGGGAGAAGAAGGGGCGCGCCAATATATAGGTGGGGGACCTTTAGTCCCAGTCCGTCTAACGCACGGGGACTAAAGGGTCTTTAGTCCCGGTGCGTTATACGAACCGGGACTAAAGGTCCCCCCCCTTTAGTCCCGGTGCGTGCCACCCACCGGGACTAAAGGATTTCGGCACCGCCCAACGCGCGCGCGCCAACGCGACACCTTTAGTCTCGGTGTGTAGCACGCACCGGGACTAAAGGTCCTTTTTTCAATTTTTTCACCCCGGGGGCGCGCCTTTAAAAAAATCAATTAGCATATTTTTTAAACATTTGAATTATACAGTTTTTGCATACATATGAATTTGAGAAAATTTTCAACATGAAAAGTTCTTGAATTTGAATAAGTAATCCAAATCTATTTTCTATTTTATAAAATAATTATTCTAACTAGTTAAACTAATAACCATTTTGCCATTTTCAATTTAAAAATGCATTAACTATTATATTTTGCATATTTTTGAATCTCACTAAATTTTTAACATAAAAATTCTTGAATTTGAATAAGCGATTCAAATCCATTTTCTGTTTTATAAAATAATTATGCTAACTAGTCAAGCTATTAACCATTTTGCCATTTTCATGTGATTCCAACGCATGTCCGGGAAGGGGGTCACACCTGGGGCCTACACATGGCACCTACCAACCTTGCACCACTCTCACACACATATCCTAGGGGCACATGGAAGTTTTCATGTGATTCCGACGCTTCGGTGGTCTTCCTCCGGCGAAACCCTAGACCGGGGGCCCCGAATCGTCTACCCCTATAGCTTTCCCCGTACGAGGGTAGCGCGGTGGACCTTTCTATTTGTTTTGGTTTGTTTAGGACATATGTACATGGAGAGCAAATGTTGGGCCAACTTTACCACATTCTAGGCCCTGGTTGTCCCGCGGCGGGAGTTTGCACGTACAGATCCAGGATTTCACTAAGTGTTAACGCATGTCCGAGAAGGGGGTCACACCTGGGGCCTACACATGGCACCTACCAACCTTGCACGACTCTCACACACATATACTAGGGGCACATGAAAGTTTTCATGTGTAACATCCCAAAACTTTAATCCAAGCTTATCAAGATCTAAATCATCAAAATTAGGGTTCACAAAAACTTTCCCAAATTAAAAATAAAAGCATTCATGTGTATGTGCATTTAACTTAGGAGTTGAATTGAATTGCCATGGTTCTGTGATTCTTTGGTTGTAAAATGTTTCTTAGGTGATTTAAACCTCATCTACATCATTCCCAAACTCTTCTCATAGAAAATCAAATCAAAACAATTAAAAAGGAGGAATGATCATTTTGGCCATTTTAATCCACTACACTACTTTGAGTGTTCCTAGTACTCAATTCTCAACAGATATAGTTTTAGATCTTTACACCCCTTGCTAGTACACATAATGATGTACCAAGGTCCACCTTTTGATCTGCTAAAAACATTCAAATACTTATTTTAATTGGCATGTGAAAATTGAATCCAATGCATATGCATAGATCACCCCTATTTCAAAAACCATCAAATTGAGCTCCACTTTCAAAACCCTTGCAACCAGAGACTATCTAGCATTAGTGGAGAACACTCAAAAAGTTTGAAACCAAAATTCAAAACTTTACTTCTTGCGGCCATTTCATCAAACAGGTGGTAGACACAAATCTGGCCAAATTCAAAACACTATAGTGAGCAGTGATCTTGGTCACCATTTGGGCCTAACTCGGTCCCCTTGTCCCTCCAGTGCACCCCCTACCTTTTGCTAGCCCGGCCAAGCCCTGTGAACACGACCAAATGGTCATGGCCATTAAGGCCGAGCACCTTGAGCACCCTCACCGGCGCCAGCGCGCCACAACAGCCGCCAGCCTCGCCCACCATGTCTAGCACGTCGCCCGTGGTCCACCTCCACCGTCCAACTAGCCCCAACCCAAGGACAGCGACCGGAACGGCCAGGAACCGCCGCGCCCGGAACCTGTCGACCATGCCGACGCTGCCCACAGAGCGCGCCCTGTCCCCGCGTAGCCAGACCTCACCTAGCTCCAGCCGCCCGTCTACACGATCCCACCGGCCTAGTAAGCTAACAGACATGCCCAATCCCCCGACCGTACCCCGTAGTCGCCGGCCGCCATGAAACTCGTCGTCGGCAGAGACTTAGTGCGCGCCGTGCTCTCCACTTTCCCCGACCGCAAACCACTGCACAAGCACCACTGTGACACTCGCCAGGGCACCACCCACCATCCTAGCGCACCGCCCACGCCTCTAGCTCGATGTGCCGTCTTCACCGGCGAGCACCGCCCATGCTTCTCTGTCGCTCAGTCGACCCTATATAAAGCGGCCACCCCAGCCTCATTTCTCCACACTCCCACACTCCCCACCTCTCACTGAACCTCACCACCTCTCGCCGATGCCGCTCGAGCTCTGCCTCGCCGGAATTGGAGCCGAAGCCACCGCAGCAGAAGGAGAAGGGCGCCTGCGATTTAGGGCACCCCAAGCTCTGCCGCAACCGCGCCTCGCCTCGTCGTCGTCTACCAGCCCGTTTGCCCGCCTCACTGACCTTGCTGGAGCCCTGGTATGCCTCCAATCGACCCCCACCGCCGCGTATAGGTCAGACTCTCGCCGGAGTAATCCGTCGACGACGATGAACTCCTACCGTTAGATCCCCTTTTAATCATGCGGCCTAGGATGCTAGATACCGTTTCGGTATTTTTGTGCCGCTGACTGGTGGAGGCCGCATGTCAGGCAGCCTGTTGCGCGCACTGTGCGTAGATGGGCCGGTCCAGTTAGTTCCTGCGCGAGTTAGAAATTCAAATTTAGTTTTTTCTATTTAGAGTTAATCTTATTTCTGTCCACTAGTTTAAAAATCAATTCTGGGAGTTTGACAAATCCAAATTGCATGAAACCAATTTTGCCTAAAAGGTATTAAAATGATCTATCCAAGCCCATTGGATTTAATTCAATTAGAGTTACATATCTCTCCTAGTAAAAATAACAAAACAGAAGCTTTTGCACCTTGCAACATTTTTATAAAATCAACTAGGATAGGTTTTGAGTTGTTTCCAACTCTCAAAAATCACATTTCATCCTATATATCTAAATATGTAATAATATTAAGGTTTACATGCAGTGACTTTGGACTAGTACCAAAATAATGCGATATAGGCATTTCTTGTCACTTTAAATCATTAAATAATAAACTTAAACCAAAGTAATATTGATCCAACCTTTAAATCTCATTCCCACATATTAGAATATGTGGTGATGGCATGTGTCGACATGATCCCATATTTTAAGCTGTGAATATTAAATCTTAGTTAAGTTTTCAATGAGTAGAAATTACTTTTCTAAAATAAAAAGGAAGAAACAAGTGAATTAAACTTGTGATGCTTGTGATGATAATAGATCATCAAATTTGTGTCTTAGAATGCTATTTAGCCTAGTTAAGTATTGTTTGGTGATTGTGTACTCCGTATGTATTTATAGACGATAGTACCGACCAAGTCTTCGAGGAGGAGGAGTTCTACCAAGAAGAAGAAGAAAACTTCAACCACTACACCAACCAAGGCAAGCCACCATTAACAATGCAAGCTATTGTAGTAAACTGGAATTAAGATAGTTAACTTGATCCAAGATGCTATAGGCATTGCTTGAGTCATACAAGTTACCCCAAGTCTTATTTACAAGTTTAACCTCCCTTGGTTACACAAAGTTCTTTACTTGTTTTGAAGGTAGCATAAAGAGTATAAAACTTGACCTATTTAGAACCCTTTAGATGTCATTCTATGACATGAGATTGAACCCATCTTTTCCACCTCAGTGAACACTCTTAACTTAGTAGTTTAGAGTAGATCGAAAACTTGAGTCACTTTAGATGGGAACACTTGGTGAAAATGAATTATGAAAAACCTTGGGATGATGAGTCATTCTATTGAGATGTTTTGACATGTGTTGAGAAACACAAATGGTTTATGATGATGAAAATGAGGAGGCATGGGCCTTAACCCTTTTATAAAACTGATGGTTGGATTCGGATGCGATACCATTCCAAATTTACCGTACAACCACACTACCTGAATTGGGTAAGGCTTAGCTGGAAATTTATATGCATTAGTATTAGTTCCCTCGTGGGAGAGGTTTGAGCTGAGGCTACCTCTCATGATGTCCACCTATGCAGTGCCCAAGATGACTGATGGTCATGGTTGGGAGGCCATGCTCATAGGAGAGGTGCTTATACCAGGGTGTGTAAAAGGAAGGTTATGTTTGCTTATCTGCATACTAAGTATGATGATTCAGGGTTATCCCTAACAGATGTATCGAATCTTGTGGTGAAAGTGTACCACCTCTGCAGAGTGTCAAACTATTCAAATAGCCGCGTCCGCGGTTATGGACAGTTGGAATGGCCATACTGTTTCGTTGTCAGATGCTTTCCCAAATAACTTGAAATGAATGATGAATCTTGACTTGATCACAATAGAGTTGTGTTTATGAAAATAGCTTCCCAACTTAAGTGATTCTAGAACTTTACTTTATCTTTCTTTGATTCTGAACTCAGCTTAGGTTTCAAACTTAACTTTATAGTTAAACTTAGATTTAGCACTTTAATTTAGAACTATAGTACTTGTTAGAGGTAGTTTGCGAGTACTTAAAGAGTACTCATGGCTTTTGTCCCTGGCTATTCTCATGGCCAGACTATGAAGGAGACTATCAAGATGATGGCCAGCAGGACGGCTATGATAACTAGGACTATCTGCCTTCATCAGCATTGCCTGTGCCTCTGAAGATGGATCCCACCACTACGCTTATCTTCTATTTCCGCTGCTTGTTGTATTAAAGACTGGATCATGAGATCTTTATTTGTGTAAGACCTTATGTATGGTTTGTAATGGATGATGTACTGTGATATCCAATCCGTTATGTCTCGCAAAAATGGAAATCCTGGGATTGCGAGGTATGGCGTAACGGGCATCTGGGATTAAAAATCTGGGTGTTGACATCATGTGATTCCGACGCTCCGGTGGTCTTCCTCCGGCGAAACCCTAGTCTGGGGACCCGGATCGTCTACCCCTATAGCTTTCTCCGTACGAGGGTAGTGCGGTGGACCTTTCTATTTGTTTTGGTTTGTTTAGGACATATGTACATGGAGAGCAAATGTTGGGGCAACTTTGCCACATTCTAGGCCCTGGTTGTCTCGTGGCGGGAGTTTCCACGTACAGATCTAGGATTTCACTAAGTGTTAACGCATGTCCGAGAAGGGGGTCACACCTAGGGCCTACACATGGCACCTAGCAACCTTGCACTACTCTCACACACATATCCTAGGGGCACATGCAAGTTTTCACGTGATTCCGACGCTCCGGTGGTCTTCCTCCAGGGAAACCCTAGACTGGGGCCCCGGATCGTCTACCCCTATAGCTTTCTCCGTACGAGGGTAGCGCGGTGGACCTTTCTATTTTTTTTGGTTTGTTTAGGACATATGTACATGGAGAGCAAAGGTTGGGCCAACTTTGCCACATTCTAGGCCCCGGTTGTCCCGCGGCGGGAGTTTCCACGTATAGATCCAAGATTCCACTAAGTATTAATGCATGTCCGAGAAGGGGATCACACCTGGGGCCTACACATGGCACCTACCAACCTTGCACCACTCTCACACACATATCCTAGGGGCACATGCAAGTTTTCATGTGATTCTGACGCTCCGGTGGTCTTCCTCCGGCAAAACCCTATACCGGGGGCCCCGGATCGTCTACCCCTATAGCTTTCTCCGTACGAGGGTAGCACGGTGAACCTTTCTATTTGTTTTGGTTTGTTTAGGACATATGTACATGGAGAGAAAATGTTGGGCCAACTTTGCCACATTCTAGGCCCCGGTTGTCCCGTGGCAGGAGTTTCCACGTACAGATCCAGGATTTCACTAAGTCTTAACGCATGTCCGAGAAGGGGGTCACACCTGGGGCCTACACATGGCACCTACCAACCTTACACCACTCTCACACACATATCCACACATCCACATATCCACACATCCACACATCCACTCATTCCCTAGATTTATGTCTCAAATAAAAGGTTTAATACATTACATAGATTTATGTCTCAGATAAAAGGTTTAATTAATACATTATTACACATCACCAACATCTAGTGTTGTGGTTTTCTTCTGGACCGTAGCCATGGAGAATCTTCATCATTTAATAAGGTGCTTGGGTCAGTTTTCACTTTGAATGGCGGAATTTCATGAAACTTATTGTAATCTTCTGACATGTCTGTCTTGTCATCCACTCCCACGATGTTTATTTTCCCTGAAAGAACTATGTGGCGCTTTGGCTCATCGTATTCTGTATTCTTTTGCTTATCTTTCCTTTTTCTCGGTTTGGTAGACATGTCCTTCACATAGAAAACCCGAGCCACATCATTGGCTAAGACGAATGGTTCATCCATGTACGCAAGATTGTTGAGATCCACTGTTGTCATGCCGTACTTTTGGTCTACATGTACCCCTCCTCCTGTCAGCTTGACCCATTTGCACCGAAACAAAGGGACCTTGAAAGTAGGTCCATAGTCCAGTTCCCATATCTCCTCTATGTACCCATAATATGTGTCCTTCTGCCCATTTTCAGCTGTTGCATCAAAGCGGACACCACTGTTTTGGTTGGTGCTCTTTTTATCTTGGGTCATCGTGTAGAATGTATTCCCATTTATCTCGTACCCTTGGAAAGTACATATAGTCGAAGATGGTAACCTGGCCAACAAGTACAACTGATCTCCAACAGTGGTGTTATTCATGAGATGTGTCTGCAACCAACTACCGAAATTCTTCTCGTGTTCCCCTTTAATCAAGGAGTCAGGCTTCCCCGGGTTTTCGGAGCGTAGAATATTCTTGTGTTTCTCAATATACGGAGCCACCACGGTAGAATTGTATAGAACTGTGTAGTGTGCTTGAGTGAAAGAATTCCCGTCCCTACATACCATTGATTTCCTTCCTAGTGTGCCTTTTCCAGTTAGCCTCCCCTCATACCGAGATTCAGGAACACCAATCGGCTTAAGGTCAGGAAGAAAGTCAACACAAAACTCAATGAACTCCTCTGTTCCATAGCCCTTGGAGATGCTTCCTTCTGGCCTAGCACGGTTATGAACATATTTCTTTAAGACTCCCATGAACCTCTTGAAGGGGAACATATTGTGTAGAAACATAGGACCGAGAATTCTAATCTCTTCGACTAGGTGAACTAGGAGGTGCGTCATAATATTGAAGAAGGATGGCAGGAACAACAACTCGAAGCTGACCAGACATTGGACCACATCAATCTGTAACCCTGATAGACTTTCTTGATTGATTACCTTCTGAGAAATTACATTGAGGAATGCACATACCTTCACAATGGCTAGTCAAACATTTTCTGGAAGAATTCCCCTCAGTGCAACCAGAAGCAATTGCGTCATAAGCACATGGCAGTCATGAGACTTTAGGTTTTGAATTTTTTTCTCTTTCATATTTACTATTCCCTTTATATTCGACGAGACGCCAGACGGGACCTTGATACTGAAAAGGACTTCAAAAATGATTTCCTTCTCTTCTTTGGTAAGAGCGTAGCTGGCAAGCCCTTGAAACTGCACTGGATGCTTGCCGTCTCGTCCTTTATGATGTTGCTGGTCCTCCCGTGCTGCCTGGGTATCTTTTGACTTCCCATACAAGCCCAGGAAGCCTAGAATATTCACGCAAGGATTCTTCGTCAGGTGCATCACGTCGATTGCAGAGCGGACCTCGTGCACTTTCCAATAGGGTAGCTCCCAAAATATAGATTTATTCTTCCACATGGGTGCGTGTCCGTTGGTGTCTTTCGGAACAGGTTGTCCTCCAGGACCCTTTCCAAAGATTACATCCAAATACATCAGCACTAGTACGGGGGACAGGCTTCGTCTGGGCTTCTCCCTTGCCATTGAAATGCTTGCCTTTCTTCCTTAATTGATGACTTGGCGGAAGAAAACGACGATTGTACGAGTACACATTCTTCCTACGTTTATCTAGATATATACTTTCAGTTTCATCTAAACTGTGCGTGCATGCATTGTATCCTTTGTTCGTTTGTCCTGAAATGTTACTAAGAGCAGGCCAATCATTGATGGTTACGAACAACAACGCTTGTAGGTCAAATTCCTACTGTGTTTGCTCATCCCACACACGTACACCTAGTTTGGCCCACAACTGTAAAATTTCATCAACTAATGGCCTTAGGTACACATCAATGTCATTGCCGGGTTGCTTCGGGCCTTGGATGAGCACTGGCACCATAATGAACTTCCGCTTAATGCACAACCAAGGAGGAAGGTTGTAGATACATAGAGTCACGGGCCAGGTGCTGTGACTGTAGTTCTGCTCCCCAAAAGGATTCATGTCATCGGTACTTAGACCAAACCATAAGTTCCTTGCATCACCAGCAAAGTCTGAGAAGTCCCTCTCGATTTTTATCCACTGCCGACCTTCAGCAGGGTGCCTCAACTTCCCGTCTTTCTTACGGTCTTCCATATGCCATCGCAACAACTTTGCATACTCTTTGTTTCTGATCAAACGTTTCAACTGTGGTATTATAGGAGCATACCACATCACCTTGGCAGGAACCCTCTTCCTGGATAGCTCGCCCTCAACATCGCCAGAGTCATCTTTTCTGATCTTATACCACAATGCAGTGCAGACCGGGCATTTATCCATATTCTCGTACTTCTCACCGCGGTAGAGGATGCAGTCATTAGGGCATGCATGTATCTTCTGCACGTCTAATCCTAGAGGGCAGACAACCTTCTTTGCTTTGTACGTACTAGGGGGAAATTCGTTTTTTCTTGGAAGCAGCTTCTTCATTATTACCAGCAACTTTTCAAATCCTGAGTCAGTCACACCGGTCTCTGCCTTCCACTTTAGCAATTCTAGTGTGCTACCCAGCTTCTTCTAGCCATCTTCATAAGTTGGGTACAATAATTTGTTGTGGTCCTGTAACATCTTCTCGAACTGCAACCTCTCCTTTTCTGTGTCGCAGTCTCGCTTTGCATCAGAAATGACCCAACCAAGATCATCAGCGGGCTCATCTGGTTCCTGTTCTTCACCCCCCTTCTTCTTCATTGTCTTTCATTGCAGTATCAGCGTATTTAGGGAACATAAATCAGTAGTTGTCATCATCGTTCTCTTCTTCATCACTATATTCCATCATAACCCCTCTTTCTCCGTGCTTGGTCCAAACATTATAGCCGAACATGAAACCGGACCGAAGCAGGTGACTCTAAATGACTCTTGAGGAAGTGTGAGCCTGCTCATTTCGACATTCAACACATGGACAACACATAAAACCATCCCGCCGCTTGTTCGCCTCGTCCACAAGGTGAAAAGAACACACGCCTACTCTGTAAGCGCCAGAGCGTCGGTCACCGTACATCCATGGATGGCTCATCTACATCATACAACCATGCATATATATCAAACGCAATCACGATGCTCAAATTAGTACCACGCGGTCTAAACGAGAAAATAGTGGCTAACCTTTTAGGACACCTGGAAACAAAGATGAGAAAACTTAAGTGTGGCTCTGGCACCTCATATCATGTTTTGTCTTGTGTGAACTCAAGTGACATCGCTCTAATAGGTATTTCACCGAACACCTCTAGTGCATATGAGAAAAAAAATTAGCACAAAGTTATACCCACCTCACACATAGGAAAAAAATAGGAGAGAGTGGAGGGCTGGGTGCATATATATAGGGCCAGACCATTAGTCCCGGTTTTAGATACAAATCGGGACTAATGGTTCTACCAGGAGCACGCGCGTGTGCCCAGACCCATTAGTCCCGGTTTGTATCTCAAACCGGGACTAATGGTCCCTTATGGGCCGGGACAAAGTACCTCGGCCTCCTCGGGCCGTCTGTCTCGGGCCATTAGTCCTCGCCCCAGCCACGGCCAGGACTAGTGGCCCGAACCAAAGGCCCATTTTCTACTAGTGTCATCGAAATTATCATGCCTAAATCAAAGGCGTTAAAGAAAAGCACTAATTGGGAGATAACCCAAAATTTCTATTCAGTTTATTTGTGTTTTGTTGAGTCTTGGAAGTTATTTCTTCAGTAATAACCTCTCCTTATCATTTTTCTGTGGTTTTTGTGCCAAGAATAACCTCTAATAAGAGAGAAGTAGGACTTGGGAAAGTTGCTGTCCCGAAACAGATTTTTTGTGCTTCATTGTAAAAAGTCGTGAAAAATTTCTGTACATCGGTTTGAGCTGTAATTTTTCATGCTTCTGCCCCAGGTTGTTATCTAACTTTTGTTAGTTTAACACTTTTCGATTTGAGCAACATAAGGTCTTTGAAAAAATCGGATTTTACCTTCTGATCTATTTTGACAGATTTCTGCCATTATTTGCATTTGCCTCTTAATCTCTTTCTCTTTGAGTTCTCTTTGATCACTTGAACTTTTCAAAGGAATTGATACAATATCTTGTGTTTTAATTGAAGTTTTACTTGTGTTGAAACTAAACCTAAAGACTTATTATCTTGAATACACTAATGTTGCTAATGAAGATTGTGTGAAGTTTTGTATGAAGGAAATTTTCAAATGTAGGGAGAAAATGATGTGATGAGATGAAGTATGGACAAAAGATCAAGCTTGGGGATGCCACCCGTGTCACCCCAAGAAATATTCAAGAAGTACATGAAGGAGATATGACCTAGAGGCAAATAATAAATAGGTTTTTATTGTCATATCTCAATTAGTTTATAATAGTTTCATATTGTGCTATAACTGTGTGCCAAGTAGAAACATTGGTACATGTGTGGTATGAAACAACCAAGTCCCTAGTAGCCTCTATTCATACTAGTTCGTTGGTCATGAAGATGATCTGAGTTTCAAGATCATGGGCATTTATGCTAGTTGACAACGGGGTCATATCATTGGAGAATGATGTGATGGACATTCCTCAAAGGATTGCAACACGATCAAGTCATATAGTTCATTGTTGCAATAGCTATACCTAGACTCTTTTTCCTTAGACCGTGAGCTCATATTACTCACTGTTTCCCAAGGCTCTTTGACTGCATCAACCGTCATATGGTAATACGGTGGCCATAAAGGTGTATGTTGGGTATTCCGAAGTAACAGTTGATGACATGTGACTGCAATACCGGGATTTGTTCACCCACATTATGGGTAAAGATACATATGGCCGGCTTCGTGAGATTACATCCATAAATGTTGCAACATGTGACTCGGTCACGGGGATGTAATATCACGGTAACAAGAAAACAGAACTTGTTGTGAACGAGATTGAATAAGGCATGTGATACCAATGGTTGGATCTCGGACAAGTGGTACCAAGAAACAAAAGGAATTGGATGCTAGATTTAGCGGTTCAAACAACATTGTCATCAAGAATGCATAGGGGTCACATGAATATCCCTAGTCTCTCTATTGATCATTGATACAGATCATGTCTAGAGCATTCCCGAGCCTTGAGAGGATACACTTAAGGGTACGATGAGAGAGATCATTCGTAAGACGGAATCACAGTAGAGAAAGAGAAAGCCGGAAATGTTCCGTGGAGAGATCTGAAGTTGTTCGAAGAAAGAATAAAGGAAGAGGCCGGAAAAGTGTTTTCGGATAAACGGGAATTTAAATATACATTTATTATATGTTAATTATGAATTAATATATACTAAATAATATTTACATTAAGATTTATAAAAGAAACTTTTATAATAGGCCAAATCCTCGGAGGGAAATAGCCTAAGAGAAAATCTGCAAGAAAAGAAAAGGGAAAAAGCAAACATCCATACCCACATGAGCGGCAGATAGTACCTGCCACGCGGGGCAAGCTATAGCCGCCGGCCGCTGCGGCAGGCCTCCTCAACCCCGGCCCAATGCGGGCACGCAGGGGAGTGGACCGGGTAGGCGAGCTGGGCCGCCGGGTCGAGCCGGCCCATCCGGGGAGCTGGCTGCCACTGCGCCTCGCTGGTGAGCTGGGCCGCGCGGGCACGCGTGGGCCTCGGGTGCTTGCTGTTTGGGCCGCGGGTGGCACCCAGGCCCACCCGGGCTGGCTCCCCTTTGCTGGATGGGTTGAGAGCATTTGGCCCATCTAGCTGTGCACGAAATTCCTGCCTTTTTCCTTTAACTTTTAGTCCCACATGGCTAACCTAATGGGAAGGGCACAACCCCTCTGCCTATATAAAGAGGTGCCCATGGGTGGGATTAAAACACACCAATATTTGGAGAAGTCCTTTGGTTGACTTCCTTCTTCCCTCTCTCTCTAGCCCTTGTGACCATGGACCCAAGTTTGGGCTGTGCGAACAAGGCACACCTTCATCACGCCGTTGCGCTACAGGGATTCCTAGCCGGATATCAATTTCCACACTCTCGGTGGGATCGGGGAGCCGGAGGTCTCATCGTGCACTGGATGTGTATGAAGACACAAGGCGCAACACTTGGGGCTCTTAAATGTCGTGAGCCAGAGCTGCTGCATGATGAAGAGGAAGATGGAGCAAGGGGTGACTTGCGAGGAGCTTCGCGACCTTGAGGTCGGCTACGAGTACGACTACTTCAACCACGTTCCCGGTGGAATGTTAACCGCGTACGGTCTACAAGGGTATGTATTCTCTATGCATTGGTCGTTACTGCATTACTACATAGATAGATCCTAGGTAGTTTTTGGGGTTCCAACGTAGGAAATTTTTTGTTTTCTGCTGCGGATCCCCTTTAGTGGTAGCATAGCCGATCTATGCGTAGGAGTGTTGTACGGCCAGTACGCACAAGTATTGTGCAGGCATTGATCCCTTAGTTGTTACCCTCTAACGTGTACTTGTTTATATTGTGGTATGTTTGATGAAGCGGCCGGGACCGACCTTACGCATATTCATACGTGAGACTGGTTCCACGCTCAACATATGGCTTGTACCGTATAAGTGGCTAGCGCGTGTCTGTCTCTCATTCGATAGTTGATATAGCATTTACAACGGAGGACCCTGAAAGGGGTGTAGTAGAGACAGCTGCTGGATCCGTGCTGTGGTTGGAAAGTTTGTAGATTACAAATGGTTCTATTGCGAAAGCCCTAACAACCACGTAAAACTTGTGATAGATAAAGTAGAGGCGTCTAACTTTGTTTTGTCGGGGGCATATGATTATGATATGGCATTGGTCGTTGTGAAGGTAAAGTAGTTAACTTTTCTATTACTAAGTAGTATAGTAATAGTCATCGTCAAACCAAGGGCAAGATGTAGATCATGTCGGAGCGCTCGATGGAGATCAAGGCGCAAGAAGGACCATATCATATCACAATATACATATGATTTTGATACCTATTTTACATCTTATTGTGTGCTAGTATTTAGATACTCAACGGTAGCAAATAAGATAATCCCTATTGAATTCCAATGTTCCGTGTTCCCCTTGTGTGTGCACCACCAAGAAAGTTCTTCGGTATGACGCCGGACGTGATGATCCGGGGTCAGACATATCTATGTTCGCATACAGTGGGTGTAAGCCATGTTGCACAGCGAATACACACAAGTTAGATTTGGCGATCCTAGCATGTACAGACATGGCCTCGGAACACAAGAGATCAAAATATCGAGCATGAGTCACATGGATGATGTGATTTGTATTAGTGAATGTCTACCTTTGATAATGCACTGATGGCCATGATGATCGGGGGAGGTGTAGAGGATAGGGATCATGTGATCAGTAAAGTCGTCCAGGGGATGACAATTTTAGTGGAGACCAATTATAAATTGATCTCTTATTATGAACTTAGTCTAGATGTCTGTTTGCAAATATCTTAGTAGATCATGGCCTATCCCATTGAGGTCCTTTGTGACCATGGGAATATATTTCTTAATATGAAACTTAGCAAAAGGGTCCAACTTCATAGATTAATACCCACGCCGAAGGGATATCCTCGTAAAAGGTGATCCTCACTTCTTGATACAATAACCATTAGGATATAGTTTGATGACTCCGGAATGTTTTTGTTTTCTCCACAACAATCCAATAAGCCATTCTCCATTCGATGGAGAGTTGGGCTACATTTTGTATTCTATAGAATAAGGCACATGGAGTATGAGCCATTGGTGAGGGTTTTCTCCATCATGGATGAAAAGAGAATGTTTGGAAAAACACTTAGCGATCTTGAATTAGAGTTGAGAACTCTTAGAAGGGCTTGATTGCAATAGGAGGTCATGAATGAAAAGGGTATATGTAAGATATACAAGGTTATCAATGTAATTCTTGCCAAACTCGTTGAAGTTTGCAAAGTATTTGATACTTGTCCCGGTTTGTGAAAAACAAGAGGATCTGCTTGAGAATTGCTGGATTTGAGGCAATGTGTCTTGATGACGGTAGGCAAAGTGGTTGATGGCCGACATCACCTCTTTACTCAAAGTTTATAGTTTGGATTAGTGGACTTGAATATAAATTTGTAATCCCTGTTTGTGTGTCTTACTTTTGGCAAGACGATTATTCATATGAACAAGTTACAAGCCAGTTTGTACTATTCTTATGAACAATACTGTTATGGTCATATTACAATTAGAAATAAGTTATTCTCATCACTATGTTAATGATAATAGTTTAAGCATTTATAAAGGATTAGAATGCTAAAAGATATCCAAAGATTAATAATGAAATGACACTATAGTTTAAGTCATTTTGGTTATTGCATGTTCTTAATGAAGATCAGGGTCCTAAATGCTTAATCTAGAGACTTTGCAAAACCATGCCTCTTGGGTAGAATGACTAAAACTCCGCATTCTGGTAAAACGGTGATATGCGAAGAAATGTTGAATCTTATACAAAGTGATGTATCGTATTTTGAACAAGTAGTGGAAATCATTTGTTAATTGTGGACTTAAGTGAATAAGCGTATTTACTTAATGAAACATGAAGTTTGAAATGATTTGAATTGTTCAAATGAGTTCACAACAATAGGAGGATATTGAAATTAACAAGAATACGAAGTCTCTTCGATTTGATCAACACGACTAAAGTATTCAAGTTAAGTTTAGCAAAAAGGGACTTGTAAAAGATGTTTTCACAAATTATGATAATTTGACGAATTCAAACTGTGTTGAAATGTCTAAACATCATAATCAACATGTTTTAGATACATATGGCATAATACTATCTCTTATCGGGGTTATAGTTGTTGTTTAGAGTTAGAGATCAAAATAAGCAAACACTCGTCTGAAATACAAAGGAAAATCTAAAGATTCGTGGAAATAACACCATACGTGTTATGGCAAGTTCGAGTTTCTAGAGATTTTGATAAGTCGAAGTCGTGGCGAATAAACAAGTCTTTGTAGAGCGTTCTTAGGAAGCTATGAATGCATCTTCCACAAAGGGGCAGACATGCTGTTGTCCAAAGTTGACGTGTCTTGATGAGGATACAGGTGGAAGAAAGTAAAGGATCAAAACAAGGTATTAGACATTACCTCCAGATTATTGAGTGGCGCAGCAAAATTTGTTTCGTGAAACCAAACTCTACGAATAGAGGAGAAATCAATGATAAGGATCATAGAGTTTTAGTGAATACTTTTACTAAAGAAAGTAGGATTCATCTATATATTCTACAAGTTTGTGGAATTATATTGTTGATTCACTTGTCATGTTTTGAACAAGACATACCTATGAAATACAAAGAAGCGTGATGGACCTAAGTACGAGAAATGAATGGTCATTGAAATCTTGCTAGTGGCATTCTTGATTTGATGGTGATCAAAGAATTCTGGAATGTCCAATATTATCGAGAGGACCTAGCTCTGATTGGGAGCAAATCATCTTCATTAAATCATAATGTGTAGCTGACATATTTTGAGTGGGAGCTAAGTGAAATCCCTGGATCTCAAATATGGATGTCATATTTGAGTGGGAGCGTGAAATCATTCTAGGATATGTGGACGACATATATGAATGATGTGATTGGTGTTCATGATATTTAAGTAGATAAGTAAGGATGAAGTTGAAGTTATTAAACAAGAAAATCTATCGAGATAGATTAGTGACTTTAATAAAAACTGAATGTCGAATGCTTCCTGGACTTGATTGTGAAAGATGTTCAGAATGTCCTAAGAGAAGATTCTGAAGAAGCTCAGAATGGAACAAGGTAAGAAAGAAGTTCTTACTATATGAAGCACTGAGTTTGTATTGAAACTATGGTTGAAAGAAAGAGATGTGTTGCATCTCCTATGCCTCAGTCATATGTTCTTCCATATAACCATGTTGAATACTCGACGTAATGTGACCCGAAGTTCTGGTTGGTAGGACAAAGTCTTAAACTTTAAGAACATGTCTTTAAGTGATTCCTGAGTTGATTACTAATCCAGAATTAAGTTTGTACTTAAATGGCAAGAAGCAATGCAAGTGGCATAGATGCATTTCATGCACTAGGATCTACATAGATATAGAAGTATAAAGGCAGCATCACATGTGATGTATGATGTTATGGTGGGGCTAGTTTGCTTTTAACATAGAATGATGTGTCCCAGGGCCTAGTGCCCATGAGAAAGCCCTCGAGGTTGATCTAGGTCACTATAAGCTCCTAGAATCCGGCCTCGTTCTGCTGCCATGACTACAATATATACACAAAGGATAGCAAAGTGTGTTTTGAAGTTTAGATGACAGCAGTGAAAACGGCTGTCATTATAAACACTAGAAACAAAGTCTCACTTTTTTGCCAAACAAATGCTTCGACCCATTATAAGATAATGGAGTGAATGTCAAAATTAGGAAGACATTAACGATTTGCAAAAGACATAATGATCTGGTAAAACAGAACATGGACATGACGTTTCCCATGAGTATGCATGATCAGTAAATGCATATGTTATATGGTTTATATGAGTAAAATGCGAGCTAGATTATTTGTACTCTAGTGCAAGTGGGAGACTGAAGAAGATATGCCCTAGAGGCAAATAATAAATAGGTTGTTATTGTCATATCTCAATTAGTTTATAATAGTTTCATATTGTGCTATAATTGTGCGAAGTAGAAACATTGGTACATGTGTGGTATGAAACAACCAAGTCCCTAGTAGCCTCTATTCATACTAGTTCATTGGTCATGAGGATGATCTGGGTTTCAAGATCATGGGAATTTATGCCAATTGACAACATGGTCATATCATTGGAGAATGATGTGATGGATATTCCTCGAAGGATTGCAACACGATCAAGTAATATAGTTCATTGTTGCAATAGCTATACCTAGACTCTTTTTCCTTAGACCATGAGCTCATATTACTCACTGTTTCCCGAGGCTGCTTTGACTGCATCAACCGTCATCTAGTAATACGGTGGCCATAAAGGTGTACGTTGGGTATTCTGAAGGAATAGTTGATGACATGTGACTGCAAGACCAGGATTTGTTCACCCACATGACGGGTAAAGATACATACGACCAGCTTGGTGAGATTACATCCATAAATGTTGCAACATGTGACTCGATCACGGGGATGTAATATCACGGTAACAAGAAAACAGAACTTGATGTGAACGAGATTGAACAAGGTATGTGAAACCAATGATCGGATCTCGTACAACTCGTATCAATAAAAAAAAGAAATTGGATGCTACATTTAGCGGTTCGAACGACATTGTCATCAAGAATGCATAGGGGTCACATGGATATCCCTGGTCCCTCTGTTTATAATTGATACAGATCATGTCTAGAGCATTCCCGAGCCATGAGATGATACACTTAAGGGTATGATGAGAGCGATCATTCGTAAGACAGAATCACAGTAGAGAAAGAGAAAGCTGGAAATGTTCCGCGGAGAGATCCAAAGTTGTTCTGAGAAAGAATAAAGGAAAACACCGAAAAAGTGTTTTCGGGTAAATGGGAATTTAAATATACATTTATTATATGTTAATTATGAATTCATATATACTAAATAATGTTTAGATTAAGATCTATAAAAGAAACTTTTATATTAGGCCAAATCCCTGGAGGGAAATAGCCTAAGACAAAATCTGCAGGAAAAGAAAAGGGAAAAAGCAAACAACCATACCCACATGAGTGGCAGATAGTACCTGCCGCGCGGGGCAAGATACAGCCGCTGGCCACTGCTGCGGGCCTGCGCAACACCGGCCTAACGCGGGCACGCATGGGAGCGGACCGGGCAGGAGAGCTGGCCCACCGGGGGCGAGCCAGCCCATCCAGGGCGCTGGCTGCCACCGCCGCCTCGCTGGCGAGCTGGGTCGTAGGGGCGCTCGTGGGCCTAAGGGTGGGAAGACAGCCCACCCGGCCTCGCGAGCTACACGCTGCGGCTGCTTGCTGTTTGGGCTGCGGGTGGCACCCAGGCCCACCCGGGCTGGCTCCCCTTTGCTGGATGGGCTGAGAGCATTTGGCCCATCCGGCTATGCATGAAATTCCTGCCTTTTTCCTTTAACTTTTAGTCCCACATGGCTAACCTAATGGGAAGGGCACAACCCCTCTGCCTATATAAAGAGGTGCCCATGGGTGGGATTAAAACACACAAATATTTGGAGAAGTCCTTTGGTTGACTTCCTCCTTCCCTCTCTCTCTCTCTCTAGCCCTTGTGACCATGGCCCCAAGTTTGGGCAGTGCGAACAAGGCACACCTGCAGCACGTTATTATGCTGCAGGGATTCCTAGCCGGATATCAACTTCCGCACTCCCGGAAGGATCAGGGAGCCGGAGGTCTCATCGTGCACCGGATGTGTACGAAGACACGAGGCGCAACACTTGGGGCGCTTAAATGTCTTGAGCTGGAGCTGCTGCATGATGAAGATGAAGAAGGAGCAAGGGGTGACCTGCGAGGAGCTTCGCGACCTTGAGGTTGGCTACGAGTATGACTACTTCAACCATGTTCCCCGCGGAACGTTAACCCCGTACGGTCTACAAGGGTATGTATGCTCTACGCATTGGCCGTTACTGCATTACTACATAGATAGATCCTAGGCAGTTTTTCGGGTTCCAACGTAGGAATTTTTTTGCTTTCTGCTAGGGATCCCCTTCAGTACAAGCGTCAAAGCTTGGGGATGCCCAATGCATCCCCTTCTTCATCAATAAAAATCTCAGGTTTTCTTCCAAACACTTCGTTTTTGTTGTTTCATGCACAATTGTGTTGTTCTTGGAGCGTCATCGTTTTTGTTTTTAGTTTTCTTTTGCTTTCTTTGCTACAATAAGTTGGGTGGACCCTGACACACTTCTTTTGGAGAGATACACACCTCATTATTCATTGCCTAGAACCCTCTAGTTTTCATTCTTATTGTTCTGCGAGTGTTCTCCTTTGCTAGCACTGCGTTTAGCTTTAGTTTTCGATTGGTGTTGGAAAAGAGTAGGAAGTTTCATGCTTATAAGTGGTACAAAAGGAGTCTTGTTTTGACCGTGGCTTAGACTTTATCATGTCATGTTTGATACTGCTTTGACTTTTATTCTTAGTGATTATTGCTGTGGCATGACTTGTTACAAACAATTGAGATTGCTTAATGTGCCTTGAAAGAATCATGCATTGTTTTAGCATACAAAAAGCATAATATTGTGGTATTCTCCTTTGATGCTTTATTTGGGTTGAATTGGCGCATGCTCACACCATGTTAAGACTATACCAAGTCACCATAGCCTCTATGATCATTTAGTTTTCGACTTGTGATATCACTTTATTCTTTAATTAATAATATTTTGTCGCTTTGCATGATTATGGCCATTATTGCTCTCTTAGTTGGTCGCTCCCAGTCTTTTGCTAGCCTCCACAAGTACCAAGTATGAGTTCCACTCATGCATCCAACTCCAAATAAAACCAAGTTATTCCAAAGAATCCACCATACCTACCTATTAGCATTATTTTTATTCCAAGAATATTCATGTTTTATCTACCTTCCGAATTAAACTTGTTATGTGAAAAATAGTGATTAAAGCTCTCACGAACTTGATGGCACACTTTAATTTTCTTGCCCCTAATGAACTTGAACCATTGTGTCATCTATGTTATATATGCTTGCACTTATACGTTGGGAATTAGCAGAACCACGTTGTCATGGGGAACACTTTCAACATTGCACTTGTACATTGTACCTAGTTGATATCAAGCTCTTTTTTTATGGATGTCGTCGGTGTGAAATGAAAGGGGAGCTTGTAAGTCCATGGAGTTATGTATGTGTGTTAGAGAAACGCCTGGGCGGCTGGTCTAATCCATGCCTAACCATGGTGGAAACCTACAGCGTAACCATAATGAGCAATCTATGAAGCATTCTTCTTATAAAAAAAGAGATAGAGATTGAGAAAAAAGAAAAAAATGAGAAAAGAGGAAAGAGAGAAAGAGAGAAAAAAGCACCATTTTCCCATGGTAAATAAGAAGATGTTGAGATGCTTATTATCTGCTTGCCTTGTCATTTTGATACGGGGATTCTTCCATATCATCGGGCAAGGGGTACCCCGTTGGCGGTTCTCTATGATACACATGTACTTACTATGACAAGAACTTACCGGTAACTAAACTTGAGTAGCATGAGGAGCGGCCCTCGTATTCAAGGGACATGAGATTACCAACTTATACTTTGTCAAGCATATACTCCATAGTTTTGTTCACTTTAACCCTAATCACTTCAAGGTGCTTATGATAGGGGCAATGAGAGATGAAAGCTAATAAGTACCATAATTTTTGGAAGCTCTTTATGAGACTTGAATCCCTGCTTCCTTCTATGAAGGCCTTTCTTTTACTTTTATGTTGAGTCTCCATCTTCTCTCTTTATGCACCTATTAAGAGAGAATAGTGGTCATTCTTAGTTTATTGTGCATTGTCCCAAGACTTGTTGATTGATGCATAACTTTGATATTGCTTATTCTTAAACTATTTGTATCTAGTCACCCTTATGAACTTTGAAGGTGTCCTGTGCATTTATGTTTTGCTACACTATGAGGGACAAGATGAATACCATTCTCATTATGTTTTCTTTATGTGAAACAAACAAACGTCTTCCAAAGCATTGAATTAATCTTTTGTTTGTACCTTTTCATGCTACAACATAGTTGCTATGTCCTATTGTTAGAAATTTATCTTGCATGCTATGTTAAAGTACTATGATCCCAGCTATCAATGTTATAAATACCTTGATCAATATTGTGATGGTGCATGTCACCTTAAAAATTATTCTTTCTTTTTATCACTTACCTACTCGAGGACAAGCAGGAGTTAAGCTTGGGGATGTTGATTCGTTGCAAATGTATCTATAATTTTTGATGTTCCATGCTTGTTTTATATCTACTTTCTTATGTTTTGTCCACACTTTGGAGTATTTTTACACATTTTCTAGAACTAACCTGTTAATAAGATGCCACAGTGCCAGTTGCCTGTTTTCTGCAGTTTTTGGTTTCAGAAAAGCTAAAAAATGAATATTCTCGGAATTGGACGGGACAAAAGCCAATATGCCTATTTTTCCTAGAGCAACATGGAAACACGAAGCAAAGACGGAGTAGGGAACCAAGGTGGGCACACCCTATGGTGGCGCGGGGTAGCCCTGTTGGCACCACCAGGGGATGCGGGCCTCCTGGCTACCTCCTCGCCTCGCCTCTTCGCCTATAAAAAGCCTCCCAATGAGAATACCCAGCAATTCATCTAGAAATACGTCGGGGTATTCACAGACTACTCTAACTTGGTCTATGGTGGGTAGGGCTACACTCTTGTTGCACTTGAATTGACGGGGTAAGGTTTCAAATATATGCTCTACTGTTACTCCAGAGCTACTGGTAATGGTGATGGCTTTCTGAGCACAGTCTATCAGTCCTTTATGCCTTGACATCCAGTCCATACCTAGTACTACTTCAAAACCTTTCATTCCAAGTACAATTAGGTTGGCATAAAAATCTATCCCATGTATTCTGATAGGCACAACTTTGCAAAAATTTTCTAGCTTTGGTTGTTGAACTGGGGATTTGAACTACAATGACATGCTTCAGGTTGGTTGTGCGAATCTTACTAGTGCATGCAAATTATTCGGTGACAAATGAATGCGATGCTCCTGAATCAAACAATACTCTTGCTAAAACTGAGTTGACAGAAAACATACCAAGCACTATATCTGGCGCTTCCTGGGCTTCTTCTGCGTTCATGTGGAAGAGACGGCCATTGCGGTTGTGAGGGTTCCCTGGGGCAAATCTTCTTCCTGGTTGAACACGACACTGCTTCTGAGTTGGGGCATTCACATTGGGATTGGCTGCAGTCTTTTTGGGACACTCATTGGAGTAGTGACCCTTCACTCCACACTCGAAACAAGTGACCTGGGACTTGTCCTTGACTGCGACCGGCATAGCGTTGCTGCCAGTTCTGGGTGCAGGGTTGTTGTTGTTGCTGGTGTTCTTGGGAGGTGCACTATTGAAATTGTTGGCATTGTCGGAGTTGTGATTGTTTCCTCCGGACTTCCCATTGCCTTCGCTACAGTTGGGGTAGCTTGGGCGAGACGTTGGGGGTCGGTTGTTCCTTGGTGCATATCCCAATGAAGGGTTGGGACGGTACTTCTGGTGACTGCTGGATCCAGACTGCTGCATCATACGACGCTTGCGGTTGTCGTTTGCCTGGTTAATCTTCCCTTCCATCTGAATGGCAGAGTCGACTAGTTCTTCAAGATCCTCGAAGTGGATGTTGACAAGGACAGTCTGCATCTCATCATGCAGTCCGTTCAGGAATCTCTCCTTCTTCTTGGCCTCCGTGTTGATCTCATCAGGTGCATATTTGGCAAGTGACAGGAATCTGTCATGGTACTCCACCACAGTCATTCTTCCTTGCTTCAATTCGCGGAATTCATCTCTCATTCTGTTGACTAGACCCTGCGGCACGTGGGTGCGGCTGAACATGACTTTGAATGCTTCCCATGTCATCACTTGACCATGGTTCATATTGCGGATACTATTCCACCAAGCTCTTGCATCTCGTGCCAGATAGTGGGTGGCAAAGAGAACTTTCTCATTTTCATCAACTCTTGCAACTTCTAAGTTGTTTTCCGTGGTCTGCAACTAGTCATCAGCATCTAACGGGTTTTCAGATTGGCTGAAGATTGGGGGACTGGTGTTGTGAAAATTCTTCAGTTTGGATCCTTGATGATCCTGATTTACATGCCCTTGGTTGTTGAGAGCCATTTGGGCGATCTGTTGAAGTGTTGCTAAGTTGGCTTGGCGTTCTTCCCTGCTTGCTTCACGGTTTGCGATGAGATTCTGCAAGATCTGTAGCATTGGGTCTTGCGACGAGCTGCTCCCTCCTTGGTTTCCATGAGTCAGCTGAAGATTGAGATAGATATAGGGGTAAGAGGGAAATTCTAAGGTTCATGGTTTTGGGTTTTTAAAGCTAAAACTTTGAGTTAGACTCAGGTTTTTCAACTAACTTCATTTTTATTCATGAAAACAAGCACACGATACAACACACACCACAACAATCAAAGGAAAGCAGATGGTTTGAAGAACCATTCTGCAAGCTACGATACAGTGGGACCAATACATCTCATGCTACGATAGTGCTCTAGTGCATCTACTCATCGTCGATGAATTCGGAGTCCTCATCATCAGTGTAGAAGTCCACGGCATCCTCCTCCAGAAAGTCATCATCATTGCTGAGGTAAGAATCCATGTCTCCCTGGATATCTTCACCCTCATCTTCTTCTTCCTTTGCTGCAAGCTGAGCTTCCTGCTCCTTGACGGTCTTCTCGAGGTCGGCCACCTTCTTACGAAGACGGGCGATGGTGCGATCCTTCTTTGCACGCTGGCGGCGAAGAGACTGGCAATCCTGGACAAGCAGTGTGAAAGTCTGGGCCTTCTGGTCGGCAATGGCACGGTTCTGGTTGGCTAAGTCCGTAGCATTTTCCAGTTCCTATTGTCTGTCGTGCAGCAAGAAGTCAAGATTTCCACTTGACGCCTCAACTCTAGGTGACCTGGCATCTCCATCGGCATTCCTATGAAATCACGTCTTGCATAATGGGCAAAACGAGTTCCTTGGATCTTGTTGATGCTGAGGGCACATAGACGTGTGAGAGCTTCATCCATTGCCCTGGCTAATCCATCTAGCCAGTTGTTCTCTCTCACTGAGAACTGAATTCTCCCAGAAGTTGGTGCTTCGATGCTTCCTCTAAGATCTGTGGTGACTAGCCACTGTAGGTCTCCTCCTGGGGGTCCTGGAAGTTGAGCTCCAAGAAACTCCGGATGTGGGTGTCCCAGTAACTCCGACAGTGAATCCAGATCCCTCTTGAAGATCAGCTAACCTCCGTTTCCCAACTGGTAAAACTTGCTGAACTGAGTCTCCATCTACAAGAATTAAGGATGAGGAAGTTAGTGAAGTGATCAAGTGTGTCAAATTTTAAGTAGTAATGTAGGAATTTTGAGGAACATGAATTTTTGAGAAAGAAAGAATTCCCAAGGATGAGAGAGGAGATAGTTTTTCATAAATACTCACTTTGGTTTTTGAAGCTAAGTTTTTGTTCGGACGTCCATTCTAACTAGGGTCTCCTATGGTCAGGATGGCTCTGATACCAACTTGTCAACACCCGGATTTTTAATCCCAGATGCCCGTTATGCCATACCTCGCAATCCTAGGATTACCATTTTTGCGAGACATAACGGATTGGATATCACAGTACATCATCCATTACAAACCATACATAAGATCTTACACAAATAAGGATCTTATGATCCAGTCTTAATACAACAAGCAGCGGAATTAAAAGATAAGCGTAGCGGTGGGGTCCATCTTCAGGGGCACAGGCAATGCTGACAAAGGCAGATAGTCCTAGTTATCATAGCCGTCCAGTTGGCCATCATCTTGATAGTCTCCTTCATAGTCTAGCCATGAGAATAGCCAGGGACAAAAGCCATGAGTACTCTTCAAGTACTCGCAAACTACCACTAACAAGTAATATAGTTCTAAGTTAAAGTTCTAAACCTAAGTTTAACTATAAAGTTAATTTTGAAACCTAAGCTGAGTTCAGAGGCAAAGAAAGATAAAATAAAGATCTAGAATCACTTAAGTCGGGAAGCTATTGTCATAAACACAACCCTGTTGTGGTCAAGTCAAGATTCATCATTCATTTCATAAGTTATTTGGAAAACATCTGAAAACGAAACAGTATGGCCATTCCAACTGTCCATAACCGCGGACGCGGCTATTCGAATAGTTTGACACTCTGCAGAGGTGGTACACTTTCACCACAAGATTTGATACATCTGTCAGGGATAACCCTGAATCATCATAATACTGAGATGCAGATAATCAAACATAACCTTTCCTTTACACACCCTAGTATAAGCACCTCTCCTATGAGCATGGCCTCCCAACCATGACCATTAGTCATCTTGGGCACTGCATAGGTGGACAACATTGAGAGGTAGCCTCACCTCAACCTCTCCCGCGAGGGAACTAATACTAATTCATATAAATTTCCATCTAAGCCTTACCAAATTCAGGTAATGTGGTTGTACGGTAAATTTGGAATGGTATCGCATCCGAATCCAACCATCAGTTTTATAAAAGGGTTAAGGCTCATGCCTCTTCATTTTCATCATCATGAACCATTTGTGTTCCTCAAAACATGTCAAAACATCTCAATAGAATGACTCATCATTCCAAGGTTTTCATAATTCATTTTCACCAAGTATTCCCATCTAAAGTGACTAAAGTTTTTGATCTACTCTAAACTACTAAGTTAAGAGTGTTCAGTAAGGTGGGAAGATGGGTTCAATCTCATGCCATAGAATGACATCTAAAGGGGTTCTAAATAGGCCAGGTTTTATACTCTTTAGGCTACCTTCAAAACAAGTAAATAACTTTGGGTAAAGTAAAGGAAGTAAAGCTTGTAAGTAAGGCTTGGGGTATCTAAATAGTCAAAGGAGTGTGATCCAAGCATGCCTAAAGCATCTTTGCTAAACCATCTAGTTTGATCCTAGCTTGCTAAGCATTAAACTTGCAAGTGTTAGCTTGCATTGTTAATGGTGGCTTGCCTTGGTTGGTGCAGTGGTTGAAGTTTTCTTCTTCTTCCTCTTGGTAGAACTCCTCCTCCTCGAAATCTTGGTCGGTACTATTGTCTATAAATACATACGGAGTACACAATCACCAAACAACACTTAACTAGTCTAATTAGCATTATAAAACACACATTTGATTATCTATTATCATCTCAAGCATCACAAGTTTAATTCAATAGTTTCACTCTTTTTATTTTAGAAAGTAATTTCTACTCATTGAAAAATTAACTAAGATTTAATATTCACCACTTAAAATATGGGATCATGTGGACACATGTCATCACCACATATTCTAACATGTGGGCATGTGGTTTAAAGTTTGGATCAATATTACTTTGGTTTAAGTTCATTATTTAATGATTTAAAGTGACTATAAATGCCTATATAACATTATTTTGGTACTAGTCCAACGTCACTACATGTAAACCTTAATATTATTACATATTCAGACATGTATGATAAAATGTGAATTTTGACAGTTGGAATAAACTCAGAATCTATCTTAGTTGATTTTATAAAAATGTTGCAAGGTGCAAATGCTTCTGTTTTATTATTTTTACTAGGAGAGGTCTATAACTCTAATTGAATTAAATCCAACATTCTTGGATAGATAATTTCAATACCTTTCAGGAAAAATTGGTTTCATGCAATTTGGATTTGTCAAACTCCCAGAATTGATTTTTAAACTAGTGGACAGAAACTTGATTAACTCTAAATAGAAAAACAAAATTTGAATCTTTAACACGCGCGGGAACTAACTGGGCCGGCCCAGCTACGCACAGTGCAGGCAACAGGCTGCCTGACATGCGGGCTCCACCAGTCAGTGGCACAAAAACACCGAAACGGTATCTAGCATCCTAGGCCACACGATCTGAAGACGATCCAACAATGGAGAGTCATCGTCGACGACGGATTACTCCGGTGAGAGTCTGACCTAGACGCGGCGGTGGGGGTCGATTGGGGGCATACCAGGGCTCCAACAAGGTCGGTAAGGTGGGCAAACGGGCTGGTAGATGACGGCGAGGTGGGGCGCGGTTGCGGCGGAGCTTGGGGTGCCCTAAATCGCAGACGCCCTTCTCCTCCTGCTGCGGCGGCTTCAGCTCCAATTCTGGCGAGACAGTCCTCGAGCGGCATCGGCTAGAGGTGGGTAAGGTTCAGAGAGAGGTGGGCAGTGAGTGAGTGTGGAGAAATGAGGCTTGGGTGGCCGCTTTATATAGGGTCGATGAGAGGGCAGAGCGAGCTCTGGTGAGGTCATCGGTGACGATGATGCGGGGCTCTCTTGGCATGGGCGAGGGTGGCGATGGATTGTCTGTCCCCCGGCGGTCCTCTGGGGCTGAAAGGCGCGGCAAGGCAAGGTCTCTGCTGGTCGGGAGCATGTGGTGAACTGAGCGAGGGCGGCGGTGTTCGACACGGTTCCTCCGGGATGCTGGTCGCGAGGCGGCGAACGAGGATGTCTGGGCAGTTCCTAGGCCTGTTGCAGGTGCTGCCGTGCAAGGCTAGGGCTTGGCGAGGCCGGTGCTGCTCTGGCGGGCGCGGTGCTCCGGGGTAATCGGCATGGCGGACAGAGGCATGGGCGCTAGCAAATGCGGCTGGTCCTCCGCTTGATTTTGGTCAGGCGCTGGTCGAGGTGGTGCGGTGTGATGATGCTTGTCTGCCAGCGAGCGAAGGAGAGCGCGGGATGGGCTGGTGTGAGCTGTCCATGGTTGACCTGGCGCATGGCGTCGGGCGGCTTGGTACTGGAGTAGATAGGGGAGAGGGAGAGAGAGCTAGGGCCGGGGTTTTAGCTGGGGGGACAAGGGGACCGAGTTAGGCCCAAACGGTGACCAAATCCACTGCTCACTATAGTGTTTTGGAATTTGCAAGATTTGTGTCCACCACCTGTTTGATGAAATGGCCGCAAGAGACCAAAGTTTGAATTTTGGTTTCAAATTTTTTGAGTGATCTCCACTAGTACTAGGTAGTCTCTGGTTGCAAGGGTTTTGAAAGTGGAGCTAAAATTGATGGTTTTTGAAATAGGGGTGATCTAGGCATATGCATTGAATTCAATTTTCACATGCCATTTAAAATAAGTATTTGAAGGTTTTTAGTAGATCAAAAAGTGGGCCTTGGTACCTCATTATGTGTACTAGCAAGGGGTGTACAGATCTAGAATTATTTCTGTTGAGAAATGAGTGCTAGGAACACTCAAAGTAGTGTAGTGGGTTAAAATGACCATTCCTCCTTTTTAATTGTTTTTTATTTGATTTTCTTTGGGATCTGCTTGGGAAAGATTTAGATGATGTTTAATTTACCATAAAAACATTTTACAACCAAAGCATCACAGAACCATGGCAATTCAAATCAATTTCTAAATTAAATGCACATACACATGAATGCTTTCATTTTTAATTTGGAAAAGTTTTTGTTAACCCTAATTTTGATGATTTGGATCTTGATAAGCATGGATTGAAGTTTTTGGATGTTACAAACCTTTCCCCCTTAAATAAAATCTCGTCCCGAGATTTACAAAGAAAACTAGGAACAAAAGATATATGGGAACTCTGTCTTAATGTAATCTTCGCGCTCCCAAGTGGCTTCCTCCTCGGTATGGTTGTGATGACCCACAAGTATAGGGGGTGTATCGCAGTATTTTCGATAAGTAAGAGTGTCGAACCCAACGAGGAGCAGCAGGTGCTGGCTAGTGGTATGGATCAAGAATTCTCTGCAAATACTTAGCAAACGGATTTTTAGGGGTTTTCGATAAAGCAAGTAAACAAAGTACGAGTAAATAAAAGACAGTAAGAATAAATGCAGCAAGTGGTCCAATCCTTTATGCAGCAAAGTATAAGCCGGTTGTATTTCTATAGATGACCAAACGTTCTCGAGGACACATGGGAAGACTGTCAAGTGCTTTCGCTTCATATAGTCGATTAATCTTCTTTAGCTTGCTAAGTGTTCTGTGGGTGAACCTATGCTAATGTACTGCCCCATCCAAGACTAAATACATACTTGTGATTATACCCCTTCCAAACATCTGTAAGTACAAGAAAGTAATTAAGGTAAAACCTAACCACAGCTTTAAACTCTAAGACCCTTACGTCCCTTGTGCAATGGTTTCCTAACGGCAGTTCAGGTTTCTGTCACTCCGGCAACCCCTACGATTAGTAGCCAAATACACAATGCATTCCCCTAGGCCCATATAGGTGAAGTGTCATGTAGTCGATGTTCACATGACACCACTAGAAGAAGTACACCACAACTTAAATAACAATCTATTGAATCTTTCTCAACGCAACTCCACTACTAACAACAAAACTTCTCCCATTTCCTCAAGAACAAAACGAACTACTCACAAGACATCATATGGATCATGATCAGAGATGAAATAATGATGTATAACAATCTGAACATAAACAATAATTCAATGGTTCACTCAATAGCATCAACTACAAAGAGTAATCAACACCAGGAAAGTTTCCCCTATGAACTATGCAAGATTCAACACAATTGTTACAGCAATATGGAGATGGTGATGGGGGTGTTGATGGTGATGATGGTGGTGATGATGATGATGATGATCCTGATGAAGTCCAGCTTGATGGTGGTGTTGATGGCGACGATCTGCCCTCTCTAGGAAGGAATTCCCCTGGCAGAAATCTGTCTACCGGAGATATCTTTCTCTCTCGGTGTTTTCCACCCTGCAGAGGCGGCGGAATCTTTCTGTGGTCGCTCCCCGAGTCTTAGGGTTTCGTGGGGATGATATACGCTAGAGGAGAGAGGCTGGGGTGGGCCAAAGCGGCCACACCACTCCCAAGCGCGGCCTAGGCCTGCCTGCGCCATGGGGTGGTGTGGGCCCCCTGTGGCCCACCTCCACTCCATCTTCTGGCATCCCGAGTCTTCTGGAAAAATAGGATTTTCCGTATATTTTCCTGGATTTTCTGATCTTCGCGAATTTTGCCTCCAAACAACACCTTTTCCATCCGAATCCTGACTGCAGCGGTCCATGCTCCAAAAGTCATCAACCATGCAAAAATAGATGAAATAACATAAGTATCACCTCTCAATATGAAATATATCAATGAATAATAGTGAATTAAGACATAGAATAGTGATGAAAAATGGACGTATCAACTCCCCCCCAAGCTTAGACTTCGCTTGTCCCCAAGCGAAACTAAGCTCAATAAACATGACCTCAGGTTTATGGAGTGAAGAGTCGATAAAAGAATACGGACAAGAAGCATCACATTCATAAAATACATAGATCAAAATAGAAGACAACTCACTATTGTATAACTCAACTTGTAATAAGTAAAGGAAACAAAATAAAGATACATAAAGTGAATCATAATCGGTAATGGCAAACTTAGCTCTCAGTCGAAGAATAGTTGATAATTTGCTGGAGTTCACAAATAGCTGGTTTTCAAAGAAAGCTTTCAAAGTAGTAAACTTCAAGATAAGAGCAATGTGCAAAACAAGGAACATAAGAAACATGAATGCATAAATCATCATATGAATGAATGAAACACAACAACTCAAAATACTTGCTGAGATAGAAGGGAATATGATTACTGACTCAACTACAAAGTAAAAGAAAGGCCCTTCGCAGAGGGAAGCAGGGATTGCAAGTCTCATAAAGAGCTCCCAAAAATTATGATACTTACTAGCTTTTAGCTCTCATTGCCCCTATCATAGGCATCTTTTGGTGGTTAAGGTTAAAGTGACACAACTAAGAGGATATGCTTGACAAGTTATAAGTTGAAATCTCAAGCCCATTACTTATGAGTACCGATCCTCATGCTACTCAACTTCAGTCATGAGGAAGCTCTTGTCATTGTAAATACATGCGTATCATCGAGAACCGCCAACGGGGTACCCCTTGCACATGACACAGGAGCTATCCCATAATCAAAATGACAAGGCAAGCAGACAGTGAGCATCTCAGCGATCTTTTTATTTGCTATTTGCTTAGGTTTTTATTGAGGATGCTTCATAGAATGCTCACTATAGTTATGCTGCAAGTTTCCACCATGATTAGGCATGGCTTAGGCTAGCGGCCTAGGCGTTTCTCTAACACACATATAAACTCCATTATCTTACAAGTTCCACTTTTATTTCACACCGCCGGGATCCATAAGCAAAAGAACATGATATCAACTAGGTACAAGTACCAATGAAGTGTTGAAAGCGGTCCCCATGATACATGGTTCAGCTAACTCCAACTCATAAAGCGCAAGCATATACGCAACAAAGAAGGACCCAATGGTTCAAGTTTATTAAATGCAAGAAAGTAAAGTGTGACATCAAGTTTGTGAGAGCTTTAATCACTAATTTTCGCATAACAAGTTTAATTTGGGAGGTAGATAAAACAAGAATTTAGTTGGAAGCAATAATGCTACTAGGTAGGTATGGTGGACACAAATGGCAAAGGTTTTGGTTTAAAGGAGATGGATGCACGAGAAGAATACCCTCTCAGTACAGGTTTTTGGCTAGCAAGGCTGGGTAGCAAGTATAAGAGTTGAAGGAAACAAACAAACATACAAGTGATAAAGACAAACATGCAATCTTCCTTGGAAGCACAAAAGATCTTAACTAGAGAATACTAGACTTATGAGCAAATCAAGAAAGAAAGATGATGAAATTATTTTTCTCTAGAGTACTTCTATCTTTTTCTTTTCAACTCTCAAAAAGGTGTTGCTACTGACCAAGCCAGGATTGCCAAAACCAACTAAATTAACTCAATGATCCGAAAGTGATACCAATACTAACAACAAGATCAATCATATAACCGCAAATTGAAAACTAACATAAGCTATGCAAAAGAGTGACTGATAGAACTTCTCATTAATATTCCATAACAAAAACTCACACCAAGGGATACATATCTAACGAGAGAGGGGACACTTCCATAATGCAAACCATACTACATAATAAATCCTCTATTCATGATATGACTCTACTAATAAGGTAAATAGATGGAAGATAGTGATATGATACCGCGGCACTCCCCCAAGCTTGGAACAAACCAAGGGGATGCCAAACCTGATGAAGAATTACTCCTTTGGTGGTGATGGTATCCTCTCGATGAGCTATTTGATCAGATTCCCCAAGTCCTCAATCTTGAAGGTGAGATTACGAATCGGCTGTGAATTTTCTCAATGCGGCTCATGATCATGTTGTGTTGAGAATTCCAGCTCTTGCTATTCTTTCCCCACTCTTCCTCCTTGAAGTCTTCTTTTCCTGCATGGCTAGAATGAGGCAAATCCCAATTGGAGGGTAATTTCTCCTTGGGCATATTCTGGTATTGATGCTCATGGATAAGGGTATGGAAAGGATTATTGGTGCGTGGAGAAGGTGTCTGTGGTGCCAAGCAGTGACGCGGAGGCTTCCCTCCAGTTGACATCTGTGCAGTTCTTCTGATCCTGGCAGGGTTCGCCACCACTCCAATGCTTGCAACTGTAGTGCCGGTATGCGGGTGTTGGCCTTGCTACTCTTCACCTTCACTCTTGATCTCCTTCTCCTTCCCGGGTCTTGGAGGTCTTCCTCCATAGGTTCCTTCCCTTTATCCTTGGCAGACACCATTGTGCTTCTAAGCCTTCAAAGAGTGTGTCCTGGCAGAAACAAATCGAAACAAAAACACGACGAAAACATGACATACGGACCTCGGGGGATCCGGGGGGTTATATATTACGAAGTTTCATATCAAAAGGAAGGTTGGAGAAAACGAGTTGGAGGCGAAGTCCTGGGTGGCCTCACCACCTGGTGGCACGGCCAGGGGTGGGCCCGTGCCATGGGGTGGTGTGGGCCACCCCGACTCTGTTTCCGTCTCTTTTTCGCTTCGTAGCTTTCCTTATTGATTGAAAACGGCAAAAATATAGTTGGATTGTATTTTCGTGGAACTTTTCTTACCAGAACTGTTACCTAGATGGAAACAGTCTCTACACGTCTCTGAATTTGGTATCTACTAGATCCTTCCGGAGTCATCTCTTGAATATCATCGATATCTATATCTTCATACACTTATTACTTGAGTCATAAAACCCTTCTCTTCCTTATTACACCATTATCTCCACTTCCTGGAAAATTCTTTCACACAGTTCTCATTAGCAACATTAGTATAAGTGAAGTGATAAATCCTTTTGAGTCCAACTTCAAGTGAAAACCATCAAAAAATAAGCACTGTATCAAATACTTCCGAAAATCCAAAAAGAATTCAAAAAGGAAATCGAATAAAGAAGCAAATGCAAGAGTGGCTAAATCTGTCAAAACAGACCAGCAGGTAAAGATCATTTTTTTCTAAAATCTTCTGTTGCTCAAATCAAAAAGTGCAAAACTAACTAAAGTTAAATAACAACCTGGGGCAGAAGCACAAAAAATTACAGCTCAATCCGACATACAGAGATCTCTCACGAATTTTTACGGTGAAGCACAAAAATCTGTTTCGAGACAGCAACTTCCCCAAATCTTACTTCTCTCTCATTAAAGGTTGATCTTGACTCAAAAACCAAACAAAACGGATAAGGAGCGGTTATTACTGAAGTAATAACTTCCAAGACTCAAAAAAACAAAAACAAACTGAAAGAAAAACAAATTGGGTTGTCTCCCATAAAGCTCTTTCTTTATAGCAATTAAGATGGGCATGATAATTTGAAAAAGCTCTCCTAGGGATATGAATTGAAGTGAAAGAGAGCATTAAAAAGCAAAAAACACACACACATTTAAGTCTAACCCACTTCCTATGCAAGGGAATTTTGGAAACAAACAAGTTATTGAAACCAGAGGCAACTTGCATAAGAAGGCAAAAGAAGCGCAATATAAAATCTTTCAGCATAAAACGGGGAAACTTGATATTATTGAGATGCATAAGAACACTTTTACCTCTCTCATAATAGCTTTCAATATCATGCATAAACTTAACAATATAGCTATCACAAGTACCATCATAGCACTGATCACTTATTCTAACAGAAAACACATACTAGCTCTCATAACACTACTATGTGAAACAATATTAGAGGTATCCTTACAAACGATAGTGTGTCCCTCTTTTTCATATTTAGCAACAAAGTCTTTCACATTTTCTACAATAGGTTCATCAACCATTTGTTTATCAGGTTCAACAGCCTTACTCATACTTTCATCCACCATACTAGCTATCATAGAATGTTCCTTTACCTTAACTGGAAAAGGCATTTTCTCAATATAAGGTTTGGGTAAGACATGATTAGCAGTATAAACTTCAGTATTTCTTGTAGGAACACTCTTAGCAATATCTTTATAAGTTTCATGATACTTATTCCACTTCTTTTTAGGCACTTCAATATAAGAAGCAAAGGCCTTAAAATAAGAAGCAATAGCTTGAGAGTCTAAACCATACACATTTTTAATATTTTGAAAGTCATCAGTTCCCATAAAAGATTCAATGCATTCATAATCATAATTTATACCTGACTTTCTACCTTTGTCCTTCTCCCAAGCTTCAGCATTATCTTGAATACGGTTTAGAAGATCCCATTTAGCTTCTTCTTCCATACGAGTGAATGATCTAGCACAAGAAGCATCCAATAAATCTTTATCATGTAGAGGGAGCCTTGCATAAAAGTTGTTGATAATAATATTGTTGGGGAGCTCATGAATGGGACATTTGAGCATTAGTAACTTCAATCTCCCCCAAGCTTGAGCTGTACTCTCTCCATCAAGAGGCCAAAAGTTGTATATTTGATTCCGATCTTTATGAATCTCACTAGGAGGATAAAACTTTGAATAAAAGAGAGGCACTATTTCCTCCCATTTTAGAGCTTGACCATTCTTCAGCAACTTATACCATTCCTCAGCTCTTCCTTTCAGTGATAATGAGAATAACTTCTTCTTAACTTGATCTGTAGTAATACCTGCACACTTGAACAACCCACATAATTCGTGTATAAAGAGTAAATGATCACCGGGATAAACAGTTCCATCCCCAACATAGTAGTTATCCATAACATGATCAATAATTCTTGTAGGTATTTTGAAAACATCTTTCTCAGCAGGTGGTGGCTTATCTACTACCTCAGCAGTGGTAGTAGCATTACCAAATAAGAAACTAATCGAATTATCCATAACAAAAATAAAGCAACTAGCAAAAGTAAACAATACTCACAGTAGAAGTTTCCTTTAGCAGTTCCACTCCCCAATAGCGCTTCACTCTCCGGCAACAGCGCCAGAAAATAGTCTTGATGACCCACAAGTATAGGGGGTGTATCGCAGTATTTTCGATAAGTATGAGTGTCGAACCCAACGAGGAGCAGAAGGTGCTGGCTAGTGGTATGGATCAGGAATTCTTGGCAAATACTTAGCAAACAGATTTTTAGGGGTTTTCGCTCCAAGTTTGGTGGGATATTTTGGCTCAAAGTTTCTGAAACGGTGTGGTGGGATATTTTGGCTCAAAGTTTCTGAAACCGTGTGGTGGGAAATGCTTCAAGGTAGGTGGGTGATTTTGCCGCTCGATTGAGATTTTGAATTTGGCTAGCCTCCATCTGCTAATAGAAAAAATGAAGTAGACTATACGCTATCTGTCCAGGAATTCAAGGCCGAGAAACGTTTTCTTGCACAGAAACTTGGATACCTTCGATTCACACAGCATATGCAGTAAGTTTTGCCGCTTGACTCAGATTTTAAATTTTGCTAGCGTCCATGTAATAATATAAAAATGGTACTACCTCGGTGGGGGGTTTTGCCTGAAAATGTTTGAAACAGAGGGGTGCCAAATGCTTCAGGTTCAGTGGGTTATTTTTCCACTCGATTACGATTTTGAATTTTGCTGCCAGCCAAGTTTTTATTACTAGAAAAAAGGTTGTGTAGATCGAATGCCATCTGGTCAGGAATTTAAGGCAAGAGTCACATCAACTCATGCCTCCGATTCAAACGGGGTAGGTGGTAGGTTTTGGCGGTCGACTGTGATTTTGAATTTAGAGATTGTCCAAATAAAAAATAAAAAATAAAAAATAAAAAATATGCCATTCTCCCTCTATTTCAAGGATCCACGTCGGGAGAGTGATTATCTACCACACGTATGAAAATGCAGATCTCCAATACAAGAATGTTCATTTAACATAACAACAAACAAATATCTGAAGTAGCTATGATTCAAGCATCTGAAAATATTGTGCAACCAAGGTCTACTAATTATTTAGGTGTCAGCACAGACTCTTCTATAGGAAGCACTAACTAAATGGTAGTACTAATTCAGATCAAATAAAAAGCCTGCTGCAAAACAAATACTCCTACTACAGCATACTATCAAAACACAAACACCAGTGAAAGTATATGTAGAACACATAAAACAAGATTTCATCACGCATACACTACTATATAGAGAACACCATTTCATCATATAAAACAATGTTTTATCAGACACACATATGCCCCCAAAACGAACAGACAACTCTAATATTCCAGCCTTTGCTGCTGTGACTGTCGCACAAACAAAAGTGCCGCCACAGTTCCATCAGCTACCAAAACAAACAAACATCAGACTGCAGCTCCAAATAACACAACCTAGGCAAACACATGCTTTCCCAAACAAGCCTTACTTGTTCATCCGAGTGTTAGTTTCATCTCCTTGATGTTGAAGTCTGAATCAGCTATGTTGCTAACAGGACTTCCTTTTCATTTCTTTGATTTAGCACTTCGAATCACATCGGTTGTTGAAAAAAAAGAACAAAATGATCCACAAAATCATAGGTGTACAAAAATGCAAGGGTTGTACATGAATGACTGCACTAACTAGGTGTCATTATGTAGGGATGTATAGTACACCAACGTTTACGAGATCTGAACTTCTTAGACTTCATGCTACTGTGATCTAATTCGAATACTCCCTCCTTCATCCATATAACCACCATTTCTCTATCCTCAAATGCGTAGAGTAACCTTACTGCATGTTTCAGACCATATGCCCATGATTTCTCAAGGCCAAGGAGAGTATCCAACTCAACCTTTATATGAGGCACCCATGCTTCCCATTTGCCTGTTGATGATCTTGCACTAGACCACGTGTTTTGAGTGAAGTCTCTTATAACCGCAAGGGCAACATCTCGATTATGCCCCTTAGTGATGACAAAATTGCGTTTGGAAATATCATGTGTCTCATGGGGCACTCAATATAACACAGTTTTGTTGTCACGTCGTCGAAGGCAATTATATATCTGGAGTTCATTGTTGGCCAGTACAAAATATCCCCTATGAGAGTTGACGGCCTGTGATCAATCTTAGCCAGCATCTCAGCAGGTTCAATCCAGTCCTCCCATTTTTCCTAACTCTGATGAGTACCTCTGCACCAACGCTTGGTTACTATTGGTTTCTATCCAAACAACCCAGAAATTGCTGCAACAGTGTGAAGACAATTGCCCATGATTTTTCGAACAGAGAATTGTGCCGCTATCATACTCACGTCTCCACCAAATTGGTGGTTCTGGTATCACTGTTTCACTTACACTGATTGGATTCCAAGCCTTTATCATGTTAGACCCTTGCGGATAATGAAGTGGCTCCCTACCATTGTGACATCCGAGTACATATGGTTTGTAGGCTTTATGTAGTTCCACCAGACTGTTCAGCTTCTGGAAGATGGATTGGTCAAGATTATGATCTGTTAAGAATCGAGCGTCCTCAGAGCTGTTGGTGAAAAACCCAAGTAACAGCATTCCTCTATTGTGTGACAGGGTTAGCCTTTTGAAATCGTTGCTTCCCATGAAGCCCATCCAATATTTTTGGGCGACTGAGGCCCTCAGTATGCAGGATCGGTGCAGAGGAAGCCTAATAAGAATCTGATCAAATACATCGCCTGACAAGTCGTTGATTGTTGCATATCTTTTTCCACCAAAGCTGGTAGGATGATGCAGATAGCATAAGTGCATCATCAGAATTAAGTAAATAGCACAATGCACAACCCTAAAAAAAGAATTAAGTAGACACCACAATGCATCATACAATTTGACAAGAAAATTTATCATCAAAATTTCCTAAACTGCACGCATCTAAAAAACTACCTAAAAAACAGAGTATGTCAATAAAATAACCTAAACAGCACAAGGAATCAACTAGAGTAGTACGAAAGCACTGCAAAATTGCTTTATCATGTCGGAACTGGGCAAAGGGAATGAAGAACTTTTTTTAGGTCACCGGGGAGGATAGAAAGGCCCCCACCTGAATTTTCTAGTTTTATCATAAAGAAGGGGAGAAAAAACGGACGTAGCTTTATTGACTTGGTGAACCCAAGTCTCACGGTGACTTGCCCAAGGATCCACCTTCCATCTTAGATCCAACGTATGATAGTAGCTCAGATTTTGAACTAAAAAGTAAAACTATTCGAAAAAATTGACAAAAAATCAGTAAATCATCGGTGCCTAGGTTTGAATCCTGTGAAAGTTTCATCCCATTTCGATCACTAGTTTGTGATTAAATAGCTTTTTATGTTCTTAGTATTACTAGTTTAAACTAATATCCACTACGTCCACAAAAAACCCTGGAGAAAATACACAAAAGAGGGAGGAAGTCAGGGAGACAAAATCCAACGCAGAATTTACAATAGGGTCGACGAGTTCTGAGCAGATGGAGCAGGCGTCGTTGATGAATGAAGAGCCACAGCCATTGACGCTGAAGAAGCATGACCACGAGCTAACGCATTCCTAGCATCCCACACAGTTGTTGCTTTAGCAGTAGCAGCCATCATAGCCGAATTTGTTCCAGCAGCAGCCGACGAGGATTTTGACTGTGCCTCTGCCGCTTTCCAAGCATCACTCAACACTGCCCAAAACTCCGATGCGGTACAAGCATAGATCTCCGCATCCGCTGGTGCTGCTTCAGCATCCACCTCTGCTTAAAAAGAATTCGTTGACGCAACAAATGCATCCGCCAACGTCGATTCCATTTCCTGTAAACGCCACCACCTTATTTAGCTCGCAATGCCCAAAAATAAATGCATTATATCCTTCAAAAAACCCGTAATGGTTGGAGGTTGGGGACGTACATACCAGTGAATGGCAGTGCGGTGGTGTTCAATGGTGGAGCGGCGGGGACGGTCTGGTCAAGGGAGGGCCGCCAGGCGGAGAATATGACGATGGGGTCGAGGGGCACATGACTGAGCTTCCTGGAACTCGAAAATAACTTTTGCTCCACTATATTTTTTTGCAAACCCCGCTTTTTTAGGGGAAACCCCCGCTGTATTAATAGTAGCAACCACACAACTGATACAAGTTTGTGCACTTGCGTTGCTCAGATTCCCGCCTACAGACATCAAGTTTGTGCACTTATTCGTGTGATACAATGAATTGCTGGGTAAAATGTTCCAAGTGGTAGAAGCCTGCCCTTTCTATGACATCAAGATCTAGAGTTCAAACATCGACATGAAATTCCACAATCTACAACTACAAGTTTTTGTTTACTAACAAAAACATGCTAACAAATCACTCGCAACTGGCATTAACATCATCATTAACAGATCTCAAAAGGAAAAAAATTGAAAGATAAAAAACCACCGCAAGTTCGAATAAGATGATTGTTGTTGCCAAATATAGTCACATAAAGCCAAGTCCAATATATATGTCATAATAGTACATCAAATATATCGATTCATGGACACCGCACACCAGCAGAGCATAAAAAACAGTTATAGTACCTGACTTAACAAACAATCATCCTCACAAGAGACCCAAACCCTTCAAAAATGAAAGTAGAGCGGTCAATATGGTTTATAGATTTCCTCATCTTTTGTAGGACTAGAACTGTATGCGCATGGAGAATCTCAAATTTTTGTTAGGGTCTTATCTGCTTCTAGAGCCGAATTGAAAATATTGTCAGCTCGCATTCCCACCTGTTCCAAGATCCGGTCGTACACCTGGCCAATCAGCTCGTCGCCATCCACATTAGGCGACTTGGGAACAAGTTGTTAGCCACGAACTTTTGAAAATCAATAGCAGCATCATGAGCAACTGAAATTGATGTATTCCATCCTACAGTCAAATTAGTTATCCGCTTAGTGGATGTGGACACTTCTTCCTTCAGGCGCCTAATCTGTTCATCCTGGTGCTTCCCTTCCTATTGAAGGAATGAAATCATATGTCTATGAGCTTTATATTTCTCTCGGAGACAGGCAATTGTCAAATCCTTGTAGTGACCAGCACCATTATGCCATGAGCAATATGAGTAAGGTGGGAACTGCAGATAAAAAATCCAAAATTAAACCAGATTCTCATTTCAAAAAAATTAAACCAAATTCTCATTTTAAAAAAATCGAAATTCAGCTGCACACATCGTGCAAGCTCCACAGTGGTACCGCAAATGGCAAATAACCATATAGGCATATTTCCCAAACATGGGAAACAGAACCGACATGAAAAGGGTCGTACTTCAAGGTTTGCCTTCTTAGCCGACACATGAGCAGTCTTGGCCTTAGTAAGTGTCAACAGATCATAATGACTTTGTTTCTGCAAATCATGATGCAATAAAAATGATCAGTATATTTAAGGGGACATTTTAAGTAATAAAGTGTCTTTATCAAAAAAAATGTTTTCAGGGATAAAACACATGTTACTGAAATTCCAGCAAAGCAGCTGGATACATAAAAACACTTATCACTCGACAATGCCTCCTCCACGGGTGGGACATGCGCGTGATGCTAATTGAAATGCAGCAAAACCAGTAAATTTTAGGAAATAACACATCAACTTCGCAATGCAAAGAAGGATATGTGCATTAATCTGATGCCAAGGATTAGGTGTGTTCCCCTTTAACAAAAAAAATAATTTAAAGAACTCAGGAATGCAGGACACCAGCAAACAACAATCTGTTTATGAACGATATGGAGCAAATTACATATGCATTGTTCAGTAGAGGATCATTCTGTGAAATAAAGCCAGGGGCAAGCTTCCCATCCTCATAAGACTCTTCTTGACAGCATATACTTACCTATTTTCAGTGGACCTTATAACTAATTTCATGGCTACATCCATGGTGATCATAGCTTCCTAATGTGGCATATAGATCTACTATTTCAAATAGCAATCACCTAAACAACTATCTGGATGGTCGCAGACTCACCGGAGATTGCACTGATGCAATGGAATGGTGGACGCTGCTTGGTAAAGAGGGTGCACAATGGGGGAGGTGCACAAATGTGCAAAAAATGTAGTGCTTCTCATATGTAGATAGAGATAGCAGTAACACATAAAACAGATCAATAGGTAGTAACCACAAACTCCAGACAGGCTGTAAGCAGACTGTCAATTACTCCCATATTAATTAACCTAGTGTAATTTAACGTGGAAGTACTATGAGATGGTGACTACTAGTAAACAAAAGGGGATTACTTAATTATTAGTGGAATCTACAGCCAGCTACCAAAAGCATCATGAGCATGCTAAATATCTAGATTGTAGACCATACTTGGTTAAGAACCTAATGTCCAGCTCTAATTACCCAAATCTAAGAGCATCTATCCTATTTACGACTGAGTGTAGTTAGTTGGAGAAATCCGTTAACTCTACAACCATCTCCTCGGTATGCATCTTATGGCGCTCCTGCTCCTCTTCTTTGAGGTCATCGCGGATCTCGAGCTGTAACCACAACGATATCATCGCGTGCTGCAGTGAAAGTGACTGCAGTAGATCTACCCAGTGGAAGAACGTGCAATGCTAACATTCGTAGTTGCAACCCAAGAACCTGAGGTCGAAGTTCGTTCCCTCGAACACGACGTGGCGAAAGGGCGCCAGGGCGTAGTCGCACCAGAGATGGAGATCTGCATCAGTAACGATGTCATACCACCCCGCGCCTACCATCCGTGCCGGCACCTGAACCTAGGAAACATCGTCGATCAAGATGGGCAAAATAGAGAAAAACCCAAAAGGAGAGAACCCATAAGCTGAATTCAAGAAAATAACCTGAGACCATGAACTATGGCGTTGTCAACACCCGGATTTTTAATCCTAGATGCCTGTTATGCCATACATCACAATCCCAGGATTACCATTTTTGCGAGACATAACAGAATTGGTACCACAGTACATCATCCATTACAAACCATAATAAAGGTCTTACAAATAAAGGATCTCATGTTCCAGTCTTAATACAATCAAAGCAGCGGAAAGTAAACGTAGTAGGGATCCATCTTCAGGGTCACATGCAATGCTGACGATGGGAGATGATCCTAGTTGTCATAGACCTCCTACTGTCCATGTTCCTCGTAGTCCTCCTCATAGTATGGCAACGGGAATAGCTAGGAACAAAGCCATGAGTACTCTTTAAGTACTCGCAAACTATCACTAACAAGTAAAGTAGTTCTAGTAGGAATCTTAAGCTCTAGGTTTATTTGCAAAAAGCCAGATTTATTTCATATTGAGTTCAGAAGTAAAGAAACTAGTTTAATTTTCTACATCACCTAAGTGGGAACCTAGTTTTCATGTCCACAATCCTGTTGTGGTCAAGTCAAAGTCACAGTTCAATTCACAAGTGATTTTTTGAAAACATCTGACAATGGAACAGTATGGCCACTCCAACTGTCCATGACCGCGGACGCGGCAATTCGAATAGTTTGACACTCTGCAGAGGTGGTACACTTTTACCACAATATTTGATACATCCGTTAGGGATAACCCTGAATCATCATACTTAGTATGCGGATAATCAATCATAACCTTTCAATTACACACTCTAGCATAGGCACCTCCCCTATGAGCTTTGCCTCCTAGCCATGGCCATCTGCCATACTGGTCACTTCATAGGTGGACATTCATCACGAGGTAGCCTCAGCTCAACCTCTTCCGCAAGGGAACCCATACTAAGGCATATAAACTTCCAGTTAAGCCCTACCCAATTCAAGTATTGTGGTTGTACGGTAAAATTGGAATGGTATCGCATCCGAACCCAACCATCAGTTTTTATAAAGGGCCAAGGCTCATTCCTCAACATTTTCATCATCAACCATTGGTTTTCTCAACACATGTCAAAACATTTGAATAGAATGAACCATCATTCCAAGGTTTTCATAATCATTTTCACCAAGTATTCCCATCTAATGTGATCAACTTTTATGCTTAGCACTAGCCACTAAAGTTGAGGGTATTCACAAATGAGGGGTGCTAATCAAGTGTAGCTATCCAACTCTAGTTTTATGCCTTTTGATGACATCTAAGTATAACTACTTAGGCCTAGTTTTATACTCTTTATGGTATCTATCCTATTTTTCTAATACTCACAAAGCACTAACTAAAAGTAAAGAACTTTGTTAAAAGTAAAAGAATAAAGCTTGCAAGTAAAACTTGGGATTGGTATAATCAATGTTGCATAACCAAAGCATGCCTAATGCATCTTGCATAGGTTATATTGCCAAGATGGCTTGCATAGTTCTAGCTTGCCTTGTTATGAAACTTGCAAGTGTTAGCTTGCCTTGAGTAGTGTAGTGGTGGAAGTTCTCTTCTTCTTCTTCTTCTTCGTACCTCCTCCTCCTCGTAGTTCAGGTCGGTACTATCGTCTATAAATTAATATGAGGTACACAATCACCAAACAATAATTAACTACTTCTATTTGGGAGACAAAGGGTCACACTTGATGATCTAGCATCATCACAAACATCACATGAAATAATGACTTAGTCTTATTTATCTCATTTTAGAAAAGTAATTTCTACTCATTGAAAATACTTAAGATTTTATATTCTCTAATTAAAATATGGTATCATGTTGATACATGTCATCACCACATATTCAAATACTTGGGAATGTGATTTAAAGTGTTGGTCATATTTTATAAAGTTTAAAATTACTATTTAATACAATTAAAGTGACTAGGAATGCCTATATAGCATTCTTTTAGTCCAATATCTCTACATGTAAACCTAAATATTTTTACATATTCAGATAGATCTTGTGAAATGTGATTTTTGAGAGTTGGAATCAACTCCAAAGCATTTATTGTTGATTTTTGAAAAATGTTTGAAGTGGAAAAAGCCTATGTATTGTTATTTTTGGTATAGGTGATCTATAATTTCAAATGGTTTGAATCCAACGGGCTTGGATAGATATTTTGAATACCTTTCTAACAAAATTGGAATCATGCAATTTGGTTCAGTGAATCTCTTTGAATTGATTTTTGAATCTAGTTTTAACTAAAATGGAAAAATCAATTTGAATCGACGGGCTCTACGCGGGAAACTAATAGGGCCGGCCCAACTGCACTTCGCTGGCACATCGGGCTGCTGACAGAACGGTCAAACTGGTCAGCGACTAAACTAAACCGAAACGGTATCTTTCAATCTGGGCCGTGCGATTAGACTAGGATCTACGGCTATGGTTCTTCATCTCCGACGAACAGCTCCAGTGAGAAACGAACCCTAACGCGATGGTGGGGGTACGTGGGGGCTCACCTGGGCTCCAGCTAGACTTGGCGATGGGGGCGAACGATGTTGTAGATGACGGCGGTTCGAATGGTGGTCGTGGCGGCTCCTGGGTGGCTCCTAGCTCCGGTTCATCTTCTCCCCTACAGTGGCGGGCTCCGGTGAAATTCCAGCGATGTGGTGCTCGCCTTGCTCCGGGGAGAGGTATGATAGGTGTCTGAGAGAGAGGGGAGTGGAATGGTGTGGCAAATTGGAGCTGGGGTGGCCTCCATTTATACATCGGCAAGAGGGACAGAGCAGGATGGCTCGGGCTCGTCGGCAACGTCGATACAAGGGGATAGCGGCATGGCTGAGGGTAGGGGTCGACGTGGTGCTTCAGGGCGGTCGTCATGCGAGTGATGGCATGGAAAGGGGCGGTCGAGAATGGTCGAGGTCGGTCGGTGCTCTGTGCGGGAACAGCGGCGTTCGAGACGGCGCACAGTGGCTACGGTCCACGCGGTGGCAAACGGGTGTGTCTAGGGGGTAGTTGGTGTCACGTTGAGTGCGGGCACGGGTGGAGAGGGCAAGGCGCGATGTGTGTGCGAGTGTCAGCTGCGGCACTCTGGCGCGCTCTCGGCATGGCAGACAGAGAGGTGGGCGTGGTGATCACGGCTGGTCCACGGCTTGCCTACGGTCGAGGAGTGGACAGAGGGTGGCGATGTTGTGGGGCCTGTCTCCTGGACATCGTGGGAGAGGGCGGCGCGGTCTGTGGCGAGTGGTTCTTGGTCGACCAGCGTGACGTGCTTCGGGTGGTGCTGCACTGGCGCAAACGGCAAAGGGGGAAGTGTGTCACTGCAATGCTAGGTGCTGGGGGAGACCAGTGGAGAGATTTAAGGCACTAGTGGCGATTGATCACTTCTCAAAACAGTCGAAGTTAGGCAAGTGTTTTCTGTGTCTACCAGGTGCTCGACCAAATGATCGCATGAGTTTAAGATTTGAATTTTTTGCTGAATTTTCATGAGTGTTCTAAGTACTTGCTTGATAGTATAAGGTTTCTTGGAAAAGTCAAGGTGAATTGATTTGAGTGGTTTTTGAAAAATGGTGATCTATGCATATGAACTTGATTCAATTTTGCAATGTCCTTTGAATAGATTTGGAATTTGTTTCTCGTAGTTTGTAAAGTGGGCTTGGGTTCACTTTTACTTGGTCTAGCAAGGGGTGAAAAGAATTGGGAAAGTTTCTATTAGAAATATTTTACTAGGAACACTCAAAGTGGTCTAGTGGATAAGTTTGGCCAAAATGACCATTTGATCATATGATTCATATTTGAATTTCTGTTCTTTTGATTTTGTTTATAAATGGCCTAGATGATGTAGTATTCATATTTAAACCATTCTTTATTATTTGTAGCAATCTACCATGGCAATTTCACTCATTCATATACTAATGCAATTCACACATACACTCATATTAGATTTAATCAGAAAAGTTTTTGTTAACTCTAAACTTAGGGGATTTGAACTTGATAATCTTGATTAATATTTTTGGGGTGTTACAGGCGTACTTACCCTAACCCAGTTGCCTTGCGCATCAAGATCCCCCGTCGTTCGCCGGACCGGCATGACTGAATCCGCTGACATTGCTCGAAAAAAGAGCGCGCCTTGAAAGCCTAGCGTAGAGGCTTCATGGAGAAGGAAGAGGTAGGGGAGCCGATCCTCACATTCGCTGGCTACTACTTCATATTGGATTTAAATCGATCACTGATAACTAGGGCCCGTGCTAGAGAGCCTATCGGCCCCCAAACATGACTCACCTAGTTTGACTTGCATTGCATGGAGTACTTTTGGAAAACAGATCAAAACTCAATAAATAAATAAACCAAAGGCCCCCCTCTCTTTTTGGAAAAACCCATTACAAAACGGAGACGCTCACAAATGCATACACACACACTCACCTCTATGAATGCAGGTACGCACACCCTACACCTATGAGGAGTTCAGAAAGGCTGGATCTTGAGACTGATCCCGCAGGGCTTGAGCTTGACGAAGTCGCCATAGTCACCGCGCTATATATTGACGGGAACGTCGCCTCTCACTACCCTCATAACTATCCGTTAAAGTCAAGTGCCGAGGCTTCATGGATAAGTAAGTGCTAGGGTTCATAGCTCACATTCGCTAGCTACTATGGGATGTAATTGAACCACTAATAATGTGGCCCCCGGTAGTGAGCCCATAGACCCTAGAAACTAGTGACCATTACAATTACTTTGGGAAAACTAAGCAAAACTTAATATAAACGGAAGGCTCATCTCTCTATTTTTTGCAAAAATCCAGTACAAAACGCACATGCTCACAAATGCATACACACACTCACCCCTATGAACGCATGAACACACATCCTACCCCTATCAACACCTCCGAAAGATTGTGTCTTCAGACTGTCCCGTGGGGGGCTTGAGCTTGATGAAGGCACCATATGCACCTCGCTATCGACGGGAGCGTCGCCTCCTAGTACCCTCGTAACCATCCTTCAAAGCCGAGCGTCGAGGCTTCATCGAGAAGAAAGAGATAGAGGAGTCAAAGCTAACATTCGTTGGCTACTATAGGATATAACTAGACCACTAATAACAACGGGGCCCCACGGTAGTGAGCTCATAGGCCCTAGACATCAGAGCAAGCACGATGTAAAGTCTTAAACATATGTCTTAACGGTGGAGTAGGTAGTGCTAACAAAAAGATTCTTCAAGGTGATTCTAGTGCTAGACTTATGCCTAAGAGAATCAATTGGCACGAGGGCCCACTGGTAAGTGGATAACAATCTGTTTTTTCTTTTTAGCATGGTTGTGTGGACCCATTTCAGTTCTAAATGTTGGGGAAAAGTAGTTTTCATAGCTACTTCTAGACACTGCACACGCCCTTACTATACATAGCTTAGAAAATTACTAGCCTTGTCTAAGAAAATTGTAGGTTGCTTTGAAAGTTTTTCGAAAAAGCTTTTGGAGGTACCCATCGGGGGTCAATTAATATATCACAAAACACCAAGAGTTTTGACAATAGGTTTAACTTCTTGCTAAGATAGATTGTGCATCTTGACAATTTAACGAAATTAGGTCAAACTTGAGCTACAAGTAAGCGCGATATAGATTGCTTTTGAATTAAATATCGGATGTCTATAGGTGCGTCTTGTTGGAGTAAACAATTCCATCTGTATGTGTTTCCAACTATCTCAGGAAATAACATTCTCAATTTCTTGAGTGTGATGACGAGATTGTCCTTACCCATAAAGCACATCCGAAGAAAATGGATCTGAATGACACACGAGGCAATTTTTCAGACATATATTGTGACCAACATGTTGTACTTACGATTTCCCATGTTTTATGAGTTCTCAAACTTCCTAACTAACTTTTCCCACTTGATTGATTTTATGCTGATTTATCAAAATTATTAGGTAAAAATTGAACTACCACAAGTAAATTGTAGGTTGCTTTGAAAGTTTGACGAAAGATCTCTCTTGGAGGTACCCATATATCGGGGGGAGGGTGTCAATTAATATATGGGGAACCACGAGAGTTTTGATGATATATAAGTAGGGTTCAACTTCTTTCTAAGATTTTGCATCTTGACAATTTAACAAAATTAAGTCAGAATTGAGCTACAAATAAGCGCGATAGATTGCTCTTGAATTAAATGTCTTTTCAGAGGTAGATGGGTGCATCTTTTTGTAGTAAACAATGTCATCAGTGTGAGTTTTCAGCTATCGGGAAAGAACATTCTCAATTTTCCGAGTGATGTCATGATCATTCTCTCCCGTAAAGGAAGTCCGAAGAATATTGATCTAAATAAATGCCACAAGCCAAAGTTTTCACACTCAGACACACACACACACACACACATATATATATATATGCTAGTAAAAGGCACGTGCGTATATACTTTATGAAATGTGATTTAACGAACATTAAGTTGTTATTAACCAATAGTCTTGTTAGAGAAAAAGGCATACATTAAGTATATTAATAATAAGTATCTACACATATTGAGAATACAACCTACTGCGCTATCAATTTTTTTGTCGGGGGGGGGGGGGGGGTAGGGGGCCATGATTAGTGCTATGGATCCAATTCAAAACTTCCTACCTAACTCCGCCCACTTGAATGAATTTATGTCGATTTATCGAAAATAGGTCAAATTTGAACTAGTATAAGTAAATTTTAGGTTACTGTGAAAGTTCTAGAAAAAACTTTTGGAAGTACCCATCGGGGGTCACAATTAATATATGAGGAAACATCCAACGGGAGTTTTGATGACAAGTTGGATCAAGACTCGCAAATCCAAACATTTTGCTAACTGTTGGATCTTCTTTTCCATTCTTAGAATCTAGAAAGATTCTACTAATAGTCTTAATGCGAACAATGTACGCTAGTATGCGCAAACCTCAGAACACACACTTCATTGCTCAGTTTTAGGGTCCTTGTGCTAAATGCATGGACTTGGATGCAATTTTCATTTTTATGAGATCCTTGATATGTAACTTGTAATTCCACCCTCCGTGTTAACTCTCAAGCACCTCGCTCCTACGAGACCTACTATTAGATCGGCCATTATTCACATTACTTATTATCTTATCTTTATCTTGTCTTATCTCTTATGTATAATACCATACCACTTCATATAGTCTATGGATTAACTTTGAAACATTGACCATTGGATCAAGACTAGCAAATCCAATCATTCCTAATCGTTGGATCTTCTTTTCCATTCTTAGCATCTAGAAAGATTCTACTAATAGTCTTAAGCATGATGAACACTAGTATGCGCAAACTTCAAAACACACTTTACTTCATTACTCGGTTTCAGGGTCCTTGTGCTAAATGCATGGACTTGGATGCAATTTTCATTTTTTATGAGGTCCTTGATATGTAACTTGTAATTCTACCCACCGTGTTAACTCTCAAGCACCTTGCTCCTACGAGACCTACCATTAGATCGGCCATTATTCGCAGTACTTCTTATCTTATCTTTATCTTGTCTTATCTCTTACGTGTAATACCATACCACTTCGTATAGTGTAAGGATTAACTTTGAAACATTGACCATTAGATCAAGACTGGCAAATCCAAACATTGCTAACCGTTGGATCTTATTTTCCATTCTTAGCATCTAGAAAGATTCTACTGATAGTCTTGGGCACGATGAACACTAGTATGCGCAAACTTCAAACAGACAATACTTCATTACTCGGTTTCAGGGTCCTTATGCTAAATGCATGGACTTGGATGCAGTTTTCTTTTTTATGAGGTCCTTGATGTAACTTGTACTTCCACCGACCGCTCGAGCACCTCGCTCTTATGAGACCTACCATTAGATCGTCCATTCGTAGTACTTCTTATCTTATCTTTATCTTGTCTCTTATCTCTTACAATACCATATATACCACCACTACATAGTGTAGGGATTAACTTATTTGAAAATTGACCGTTGGATCAAGACTGGCAAATCCAAACATTGCTAACCGTTGGATCTTGTTTTCCATTCTTAGGATCTATAAAGATTCTACTAATAGTATTTAGCATGATGAACACTAGTATGCGCAAACCTCAAAACACACAGTACTTCATTACTCGCTTTTAGGGTCCTTGAGCTAAATGCATGCACTTGAATGCAATTTTCATTTTTATGAGGTCCTTAATGTAACTTGTACTTCCACCGACCGTTTTAACTCTCAAGCACCTCGCTCTTATGAGATCTACCATTATATCGGCGATTCATAGTACTTCTTATCTTATCTTTTATCTTGTCTCTTATCTCTTACAATACCATACCACTACATAGTGTAGGGATTAACTTTGAACATATTAACCATTGGATCAAGACTGGCAAATCCAAACATTGATAACCATTGGATCTTTTTTCCATTCTGAGCATCTAGAAAGATTCTATTGATAGTCTTTAGCACGATGAAATCTAGTATGCGCAAACCTAAAAACACATAGTACTTCATTGATCGGTTTCAAGATCCTTGTGCTAAAATATATGGACTTGGATGCAATTTTCATTTTTACGAGGTTCTTGATGTAACTTCTACTTCCACCGACCGTGTTAACTCTCAATCACCTGGCTCCTATGAGACCTACCATTAGATCGTCCAGTCACAGTACTTCTTATCTTATCTTTATCTTGTCTCTTATATCTTACAATACCATGCATACCACCACTACATAGTGTTGGGATTAACTTATTTGAACATTGATCGTTGGATCAAGATTGGCAAATCCAAACATTGCTAACTATTGGATCTTCTTTTCCATTCTTAGTATCTAGAAAGATTCTACTGATAGTCTTTAGCATGATGAACACTAGTATGCGCAAACCTCAAAACACATATGCACAACACCTACCATTAGAGTGGCCATTCACAGTACTTCTTATCTTATCTTTATCGTGTCTCTTATCTCTTATAATACCATACCACTACATATATTGTAGGGATTAACTTTGAACATTAACCGTTGGATCAAGACTGGCAAATCCAAACATTGCTAACCATTGGATCTTCTTTTCCATTCTAGCATCTAGAAGATTCTATTGATAGTCTTCAACATAATGAATGCAGTGCACAAACCTCAAAACACACTTCTGCATCATACTAGAATCTTCTCCCTCATAGCTAATAATCGTTGACTTCTACATGATCTTATCTTATCGTATCTTATCTTATCTTACCACTATATAGTGTATGAATAACTTTGAATGTTGACCGTTGGATCAAGATTCGTGAATCCCAGCATTTCTAGCCGTTGGATCTTCTTTTCCGTTCTAGCATCTAGAAGATTCTTTTGATAGTCTTTGGCATAATGAATGCTATGCACAAACCTCAAAACACACTTCTCCATCATACTAGAATCTTCTCCCTTGTTTCCCTACACCATGTTATAAAAAAATCATGTGTTAGGTAGCTAATAATCTTTGACTTCTACATGATGATACAAAGTACAAGGACCGAATATACACCCATAATTTATAGATGTTGACCAAATTTATAATTTATTGTGATTTAGCAATTATAACATTATATAGTGAGGATATGTCATACGTCTACTATATGAGTCTCACGTGCAAGGCATGGGCAACTTTCTAGTCTCTACTACTATAATGGAGTAGTTTTGAATTTGATCCATAGCACCAATACTGACCGTTGGGATGTTATATCCAATGGTTCATGGCAGCTGGATTCATGTTGAATAGTACCTAGAGCAAACTCCACCATGTTCTAGAACCATCCTGTCACCACCTCTAAAATTTCATATCACAGTAGGTTGTATTCTCAATATGTGTAGATATTTATTATTAATATACTTACTTTATGAATTTTGGGGGTCATGACATGATGGTTCTAGAACATGGTGGAGTTTGCTCTAGGTCTGTACTATTCAACACGAATCTAGCTTCTCTGAACCATTGGATCTAACAGCCCAACGGTCAGGATAGGTGCTATGGATCCAATTTAAAACTGCTACATTATAGTATTAGAGATTAGAGAGATCTTACCACTATATAGTGTACGAAAAACTTCGAATATTGACAGTTGGATCAAGACTCACAAATCCCACCATTTCTAGCCGTTGGATCTTCTTTTCCATTCTAGCATCTAGAAGATTTTATTGATAGTCTTCAGCATAATGAATGCTATGCACAAACCTCAAAACACACGTCTCCATCATACTAGAATCTTCTCCCTTGTAGCTAATAATAATTGACTTCTACATGATCTTATATTATCTTATCTTACCACTATATAGTGTACGAATAACTTTGGCCGTTGGATCAAGATTCGTGAATCCTAGTATTTCTAGCCGATGGATCTTCTTTTCCATTCTAGCATCTAGAAGATTCTATTGATAGTCTCGGCATAATGAATGTTATGCATAAACCTCAAAACACACTTCTCCATCATACTAGAATCTTCTCCCTTGTTTCTCTAGACCATGTTATCAAAAAGATTATGTGTTAGGTAGCGAATAATCATTGACTTCTACATGATGATACAAAGTACAAGGACCAAATATACACCCATACTTTATAGATGTTCATCAAATTTATAATTTTTTGTGCTTTATCAATTATAATTTTATATAGTGATGATATATCATACGTCTACTATCTGAGTCTCATATGCAAGGCACGTGCAACTTACTAGTTTATACAATGCGGGAGTAGTATATTTCTTTGCTTAGACATATGGTCACCTCTGTCCACACGTTGTACATGCTGAGAGAATAAAAGGTTGGCAGGGGAAGAGGGCAGCAGCTAAGAGAAGTTGAAGCTGGTTCCATGTCAGGAAAAGTTATGATGGGTTTGTGACACGAGGTACTCCCGCGGCCTTAAAGTGTACACTCTACTAATAGTAAATTTCAGGACCTATGCATGCAAAAAAAATTGTGTCTTTTCTCTCACCTTCGCTATGCTCCATCTCTCCTCCTGATGTCTACGCACGATTCTATTCTTGTAGACAGTGTTGGGCCTCCAAGTGCAGAGGTTTGTATAACAGCATCAAGTTTCCCTTAAGTGGATCACCCAAGGTTTATCGGACTCAGGGAGGAAGTGGTCAAAAGTATCCCTCTCAAGCAACCCTACAATCAAGATACAAGATGTATCTTGTGTGCCCAACACACCCAATATAGTTGTCAGGTGTATAGGTGCACTAGATAGGCGAAGAGATAGTGAAATACAAGTAATATGGATGATTATAAGTGGTAATTGCAATCTGAAATAAGAGTGGCAGCAAGCAAACATGTAACAGGACTGATTGTAAACTGTGTTTCAATGCTTAGAAACAAGGCCTATGGATCATACTTTCACTAGTGGACACTCTCATATAAATATATTCTCTTCATGATGCTACCCTGAACTACTCTCTGGTTGGACGATGTAGGGCTATAACAGCACACCTTAAAGTTCGCATTCCCCATCTAGATAACCCCTCACTATCATCTTGAGCGCTAGATGGTTCCAACAAACACCACAATCTCATAGAGACTTCCAGCTCAAATTATACTCATGATAAGTATTTCTGTAACCTTAGCATAAGTGCCACACGGTGTGCACATTATCAACTTCACACATGTGGGGATAAGCAAAGATTAATTAAAACACTTGAGTAGAAGAATAGATCAATAGATTACAAAGCTCATGATCTCATAAGATCACGCATATAGAGAGAGATGAACACATAGCTACCGGTAGAGCCCTTAGCCTCGAGAGAGAACTACTCCCTCCTCAACATGGGAGTCAGCAACGGCAATGGAGATGGTGGTGGAGTTGATGGAGATTGCTCTGGGGGCACTTACCTTTCGCGGCAGGGTGCCGGATAGAGACTTCTGTCCCCCGAATCTCCTCTTCGGTGGCGGTGGCGCTGTGGAACTTTTCGTGGAATTCTGATCTGGTCCCTAGGGTTTTCATCTCGGGGGTAATATATAGGCAAAGAGGCGATGCCAGAGGTGGGCCAGGGTGGCCACACCACCTGTTGGCATGGCCAGGGGGACCCACTCCTCCTTCTAGCCTCCTTCGTCTTCTAGAAAAATAGGAATTTTGGCATTTGTTTCGTCCAATTCCGAGAATATTTCTTTACTAGCTTTTCTGAAACCAAAAACAGTAGAAAACAGGCAACTAGCACTGCAGCATCTTGTCAATAGGTTAGTTCAAGAATATGTATAAAAATGCCTCAAAGTGTAGACAAAAGATAAGATAGTTGATACAAAACAAGCATGTAGCATCAAAAATTATAGATACATTTACGACGTATCAAGCATCCCCAAGCTTAACTCCTGCTCGTCCTCGAGTAGGTAAGTGATAAAAAGAATAACTTTTGAGGTGACATGCAGCATCACAATGTTGATCAAGGTATTTGTAGATCATTGATGGTTGGGATCAAAGTACTCTAAACATGAGCATGAAAGATAGAGTTCTAATAATAAGACATAGAAACTATGTTGTAACATGAAAATGTACAAACAAAAGATCATGAATAACAATGCATTTAAAAGACGTTTGTTTGTTTCACATATCAAAAACATAATAATAGTGGTATTCAGCTTGTCCTTCATGGATTAGTAAAACATAAAGGCATAGGACACCTTCAAAGTTCATAAGGGTGACTAGATACAAATAATTTAAGAGCAAGCAATACCAAAATTATGAATCAATCAATAAGTTTTGGGATAATGCGCACTGAACTAAGAATGACAACTATGCTCTCTTAATTGGTGCATAAAGATAGAAGATGGAGACTCAACATAAAAAGATAAAAAGAAAGCCCTTCACATAAGGAAGCAGGGATTTCAAGTTTCATAAAGAGCTTCCAAAAATTATGGTACTTATTAGCTTTCAGCTCTCATTGCCCCTATCCTAAGCATCTTGAGGGGATTAAGGTTAAAGTGACACAAATATGAGGATATGCGTGACAAGTTATAAGTTGAAAATCTCATGCCCCTTGCTTACGAGTACCGAACCTCATGCTACTCAACTTTAGTCACAAGTAAGTTCTTGTCATTGTAAGTACATGTGTATCATGGAGAACTGCCAACTGGGTACCCCTTGCCCCATGAGACATGAGCTTTCCCATATCAAAATGACAAGGAAACATACAATGAGCATCTCAGCAATCTTTTTATTTGCTATTTGCATATTTTTTATTGAGGCTGCTTTACAAAATGCTCACTATGGTTATGCTGCAAGTTTCCACCATGATTAGGCATGGCTTAGGCTAGCCACCCAAGCATTTCTCTAACACACATACAAACTCCATGAGCTTACAAACTCCCCTTCTATTTCACACCGTCGGGATCCATAATCAAAAGAACATGATATCAACTGAATAATAAGTGCAATTTTGAAAACGTTCCTCATGGTAACATGGTTCAGCTAATTCACAAATTATAAAGTGCAAGAATATAAGCAACATAGATGGACACAATGGTTCAAGTTTATTAAGTGCAAGAAAATAAAGTGTGCCATCAAGTTTGTGAGAGCTTTAATCTCTAATTTTCACATAACAAAAGTTTAATTTGGAAGATAGATAAAAACATGAATATACTTGGAATGGTGAAACACACCATGCAAAGGAATTTATAGTGGACTCTTTGGAATAACTTGGTTTTCTTGGAGGTTGGTTGCATGAGCTGAACTCATACGTGGTACAGGTAGAGGCTAGCAAAAAGCTGGGAGCGACCAACTAAGAGAGCAATAATGGCCATAATCATGCAAAGAGACAAAACATTATTAATTAAAGGATAAAGTGATATTTCAAGTCAAAAACTAAATGATCATAGAGGCAAAGGTGACTGGTTCATAGTCTTAACATGGTGTAAGCATGTGCCAAGTCAACCCAAATAAAGCATCAAAGGAGAATACCACAATATTATGCTTTTGTATGCTAAAAAGTGCATAATTCTTTCAAGGCACATTAGGCAATCTCAATTGTTTGAAACAAGTCATGCTACAACAATAATCACTAAGCATATGGTCAAAGCATCATCTAGAATGACATGATAAAGTCTAAGTCACAGTCAAAACAAGCTTTCTTTTGTACCACTATAAGCATGAAACTTCCTACTCTTTTCCAACACCAATCGACTTATTTGAAACAACTCTCAAAGATAATAATCAATAAAGACCAGAGAGCATGTCTCACCCATCTACAGAGAAGAACTAAAATTTTCGAAGCGAAAACAATAAGAAAACTAAAGCTAAACACAGTGCTAGCAAAGGAGAACACTCACAGAACAATAAGAGTGAAAAATAGAGTGTTCTAGGCAACGAATAACAGGGTGTGTCTCTCTCCAAAAGAAGTGTGTTAGGATCCAACCAACATATTGCGGCAAAGAAAGAAAAATAAAACTAAAAACAAAGATACTCCAAGAACAACACATAGTGCATAAGGTAATAAAGATAAAGTGTCTTGAAGAAGACCTGAGATTGTTGATGAAGAAGGGGATGCCTTGGGCATCCCCAAGATTTGGCACTTGTACTTCTTGAATATTTTTTGGGGTGACATGGGTGGCATCCCCAATCTTGAGCTTTTCTCCATACTTCATCTCATCACATTATTCTTCCCCTACACTTGAAAACTTCCTTCATACAGAACTTCACATAATCTTCATTAGCAACATTAGTGTATTCAAAATAATAATCCTTTGGGTTCAGTTTCAACACAAGTAAAACTTCCATTAAAACACAAGATACTGCAGCAATTCCTTCTAAAATCTCAAGTGATCAAAGAGAACTAAAAAAAAACGATTAAGAGGCAAATGCAAATAATGCCAGAAATCTGTCAAAACAGACCAGCAGGTAAAGACTGATTTTTTCGAAAATCTTCTATTGCTCAAACAGAAAAGTGCAAAACTAACTAAAGTTGGGTAATAACCTAGGGCATAAGCACAAAACATTACAGCTCAATCCGTCGTACTGAGATTTTTCACGATTTTTTATAGTGACACATAGAAATCTGTTTCAGGACAGCAACTTCCCCATATCTTTCTTCCTTCTCATTAGAGGTTATTCTTGGCACAAAAACCAAACAAAAAGGATAAGGAGAGATTATTACAGAGGCAATAACTTCCAAGACTCAAGAAAACAAAAATAAACTAAAAGAAAAAATATAATGTGTTGTCTCCCAAAAGCTATTTCTTTATAGTCATTAAGATACGCATGATAATTTCGATGATGCTCATATAAGAAATATTAATTGAAGTAAAAGAGAGCATCAATAAGCAGATATGGAACAAATTTAAGTATGACCCACTTCCTATGAAAAAAATCTTGTAAAGAAACAAGTCATGAAATCACAAAGCAACAAGCATAGGAAAGCAAAACAAGTGCAACTTCAAAATTTTCAACATAAAGAGGGAAAACTTAATATTGTTGAGATACATAAAACCATGTTTCCCTCTCTCATAATAACTTTTAGTAGCATCATGAATAAAATTAACAATATAAATATCACATAAAACATTCTTATCATGAGCCACATGCATAAAATAATTATTACTCTCCCTATAAGCATAATCATTCTTATTAATCATAGTGGGAGAAAATTCAACAAAATAGTTATCATTATTATTCTCATCACCATATTCATCAAATATAGGAGGAATATTATAATCATAATTAATTTTCTCCTCAATAGTAGGTGGACTGATAATATCATATTCATCATTGTAATCATCATATATTGGCGGTATAGTATCATCAAAGTAAAAAATTTCCTCCGTGCTTGGGGGACTAAAAATATCATGCTCATCAAAACCAGCTTCCCCAAGCTTAGACTTTTCCATAGCATTAGCAATAATGGTGTTCAAAGAATTCATACTAATAACATTGCTATTAGCATGCAAATAAAGTTCCATTGGTTTTTTAATTTTCTCTTCAAACACTTCATGTCCTAACTCAAGATAAATACTATAAAGCTCCCTAATTTTTGTTGTTGTTTTCCATTGAGCCTAACTAGTGAAAATAAAAAGAGGAAACAAAAAGATATAATTGCAGAATCTAAAGAAATAACTTTGAGCACTCAAACACCAGCAACAATACTAGAAGATAGCTTAGTAGCCAGAGGATGCGAGTACCTTTTACCTTACCTCCCCGGCAACGATGCGAGAAAATAGCTTGATGTATACGCACACTTCTATTCTTGTAGACAGTGTTGGGCCTCCAAGTGTAGAGGTTTGTAGAATAGCAGTAAGTTTCCCTTAAGTGGATCTCCCAAGGTTTATCAAACTCAGGGAGGAAGTGGTCAAATGTATCCCTCTCAAGCATCCCTGCAATCAAGATACAAGATGTCTCTTGTGACCCCAACACACCCAATACACTTGTCAGGTGTATAGGTGCAATAGTTTGGTGAAGAGATAGTGAAATACAAGTAATATGGATGATTATAAGTGGTAATTGCAATATGAAATAAGAGTGGCAGCAAGCAAACATGTAACATGAATGATTGAAAACGGTGTTTCAGTGCTTAGAAACAAGGCCTAGGGATCATACTTTCATTAATGGACACTCTCATATAAATATCTTCTCTTCATATTGCTACCCTGAACTACTCTTTGGTTGGACGATGTAGGGCTATAACATCACACCTTAAAGTTCGCATTCCCCATCTAGATAACCCCTCACTGTCAGCTTGAGCGCTTGATGGTTCCAACAAACACCACAATCTCATAAAGACATCCAACTCAAATTATACTCATGATAAGTATTTATGTAACCTTAGCCTAAGTGCCACACAGTGTGCACACTGTCAACTTCACACACATGGGGATAAGCAGAGATTAATTAAAGCACTTGAGTAGTAGAATAGATCTATAGATTACAAAGGTCATGATCTCATAAGATCACGCATAGAGAGAGATGCACAGATAGCTACCGGTAGAGCCCTTAGCCCCGAGAGAGATCTACTCCCTCCTCATCATGGGAGTCAGCAACGATGATGGAGATGGCGGTGGAGTCGATGGAGATGGCTCCGGGGGCACTTCCCTATCCCGTCAGCGTGTAGGGATAGAGACTTCTGTCCCCTGAATCTCCTCTTTGGTGGTGGCGGCACTGCAGAACTTTTCGTGGAATTCTGATCTGGTCCCTATGGTTTTCATCTCGGGGGGAATATATAGGCAAAGAGGCGATGCCAGAAGTGGGCCAGGGTGGCCACACCACCTGGTTGCGTGGCCAGGGGGACCCATGCCAGGGGGTGGTGTGGGCCCCCTATGGCCCATCTCCACTCCTCCTTCTAGCCTCCTTCGTATTCTAGAAAAATAGGAATTTCGGCTTTTGTTTCGTCCAATTCCGAGAATATTTCTTTACTAGCTTTTCTAAAACCAAAAATAGCAGTAACAGGCAACTAGCACCGCGGCACCTTGTCAATACGTTAGTTTCAGAAAATGTATAAAAATGCCTCAAAGTTTAGACAAAACATAAGATAGTTGATACAAAACAAGCATGGAGCATAAAAAATTATAGATACGTTTACAACATATCACATCCCCTTTCCCCTTGCGCACCGGCCTAGCTGATCTCTCTCCCCTCGTCCATAGCATGGATGTGCGCACGTGTGCCTTGGTACGGCGGCTCTGTGTCTCTAGCGTGTTCGGCAGCCGCGCGTTGGTGTGGAGTAGGGACGAGGAGTAGTAGTACATAGGAAGGAAACCATTTTGGTCCTTGGTGGCACAAAAATTTAAAATTTTCTGGTTGTCAAAATTTTCACTTGCTTCCCAAACATCGAGAGGGAAGGTTATTCAAAAGATCGGCCAAACATCAGGAGGGAAGGCAATTTTGAATGCGTTGTGAAAATGCTCACATTGAATAAACGAAAGACAAAAAAAAGTTTTACTCATGAGCTCCTATCATGTCTTGTGCACCACGTGCCATGAAAACTGTAATGATGGGATTAGATAAGTTTTGAAAAAATAGCTTCACGATATTGTCCTACCATGTGTATGGACATTATCAGGTTTATTTTAACCCGAACGACCAAGGTCATCAAGGCCATATTGACATCATAGTTTACAGTTTGATAGAGTTCCCATGATAGTTTGGTACATGGGTGCATCTTGGTGTAGTAAGCATTGTTGCACGTGGGAGTTTCCAACAATTAGGAAAAAAGAAATTCAATTTTCCCAGTGAGGATGGTGATGTTTTTTTGTGAAGAAAGTCTAAATAATATGGTTCAGAATGCCACAAGCCAATGGTTTCACACATACTGTAGTTGATCATGGTTCCTATCTAATTTCGTCATAAAAGTTACATATTAGATGGGTTCATGACACGCGGTACTAGTACACATACTACTAGTAGATTTTCTCTCTCCTTCGCCCCCCTCTCACCATCCATCCTCTATCCTCTCCATTTCTCCTTCCTTCCTGTGTAAGCTTTCATGTAATGATTATACTTCTAGTCTGAGATGCAGCGGTGCAAAAAAAGTTAAGGCCCGCACCATATCACCATCAATCAAGTTCGGTGATGCAACTTTGTGAAGAGTATACATATACTAGTAGTACTATAGCTAGATAAGCATGTACTACTAGAGACACTTCATTTTTAGCGGAGGAAGTAAGAGACATCAAGTAATTCAGCAGGATCTGCATGATTCCCTTCATTTTTGGATAAAGCAGGGCGCCTCCTGAATTCTCTGGGCCAAGAAAAATCAAGAACCCACAAGTCTTGTATAATCCTTTTTTTGTTGATGGGACGAGTCTGGTACAATTTATTTATGATATTTTGGGATAGTTTTCAGGGTATTAACACAAGTAAGACTATAAATAGAAATTATAAATAACAACAGTACGCACCCCTCCTTTCACCCAAAACACCCAACCTAACGTTGCTTAGAACTCGACCTCTCTCTATTTCCTTCCAAAATGTCATATGACAACTCTCTCCAGAACACGTCGATTGACCTGACAAATGGGAAACGCCGCAAAACTCCGCCTGGAAGCCCAGACACAGTCGACGGGCCATGGCTGCTGCCGCTATCTGACTCCTCTGATGAAAAGATAGCCACTGGCAGCACTTTTTCAAAGGGACACCACCACCAATGTCGAGCGACTCTGATAAGACGTAAGATGAGACTGAGGTAGAGGAGGAGTCTGAGGTCAACCTGGAGGAGGAGGCCGAAGATGACGATAGGGAGGAGGCCGAGGTCGACGATAGGGAGGAGTCCGAGGACGACGACGAGGAGGTCTCTTCCCCCTACCCCCCCAAAGAAGCGTGCCTAGGTGCAAAATTAAATGGCATCCTGAGAAGAGGCGGGCAGTGTACTATATCTCGTTCTAGGAAGCATCTTGGCTTTGGTAAATAATGTTGTCAATGAGTGTTCCAAACTTTTAGGAAAATGCTTTCCAATTTTAAAGTGATAGGATATGTTTTTAGTAATTATGTACGTCCGGATAATTTGGCTTAGAGTGCACTCACTGTATTCTAGCAAAATATAAATAATTCCACCGCATGTTAGTACTATATGAAAATACTTATTTTGATGTGTGTAATGGTACATAGTTTTTTAGGGAGGGAGGGGGTCTGATGATACATAGTTGAAACTTAAATGGTGTCCTCTTATATTTGTTCTTGTTTGGATGAAAACTACAAACATGGATTTGGAAAACTTTCGAAAAACTTGCTACACAATATGGTCACAACCATGTATGAACATCATTCAAAGTTTAAGCCAAGTTACGAATGTCAATATCATATCTGCATCACTCGTCTCGTTTATTGGGATAAATTAAAGAAAAGTAAAGAAAACAATAAAAAAAGTAAAGCACTTATGTATGGTGTCCTCTTCCGTAAATGATAACCATGAATTTTGACAAGGTTTAAAAACACTTCTTCACAATATGACCAGCGATGTGTTAACATACTTGGGTTTCAAGTTAAATAATGAGAAAGGTTGTGTCCATTTCTGGTAGAATGAGTGCATCTTGGCATGGCATACTAATGTTGTTAATTGGAATTTTCAACTTTTAAGTATAGAATTTTGTTAATTTTAGAAGTTCCATATATAATTATTTTTTAAAGAAAAGGCAAAGAGTATGGCTCCGAATGCCACAACACACTAAATTTCACACAAAATAGAGTATGTTTCATGGTTAACAAGTTTCATGAATTTTAAGGCCTTCTAACTAATTTTGCATAATTAAATGACATTTTGTCAATAAAACCAAAGTAGGTAAAATTTGAACTACAAGTGCGTGATAGATTGCTTGTAAATTTGACAGAATTTCATATATACTAATTATTGCACCCACGCAGTCATACTGAAAACAGACTATTGTTTTGAAAGATATAACTTCTTTGTCTGAATTTTCATGCTGACACATCTAACCATGTTTCAAAAAAGTGAAAGAAAATAAGGAAACATGGAAAGAATGACCAAGGTCGTGTCCATATTATACAACAGTACTCCAAAAAAGGGGAGTAGAACCCCGGCCTATGCATTGGTTCATGCACACAGTCTTTTAGTAGTATTAAAAATTCATACGTTTAAAAGCAATAAAGACGGCATTGTTAAAGTTTCAATACAAGGGACCTGTGCACCTTCACCGGTCCTCAACAATTCACCTTTCTTCCTCTTCTTCCCCTTGCTCCTTTATGAATTTGCAGCTATGGCTCCAAAGATCGGAGATCCCCATGGGAATAAGAAGAAGACCTAGGTGGCGGCGACAAAGGCCGTGGAGAAAAAGAAGACATGTCGCCGGCTTCTGAATCCTGCTCTGGACACTCCATGTTGCAGTATCGCACCAGGCAACCGCGGGAAGAAGCAGGTGTCAAGGTTCGTCAAGGCCGGCTGCATTTCCCTGCGGCCCGATCGGGCGCTACCTCAAGGAGGGTTGGTACTCCTAGCGCATAGGCTTCGGGGCTCCCGTCTACCTCGCGGCCGTTCTCGAGTACCTCACTACCGCGAAGGATAACAAGAAGATCCGGATCATCCTGAGGCATGTGATGCTCGGCGTCATGTGCGACAAGGAGCTCAACAAGCTACTAGCCGGCGTTACCATCGTGCACAACGGCATGCTGCCCAACATCCACGAGTCCCTGCTTGGCGATGGTACCATGGAGGACAAAGCCAAGTTACCCGTGGAGGATGCTGCCAAGTCGCCCGAGAAGACTGCGGAGTCCCCCTAGAAGTCGTTAAGTTTTACTACTACTCCGTATGAGTTTGGGTTTGCTCTGTTTGCATTTTGGTTAATCATCAGTGTCAATGTAATATTCAGATCTGTGATGCTAAGAAAAAGCTTGTGAGGGTTCTCAAAAAAAATGTTGTTTTCCTAATCTTATCCTATACTCCAATTATTTAATATTACTCAGCATATTAGGTTTAGTCAAAGTCAAACGTTACAAAGTTTGACCAACTATATACAGTATTAAATAGTATACTCATTAAAAAAATCAATATACAGTAAACAATGTCGTCCGTGTGAGTTTCGAACTATCAGGAAAGAACATTCAATTCTCAATTTTCTGAGAGATGAGAAGCGAGGTTGTTCTTTCTCATAAAGAAAGTCCGAAGAATATGGATCTAAATGCCACAATCCCGGGTTTTTAGACATATATAGTGGACCAACATGTTGTACTGACGATACCCTTGTTTTATGTGCTTTCAAACTTCCTATCTAACTCTGCCAACATGAATGACTTTATCCCGATTTATCGAAATTATATTAGGTTGAATTTGAACTATAAGTAAATTGTAGGTTGCCTTGAAAGTTTTATGAAAAAGCTTTTGGAGGTACCTTTTGGGGGAGGGGTGTTGGGGATATACTTTCCGGGTATCCTTAGTATACCTCACTGACCAGGGTGGGCCACTTCGGGTTAGAGCTTTGCTTCACGGGCGGCCAAGTCAGAGAGAAGAGATGGAGTCCAGTAGGGCTACGGGAAGGCCCAAAAGATTTACCGACATAGGCCCATAGTGTTACTTGTAGTTCAAGATGTACTGTGTAACCGACTCTTAGTCGTAGCCAGATAGATCTCTCATGTAAACCCTAGGCCGGATATCTATATAAGCCATCCTAGGGACAGCATTTAGGGCACCCTCACAATAGTCTACAATCTCAACTCGCACATTGTCACATCCCAAAATTTTCCAAATTTTGAAATGTGAAGATTTTAAACAAAATAAAGAACCAAGTTCTTTGAAATTCAAAAGGAATAAAAAACTTTTGGAACATTTAAATATAATGCCTCCAAAACCCAAGCCAAACAAAATGATTTTTTTGTTTGTGAAGTGGTGTGCATGTTTTAAAATCCCAAATCATGAAGCATGCATGAGAATCTTGACTTGGTTGCATTTTTTAAAAAAACCTAAGAGAAGTGAAAAATATCTCAAACCCTAAAACTCTAATTATTTGTTAAGACTAAGAACAACACAATATTATGGATATACTCCATATTTATATTAAACAAAAGAACTCCTATGAGAGATAAAAAGATAAAGGGCAAACCAATAAAACAATAGAAATTGGTTTCATCCAATTTGGAGCCATGGATAAAAAGATATGAATTATTTTGAGAATAGAATTAAGAAAGGCAATATTAACTATTAAATCCAAAGTGAATAAATTTGATTAGAAAAATTTGGGTTGGAAAGTAAATGAGTTCTATAATGCCCTAAAAACCTAATTTGAGTTTTACAAATTTTTAGAAATTTGTTTGATTCAAATTGCATCATTAAATCAAAAATTATTTAAGAAAACATAAAAAGAAAAAGAAAAAGTGTAAGAGGAAAAAAAACAGCAGTAGCAGCTCGGCCCAAACCCTAGCCCACTAAGCCCACCCGGCACTCCCCGTTCCCCCTCTTTTTCTCACCGTTTTCCCCTTTACCCCCTCTCGCTGACACCGCGGTCCCACCTCCACGTAACCTCCACCTCACCGTCTTCCACCGCGGGACGAACGGGCCGTCTCCCTCCTCTGCCGTTTCTGTGTCGATTCAGTTCGAGCAAATTCGCGTAAATGCTGGAGTAATTCTCCACTCCGACCCCTGCCCCTTAAACCCCATTCCCTCCCCTCCGTTTCGCCTCAGACCCCACCACCCGAGAGCCCCTAGGCTGCTCGAAATCGAGCTCAAACCACCGTGGCCACCGACGAGCTCCGGAGAATATTCCGGCGAGAACTCACTGCCCCGCACCCTCCCCTCTGTCCTGTTAGCTTCGCCATGCTCTGGCACACCTACTGACAATTCCCGTGTTTTTTATGTGCCCTAGGTCGTCGCCACGGTCACCATCGGCGTCACCCACTGCCGCCGCCGTTCACCGGCGATTTCTGGCGAGATGCAGGTTCCCACCGCCCTCTTTTGGTTACGGCCAACTTCTACACGACCAGGCACACCTCGCTAACCTATTGCCTTGTCTACTCGAGCCCCAGGTCGACGACACCGTCTCGGAGACACGAGCTCCGCCGTCGGCAGAACTCTGGCGAGGAATCCCCGGCGAATCTGAGCGCCCCTTCATTGACCGCGACCATCCCCGAGACCACCTCGACCGCGGAGATTGCTAGTAATAGTCCACGGTCTCCCTGCCCCTCTAGAACCACCGGAACGCCACCCACCCGACGAACCGCCGCCGCGCGCCGTCGCGAGCGCCGCCAGTCCATGGTCGACGCGCTGAGCGCCGTCCGATCTGTCGCCAGCGGCCAGGATTAGACCACTTACCGAAGCGGTATCAGTCGATCAGATCCACTCGTTTCCACATAAATCCAACGGCCCACGTTGCTGATCCGCCCGGACCGGTACGAGCCAATAAGAACACGCCACGTAGGCCTGAGCGTCTCTTTAAATTAGAAAATAGGTAGATTTTGTATTAAACTTAGAAATTCAATAACTTTTGAACCACAAATCAGAAAAATACAAATTTGGTGTCTATGGATTCATAAAAATGAGAGCTTCACTGCTGAGGCCTTATTTCACCCTTTAGCTTCTGTAAAATATAAGTTTTAGGCAGAACCCTTTTAGGAGTATTTTACCCATAAAAATTGTTTTGTAAATTATTTTTGGGTGAATCTTTTTGCTATGGATTGCAAATTAAACCTTCTGTCCAGTGAGACCAAAATATAAATTTGGTTGACTATACCTAATAGCATGGAAATTATTTAGTGAGTTTGGGCTTTCTAAATACTAGAAATTATTGCTAATTATTACAATTGCACAAATGGTTGCATTTGTAATCTTGCAATTGTAAATTGTTCAGAAAACACTTAGTATTGTTCAAAACCTTGTTATAAAAGTTTGTACAATAAAAATTGCCATCTTGCATGCTTGCATATTTTGCATGATTTTTGTATTGCCATTAGTGTTGATCTTGTGCATGTTTTGTCTTGGTTGTTTTGTTTGATAGATTATGTAGATTGCCAAGTGTGTTACTGCAAAGAGTGTACCCACACCACCAACTACTAAGGCAAGTGACACTATCATCCATGTCCTACTATTTTCATTACACTCAGTGGATTTTTTGTAGTATGTATGATAGGACTACTATGATACTATGCTATGCTATGTCCTATTTAGGATATCCGTTATATCCCTTATTGGTAAGACTATAGTTGTAGTATGCTTAGCCCTGCTATAGATTCAGGGTGGAATATACCATATTGTGATTATATGAAGTGTTGGAAAAAAGAAAATATATGTTTATATAATAAAACAAGTACTCAATGAATCACCTGGGTGGAATGTGGATACTCAGTTGAGAATAAGGTGGCAACGAAGGGAACCATGTCTATGGCTATCTCTTTTGTGTGTGCACTGGAAGAATACCACCCAGGAACTTAGAGATTGAACATGTTTCTCGTACAGTGGCTTTCGTGTACAGCCACATGCCAAATGGGCTCTGGCCTAGTCAATTACATAGTGGGAGACCCATGCATTGGTACCTCTTCAGGTTAACTAGAATTATGCATTGGAGGTTATCCTTGCATTGTTGCCTGGTAGACTTGCTGGCATTATGTATTGGGAGGACTTCTATGGAAAGACTTTGTCACATTCTCGATCTGCCGGTACTCCATCTTGGTGTGTACTAATCCAGCGGCCACTGGTGGCGTCAAGACGGGATTGTGTCTTGTGGGTAAGGTGTACAACTTCTGCAGAAGATTACATTCTAAGTACTTAGCCGTGTCCCCGGTTATGGACAACTCTGAGCAACTAAGGCCTGAAGCTATGGAAGATTTCGACATTCCAATTTCTCAAAGTAAAACTTGATGGTGTCAACAAGGAATTAGAAGAACTTGGAGTTTGCCAAGGAGTTCAGAAAGTTATTGAAAGATGAAAAATATTTTGGAAAGATAGGATAAAACCATGTTGCTTTCTGCAAATAAGCCTAAGCTCTACTTAGCCAAATATGCATGTAGTGATAGTCCAACTTATATTCGCCAACTTGTGACACTTGCCAATACATTCAAAGTATTGACCCTTTGTGGCTGCAACCTCTCATGTTGCAGGTTATTCTATTGATGAGTGAGGATTGATGATAGGAGTTATGAGTCTACACCCAACATGTTTGCCTGTGACACATGGAGATGAAGGACTCCATGCTTTTTACTTGTATTCTGCTGCTTTGTATTAAGATAGCTTATGGCTATGAATATGTAATAAAGTATTCATATTATGGATCATGTGATGTAATATGACCTTTGTATCTTGATATTACATCTTAAACCGTGGGTGCTAGCTATTCGATCCAGAGACTAGCACTGTAATCACAGGGATTCGAACCAAGCCAGATTTGGGTCTTTATAGATGGTATCAGAGCATTGTGTTTCCTATAGGTTCGTAACCCTAGGAATTGGACAAACCCCTTGTTAGGAATGAACTTATATTTTTATACTTATTAGATTTTCTCGTATACCTTGATCATTCTTTACTGAATCTCTTCTCCTTCAAACATGTAGAGGACCAGACTTTGCTTTCTCTAAGGACCTTAAGGATGGATCATGCCAACAAGGAGATCAAGATGCAAGTTGTGACAAGTCCTTGAGCTTGCAAAATATGTGGAGAAGTAGGCCACACCTCTAAGTAACATCAAGATCAATGTCCCTTTTGTGATCACAACAATCCAGTTGGACAATGCCCCACATCTCAAGTTACTTGTTACCTATGTGAAGGAACCAACCACATTCCTGCCAAGTGCCATCTAGACTTCATAGTGCAACAAGTGAAAGAACAAGTCAAGGATGGAATGTATCAAGCTCTTAGGAAGACATAAGAAAACCTTAGCCATATCATCTGCTCCAAATGCAAGAAAGAAGGACACAAAATCAATGAATGCCCAGAGAAGGAAGTTCAATAAAACCACAACAACACTTCAGGAAAGAGTACTCGAGACATGATAAAAGTGTTTTGCCCTCGCTGCCGGAAGATGGGACACTTCACCGATGATTATCCAACTCGAAAGAGAGCTCCCACTGATGTTATCATAGTGCGACCCATGAGACATTAGATTGCCTACCAATTATCATGTTCGAGTTATCGATATCGTGTTAGCGTATGGATCATGCCGACCTATGTGGTATGACTATACTAGGTTGCTTGTTTCAAGAAAACTTGTTGTTTTCTTCTAATCAGTTAAAGTCAGAAGTTGCGAAGTTATTGGTTGCTTGGTGAATGTTTGATTGAACAGGTTTGTTTTGGTTTGAGTGTGTTAGAACTCCCTTAGACCCATCTATCTATCTATCATTACTTATCCCTATTAAACCAACAGATGCCTCCAAGACGCGCCAATGACCATGATAACAATGGAGACAACAACAACAATGAAAATGAGATGCAACAGATGATGACTGCACAGACTCAGCAAATGCAGATGATGACACAATTCATGGCGACCATCAACAATCAGAATCAGAACAACAACAATAATAACAACAATCCACCACCTCTCGATATGCTCACTAGATTTCTGAGGTTGAGACCTGCAAAGTTCTCTGGTACTTCTGATCCATTGGTAGCTGATGATTGGTTACGTTCAGTGAACGGAGACCTAGTGACTGTTGGATGCTCTGATGCTGAGAAGGTGAGATTTACAGCGCACTTGCTTGAAGGCCCTGGAGCTACATGGTGGGACAACTTTCAAGTCACTCACCCCATCGAAGAAGTGACTTGGGAAATATTTGAAGATGGCTTTCGCACTAATCATATCTCTTCAGGCGTGATGATTTCAAAGAAGAAGGAGTTTCCCAACCTTAAACAGCATCACCGCAGCATTGCTGAATATATTGAGGAATTCAACAATCTATCACGTTATGCTCCAGACGATACTGATACTGATGCTAAGAGGAAGGAAAAGTTCCTAGATGGACTGAATGATGAACTTTCCATGCAATTATCAGTTGCTTATGTTCCAACTTATCAATCACTGTGTGACAAAGCTAGAATTTTAGAGAGTAAGAAGGACAAGGCTGAGGACAGGAAGAGGAAGCATAGCTTTGACAAATATCACTCAGGATCATCACAGAAGATGCGTTCTTTCAGAAAGGACAATGGAAATTCTGGATCACATCATCATGAAGGAAATGGACATAATCACCATCACCACAAGAATCACCACATCAACAATGGAAGTGGTAGTAACAATGTGAATGGTACTAACAATGGAGATAACCTTGGTCAGAACCAACATAGTGATCCCAAGAAAGACATTAGCTAGTTGCAGTGTTAGAATTGTAAGCAACTTGGACACTTCGCAGCAGACTGTCCTGAGAAGAAGAATGAGAATATTGGAGACTCTAATGGAAGAAATTCCAATGTGACCCAGAAAGGACATGTGAACCACATCAACATGTATGGAACCCTTGAAGAACTAGATGGTGTGGATGGTAAGCCTTAGCTAACTCAATTCAGTGGTATAAGATGAAGAAATGCTAACAACCTTCGGATGTCAATCATTAAACCCTTAGCCAAGTGAATCATCAATGCAACCCAACAAAGATTCCTTTTAAGGGTGGTCGCACCCAAGTTATCCTAAAACCCAACCTATTCTTTCTAGCCTTCTCAAATCTCGGGACGAGATTCCTTTTAAGGGTGGTAGTCTGTCACATCCCAAAATTTTCCAAATTTTGAAACGTAAAAATTTTAAACAAAATAAAGAACCAAGTTCTTTGAAATTCAGAAGTAACAAAAAACTTTTAGAACATTTAAATATAATGCCTCCAAAACCCAAGCCAAACAAAATGATTTTTTTGTTTGTGAAGTGGTGTGCATGTTTTAAAATACCAAATCATGAAGCATGCATGAGAATCTTGACTTGGTTGCATTTTTTTTAAACCTAAGAGAAGTGAAAAATATCTCAAACCCTAAAACTCTAATTATTTGTTAAGACTAAGAACAACACAATATTATGGGTATCCTCCATATTTATATTAAACAAAAGAACTCCTATGAGAGATAAAAAGATAAAGGGAAAACAATAAAACAATAGAAATTGGTTTCATCCAATTTGGAGCCATGGATAAAAAGATATGAATTATTTTGAGAATAGAATTAAGAAAGGCAATATTAACTATTAAAGCCAAAGTGAATAAATTTGATTAGAAAAGTTTGAGTTGGAAAGTAAATGAGTTCTATAATGCCCTAAAAACCTAATTTGAGTTTTACAAATTTTTAGAAATTTGTCTGATTCAAATTGGATCATTAAATCAAAAATTACTTAAGAAAACAAAAAAATAAAAAGAAAAACTGTAAGAGGAAAAAAAACAGCAGCAGCAGCTCGGCCCAAACCCTAGCCCACTAAGCCCACCCGGCACTCCCCGTTCCCCCTCTGTTTCTCACCGTTTTCCTCTTTACCCCCTCTCGCTGACACCGCGGTCCCACCTCCACGTCACCTCCACCTCACCGTCTTCCACCGCGGGACGAACGGGTCGTCTCCCTCCTCTGCCGTTTCTGTGTCGATTCAGTTCGATCAAATTCACGTAAGTGCTGGAGTAATTCTCCACTCCGACCCCTGCCCCTTAAACCCCATTCCCTCCCCTCCGTTTCCCCTCAGACCCCACCACCTGAGAGCCCCTAGGCTGCTCGGAATCAAGCTCAAACCACCGCGGCCACCGACGAGCTCCGGCGAAGATTCCGGCGAGAACTCACTACCTTGCACCCTCCCCTCTGTCCTGTTAGCTTTGCCATGCTCTGGCACACCTACTGACCATTCCCGTGTTTTTTATGTGCCCTAGGTCGTCGCCACGGTCACAACCGGCATCACCCTCTGCCGCCGCCGTTCACCGGCGATTTCCAGCGAGACGCTGGTTCCCGCCGCCCTCTTTTGGTTATAGCCAACTTCTACACGACCAGGCACACCTTGCTGACCAATTGCCTTGTCTGCTCGAGCCCCAGGTCAATGATACCGTCTCGGAGACACGAGCTCCGTCGTCGGCAGAACTCCGGCGAATCTGAGCGCCCCTTCATCGACCGCGACCATCCCCGAGACCACCTCGACCGCGGTGATTGCTGGTAATAGTCCACAGTCTCCCTGCCCCTCTAGAACCACCGGAACGCCACCCACCCGACGAACCGCCGCCGCGCGCCGTCGCCAGCGCCGCCAGTCCGTGGTCGACGCGCTTAGCGCCGTCCGATCCGTCGCCAGCGGCCAGGATTAGACCACTTACCGAAGCGGTATCAGCCGATCAGATCCACTTGTTTCCACTTAAATCCAACGGCGCACGTTGCCGATCCGCACGAACCGGTACGAGCCAATAAGAACACGTCACGTAGGCCCGAGCGTCTATTTAAATTAGAAAATAGGCAGATTTTATATTAAACTTAGAAATTCAATAACTTTTGATCCACAAATCAGAAAAATGCAAATTTGGTGTCTATGGATTCAAAAAAATGAGAGCTTCACTGCTGAGGCCTTATTTCACCCTTTAGCTTCTGTAAAATAGAATTTTTAGGAGTATTTTACCGATAAAAATTGTTTTGTAAATTATTTTTGGGTGAATCTTTGTGCTATGGGTTGCAAATTGAACCCTCTATCCAGTGAGAACAAAATATAAATTTGGTTGACTATACCTAATAGCATGGAAATTATTTAGTGAGTTTGGGCTTTCTAAATACTAGAAATTATTGCTAATTATTACAATTGCACAAATGGTTGCATTTGTAATCTTGCAATTGTAAATTGTTCAGAAAAAACTTAGTATTGTTCAAAACCTTATTGTAACAATTTGTACAATAAAAATTGCCATCTTGCATGCTTGCATATTTTGCATGATTTTTTATTGCCATTAGTGTTGATCTTGTGCATGTTTTGTCTTGGTTGTTTTGTTTGATAGATTGTGTGGATTTCTAAGTGTGTTACTGCAAAGAGTGTACCCACACCACCAACTAGTAAGGCAAGTGACACTATCATCCATGTCCTACTATTTTCATTACACTTAGTGGATTTTTTGTAGTATGCATGATAGGACTACTATGATACTATGCTATGCTATGTCCTATTTAGGATATCCTTTATATCCCTTAGTGGTAAGACTGTAGTTGTAGTATGCTTAGCCCTGCTATAGATTCAGGGTGGAATATACCATATTGTGATTATATGAAGTGTTGGAAAAAATAAAATATATGTTTTATATAATAAAACAAGTACTCAATGAATCACCTGGGTGGAATGTGGATACTCAGTTGAGAATAAGGTGGCAACGAAGGGAACCATGTCTATGGCTATCTCTTTTGTGTGTGCACTGGAAGAATACCACCCAGGAACTTAGAGATTGAACATGTTTCTCGTACAGTGGCTTTCGCGTACAGCCACATGCCAAATGGGCTCTGGCCTAGTCAATTACATAGTGGGAGACCCATGCATTGGTACCTCTTCAGGTTAACTAGAATTATGCATTGGAGGTTATCCTTGCATTGGTGCCTGGTAGATGTGCTAGCATTATTTATTGGGAGGACTGCTATGGAAAGACTTTGTCACATTCTCGATCTGCCGGTACTCCATCTTGGTGTGTACTAATCCAGCGGCCACTGGTGGCATCAAGACGAGATTGTGTCTTGTGGGTGAAGTGTACAACTTCTGCAGAAGATTAAATTCTAAGTACTTAGCCGTGTCCCCGGTTATGGATAACTCTGAGCAACTAAGGCCTGAAGCTATGGAAGATCTCGACATTCCTATTTCTCAAAGTAAAACTTGATGGTGTCAACAAGGAATTAGAAGAACTTGGAGTTTGCCAAGGAGTTCAGAAAGTTATAGAAAGATGAAAAATATTTTGCAAAGATAGGATAAAACCATGTTGCTTTCTGCAAATAAGCCTAAGCTCTACTTAGCCAAATATGCATGTAGTGATAGTCCAACTTATATTCGCCAACTTGTGACACTTGCCAATACATTCAAAGTATTGACCCTTTGTGGCTGCAACCTATCATGTTGCAGGTTATTCTATTGATGAGTGAGGATTGATGATAGGAGTTATGAGTCTACACCAAACATGTTTGCCTGTGACACATGAAGATGAAGGACTCCATGCTTTACTTGTATTTTGCTGCTTTCTATTAAGATAGCCTATGGCTATGAATATGTAATAAAGTATTCATATTCTGGATCATGCGATGTAATATGACCTTTGTATCTTGATATTACATCTTAAACTGTGGGTGCTAGCTATTCGATCCAAGGACTAGCACTGTAATCACAGGGATTCGAACCAAGCCAGGTTTGGGTCTTTACACACATGCAAAACCCTTGTAACCCATATTTCGGCTCTACCGTATTACTGGATTGCTAGCAGGAGTAGGATCCGTCCAAAGCCGACGGATTCGAACCTGGGTAAACTTGTGTGCTCACCGTCCCGGAATACCTTACGTCTCACAACCCGGTCTTCCACACGCCTCGAGGACCCCCTCATGGCGTACTTGTCATCAATCTGACGACAGTTGGCGCCCACTGTGGGGCAAGTGAGTTTCGGATTTGCGTTCTGAGTTGAATCTGCAAGAATCGGAATCAGCGAGACTATCGCTGTCAGTTGCATCCTCTACGCCAGTGACGTCCCTCTCATCGTTCTCGACAAGACCTGGATTCTGGCTAGGGAAGCCGTGACCACCTACACTATCATGTCTTTTGGTGAGATCGATGTTTACATCTATTTCGTTGAACCTGTCCCACCCACCCCAGAAGTGATGATAGAGGCAGAAATAAAATTCCAGGTCCCCTTTGTCCGTGGAGGCGGCAGAGTTTCGAATCTCAGAAATCCCTAATCCCACCTAGCCTGCACCCTTTGCGGAGATAGTAGATAAAGCTGAACCTGAAGCAGATCTTGTAGTACAAGTCGAATCTGGAGCGGATATCCCTAGCAAGATCGAATCCCAGATCGATCCACCTGTGGAGGTCGAAATCTAGGTAGAGCAAGAAAACAACTCTAATTCCGGGTCTAATGGTACCGGAACTGACAAACCATTCCTGAGATACACGTTGAGGCGCATGATGATGCAAGACACAAGGTTGGATGAAATTCTCAAGACCATCAAGTGTTTCGAGGAAGCCGACCGCGAGAGCCGAAACTATCTCAGGAGGCAAGCGTCGCACTTTGTCGGATATGTTGGATCCGGATCCGGCTCTGCCGATGCTGGGGACAACGAAGTCTTGGTGCTGGAGGCAATCGGAACAAGCGTCGAATTACCGGTATCTTCGGATGATTCCATGACGTCGGCAGATTTCCGGAAGTTCTCCGCACAATACGAAGAGGAGCTTAACTCCACAGCTGCAGAAGAAGGAGAAGCCATGGATGAAGGATCCGGAAAAAACTCTCCTAAAGCGCAGGATAACATGGATCTCGGAGATAATCCCGAGGACCAAATGGCTGAAAGTACCGATTAGAGTTTGACTCTGGGAAATTGGCCCAAAGCCGTCTTTGCTATCGGCGCTGCCAACAAGGCAAAGAAGAAGAACAAGAAGAATAAGACCCCCAAAAAAGATCTTCCGGCAGAGGAAGAGATTGCCGAGGAGTATGAGGAAGACTTGGATGGATCCCTTATCCCAGACGGGCCCAAGGAAGAATCGGTGGATGGACACGTGGTCACCGCAGGTACACATAAACTCATCGATGCTGCATTAACTACACCTATTCCTACAGCTGCAGAACTTATTGCTGAAGAACTGGATGAAAGGGCCTAGGCCCAGGAAGCGCGTCGCCAAGTACTCTTGGATGAAGCCAAAAACATCGAGGAAGAAAAGAAACGCATGGCAACTGCAGAGAAGTACATCTCTCGGCAGCATCAAAAGACCCTGAAACGTCACACTCGTGATGATCAATTTCCGGATGTTCACAAGGTCCTCTTTGAAGCAGACCCGGGGATGCCTCGACTCGACAACAAGGGAGATCTGGTGTACCCAACGCTGGTGCAAAACACTGTTGTAGATGGAGATATCCTGTCAAATAATCCAGGCCTAGAACAGGTTCGATTGGGCATTAAGCTACTCACCAAGGGTCTGGAGCAGCAGAAGGCCACGTAATCCAGAAGCAGAAAATTGGTCTCCCAATCCGACCAATGTCGCACGGATCTGCCCTGGAATGACATAAGACCCCAATGTGCTCCGGAACAGCATCACCATTCCGACCGTCAGGAAGACAACTACTCAAGAACCGGATCTTCAGCGAAGCATCATAGAACTGCACATGACTGGCGCAATGTCGCTCGAGCTGCGGAGCAAGAGGAAATTGCTCCACTGTATCCGAGGAATCCTCCCCGGCTAGAGTCAAACGATTGCACGGAAGAAGACAAAGAGAAGCGTCGGGAGGAGGACCGTCAAAGAATGCCACCTCCTAGACCTACAAGCCGTCCGGCTGAGCCCCACCATGGTGGGAGTAACGGATGAAGAAATGACAGACACCATGCCGATAAAAGCCGGCAGGGGGCTCGTCGCAATGAAGACCCTCCCCAGAACCAGAATAATGATGCTTCGGACGGAGGCCGGCGATCAGCCGGAAACAATCCAGCTGCCCCACCTTCTCCACCAAGTAGCCATCACAACAGCTCTCAAGGAGGCCAAGGAGGGCATCGTGGCGGAGGAGGTGGTGGTAGAAGCCGAAGTCCGGCTCCAAGGCATCGCAGCCATAGCCGTCACTCGGGACGGCGATCTCTGTATCCAAGTGACGCGAGACACCGGATTAACTCCAACATAGAGGCGCGGCGCTACGAAAATGATGATATATACGTGGGCCCAAAATGCTTCAGACCACAAATTCGACAAACACATTTCCCGAAAGGATTTTCTATCTCAAGACACATTCAAGCCTATGATGGTGTGGCTTGGCCAGACACTTGGCTCCAGGATTTTTTCCAGGTTTGCTGCATCGCCAAAGGCGGACATAGCTTGGTCTCAACCCGATATCTCCCACTTATGTTGCGTAAGACATCACGATCATGGCTCAATGAACTTCCGGAGAACACCATCCACAACTGGTATGACATGCAAAGTGCGTTCTTTCGGAATTTCGATGGCACGTATCGAAGGCCCTGTACGGTAAGAGACCTACAGCGTTGCACCCAGAAAGCCGGAGAAACTTGCCGAGATTATCTCGGACGATGGATCGACACCAAGAACTCCTGTGAGGGAGTAAATGACCAAACTACGATTGAAGCTTTCATTGCAATAGTCCCAATTGGTTTACTACGTCATCGCTTGAAGTGTGACAAGGTCACTGATTTGGGAGAGATGATAGAAACAACGAGCAAGTATGCAGATGCTGACGATGACGCAGAGGGATTACTGAACGCCCTAGTTGTGCCATAGTCGGCAAAACAGCCAAAGCAGCAAGCTTAGAAGCGCAAGAACACCTCGTAAGAAAAACCCAACGCGTAAGCGACAGTGGTTACTGCTACTTTCGGGTCTAGAGGAAGAGGAGGACATGGCAGTGGCTGTGGACGCGGTCGTGGGACATCAAGAGTCCAGGGTAGAGCAGACCAACAACCTGGCAAAACCTACTCTTGGGCCGACAATGCCAGCAACCCATGTGTGCATCATTTAGATGCCAATGGGGCCTCGACTCACACAAACGCCGAGTGTCATTTTAATGACGTCATCAAGCAAGACGATACCGCTAGCTACAGGGCTAAGCGGAAGAAGCGAAAGAAGAATCCTGAAAAAGATAAAGAGACCAAGGAAGATTCCGACATGGAGGAAGTTGGCCCTTCAATTCCCAAGCCGAAGGGGAATAAAACCATCCCCACAAAGAAAGACACCTACGTCACCTTCCTCGGATCTCAGCCAGCTAAAGTCAAGAAAGCAGTTCTGCATGAGCTCAATGCAATAGTTCCGGCTGTCCCTCAGTACCTGGACTGGTCAGAAGTTGCAATCACCTTTGACCATGCTGATCATCTGCCTAAGTTGCATAGGCAAGGAAAATACTCCTTAGTTGTCAAGCCACTTATTGACGGCTATGGTTTCTCCAAGACTCTCATGGATAGTGGTAGAAGCATCAATATTCTATATGTCGAAACTCTATGCCGGATGCGGATCTCGGAGACCCAGCTGAATCACAGCTCTGTGATCTTTCATGGAGTTGTCCCAGGAAGACAAGCAAATTCCCTGGGAGAGATCACTTTGGATGTTACCTTTGGAACTCCGAAGAACTATCGGACGGAAGCACTTTCCTTCGAAGTGGTCCCCTTCAAGAGCGCGTGCCACGCTATATTCGGGCGTCCGGCTTATTGGGCTTTTATGGCTCGTCCATGTTACATTTACAATATGATGAAAATTCCAGGTCCCAATAGTGTGATCACCATCAGGGGAGACCTGAAGAAACCACAAGAGTGCGAGGATGGAAATGCCGCTTTTGCGGAAGCCGTGCTGCACGCCCAGGAGTACCAGGTGATTAAGAAGATCATAGATCCATCTGAGAAGCCCACAACGAATAAGAAGGTGACAAAGCCGAATCTGAAGTTCAAGGCATCGGAAGAGACAAAGAAGACGCTGTTGAAGGATGATGACCCCTCCAAGGTGACCCAGATAGGCGTAGGCCTAGATAGCGCATAGGAAAGCACGCTCGTCAAGTTCCTCCAAGCAAATTAAGACATCTTCGCATGGCAGCCATCTGACATGACCGGAGTACCTAGGGAACTTGCCGAGCACTCTCTAAATGTACACCCGAACGCTAAACCCGTCAAACAGTCCCTACGACGATTTGGCAACGTAAAGCATAAGGCAATAGCTAAGGAAGTAGCCCCGCTCGAGTTAGACGGATTCATAGAAGAGGTCATCCATACCGATTGGTCGGCCAACCCTGTAATGGTCCCTCAAAAGGACACCACTCATTTAAGGATGTGTGTTGATTATACTGCCTTGAACAAGGCTTGTCCCAAAGATCCGTTCGCTCTGCCTAGAATTGATCAAGTTATCGATTCTACGGCAGGCTCGGAACTCCTTTATTTTCTCGACGCATATTCCGGTTATCACGAAATTCGGATGAAGGAATCCGATAAAATCAAAAATTCATTCATAACCCCCTTTAGAACCTTCTGTTTCGTTACGATGCCCTTTGGGCTCAAGAACACAGGAGCTACGTACCAGCGCACTATGTAGTGTTGCCTCCATGATCAAATCGGACGCAATGTACATGCATATGTGGACGACATTATGGTGATGTCTAAAAATAAGGAAACATTAATTTCCGACTTGGAGGAAACGTTCGCCAATGTACAAAAATACAACATAATTCTTAATCCGAATAAATGTTTCTTTGGAATCCCAGCCAGAAAATTGTTAGGTTTCATCATGTATCAAAGAGGCATAGAGGTGAACCGAGACAAGATCAAGGCTATTCTCAATATTTCTAGGTCGACTCGCCTAAAGGATGTTCAAAGACTAACTAGTTGTGTTGCTACACTCAGTCAGTTTGTAAGCCAGCTCGGAGAAAGAGCCCACCACTTTACAAGCTCTTGAAAAATACCAAAAAATTCATTTGGACTGATGAAGCTGAAGCTGCACTACAAGACTTGAAAGAAGTACTCGCGTCTGCTCCTGTCCTTGCAGCACCGGAACCAAGGGAACCGACGTTGCTCTATCTCGCTGCGACAAACATGGTCGTTAGTGTCATCATGGTATTGGAGAGACCAGAGGAAAATAAGGAACACCTGGTGCAGCGTCCGACTTACTACCTCAGTGAGGTCCTAACTGAATCGAAGCAGCAGTATCCGCACTATAAAAAGTTGGCTTATGGTGTGTTTTTTGCATCCCGTAAGTTAGGGCATTATTTTCAGGAACATCCAATTACCGTGGTGAGCACAGCTCCCATGAGAGATATAATAAACAATAACGAGGCGACAGGACATGTCACAAAATGGGGCATAGAGCTTTCAGCTTTCAACATTGAGTATAAACCTTGAACAATAATCAAATCCCAAATCCTTGCTGACTTTGTTGATGATTGGACAGAGACAAAGGAGAATATGACCCTCCCAGAGTCAGAATATTGGACCCTATATTTTGACGGGTCTAAGGCTCGAGGGGCCTCGAGGGCTGGCGTGGTGCTCAAATCACCCCAAGGAGATAAACTTCTATATGTGTTGCAGATCCACTTCACAGTGAGAAATAACATTGCCGAGTATGAAGCACTACTACATGGCATCCGTATTGCTAAGGATATCGGTATCCGACGTTTGACGTGTTACGGATAGTCGGATCTTGTTGCTCAACAAGTGGCGGATATATGTAATGCAAATAAGCACATGGCAACATATAAAGCTGTCGTGGATGCATTATCTAGAACGTTCGAGGGATTCGAGGTTCAACATATCCCTCGAGCAGAAAATGAGGAAGCAGATGCATTATCTCGAATAGGCTCTACACGCAAACAGGTCCCGGATGGTGCTTTTTTAGAGCACCTCAAAGTTCCCTCTATAAAAGAGTAGACGAGGAATATTCGACCAAATCTGACTCACCTTTAGTAGCAGTTCTGTCTGTAATTCCCAGTTGGACTCAACTCTACCTTGATTAATTGGTAGATGGAAAATTACCCGGAGACGAGGTTCTCAGCCGGCAGATCATCCGACGAGTAAAAGCATATACTATAGTTAGTGCTGAGATCTATAAGCGTAGTGCGTCTGGGCTCTTTCAACGCTGTGTATCTCTGGAAGGAGTGCAAATCTTATGAGAAATCCACGAAGGCGAGCGTGGTCACCATGCTGCAACCAAATCTTTAGTGGTAAAAGCTTTCCGACACGGTTTTTTCTGGCTTATAGCCAAGGCAGATGCCGAACGGCTGGTCAAGACGTTCAAAGGCTGCCAAAAATACGCCAAACAAGCTCATGTTCCGGCTGATCAGCTGCAAACAATACCTATAACATGGCCTTTTGCGGTCTAGGGGCTTGACATGGTAGGACCGTTTAAACGGGCTCCAAGTGGATTTACTCACCTCTTAGTGATGGTGGATAAATTCACCAAATGGATTGAGGCTAAACACGTCACTAGTTGTGATGGAGCAACAACCAGAAGATTTGTCGAGGATGTTATAATCCGATATGGTTATCAACATAGAATTATCACAGACAATGGGAGTAACTTTTCCAAGGGAGAGGTTGCCGAATTCTGCAATGAACAAAATATCCGTCCTGACATTGCGTCAGTCGCACATCTGGAGGCTAATGGACAAATCGAAAGGGCAAATGGTTTAATCCTACAAGGCCTAAAGCCAAGACTCGAAGTACCACTGAGTCATGCTGTGGGGTCTTGGGCAGAGGAATTACCCTCTATAATATGGAGCTTGCGAACAACTTCGAACAGGTCAACCGGATACACACCTTTCTTCTTGGTCTATGGTGCTGAAGCAGTTCTTCCAAGTAATTTGATTCACAATTCTCCTAGAGTTGTAGCCTATATCAAAGAGGATGCCGAGATTTCTCGACAAAATGATATCGACTTAGTCGAAGAAGTTCGCGTCGTTGCTAAAATGAGATAAACAGCCTATCAGCAGAAGTTACGCAAGTATCATAGCCAGAGAGTAAGAAACCGGTCTTTCAATAAGGCGATTTGGTTCTCCGGCTTGTGCAACAAAGAAAGCACAAACTTTCCCCAGTATGGGAAGGGACTTTTTTGGTTAGTCGAGTATTGCACAATGGTTCATACTACCTAACTGATATGCGGCCAGTCAAAGAAAGACCTGCTACTAAGAAGAGAAAGGGAGCTGGAGGCAATACAAACCCGGAAGAATTAGACGGACCATGAAATATTGCTCAGCTACGTCCCTTTTATTCTTAGTTTATCCTTCTTTGTAATGATATATGTGTACATGCTCAAAAAGAAATAAAGTATTGGTTGCCTCAAGTATTTTCTGAGAAGTTTTTTACCATCTTATTTCCAAATGATCATGTCACAGTCGAAAATCCAAGAATACTTGAAAGTACTTTATGCTCATGTTTGTTCTTGTTTAGATTTCTAATTCTAAAATTGATACATTTGGGTATAAATTTAAATTTTATAGTTTGTGCTTTGGTTATTTGTCTGATTGCCGGATGCGGGCATTTTCCGAGTAGTGAATTGTTGGTACTAGAAGCCGGCTTTGTTTCCGAGTTTAAACTAGTTTAGCAATTGAGCTTCGTTGCTCGGAAAAGTTTCCATGCTAAAGGTTGGCCGGCTCAAAAAAGGGACGAGGCGGAAAGCCAGTTAAACGGTAAGTGCAGACAAAAAACACAAGTGCTTATGCAAACATTTTAGGAACATAACATTAAAAAGTGCTGAATAGATAAAATAAAACTTGGCACTAGCAAAAGTATCATACTACTTATTTACAGACCCAAATTGTTTTCAGAATAACACATTGTTCTTTTTGATACTCTAAGATGCAGGTGGAGAGGTAGGAGCTGCCAGCTCGCTGGATACATCAGCCTCACCTTGATAACGTTCCGAGATGTTTGTTGGGGATATACTTTCCGGGTATCCTCATAGTTCTTCACTGACCAGGGTGGCCCACTTCGGGTTAGAGCTTTGCTTCACGGGCGGCCCAGTCAGGGAGAAGAAACGGAGTCCAGTCCGGCTACAGGAAGGCCCAGAAGACTTACCAACATAGGCCCATAGTGTTACTTGTAGTTCAAGATGTACTCTGTAACCGACTCTTAGTCGTAGCCGGATAGATCTCTCCTGTAAACCCTAGGCCAGATATCTATATAAGCCGTCCTAGGGGGAGTCTTTAGGGTAACCTCAATAGTCTACAATCTCAACTCGCATAGGCGAACCCTTGTAACCCATATTTCGGCTCTGCCATATTACTGGATTGCTAGCAGGAGTAGGATCTGTCCAAAGCCGGCGGATTCAAACCTGGGTAAACTTGTGCGCTCACCGTCCCGGAACACCGTAAGTCTCACACCCCTCTCTTCCGCACGCCTCGAGGACCACCTCATGGCGTACTTGTCATCAATCCGACGATAGTTGGTGCCCACCGTGGGGCAGGTGAGCTTCGGATCTACGTTTCGAGCGGAATATGCAAGAATTGGAATGGGCGAGACTATCACCATCGGTCGCATCCTCTACGCCAGCGACGTCCCTCTCATCGTTCTCGACGATACCTGGATTCCGGCTAGGGAGGCAGTGACTGCCTACACCATCATGTCTTTTGGTGAGATCGATGTTTACATCGGTTTTGCTGAACCTGTCCCACCCACCCCAGCGGTGACGATAGAGGCATCAGAAATTTCTGGGTCCCCTTTGTTCGTGGAGGCGGCAGAGTTCCGGATCTCAGGAAACCCTAATCCCACCTAGCCTGCACCAGTTGTGGAGATAGTGGAGAAATCCGAGCCTGAAGCAGAGCTAGCAGTCCAAGTCGAATCTGGAGTGGATCTCCCTGGTGAGACCGAATCCTAGATCGACCCACCCGCTAAGGTCGAAATCTAGGCGGACCACAACAACAACAACGGTTCCGGCTCTAACGATACCGGGACAGACATGCCTTTCCTGAGGTACACACTAAGACGCATGATGATGCAAAACTCAGGCATAGATGCAATTCTCGAGACCATCAAACGTTTCGATGAAGCCTACTATGATGACCGCCAGTTATCTCAGGAAGGGCACATCACACTTTTTCGGATATGTGGGATCCGGATCCGGCACTGCCGATGTTGGAGACAACAATGACTCTGTGCTGGAAGCGATCGGAATAAACACCGACGCACCCGCATCCTCGGATGAGTCGATGACGTCGGCAGATTTCCAAAAGTTCTCCGCGGAATACGATGAGGAGCTTAACTCCACGACTGCAGCAGAAGGAGAAGACATGGACGAAGGATCCAGAGAAAACTCTCCCAAAGTGTAGGACAACATGGACCTCGGAGGCGATCCCGAGAACCAAATAGCCGAAATTACCGATCAGAGCCTGACTCTGGGAAATGGACCCAAAGCCGTCTTTGCTACCGGCGCTACCAAGAAGGCAAAGAAGAAGAACAAGACCCCGACAAAAGACCCTCCGGCAGAAGAGGTGATTGCCGAGGAATACGAGGAAGACTCGGATGGAGCACTTATCCCAGACGAGCCCAAAAAAGAAGAGTCGATGGATGGACACGTGATCACTGAAGGTGCGCATAAACTCATCGATGCTGCATTAACCACACCTATTCCTACAGCTGTAGAACTTACTGCTGAGGAGCTGGACGAGAGGGCACATGCCCTAGAAGCGCGTCGTCAAGTACTCCTCGATGAAGCCAAAAACATTAAGGAGGAGAAGAAACGCATAGCATCTGCGGAAAAATACAACCCTAGGCAACATCAGAAGACCAGGAAACGTCATACTGATGACAACCAATTCCCGCAAATTCATAAAGTCCTTTTCAGAGGAGAACTTTGGATGCCTTGATGCGACAGCAACGGGCATTGGGTGTATCCAATGCTAGTACAGAACACCATTGCGGCTCGGGAAATCCTATCGGCTAATCCAGGCCCGGAGCAGATCTAGTTGGGAATCAAACTACTCAACAAAGGGCTGGAGCAGCAAAAGGCCTCCATGTCCGGAAGTCAGAAACTGGTCTCAGATTCTAACCAATGTCGCACAGATCCGGCATGGGCTGATGTAAGACCCCAACGTGTTCCAGAGCAGCACCACCGTTCCAACCGTCGGGAAGACAATTACTTTACTCAAGAACCGGATCCTCGGGACAGCACCACAAGGCTGCTCGTGATTGGCGTAACATTAACCCAGTTGCGGAGCAAGAGACAATTGCTGCACTGAATCCGAGGAACCTGCCCCGTCGAGAGTCGAAAGACCGCAGGGACGATGATAAAGAGAAATGTTGGGAGGAGGACCGACAAAGAATGCCACCTCCTAGACACGCAAGCCGTCCGGATGACGGGCGAAGGAACGACGGACACGATGCCGAGACAAGCCGGCAGGGGGCTCGTCACAATGAAGACCTTCCCTAGAACCGGAATAATGACGCTTCGGACGGAGGCCGGCGATTAGCCGGAAATAACCCAGCTGCTCCACCCTCTCCGCCAAGTAGCCATCACAACGGCTCCCAAGGAGGCCAAGGAGGGCGTCGTAGTGGAGGAGGTGGTGGCAGAAGCCGAAGTCCGGCTCCAAGGCACCGCAGCCACAACTGACACTCAGGACGATCTCTATCCCCAAATGACGCAAGGCACAGGATCAACTCCAATATAGAGGCGTGGCGCTATGAAAATGATGATATATACGTGGGACCAAAGTGTTTTGGGCCATGGATAAGAGCCACAAGATTCCTGGAAGGATTTGCTATCTCAAGACATATTCAAGCCTACGACGGCATAGCTCGGCCAAATACTTGGCTACAGGATTTCTTCCAAGATTGCTGCATCGCCAAAGGCGGAAATAGCCTGGTCACAACCCGATACCTCCCACTTATGTTGCGGAAGACGGCACGATCATGGATCAATGAACTTCTGGAGAACACCATCCACAACAGGTATGACATGCAAAGTGCGTTCTTTCGAAATTTTGAAGGCACATATCGGAGGTCCTGTATGGTCGGAGACCTACAGCGTTGCGACCAGAAAGCTGGAGAACCTTGCCAAGATTACCTCGGATGATGGATCGACACCAATAACTCCTGTGAAGGAGTAAATGAACAAACTACGATTGAAGCTTTCATTGCATGTCTCCCAATTTGTTTACTACGTCATCGCTTGAAGTGTGACAAAGTCACTGATTTGGGAGAGTTGATAGAAACAGTGAGCAAGTATGCAGATGCTGACGATGATGTAGAGGGATTACTCAATGCCCTAGCTGTGCCACAGTCGGCAAAACAACCAAAGCAACAAGCTCAGAAGCGCAAGAACACCTCGGAAGAAAAACCCAATGCGGAAATGGTAGTGGTTACTGCTACTTCGGGTCTGGAGGACGAGGAGGACATGGCGGAGGCCGTGGACGTGGTCGTGGGACTTAGAGAGTTCAAGGTAGAGGAGACCAGCAACCAGGCAAAACCTACTCTTGGGCGAACATTCCCAATAACCCATGTGTGCATCACTTAGACGCCAATGGGGGCTCGTCCCACACAAACACCAAGTGTCGTTTCAACGACGACATTAAGAGAGATGATACCGCTGGCTACAAAGCTAAGCGGAAGAAGGAAAAGAAGAATCTCGAAAAGGATAAAGAGACCAAGGACGATTCCGACATGGAGGAAGCTGATGCTTCAAATCCCAAGCCAGAAGGGAAGAAATAATTTCCGACCAAGAAAGACACTTACGTCACCTTCCTCGGATCTCAACCAAGAAAGGTTAAAAAGGCAGTTCTACAAGAGCTCAATGCAACGGTTCCGGCTGTCCCTCAATTCTTGGACTGGTCGGAAGTGGAAATCACGTTTGACTGTGCTGATCATCCTCCTAAGCTACACATGCGAGGAAAATACGTCTTAATCGTCATTCCACTTATTGACGGTTATGGTTTCTCTAAGACTCTCATGGACGGTGGCAGCAGTATTAATATTTTGTATGTCAAAACGCTATGCCGGATGAAGATCTCTGAGACCCAGCTGAACCATAGCTCTGTGATCTTTCACGGAGTTCTCCCAGGAAGACAAGCTAATTCCCTGGGAGAAATCACTTTGGATGTTACCTTTGGAACTCCAAAGAACTACCGGACGGAGGCACTTTCCTTCGAAGTGGTCCCGTTCAAGAGCGCGTACCACGCTATATTCGGACATCCAGCTTACTAGGCTTTTATGGCTCGTCCGTGTTACATTTACAATATGATGAAAATTCCAGGTCCCAACGGCGTGATCACCATCAGGGGAGACCCCAAGAAAGCGGGAGAGTGCGAGGATGGAAATGTCGCCTTTGCTGAAGCCGTGCTGCACACCCAGGAGTACCAGGAAATCAAGAAGAGCATAGATCCGTCCGAGATGCCCACAATGAAGAAGGAGGTGACAAAGCCGGATCCGGAGTTCAAGGCATTAGAATAGAAGAAGAAGACGCCGTTGAAGGATGATGACCCCTCCAAGGTGACCCAGATAGGCGTAGGCCTAGATAGTGCATAGGAACGCGCGCTCGTCAAGTTCCTCAAAGCAAATCATGATATCTTCGCATGGCAGCCATCTGACATGACCGGAGTACCTAGGGAACTTGCCGAGCACTCTTTAAATGTAAACCCGAACGCTAAACCCGTCAAACAGTCCTTACGACGTTTTGGCGATGAAAAGCGTAAGGCAATAGCTAAGGAACTAGCACGGCTCGAGTTAGCCGGATTCATAGAAGAGGTCATCCACACTGACTGGTCGGTCAATCCTGTAATGGTCCCTAAAAAGGACACCACTGATTTAAGGATGTGTGTTGATTATACTGCCTTAAACAAGGCTTGTCCAAAAGATCTGTTCGCTCTGGCTAGGATTTATCAAGTTATCGATTCTATGGCAGGCTCGGAACTCCTCTGTTTTCTCGATGCATATTCCGGTTATCACCAAATCTAGATGAAGGAATCTGACAAAGTAAAAACTTCATTTATAACCCCCTTTGGAACCTTCTGTTTTGTAACGATGCCTTTGGAGTTGAAGAACGCAGGAGCTACGTACCAACGCACAATGCAACGTTGCCTCCACGATCAAATCGGACGCAATGTACATGCATATGTGGATGATATTGCGGTAATGTCCAAAAAAAAGGAAACACTAATTTCCGACTTGGAGGAAACGTATGCCAATCAACCAAAATACAACATCATGCTTAATCTGAAGAAATGCTTCTTTGGAATTCCAGCCAGAAAACTGTTAGGTTTCGTCGTGTCTCAAAGAGGAATAGAGGTGAACCGAGACAAAATCAAGGCTATACTCAATATTTTCAGGCCAACTCGCCTGAAGGACGTACAAAGACTAACTGGTTGCATCGCTACAGTCGGTCAGTTTGTAAGCCGTCTCGGTGAAAGATCCGCACCATTATACAAACTCCTGAAAAAGACCAAGGATTTTGTGTGGACCGACGAAGCTGAAGCTGCACTATAAGACCTGAAGAAAGTACTCTCATCTGCTCCTATCCTTGCTTCACCGAAACCACAGGAACTGATGTTGCTGTATCTTGCTGCGACAAAAAAAGTCGTCGGTATCGTCATGGTAGTGGAGAGACCGGAGGAAAATCAGGAACACTTGTAAGGATGTAGAGGCGGCAGAAGGTTGAGGGGTAGGAGTCGGAGGAGCTACGACAGGAGAAGCCAAGTTCAACTTCGAGTGGCGTAGGGTCTTTGATGTAAATCCCTTCCCCTTGCCCTTGATGAGTTGTTTAGCTCTAAGAAGGTAATAGAACAAAGAACATTACATCTCGGAAATAATTACGAACAAAATATAGAGACCTTGTAAGGAAAGAATACCTCTTCACAACTAGCACCTCCTTCGTGTCGATGGCCACTGTCGGAGATTTACGCTTCCGAGGAACAATGTCCGGCAGTGGAACCAATTCTCCCTCATACTGAGAAAACTCAGGAGGATATTCCTCGATAGGAGCAAGATCCCACTCGGGGAGGTCGGTAAGCTAAAAAGAAGAAAGTATCTCAATATTGCAAAATAATATAAAGATGAGCACATAAAACGAGTTGTTGCTGAAGCTTACCAGCACCACGGGATTTTCTGCCGTGTGCATGTCCAGAGACAGCTCCGGAATCTTCCTCTCAATCTTCTCCCTTATCAGCCATTTGATTTGACATACATAGTCCTTTTCCAAGTAGGCCTTGGGGTTGATTCAGAGGGAATATTTCTTGGATGACGTGATGGAGTGCATCAGTCGATCTCCATGATGTTGGAGAGGTTGGATCCAGCGTGCCACCCAGCATTGAACTAAGTCGGACCCTCTCAGGCCCTTGTGTTTCATCAAATACTTGATCTACCTCTTGGCAAGAAGCAGATCGTCACTAAGAGCCGAAGCGTCCTCATCCCAGGATTCTCGGGGCGTGGCGGCTTCGTCAACGAAATCCGGCAAAGTAGTAGCTTTGCCGGGAGCGGGAATATCCTTGTGATAGAAGAAAGTGGACGGCCATTGCTTGACCGACTCACTGGCCATAATCCGAGGATAGACGCGCTCTCTTCTAATGGAAAAACTAATAGTACCGGTAATATAAGGATTACCGGTAGTAATGGAATTTCTCTGGACATGAAAATAGTACCGGAAAAGAGTAAGGATGGGCCTAATGCAGAGATACCCCTCGCACAAAGATGCGTACGTGCTCATCTCTAAGAGAGAGTTCGGGGGAAGATGATGGAGATGAACTCCGTAATGATCTATGACCTCGGAAAAGAAATCTGAGGGAGGAAAGCTCAGACCTCTATCAAGGTGAGTGCCGAATTGCACCCGCTCGCCGTTGCGAGGGTTGGGGATGGTTTTGCCGAAGCCGCTCCGCTAGTCGCTCGCGTAGAGGAGCCCTTCTTCTTCCATGCCATGGAGCTTGGCGTCGTCGAGGACGCATGGGATCCAAACCCCACGGTTGCTCTCTTTCTCCGTCGCTGTTGTCGCCGCCGTGCCGGAAGATGATGCAGAAACAATTTTGCCGGTGTGCCGGTGACCTTGGATCGGCGACGCTGGAGATTTCTAGGGAGCAGAGGAGCTCTGGGTTCATGGGAGATGCAGGTGAGAAGGAAACAGCACAAAGTGCTGGTGAAAGGACATGAGGAAAAGGATCCTCACCACTCATATCCACCGACCACGTCAAGATTCGTGTAAACGCTACAGTGAACGTGCCACGCATTGTGGAAAGAACTGGGAAACCCCCGGCGTGATGATTACGTCGCCTTGATCTCCACGCACGCATTGAAATGGCACCTAGGTTCTGCGAAAGGCGGACCGACCAACGGTCGTGCTGACAGGAAACGTCTGTCAGTGACGTGACTTGACCATGACTGGTGTCAGATGACGTCAGAGACCAAGTTCCGGCTTAGTTTGAAATTCAAGCTGGAAACTTGAATAACGTATTCCTTGTCCGACTCATTTTTGAGACCCGGATCGTATCTTTTCTTTTGAAGTTTCAGGAACCTTCAAGATTCTGCAAGCCAAAGATCAAGCTAGACGATGATGAATCTGACTTTAGATCATGGAGGCCTCTGGGGGCTGCTGTTGGGGATATACTTTCCGGGTATCCTCACTGTCCCTCACTGACCAGGGTGTCCCACTTCGGGTTAGAGATTTGCTTCACGGGCGGCCCAGTCAGAGAGAAGAGACGGAGTCCAGTCCGGCTATGGGAAGGCCCATAAGACTTACCGGCATAGGCCCATAGTGTTACTTGTAGTTCAAGATGTACTCTGTAACCGACTTTTAGTCGTAGCCGGATAGATATCTCCTGTAAACCCTAGGCCGGATAACTAAATAAGCCATCCTAGGAAGACCCTTTAGGGCACCCTCACAATAGTCTCCAATCTCAACTCGCAAAGGCGAAACCCATGTAACCCATATTTCGGCTTTGCCGTATTACTGCATTGCTAGCAGGAGTAGGATCCGTCCAAAGCTGGCAGATTCAAACCTGGGTAAACTTGTGTACTCACCGTTCTGGCATACCGTACGTCTCACAGCCCTCTCTTCTACACGCCTCGAGGACCCCCTCATGGCGTACTTGTCATCAATCCGACGACAGGGGTGAATTAATATATCAGAAACCAATAAGAGTTTTGATGATAGGTTCAACTTATTTCTAAGATTTTGAATCTTGACAATTTAACAAAACTAAGTCAGAATTGAGCTACAATTAAGCATGATAGATTGCTCTTGAATTAAATGTCTTTTCGGAGGTAGATGGGTGCATCTTCTTGTAGTAAACAATGTCGTTAGTGTGAATTTCCAACTATCAGGAAAGACTGTTCTCAATTTTTGGAGTGATGTCAAGATTATTCTCTCTCGTAAAGTAAGTTCAAAGAATGTCGATCTAAATGCCAGAAGCCAAGTTTTCACACATATATATATAGTGGACCAACATATTGTACTTACGATTTCCTGTGTTTTATGAATTCTCAAACTCGCTACCTAACTTCGCCCACTTGAATGACCTTATGTCGATTTATCAAAATTAGGTCAAATTTGAACTACTACAAGCAAATTGTAGGTTACTATGAAAGTTTTATGAAAAATCTTTTGAAGGTACCCATCAGGGGTTCACAATTAATATATGAGAAACCATCCAACGAGATTTTTGACGACAAATTCAACTTCTTGCTAAGATTTTGCATCTTGTCAGTTTAACAAAATTAGGCCAAACTTTAGCTACAAGTAAGCGCAATAGATTCCTGTTGATTTAAAAGTCTTTTTGGAGGGAGATATAGGTGCATCTTCTTGTAGTAATCAATGCCGCCAGTGTGAGTTTCCAACTATCTTAGGAAAGAACATTCTTAATTTTTCGAGTGATGACTAGATTGTTCTTCCCGTAAAGAAAGTCGAAAGACTATGGATCTGAATGCCACAAGCCAAGTTCTCACACATATAAAGTGGACCAACACGATGCACTTATGATTTCCCATCTTTCATGAGTTCTCAAATTTCCTAGCTAACTTCACCCACTTGAATGATTTTATGTTGATTTATGAAAATTAGGTAAAATTTGGACTACTATAGGTAAACTGTAGGTTGCTTTGAAAGTTTTACGAAAAAGCTCTTGGAGGTACCCATCAGGGGGGTCAATTAATATATATCAGAAACCACCGAGAGTTTTGACGACAGATTCATCTTCTTGCTAAGATTTTGCATCCTAACTATTTAATGAAATTAGGTCAAACTTTGTTAATCGTTTCATGAAATTAGGTCAAACTTTGCTAACCGATTAACTTTGAACATTGACCGTTGGATCAAGACTAGCATATCCAAACATTACTAATCGTTGGATCTTATTTACCATTTTTAGCATCTAGAAAGATTCTAGTGATAGTCTTTAGCACGATGAACACTAGTATTCACAAACCTCAAAGCACACGGTACTTAATTACTCGGTTTCAGGGTCCTTGTGCTAAATGCACGTACGTGGATGCAATTTTCATTTTTTATGAGGTCCTTAATGTAACTTGTACTTCCACCGACCGTGTTAACTCTCAAGCACCTCTCTCTTACGACACCTACCATTAGATCGGCCATTCATAGTACTTCTTATCTTATATTTATCTTGTCTCTTATCTCTTACAATACCATACAACTACATATAGTGTAGGGATTAACTTTAAACATTAACCTTTGGATCAAGACTAGAAAATCCAAACATTGCAAACCTGTGGATCTTCTTTTCCATTCTTAGCATCTAGAAAGATTCTACTTATAGTATTTAGAACGGTGAAGGCTAGTATGCGCAAACCTCAAAACACAGTACTTCATTGCTCAGTTTCAGGGTCCTTGTGCTAAATGCATGGACTTGGATGCATTTTTCATTCTTTATGAGGTCCTTGATGTAACTTGTACTTCCACCGATCGTCTTAACTATCAAGCACCTCGCTCTTACAAGACCTACCATTAGATTGGCCATTCACAGTACTTCTTATGTATCTTTATCGTGTCCCTTATCTTTTACAATACCATGCCACTACTTTTAGTGTAGGGATTAACTTTGAACATTAACAGTTGGATCAAGCCTGGCAAATCCAAACATTGCTAACTGTTGGATCTTATTTTCCATTCTTAGCATCTAGAAAGATTGTACTTATAGTCTTTAACATGACGAATGCTAGTATGCACAAACCTCAAAACACAGTACTTCATTGCTCAATTTAAGGGTCCTTGTGCTAAATGCATGGACTTGGATGCATTTTTCATTCTTTATGAGGTCCTTGATTTAACTTGTACTTCCACTGACGTGTTAACTCTCGAGCACCTCGCTCCTACATGACCTACAAAGGTTAAGGCCCCATTCGGTGTGGAGGAAATCTGCAGGATTTTCAAAGGAATGCTGTTCAGCGGGGAATTTTTCGTTAGTACCGTTTAGGACGTAGGAAACATCTATAGTATTCCATAGGAAACTTCTGTCTAAAGTTGCAATTCCACGGGATTGAAAACATCTACCTAAACCTCATGTTTTGGCGGAAGACCGAGGTCGAGTGCTGTGAATCAAATTAAAAATGCCATCATGTCGGCCTCTCTGTGATGGAAGAAAAAGTATGTGACATTCGTACAAATAAAAAACTCGGACGACCCTGTTTTGACCAAATAAAGTACTACTGAAGGTACTATTCACACGACCTGAAATAGTACAAGCTCTACCAAACCAATTTCCTACTTTTCCTATGGTCTTCTGATCCTATGTTTTGCATCGACCCTCCTTTTTAATTCCTATGTTTTCTGGTACCCCTGTGTTTTGTTTTCCTCCATTCCAAATAGGCCCTAAAAGAAAATGCAACCTTCCCAATTATCACACAAACTGGACCACAGTTTCTTATACGTAATACCCAAGGTTTTAGTACAAGGATTTTTCAAGCTTCCTAGCTAACTTCACACACTTTGGTGACTTCTTGTCAATTTAACGAAATTAAGTCAAACTTTAGCTACAAATAAGTGCGATAGATTCACTACAAGAAAAGTTTCCTTACGCAATGACTTGGCCCAAAACACTCGTCGTAGAAGGCGCATCTTCTGCGACGAAATTCTCGGCTTGGCCATGGCGGATGGAAAACTTTTTACCGGTTTCGCGACCCTCTACTATGACAGATCTGATAAAAACATGGAGAAAGCTCGGCCAGCGCGTGGCAGAAGCAAGATTTTCGTTTCCTCGTGCGATGTTGACTCGCCGAAGTCTTTTGAGGCATGTGGGTCCCGGACGTCAGTGTCTCTAGCGGACCATACTTTTCCGTCGTGCATCCCTGATTTGAACTCGATAACGTTACTCGATGCGTCTACCGTTTAGTCAGGCCGCTAGGTCCCACATGTCAGCCTCTCATTAGATGGATCATGTGTATGATGGAATTTTTTTCCTTCACTCACCCTACCCTGTTCCAAAGTTGATAGCGCTTCTCGATGCATCTACTGTTTAATCAACCTCCTGGGACCCACATGTCATCCTCTCATTAGAAGAAACGTGTGTATGATGGAATTTTTTCAGTCGCTAGTGCTCCTCCGTTCCGAAGTTGATAGCGCTTCTCGACGCATCTACCGTTTAACCAACCTCCTGAGCCCCACATGTCATCCTCTCATTTGAAAAAAACGTGTGTATGATGGATTTTTTCCTTCGCTCGCGCTACCCTGTTCCGAACTTGCTAGCACTGATCGATGCATCTACCATTTAATCACGCTGCTAGGACCCACATGTCATCCTCTCATTAGAAGAAACGTGTGTCTGATGGATTTTTTACCCTTTGTCGCGCCTTCGTGTTCCAAACTTGATAGCGTTGCTCGCTGCATCAGCTGTTATTCAGGATCGTGGGTCCCTTATGTCAGCCTCACATTATAAGAACCGTGGGTATGATGGAATTTTTTCTACTCTAGCGCTACCCTATTCCGAACTAGATAGCGTTGCTCGATGAATCTGCTATTTGCTCACGCTGCTGGGTCCCCCATTTCAGCCTATCATTACAAGAAACATGTACATCCTGAACTTTTTTCTCGCTCGCGCCTCCCTATTCCAAAATGGCTACGTTTCTCGATGTAGCATCTGTATACGATCGCACTACTGGGTCCCACATATAAGCCTCTCTATAAATGAAACGTGCGTATGATGGACTTTTTTGCCATGTCCGCTGTTTTGACCTTGGCAACTTGCTGGGTCCCCGATGTCAACCACCTCTATGCAGGAAACGTGTCTATGCTGGGTCCTAGTTGACAACCTTTATTTGAAAGAAATGTGTGTATGTTGGACTGTTTTTTCGGGTCCTAGATGTCAGCCTCAGAGTGCATAAAATGCCCAAAAAGGCCGAATTAAAAAGATTCTAGGCTAACTTGGGGTGGATTCCCTATTCGTCATGGCTTATATTCCATCCGCTAACTCCTAAATTGAATGGGCTACGGTCGGTGGCCACAAGACCACGAAAAGTCCGAATTAGAAGGTATTTGGCTATGCTTGGGGCTGATAAGCTAATTTCATGGACTATGCTTGGGCCTGCTGGGTCCAATATGTCAGCTTCTCTGTAAGTGCAACGTGTTTATGATGGACTTTTTTTTGGCTACGTCCGTTGTTTTCACCGTTGTAGCCGTGTACGGTCTTACTACTTGGGCCCTTATGTTGGCCTCTTTGGCATGTTCTGGCTTTTGGGTCCCTGATGCGGCCTTGTATGTTCTGTCTGGTGGGTCCCAGATGCGAGCCTCTCTATACAAGTATTTAAACTTTTTTTTCGAACCCACCCTTAAAACAAACTCTAGGGACGCTGCATGCTGGTGGGTCCATGATGTCAGCCTCTCCATAATGCGATATTTCTAGAAGAAGAAAAATGTAAACCCAAGATACACACACACAGACACAAAGGCGATTCGACCAAAAGACCTTCAAATCAAATAAACGTAAACTGAGTGTGTTTCTACTACAACAAAGATATTTATAGAAAAATATCATTAAACTATTATTAGTACTACAACTTCTGTATTAGTCTTCTTAAAATATTTTGTGTGTCTATGTTTATCTCTTTTAAAATATAAAAGGGCAACGCTTCTGTATTAGTCTTCTTAAAATATTTTGTGTGTCTATTTTGTGTGTCTATGTTTATCTCGATTTATAAAATGCCACATAATGGGGTATTTTCTTAAAAACATGGGTAGGCAGAGTTTTTTTATTATGAGAGGTGGGGGGCAATGCCCAAAAGGCCGAATTAAAAAGAGTTTGGCTATTGCTATACGTGGTTTATATTCTATAGGCTTTGGTCCATGGGCTTCATTCTCAAATTTAACTAGGCTATGCTCAGTTATCCGCTAACCCCTAAAAGGCCGAACTAATATGTTCTCAGCTATCCTCCATGGGCTCCTTTCTAAAATTTCACTGGGCTGTGGTCACCAGTCCCTGGCCCCGAAAAGACTGAATTGAAATGTTCTGGGCTAAAGAGGGGCCGAATGACCTACTCCCTCCGATCCAAATTAATGTTCTCGGATTTGGCTAGAGTCAGACGTATCTAGAACTAAAACATGACTAGATATGTCCGAGTCTAGACAAATGTGAGAACATTAATTTTGATCGGAGGGAGTACTAGATTTCTTCTTCTGGTTAATAATAATTGCATAGTGATGTGCTCTGCCAGATTCAAAACAAAGACCTCAGCGAGGGCGGGGGAAAAGCGATAATTCTTTTTGGCAGATATTCATGTCAAAATTCAGCAGTACAGAATAAGGTAAAAAATTATCAACAGATTCGAAGTTAATATTTGGGAGCACTTGACCAATTCAGCAGCATTTCAAAAGTGACCAATGCAACAATATAGACAATGAAATACAATACCAGTACATCAGTATTAGTTGCACAAATGCTTTAGTAATAGCAACGACAGAACATTTGAGAGATTCAGTAGCTTTCCTGCTTGAAATTCAATAGTAGCACAGAGAGAATCATTTCTTGTTCTAGCTAAAAAAAACTTGTCCCACGATCAGTTTGGCCTGTTTTCTGAATAGACTCAATCATTGGAGTAAGCAAAACTGACGAGCAAGTCTAATTCTGCGTGAGTACCTCCTCCTTACGTCAATGTCTGTGTGACCGCCTATAGCAACCCATAATGCACAAGACTCATCCAGATAATTGTAACAATGTTAAGTTTCAAAATAAAAGCAACACAATCTAATGCACTTCATCTAACCAAGTACTAGTACATCACAGTTCGTTGTACAAAATATTATACTAATAGTAACGACATAACATTTGACAGATTCAGTAGCATTTGGAAGATTCAGCAGTATAGAATAAGACCGTAAAAATATCATATAGATTCCTAGTTCATATTCAGCAGCACTTGATAGATTCAGCACAACATTTCAAAGTGACTGGTTGTGGCAGTACACAAACAGTGACCAAAAGAATTGACGTAGAAAGGACTGATTCAAAAGGAAAGCGAGACCATATTCTGCACTTGACTGGTCGATCTGAACAACTACCGAACAAAACTTTTGATAGGTTCAGTAGCATTTGAAAGATGCAGCAGTACATAATAATCAAGAAAATATCGACAGATTCACAGTTCACATTCAGCGTCACTTGGACATGTTAAGCAGCATTTCAAAGTGACTGATTCAGTTTGTCCTTTTCTCTGTATATTCAATCATTGGAGCAAGCAAAACTGGAGATCAAGTCTGCTTTTCTGTGCATGCCTCCTTCTCACATCAATGCCTATGTGCGACCTCCATAGGCTTCTCAAAATGCCCAAAGCCTCGTCAAGATTATGAGTTTATGACAAGGCCAAGTTACAAAATAAAAGCAAGACCATCTACTATACTTGATCTAAACAAGTAGCAGTATATCAATATTAGTTCTATAAAATGCCAAGTTCCAAAAGAAAAGCAAGACCATCTACTGCACTTGGTCTAAACAAGTAGGAGTACATCAGTATTAGTTCTATAAAATGCCAAGTTCCAAAAAAAGCAAGACAATCTGCTGCACTTAATCTAAACAAGTACAAGTACATCATAGTTAGTTCTACAAAATATTGTATTGTACGTACTAATAGTAACAACAAAACATTTGATAAATTCAGTACCATTTAAAAGATTCAGTAGTATAGAATAAGTCCGAAAAAATATTGACAGATTCCCAGTTCATATTCAGCAACACTTGACAGATTCCCAGTTCATATTCAACAGCACTTGAAAGATTCAGCAGCATTTCAAACTGACCGAATTAGCAGTACATAGACAATAATTAATAGATCCAGCAATGCACACATTGAAATTCAATAGATGTAGCTAGGCCTAATTCAAAAGTAAAGCGAGACCATATTCTGCACTTCATTGGTCGATCTGAACAAGCACCAATACATAGTTATTATTGCAAAATATATTAGCAGAGGAAGAACTCCATAGAAAATACTCAGAACTACCTTAATCTAGGAACCACGTCTCCCAAAATGATAAGTACTAGTACATACAGTAGGTATTACTACAAAATACATTAGCAGTAGTTGAACTCCATAAAATACACCTAACAACAACTAATAAGAAAAGGTAGTAAGTTCAAATACTCCAACGAACATTAAGATGTGTTTATCTCACTCATGGAGGTGGGCGAGGAGCGCCGCCAGCGAGGCGGCGAAAATGCAGCCATCCTCCATGCAGTTGCAAGGGCCGTGCGCGCATGCAATTTTGTGGTTGTGGACCTAAAGGTAGGCGACCAATGTCCCGCAACCGTCGTTGGGGCATCTGCTACCTTTTCCGCTGGTGACTTGGAGGTTCAAATCCTTGGAGCATGCGGCCAGCCGTACCGAGCTGGTAGTGTCCATATGCATAGCGATCTCGTCGAACATGTCGGTGCTGACGTTGCTCCATCCGCCGTACAGCCGGTTGGGCCCCGAATCCGCCATCGCCTCCCAATGGTTTAGGGGCGAGGCGGATCAATCTATGACAGTTGGGAGGTTTTGAAGGAGAGGGGTGGTGGCCTGGAAGGACCGATGCTGCGGGCGAGATAGCAAGGAAAATGAGTGAAGAGCGCGTTGGATATGTTACCAAATACTGCTGTAGATGGGGAAGACGGTATGGCTCTTTGAATGAGGAGTGTCAACACCCGGATTTTTAATCCCAGATGCCTGTTATGCCATACCTCGCAATCCCAACATTACCATTTTTGTGAGACATAATAGATTGATATCACAGTACATCATCCATTACAAACCATAATAAGGTTTTACACAAATAAAGGATCTCATGATCCAGTCTTAATACACACAAGCAGCGGAATAGTAAAGCGTAGTAGTGGGCTCCATCTTCAGGGTCATAGGCAATGCTGAGGATGTGAGATGATCCTAGTTGTCGTAGAAATCCTGCAGTCCATCATCCTGGTAGTCCTCCTCATAGTCTGGCCACGGGAATAGCCAGGGACAAAGCCTTGAGTATTATTTAAGTACTCGCAAACTATCACTAATAAGTAAGGTAGTGCTAGTAGCAATCTTAAGCTATGGGTGCAAAAAGGTAGATTTATCTTAAACTGAGTTTAGAAGTAAAGAAAGCTAATTTAATGTTCTAAATCACCTAAGTGGGAACTTAGTTTTCATGTTCACAACCCTGTTTTGGTCAAGTCAAAATCACAGTTCACTTCACAAGTAATTTTCAGAACATCTGACGACGGAATCGTATGGCCACTCCAACTGTCCATGACCGCGGACGCGGCTATTCGAATAGTTTGCCACTCTGAAGAGGGGTACACTTTCACCACAAAAGTCGATACATCCGTCAGGGATAACCCTGAATCATCATACTTAGTGTGCGGATAATCAATCATAATCTTTCAATTACCCACTCTAGTATAGGAACCTCCCCTATGAGCTTGGCCTCCCATCCATAGCTATCTGCCATCCTCAGCACTGCATAGGTGGACATACATCAAGAGGTAGCCTCAGCTCAGACCTCTCCCGTGAGGGAACCCATACTAAGGCATATATGGAGGAGGCTTACAAACCCGCACGATTTCCGAGGCATGCCTCTCTGAGGCCCATCCCACTGGCACTCGCCGGCGCCACTCCGGCACCGTCGCACACATAGTCATGGGCTCTCGTTCACTGGATTCCTCTGCTGGTGGCTGGAAAATCACCTATTCTGGAAGCTCCACCGATGGTAAGTTCCTCGTTGGATCACTTATTCTCTCGGACAATCGCTGGCTGGTCATTCTCAATGCCAATGGTTCACCACTGGAAGGTAGAAGCTTGGAAAATGGGGAGGTTCTCATGATTGGTTCTGTGGTGAGGTTCCCCTCTCACCTTGCAAGGATCAATGATATTTTGCCACAACTTATGATTTTCTTGGGACTTCTCATGTTCATGAGTGCAAGAATGATGATTTGAAACTTATGTGGCATGTTACTAGCTCTACCTTGCCTTCTAATGTTTTGGACAATGCTCCTGGTTTTCTGGTCCTGTATACTCTTGCTAAGCGGGTTGTGTTACTAAATCGAGACAAGGTGGTTATTGATTCTAGATTCCTTCTTCAAATTGAGAAAGTTTCCTCTGGTGTTATCTTGGATCTTGTCATCAAAAGAGTGGTGGTGGGTGATCAAATCTTCGATGTGCCCACTTCATCAACCAAACACTATGGCATTTCTATGGATTTATCTAAAGGGCTGAAGTTTAAGGATAATATGTTCAAAACATTTGGACACCACATTAATTTCTCAGGAGGATTTCTCAAAAGACCTTCCTTCCTTGTTGGTTCATTTGGTCGTGCGAATTTTAAGATTGATATTCATACTATTGTCATTGTTCTTCAAGCTTGTTTTGGGGGTCATGCATCAAAATTTCAAGTCAAAATACTCCAAGACAGAACCTTTAGATTCTCGGTTGCATCAAGAGCTGTGGGATTTGAAATATATAATGCTAGTTCTTTCTCTAATGAGTCGTTCATCTTGAAGATCAAACTTTGGGGTGATGGAGGCCCAAATTGGAAATTCGAAGAGAAATAATATTACAAAGAATTGGACAAGGATTGGACTTTTGTTTCATACAAAAGAAAAAATAAATCCTCTGTTTTTGATCGTATTGGTTCTTCGACGTCACCTGTCCCATGCAATAACGGTCAAAATAAAGGTGACATTACTCGTGTAGTACCGGGTGCATCATTTGCGGAAATTGTGATCAACGTAATGGTATTAAAGAGCCGAAATCAACTGCAGTCAAGAAATCTTCTACAATTAATTTGCTTGGTCTTCTACCATTTTTGAAATTCCCTACTTTCCCTTATTGTCCCTGGCCCGACAAATCTTACCTGCATTGGTTCAAGGCCCATGTCACGCCGCAAGTTTCACGGCCCAGGGTGTACGATTGTCTTAAGGATTTTATTCTCGCCCAAAAAATTAATTCGGCCGAAACCCCTGTCTCCTCAACTCCCTCGCCTGGAGAAACCCCAACTGCCTTGCTCTGCTCGTCGTCGGTGACAACCACCGACGCAATGGCCAACATTCCACTTGACCCTCAACCATTTCTTCCCCATGGCTTCGTGATTATGCAGGTGGCTAGCAGGAATCAGGTCAAAAGGGTGGTGGTACCTCGCCGACCAAGGGCACATGAACAGTATGCCATTGCGCACATCCATCCCCTTCCTCCTGGTCCAGTCCCTTTTGGTAATATCAGGTATGTGTTGCAAGATTTCTTTATCAATGATGCACATGTTGAATTTCGTGATATTCAAGATTGCCCATTTGGTTCTGCATATGTTCAATTTGCAAATGTCAGTGACCGTGACCGGTTAATTTCTGTGGGTCATATTCCCTTCCAAGATGTTGCTATTTCTTTTGATAGGCATAACGAAGGAATCAACCGGCGTAGGACTTAGTTCAACAATGAATGTTGGGTTATGCTCCTGGGTCCTCCACTTGATCACTGGCATCATGACCACCTGAATGCTATTTTCTCTGATATTAGTAAAGTTCTGCTCTGGGAGAGGGACCCTGAGCACAAGGGCAGGATCATTGCAAAGCTCAGAGTCACTGACCTATTAGATGTTCCTAAAAGTTTTAGATTCACCATTGGAGACCTGGTGGACACTGAATCATGGAACTTTTCTGTGGAAATTTTGCACAGCAATCTCCTGGGGGGGCACCTGATGAGGACCCACTACCTGATGATGGTGCTGACCCACACCCTCTACCTGTGGTGGGACCCATTTTTGGGCCCCCTTCTCCACCTACTCCTCCACCACCTAAAGGAGACATTGGTGGATGGGATCAATGGATTGAACCTGCCCCTCAGAATAATAATGCTGGTTGGGGCAACTAGAATGCGCTCCAAGGACCTATTTTTGCTGAAGGAGTTGACATGCCCATTGACAACCAGAATTTGCCACCTCAGGAGGTTGACAGTGTTGTTACTGGATCGATCCCTGTTGCAAATGTTTCATCTGATAGTGACAAGGCATCTGTCCATGGAGCTGAGGATATAGAAGTGGAACAAAATATTGCTAATGCTAATCAGGATGTGGGCATGGGAGAAGGAGTGCTTAACATTCTGCAGAATTACCAAGATGAGGAAGAGGACACCATCCAAGCTGATGAGGGTAACATGCAAGATGACTGGATGATGGATGACACTAATCTCCTCTCTCCAAATGAGGCACACCTTCAAGTTGGAATGGCCATTATTCCTTTTGTCAATACATCTGAGATGCTTTCTGCTAGGAATTCTTTCTCAAAGCAAGGTCTTGAACTATGGGACAGATTCTTTGCTCCACACATGAATCCCTCACCTGACAAAGGCAAACTGCAATGTGACATTCCTGTAAGTTGGTTTAATTTTATCATTCTAATGCTCAGCACTCCTGAGAAATTCAGTTGGACTAGACATTTTCTCACATCTCCACTTTGGGAGATTATTAAGGAACCAATTACTGAAGAAACTTTCACCTTCATTATACCTGATGAATGTGTTGGACAGATTCCTCCCCATTGCCTGAATGATTCCCCATCGAGCATGATGGTGCCAAATGCTCCTGCAAAGAGCAGGAGGGGTAAAGAACCATTTGTGGAATCTGAGGTGAGAAGGAGCCCCAGAATTGTGGAACTTAATGGGGGTTTTAAAAGCCATATGAATTGCTCTGATCATAATTGTCTCTCTTGCAATGCTGCTCCACCTTGTCTCAGTAATAAGGTTGTGAAGAATCTTGCTGATTCATTTTGCAAGGTTAAGGAGGGAGAACTTGAGAAAAGGTTGCTGAAGAAGGGCAGGATCAATGATTTGATCATCAAGCCACCTGGAAAGCCTGGACCGAAGAGGACTGGTCCATAACCATACCTTCCAAGCAAGAAGCAGGGAGGTGCTGCTGAATCTTGTGGATAGCAGTCTAGGAAGAAGCACCTAAATAATGTGGTTAATGTTTACAAAAATCTATCCTTTTGTGACTGGACCGGTTACTTTTCATGTCTGTTATGAGTTGTTGCAGACCTACTTGCTGTTGGACATGTTTATGAATTCAGTATCCTATGATATGTTCAGTCATGTTTGTGTGACTACAAATTTTGTGTCACCACAATGCTCACCCAATTGGTTATTAAATGAGTAACAATAGAAACTGGAAGATTCTGAACTAGAACCTTAGGGGAATTAACTCTGAGAAAAAATGGTTGGCACTAAAAAGCAAGATCATGGAATCTGAATGTGACATTATTTGTCTCCAAGAAACCAAGAGAGAAAACTTTGATATCAATTATTTAAAAAAATTATGTCCAAACAAGTTTGACAGCTTTGATTTCTTACCATCAATTGGTGCATCTGGAGGAATTATTACCATCTAGAACAGTACATTATTTAATGGTACCAGGGCTTTTCAAAATGATTTCTCAACTTCTGTCACCTTCACCTCTCAATTATAAAATGATTCATGGACTCTTACTAATATCTATGGTCCATGTAAAAATGATAGAAAGATGGATTTCTTAGACTAGTTTTCAAACATCACTATGCCTGATAGTATGGATTGGCTAGTGTTAGGTGATTTTAACCTTATCAGAAGTCTCACTAATAGAAATAAAAGTGGGGGATATGTTAATGACACTATGCTCTTCAACAATGCTATCTGCAAACCTAGGCCTTATTGAGTTGCCACTAAACGGTAGAAAATTCACATGGAGTAACATGCAAAAAGATCCACTCCTGGAAAGATTGGATTGGTTTTTTACATCTAGTTCTTGGACAACCAAATACCCATACACTATGGTTACTCCACTATCCAAACCTACTTCTGATCATCTTCCCTGTGTCATATCCATTGGAACTACAATCCCCAAGGCACAAAGCTTTAGATTAGAAAATTACTGGCTTCATCATTCTGATTTTAAGATGATTGTACAAAATGCTTGGAATATACCTGTGAATTATCAAGACATGGCAAAAATAATTTGTGCCAAGTTGAAAAATGCGAGGAGAGGCATCAAGATTTGGGCAAAACAGTTACCTTGCTTAAAGGACCAGATTGCTAAGGTGAATGACACCATTGATCTCCTGGACCTACTTGAAGAATCTAGAACATTAACCATCAATGAATGGCACCTCAGAGATATCCTGAAATCCCATATTATCTCTCTTCTTCAGAACCAAAACACCTATTGGAAACAAAGAGGGAAAATTAAATGGGTAAAACTTGGGGATGAAAACACTAAGTTCTTCCGTTCCAAAGCTACCATCAGTTACAGACACAACTATATATCTATGATCAAGAATTCATCTGGACAGGAATTTACAAATCACTATGACAAGGCTGATATCCTTTGGAATGACATCAGGGCAAGAATGGGTACATCAGGCAAAACTGAGATGCACTATAACTTTGCAGACTTCTATGGAAATGGAATGACTGATGAGATGAAGAATTCACTTGAAAAACCTTTTCTTGACAAGGAAATTGAGGAGGTTATCACTGATCTACCAAATGACAAGTCACCTCGTCCTGATGGTTTTAATAATGAATTTATCAAAAGTTGCTGGTCTATCATTGGATATGATATCAAATTACTGATACATGAGTTCTTCAATGAGAAAGTATCCCTAGAGAGCATCAACTCTTCTTACATTACACTCATACCTAAAGTCACTTGCCCATCTACATCGGCTGATTTCAGACCAATCTCCTTATTGAACTGTATATTCAAAATAATTACCAAACTTCTTGCAAATAGACTTCAATCTATTATTCTGAAATTGGTACATAAAAACCAATATGGATTTCTCAACAACAGATCTATTCAAGATTGCATTGGTTGGGCCTTTGAATACTTATTCCAATGCCACAAATCAAAGGAGGAAATTTTAATTCTCAAACTTGATTTTGAGAAGGCATTTGATACAGTAGACCACTCTGCAATCATAAATATCCTTAAAGCTAGAGGATTTGGGACAAAATGGATTAGGTGGATTGAAATGATCTTTGAATCTGGAACTTCTGAAATTCTTCTTAATGGTGTGCCTGGTACAAAGTTCTACTACAGGAGAGGTGTTAGGCAAGGAGACCCACTTTCACCATTACTATTTGTCCTTACTGCTGACCTCCTGCAATCAGTACTAAACAAGGCCATGCATATGAATATTCTAACTCCACCTATTGTGGGACCACCCAACAGTGACTTCCCTCTTATTCAATATGCTGATGACACATTGGTGATACTTAAAGCTAATGCATCTCAATTATTATGCTTGAAAGCACTTCTTCAAACATTTGCAATTTCCACTGGACTCAAAGTCAACTACCTGAAATCTAGCATGATGCCAATAAACACATGTAATGATAGACTAGTTGCCTCCCATTTACTTACCTTGGGCTTCCAGTAAGCATTACAAAGCCATCTATGGAGCACTTTCTTCCCATTGTTCAGAGAGTGGAAAGGAGATTATGTGGAATTGCTGATTTCTTGAATTATGGAGGAAAACTGCAGCTGGTCAAATCTGTTCTCTCCTCACTTCCTCTATTTTTTATGAGCTGTTTAGAGGTGCCAATAGCCATCAAGGATCAAATTATTAAATATATGAGATATTGTCTATGGAGAAAGAAGACTGAAGATGTGCAAGCAAAAGGACAAGCACTTGTATCATGGGACAAAATCTGCCGTCCTAAAAATCAAGGGGGTTCATCTCATATGGGAGACTTATTACAAACCTACAGATTCAAAATAATGCACTCCTTCTGAAAAATTTGGACAAATTCTATAACCACCAGGACATACCATGGGTTCATCTCATATGGGAGACTTATTACAAAAATGGAAAACTACCTGGAAGAAGCATGGAAGGATCTTTCTAGTGGAAGTCACATATCAAACTAATTGTTAACTTTAAAGGCATGGCTAAATGCAATTTGAAATCAGGCAGATCTTCTTATTTCTGGACAGACCTTTGGCAAGATGAGTGCTTGATGAATAAATTCCCTCACCTTCTGTCCTATGCTATGTCCAAAAACATCAGTGTTCATGACTTCCTTCATGCTGAATTTCTTGAAGATAACTTCCACCTACCTCTCTCTCAACAAGCTTTCTCTGAGTTTTTAGTCATGGAAGAAAGATGCCAGGAATTCAGGCACAACACTCAGGAGGACACCCATGATAATTGGAACTATATTTGGGGATCAGATAAATTTGAAGTTAAAAAGACCTACTCAGCCATGATTGGATACTCACCATCACCACCTCACTTTTCTTGGGTTTGGGAAACCTCCTGTCAAAATAAACACAAGTTCTTCTTCTGGCTTTTGCTACTAGACAGATTGAATACAAGAAATCTACTGATGAGAAAGAATTTCAACCTTCCTGATTACAATTGTTACTTCCAATTGCATCTCAGAAGAATCAGCAAATCATCTTTTCTGGGATTGTCCATTTGCAAAAAAATCTTGGGACCATATTTCCAGAAACAGAACTGCAAATATAACAAGATTAGAAGCTATTTCAAACATCAAAGAAAAGTTACATCTACCTTTTGCAATCGAGATCATTATCCTAACTTCCTTGGGTATCTGGATATGTAGAAATGAGAAGATTTTTAATGACAAAAGACCCAATTTTGATAGATGGAAAGCAATTTTCTACCAAGAAATGAGATGGATACAATTCAGAATCAAAGGAAAATACGAAGAGAAATTCAAAGCCTCGCTCAATCAGCAATTAGACCAGGGATAGAATAGATTGTCTCATTTTTTTCCTCTGCATAGACCGAGTTAGTTGTAACTGTTTATGATCTACCTTAGATCATTTCTCATTGTAACATACTCATATATAATAAAAAAATTGCAGTGGGTATTTTCCCTACTGTTTCACCTCAAAAAAAATACTAAGGCATATAAACTTCCGGCTAAGCCCTACCCAATTCAGGTATTGTGGTTGTACGGTAAACTTGGAATGGTATCGCATCCGAACGCAACCATCAGTTTTTGTAAAGGACTAAGGCTCATGCCTCAACATTTTCATCATTAAATCCATTTGTGTTTCTCAACACATGTCAAAACATCTGAATAGAATGACTCATCATTCCAAGGATTTCATAATCATTTTCACCAAGTAGTACCATCTAAAGTGATCAAGTTTTATGCTTAGCACTAGCCACTAAGGTTAACCGTGTTCACTAATGAGTGGTGCTAATCTTCAATTTCATTCCATGGAATGACATCTAAGTATAACTAGATAGGAATAGTTTGATACTCTTTATGCTATCTATCTTAAAACTAAAGGACTTTAGTAAAGTAAAAGAAAGTAAAGCTCGCAACTAAAACTTGGGATGGGTATAAATCAAAATATATAACCCCGAATGCCTAATGCATCTTGCTTAGGTTAACTTGCATCTAGTGGTGGATTGCCTTGGTTGGTGCAGTGATTGAAGTTCTCCTCGTCTTCTTTGGGGTAGAACTCCTCCTCCTTGTAGGCTTGGTCAGTACTATCGTCTATAAATGAATACGGGGTACACAATAACCAAACAATACTTATCTATTTCTATTTAGCACACTAAGACTCACACTTGATGATCTAGAATCATCACACTCATCACAGGCATTAAAGAACTAGTTTCATTTGTTTTATTTGAGAAAAGTAATTTCTACTCATCGAAGGTAATTAAGATTTAATATTCTCCAAATAGAATATGGGATCATGTGGACACATGTGATCACCACATATTCTAGTACATGGGATTGTGATTTAGAGGGTTGGTCACATTTTATAAAGTTTAAGGTCATTATTTAATAAATTTAAAGTGACTAGAAATAACGTAATAACATTATTTTGGTACTAGCCCAAAGTCACTACATGCAAACCTAAATATTTTTACATACTCAGATAGGTATTATCAAATGTGATTTTTGAGAGTTGGAATCAACTCAAAAGCTATTATGGTTGATTTTTGAAAAAAAATTGAATGTAGAAAAGTCTTTGTCTTATTATTTTGAATATATGTCGTCTCTAACTCATTTAAATCCAACGGGCTTGGATAGATATTTAAATTATATTTCTAACAAAATTTGAATCATGCAATTTGGTTAAGTGAAACTCTCTAAATTGATTTTCGAATAAGTGGACATAATAGGATTTCAATTTAAAAGGAAAACCAATTGTTTGAATTTTTGGGCCCGCGCGGGAAAGCTAACGGGCCAGCCCAACTGGACAGTACAGTGCATCGTGCGGCTGACAGAGGGGTTCCACTAGTCAGTGACTTATTCTACACGAAATAGTATTGTTGATTCTAGGCCGTACGATTAGAAGCAAGATCGACGGCTGAGGGTCGTCGTCAACGACGAACAGCTCCGGCGACGAGCTAAACCTAACACGGCGGTGGGGGTCTCACGGGGCTCACCTAGGCTCCAGCTAGGCTCGATGACGGGTGCAATCAACATGGTAGACGATGATGAGGCGAGGCGCGGTCACGACAGGGCTTGGGATGGTTGCAATCGATGGCGCACTTCTCCTCTAGCAGCGGCGGACTCCGGTGCAATTCCGGCACGGTGGTGCTCGCCTTGATCCGGGAAGAGGTGGGGAAGGTCAGTGAGGAGTGGGGAGTCGAATTGTGTGAGGATTGGAGGCTGGGGTTGCCTTGTTTTATAGCTCAACGAGGGGACCGAACGAGATGGCCTAGTGTCTCCGGCGATGGTGGTATAGCGTGCTATTGGTGTGGCTGTGGGTAGGGGACGGTGCGGTGTTCCCTGGCGATCATCACTGGCTTAAAGGCATGACACAAGGCGGCGTGGAACGGTCGGGCACGTGTGATGCTCTCCGTGGTGGTGTTCGAGACGGCGTGCGGCAGCTACGGTCGCGCAACGGCGAACAGGGGTGTCTGCCAGGGTGCTGCGATCATGGCGTCTCTGTGCACATGAGGGGAGGTCAAGGCATGGCGTGTGCAAGATGGTCGGGCGCGGCGCACTGGCGCGCTCTGGACACGGCGCGGAGAGGGGGTGCACGGTGGTGCTAGTGTGGTCCATGGCTCGGCTGGGGCTGTGGCCTAGACAGGGGGTGGCGGTAGGCTGCGACAACGCTAGTGGACATGCTTGTTGGGCGCGGTGTTGTCTAGTGCGAGCTGGTCGTGGTCGGCCGGTGATGACCACTTTCGGGCGGCACTCCACTGTGCCAGCGGCGAAGGAGGGAGCTGGTCTGGGGCTGGGTTAGGCTTAGAGGGAACAAGGGAGTTAAGAGGGGACCATTTGGTCGATGATCACTGTGTAAAACAGTGAAGCTAGGCTAGGGATTATTCTATGCATGCCAAGTGTTTGATGAAATGGCCGCATGAAATTTATTTTTGAATTTTTGATTCAAATTTTTTGAGCGATCTTAGATTAAGCTTGAGAGATTAGGTTTGCTAGGATAAGTCAAGGTGAATTCATTTGATTAGTTTTTGGAAAAGTGTGATCTTAGCACATACACTTGATTCAATTTTCAAATGTCCATTAAATTGATTTGCTAAATGTTTTTGTAAGTTTGTAAAGTGGGCCTTGATACACTTTTACTTGGTCTATCAAGGGGTGAAAAGAGATTGAATTGTTTCTGTTAAGAATTACCCTCTAGGAACACCTAAAGTGGCCTACTGGTCTAAAATGGTCAAAATGACCATTTGGTTTATTTATTCTTATTTGATTTCTTTCTCTTTGGATTTTGTCTGTAATTGTTTTAGATGAGGTATTATTCATCCATAAACCATTTCATAACATTTAGAACAATCAAACATGGCATATACACTCAATTCTACACTAATGTAAACACACATGCATTCATATTTATTTATTTAATAAAAGTTTTTGTTAACCCTAAATTGGGTGATTAGGATTTGATAACATTGATTAGAAGTTTTGGGATGTTACAGACCTTCCCTCCTTGAACAAAATCTCATCCCAAGATTTAAGAAAAACTAGGAACTAAAGAGATCTGGAAACTCAGTCCTAATGTAATCTTCTCTTTCCTAGGTAGATTATTCTTCGGTATGGTTGCTCCATTGGATCTTGAGAAATTTGATACTCCGGGTCCTTGTGGTTCTGAAGGCTTCTTCCAAGATACGGATGGGCACTTCGTGATATGTTAGATCCTTGTTGATATCTATGGCTCGGTGATCGATGTTCTTGAAAACTTCGGTCTTCTCCGGAACTTCTAGACATTTGCGGAGTAACGAGATATGGAACACATCATGGATGGCTGACATCTCTTCGGGCAGTTCCAGTTGGTATGATACTTCTCCTCGGTGATTCAGAATCTTGAAGGGTCCAATATATCTGGGGGCTAACTTTCCTTTCAGTTGAAAACGTTGCATTCCCTTCAAAGGTGACACTTTGAGATAGACAAAATCTCCTACATTGAAGGTCAGATCTCGATGTATCTTGTCAGCATAACTCTTCTGTCTGGATTGGGCGGTCTTGAGGTGCTCACGGACTTTGTGCACCTTCTCTTCGGCTTCTCATAGGATGTCAGGTCCGAAAATCTGACTCTCTCCTACTTGCGACCAATTCAAGGGGGTACGACACTTTCTTCCATATAAGAACTCAAATGGGACCATTTGCAAACTGGCTTGATAACTGTTGTTGTATGAGAATTCTGCGAAAGGCAGACAATCTTCCCATTTTGATCCATACTCTAGCACACAAGCTCTCAAAATATCTTCTAAGATTTGGTTGAATCTTTTAGTTTGTCCATCGGTTTGCGGGTGATAAGTTGTGCTAAAGTTCATCTTGGTTCCCAATCTTTCTTGGACTTTCTACGAAAATCTTGAGGTAAACCGGGTTCCTCAGTCCGACACGATGGTCTTAGGGGTTCCATGTAAACTGACGATTCTAGCAATGTACACCTCTGCTAGCTTCGAACTCTGGTAGGTAGTCTTGACAGGTATAAAATGGGCTACCTTGGACAGTCTGTCAACTATGACCCAAATAGAGTTATTTCCCCTACTAGAAGTAGGCAAACCGGTGATAAAGTCCATTCCGACAGAATCCCATTTCCATTTTGGAATCCACAATTGTTGCAAAAGTCCTGCAGGTCTCTGATGTTCTTCTTTGACTCTCTGACATATATCACACTTGGCGATGTAGCTTCCGATTTATCTCTTCATATTCCGCCACCAAAATTGCTCAAATTCCTCATGCAAACTTGCCTGGGCTTCTTTGATCATGGTGTTTAATCTACACGGCAATCTGCTAAGAGCATCTACTACCACATTGGCTTTGCCGGGGTGATAGTGAATGTCAAGGTCATAATCCTTGATTAAATCTATCCATCTCCTTTGCCTCACATTTAGCTCCTTCTGGGTGAAAATATTCTTCAAGATCTTGTGATCCGAATAAATCTCATAGTGGTTACCCATAAGGTAATGACGCCATGTCTTCAGTGCTAAAACTACAGCTTCTAGTTCAAGATCATGGGTAGGGTAGTTTTGCTCAGGTTGCTTCGATTGTCGGGACAGATATGCTACGACTTTTGCCTTCTTGCATCAACACACATTCGAGACCAATCTTGGATGCATCACAATACACATCAAAAGGCTTCTTGATATTCGGCATAATCAAGATTGGGGCTGAAATCAATCTCTTCTTGAGCTCTTGAAAACTCGCTTCACATTTGTCTATCCATTCAAACTTCTTATCTTTCTTCAACAACTGGGTCATCGGTCTTGCGATGCTCAAAAATCCTTCAACAAACTTGCGGTAATATCCCGCTAATCCTAGAAATGCACGGACTTGGGTTTGAGTGGTTGGGGCTTTCCATGCTTCAACATCTTTGATCTTGGTGGGATCAATAGTGACTTGTCCTGGCGACACGATATGTCCTAGGAATCCTACTTCCTTCAACCAGAATTCACACTTACTAAACATTCCATACAACTGATGTTCTCTAAGGGTTTCAAGGATGGTTCTCAGGTGTAGCTCGTGGTCTTCTTCTGACTTGGAATAGATAAGAATATCATTGATAAATACAACGATAAACTTATCCAGGAAGTTCATAAAAATCTTTTTCATGAGATTCATGAAGTAAGCGGGGGAATTGGTTAATCCAAAATACATGACAATATACTCGTACAATCCATATTTGGTGGTAAAGGCGGTCTTTGGAATATCCATTGCATGAATCTTGAGTTGATGATAATCAGTCCTAAGATCAATCTTAGAAAACACTCTGGCACCAGTCAACTGATCAAACAGATCCTCGATCATTGGCAATGGGTACTTGTTCTTGATGGTGACTTCATTCGGCTTCCGCTAATCTTTGCACAAACGGTTACCTCCATCCTTCTTATCAACAAACAAAATAGGTGATCTCCATGGCGATGCGCTTGGTTGAATCAAACCTTTCGCCAGCATAGCATCAAGTTGTTTCTTCAGCTTCACTAGTTCCGATGGGTTTATACTATAGGGTCTCTCTGCTATGGGTCCTGTTCCAAGAATCAGTTCAATAATGAACTCGATATCCCGATCCGGGGGCATACCAGGCAATTCATCTAGGAACACGTCAGGGTATTCATAGACTACTCTGACTTGGTCTAGGGTTGGTTGGGATAAACTCTTGTTGCACTTGAATTGTCGGGGCAAGGTTTCAAGTACATGCTCTACTGATACTCCAGAGCTACTAGTCATGGTTATGGCTTTCTTGGCAAAGTCGATCAATCCTTTATGTTTCGACATCCAATCCATTCCTAGTACTACTTCCAAACCTTTGGTTCCAAGTACTATTAGGTTGGCATAAAAATCCATCCCATGGATTCTGATAGGTACAACCTTGCAATTTTTTCTAGCTTTGGTGGTTGAACCGGGTATTTGAACTATCATAACATGCTTCAATTTTGTTGGTTAAATCTTACTAGTGCATGAAAATTCTTCTATAACAAATGAGTGCGATGCTACAGAATCAAAAAACACTCTTGCTAATACTGAGTTCACAGAAACATACCCAGCAGGACATCTGGCGCTTCCTAGCTTCTTCCGCATTCATGTGAAACAGACGGCCGTTGCGGTTGAGCGAATTCCCTAGGGCGAATCTTCTTCCAGGCTGAACACGGTGCTGTTGCTGAGCAGGTGCATTCACATTGGTGGTGGTTGCAAGCTTCTTGGGACACTCGTTGGAGTAGTGACCCTTGACTCCACATTCAAAGGAAGTAATCTGGTACTTGTCTTTGGTGGCAACAGGCACAACATTGCTTCCAGTCCTTGGGGCAATATTGCTGTTGTTGGACTTGGGTGGTGCACGGTTGAAGTTGATGGATTTTCTGGGGTTGTTGTTGTTGCTTCCACCGGACTTCATATTTCCTCCGCTATGATTGGGGTAGCTAGGAAGGTTCATCGGGGGTCTATTGTTTCTCGGGGCATATCCTGCAGACGGGTTGGGGCGATACTTCTAGTGATTGTTGGATCCACTCTGGTGCATCATTCTACGCTTGGTTGATCTTCCCTTCCATTTGGTTGGCAGAATCTACAAGCTCTTCGAGATCTTCAAAACGAATGTTGACTAACATTGTTTGCATCTCATCATGCAATCCATTCAGGAATCTTTCCTTCTTCTTGGCTTTAGTGTTGATATCGTCAGGGGCATATCTAGCTAGTGACAAAAAATTGTTACGGTACTCAACTACTGTCATCCTTCCTTGCTTCAGTTCTCTGAACTCATCTCTCATCCGGGTGACTAAATCTTGGGGCACATGGGTGCGGCTGAACTTGATCTTGAAAGCTTTCCATGTCATCACTTAATCGTGGTTCATAGTACGAGTGCTATTCCACCATGCTCTTTCATCTCCTGCCAGATAGTGGGTGGCAAATAGAACTTTTTTGTTGTCATCAACTCCTGCGACTTCCAGGTTGTTCTCCATGGTTTGCAGCCAGTCATTAGCATCCAAAGGGTCTTTAGACTTACTAAAGATAGGGGGATTGGTATTCTAGAAGTTCTTAAGCTTGGATCCATGGTGATCCCGGTTTCCATGGCCTTGATTATTGTGGGCCATCTGGGCTATCTGTTGCAGGGTGTCTCAGTTGGCTTGGCGTTCTGCTCTACTAGCTTCATGGTAAGAAACTAGCATTTGAAGAATCTGTAGCATCGGGTCCTGCGATGAGCTGCTTCCTCCGGGGTTTCCACGAGTCATCTGAAGATTGAGATAGATAATGAGATAAGAGGGAATTTCAAAGGTTCATGGGTTTAGTTTCAAAAGCTTTAAACTTTCAGTTTGACTCGGGTTTTGCAAACTAACACTTCCTATCATTCATTCATTCATTCATTCATTCAGAGCACACCATACAAACACACACCACAACTCAATGGAAAACAGATGGTTTTAAGAACCATTCTGTGAAACTACAATACAATGGGACCTATACAACTCATTCCTACGGTAGTGATCAAGTGCATCTACACATCATCGATGAAGTCGGAATCATCATCATCAGTGTGGAACTCCATGGCATCATCCTCCAGATAGTTGTTGTCATCGCTGAGGTAAGAGTAAAGATCTCCTTGGATATATTCACCTTCCTCCTCGTCCTTTGCTTCAAGCTGGATTTCCTGCTCACGGATGGTCTTCTCGAGGTCGGCCACCTTCTTTCGAAGATGAGCGATGGTGTGATCCTTCTTCTCACGCTAACGACGAAGTGATTTGTGATCCTTGACGAGCATGGCGAGAGTCTGGTCCTTCTTGGTGACAATGGCAAGGTTGTGGTTGGCGTACGCTCGAGCATTGTCCAATTCCTTCTACCTATCATATAGCAGGAAGTCAAGGTTCTCCACTTGGCACTTCATCTCCGAGTTACTTGGCATCTCCAATAGCATTCCCATAGAATCACGCCTTGCATAGTTAGCAAAGCGAGTTCCCTGGATCAAGTTGATGTTTTGCCCACACAAACGGGAAAGAGCTTCATGCATAGCCCTGGCTAATCCATCTAGATAGTTGTTCTCGTGTACGGTGAATTGAATCTTCTCAAAAAAGGGTGCTTCCATCTTGCCTCAGAGGTCTGCAACTATTAGCCATTATAGATATCCTCCTGGGTACTCCTTGAGTTGTGCACCGAAGAATTCCGTATGCGGGCGCTCAAGGTACTCTGACAGTGCATCGAGATCCCTCTCAAAGATCAGTTGGCCTCCGTTGCCCAATTGGTAGAACTTGCAATATTGAACTTCCATCTATAAGAATTTTGGATGAGTAATTAAGTGAGGTGATCAAGTGTGTCCATTTTTATGTAGAATGTAAGAAGTTTTGAGGAACATGATTTTTTTTGAAAGAATCTCAAGGGTAAGAGTGGGAATAGGTTTTCATAAATACTCACTTATTTTGTTTTGAAACTAAGTTTTTGTTCGGACGTCCATTCTAACTAGGGTATCCTATGGTCAGGATGGCTCTGATACCAACTTGTCAACACCCGGATTTTTAATCCTAGATGCTTGTTATGCCATACCTCGCAATCCCAGGATTACCATTTTTGCGAGACATAACAGATTGATATCATAGTACATCATCTATTACAAACCATAATAAGGTTTTACACAAATAAAGGATCTCATGATCTAGTCTTAATACACACAAGCAGTAGAATAGTAAAGTGTAATAGTGGGCTCCATCTTCAGGGTCACAGGCAATGCTGGCGATGGGAGATGATCCTAGTTGTCATAGACATCCTGCTGTCCATCATCCTGGTAGTTCTCCTCATAGTCTGGCCACGGGAATAGCTAGGGACAAAGCCATGAGTACTCTTTAAGTACTCGCAAACTATCACTAACAAGTAAGGTAGTTCTAGTAGGAATCTTAAGATCTACGTTTATTTGGAAAATGCCAGATTTATCTTAAACTGAGTTTAGAAGTAAAGAAAGCTAATTTAATATTCTAAATCACCTAAGTGAGAACTTAGTTTCATGTTCACAACCATGTTGTGGTCAAGTCAAAATCATAGTTCACTTCACAAGTCATTTTGAAAACATCTAACGACGGAACAGTATGGCCACTCCAACTGTCCATGACCGCGGATGCGATTATTCGAATAGTTCGACACTCTACAGAGGGGTACACTTTCACCACAAAAGTCGATACATCCGTCAGGGATAACCCTGAATCATCATACTTAGTATGCGGATAATCAATCTAAACCTTTCAATTACACACTCTAGTATAGGCACCTCTCCTATGAGCTTGGCCTCCCAGCCATAGCCATCTGCCATCCTGGGCACTGCATAGGTGGACATATATCAAGAGGTAGCCTCAGCTCAGACCTCTCCCGCGAGGGAACCCATACTAAGGCATATAAACTTCCGGCTAAGCCCTACCCTATTCAGGTATTGTGGTTGTACGGTAAAATTGGAATGGTATCGCATCCGAACCCAACCATCAGTTTTTGAAAAGGGCTAATGCTCATGCCTCAACATTTTCATCATTAAATCCATTTGTGTTTCTCAACACATGTCAAAACATCTCAATAGAATGACTCATCATTCCAAGGTTTTCATAATCATTTTCACCAAGTAGTCCCATTTAAAGTGATCAAGTTTTATGCTTAGCACTAGCCACTAAGGTTAAGAGTGTTCACTAATGAGGGGTGCTAATCTTCAATTTCATGCCATGGAATGACATCTAAGTATAACTAGATAGGCCTAGTTTTATACTCTTGAAGTTATTTATCTTAAAAGTAAAGGACTTTAGTAAAGTAAAAGAAAGTAAAGCTTGCAAGTAAAACTTGGGATGGTTATAAATCAAAATATATAACCCAAGCATGCCCAATGCATGTTGTTAGGTTAACTTGCATCTAGTGGTGGCTTGCCTTGGTTGGTTTAGTGATTTAAGTTCTCCTCGTCTTCTTCAGGGTAGAACTCCTCCTCCTCGTAGGCTTGGTTGATACTATCGTCTATACATGAATACGGGGTACACAATCACCAAACAATACTTATCTATTGCTATTTAGCACACTAAGACTCACACTTGATGATCTAGCATCATCAAACTCATCACAGGCATTAATGAACTAGTTTCTTTTCTTTCATTTGAGAAAAGTAATTTCTACTCATCCAAGATAACTAAGATTTAATATTCTCCAAATAGAATATGGGATCATGTGGACACATGTGATCACCACATATTCTAGTACATGGGAATGTGATTTAGAGGGTTGGTCACATTTTATAAAGTTTAAGATCATTATTTAATAAATTTAAAGTGACTAGTAATGCCGTAATAGCATTATTTTGGTACTAGCCCAAAGTCACTGCATGCAAAGCTAAATATTTTTACATACTCAGATAGGTATTATCAAATGTGATTTTTGAGAGTTGGAATCAACTCAAAAGATATTATGGTTGATGTTTGAAAAATGTTTGAATGTAGAAAAGTCTTTGTCTTATTATTTTGGATATATGATATCACTAACTCCAATTGATTTAAATCCAACGGGCTTGCATAGATATTTCAATTATATTTCTAACAAAATTTGAATCATGCAATTGGGTTAAGTGAAACTCTCTGAATTGATTTTTGAATAAGTGGATAGAATAGGATTTCAATTTAAAAGGAAAACCAATTGTTTGAATTTTTGGGCCAGCGCGGGAAAGCTAACGGGCCAATCCAACTGGATAGCACACTGCATCGTGCGGCTGATAGAGGGGGTCCACTAGTAAGTGACTTATTCTACGTGAAACAGTATCATTGATTCTAGGCCGTACGATTAGAAGCAAGATCGACGGCTGAGGGTCGTCGACGACGATGAATAGCTCCAGCGATGAGCTAAACCTAACGCGGAGGTGGGGGTCTGACGGGGCTCACCTGCGCTCTAGCTAGGCTCGACAACATGGGAAATCGACGTGGTAGATGATGGCGAGGCGAGGCGTGGTCACGTTTGGGCTTGGGGTGGTCGCAATCGAGGGCACACTTCTCCTCTAGCAGCGGCGCACTCTAGTGCAATTCCGGCATGGTGGTGCTCGCCTTGCTCTAGGAAGAGGTGGGGAAGGTCAGTGAGGAGTGGGGAGTCAAATGTTGTGAGGATTGGAGGCTGGGGTGGCCTCCTTTTATAGCTCGATAAGGGGACTGAACGGGATGGGCTGGCGTATTCGGCTGGGGTGGTATAGCGTGCTATTGGTGTGGCTATGGGTAGGGGACGGTGCGGTGTTCCCTGGCGATTATCACTGGCTAAAAGGCACGGCACGGGGTCGCGTGGAATGGTCGAGCGCGTGCGATGCTCTGCGCGGGAGCGGCGGTGTTCGAGACAGCGTGTGGCAACTGCGGGTCGTGCGGCGGCGAACTGGGGTGTCTGTTAGGGTGCTGCGATCATTGTGGGTTTGTGCATACGAGGGGAGGTCAAGGCGCGGCACGGGCGAGCTGTTCGGGCGCAGCGCTCGGGCACTCTCTAGACATGGCGCAGAGAGGCGTTACGCGGCGGTGCTAGTGTGGTCCATGACTCGGCTGGGGCTGTGGCCTGGATAGGGGGTGGCTGTAGGCTGCGGCGATGCTAGTGGACATGTTGGTTGGGCGCGGTGTTGTCTGTTGAGAGCTGGCCGTGGTCGGCCGGTGATGACCACTTTTGGGCGACACTCCACTGTGCCAGCGGCGAAGGGGGGAGCTAGTCTGGGGCTGGGTTAGGCTTAGAGGGAACATGGGAGTTAAGAGGGAACCATTTGGTCGATGACCATTGTATAAAACAGTGAAGCTAGGCTAGGGATTATTCTGTGCATGCAAAGTGTTTGATGAAATGGCCGCATGAAATTTATTTTTGAATTTTTGATTCAAATTTATTGAGTGATCTTAGATTAATCTTGAGAGACTAGGTTTGCTTGGATAAGTCAAGGTGAATTCATTTGATGAGTTTTTGGAAAAGTGTGATCTTAGCACATACACTTGATTCAATTTTCAAATTTCCATTAAATTGATTTGCTAAATGTTTTTGTAAGTTTCTAAATTGGCCTTGATACACTTTTCTTGGTCTATCAAGGGGTGAAAAGAGATAGAATTGTTTTTGTTAAGAATTATATTCTAGGAACACCTAAAGTGGCCTAGTGGTTTAAAATGGTCAAAATGACCATTTGATTTATTTATTCTTATTTGATTTCTTTCTCTTTGGATTTTGTTTATAATTGGTTTAGATGAGGAGTATTCATCCTTAAACCATTTCATAGCATTTAGAACAATCAAACATGTCATATACACTCAATTCTACACTAATGCAAACACACATGCATTCATATTTATTTATTTAATAAAAGTTTTTGTTAACCCTAAATTAGATGATTAGGATTTGATAACATTGATTAGAAGTTTTGGGATGTTAGAAGGAGTTTTTTGCGTGTTCCTTCGTCAGTCTTCTGCTGCAGGGCACAGCTGCATCGAGGAGACATTAATTATTAGCTAGCTAGTGTAGCACGCCAATGTTGTCTAGTGCTACTGTAGTAGCATCGAGGAAACTTTACTAGTAGTAATTAGCTAGCTAGTCTAGCACGCCAATGTTGTCTAGTAGAATGCCATATCATCACAATATAAATTGTACTACTCCATAAAGTAGTACTAGGTAAAGCAGAGAAAATAATTATATTTTCGAGCTGCTTAAACAAAGTATCAGGTGTATATTTGGTTCTTGTACTTGTGCATAATGTTCATTGTGCTAAAGTCTAGTATCAATAGAATCTCCTAATTCCTCCGTTTCAAAATATAAGATGGTTTAGCTTTTGTGAAACAAATATATCTAGACATCTTTTACTACACACTAAAAGTCGTGTGTAGGTTTAGAGTGAACCACACACTAAAAGTCGTCTAGATACATTCATTTCGTAGAAGTTAAAACATCTTATATTATGGAACATAGTGAGTAGATGCTAGAATGCAAAACAAGATTCGAGAGTTAGCAATTTTGGAATTTGCTAGTCTTGATACAACGGTTAATGTTCAAAGTTAACCATACACTATATAGTGGTAAAATAAGATAAGATAAATCTGTAAAAAATATGGTCTCGTCATATCAGCTTAACCAAAGACTAGTGCATGAGGCTATAATCGTTGAAGACAAGGTTGTTTTCATAGAGTACGACCCTTACACAAGCATTGAGGTGATTGCTCAAGTGTATGGCATGTGGTTCATAACATCCTGTTGATGTTAAAATTTCCATAATTTATAAAGGAACTCTAGAATCGGTGCACTAAAGAGCATTATGCTAAAGGTCCAAAAAAATAGTCAAGTTCATACGAGTAAATAAACATAGTACCGATACAAGGACATGTTTCGAAGGAGAGGAGACCAACAAGTTGAAAGCCCATGACTTTAGACAAGCAAACAAAATAAACAGTTCAACATGGTCGAGAACTATTTCTCTAATCGTAGTACCAACTATTACATATGAATTGCATCAGTACATACTGTGGCAACATGTCTTGTTTCTTAGCTAAGCATGAGGTTGGTTCCAATCGACGGCGTTCGTGAAGGTTGGTATGAACCAAAGCGGATGCTTCATCGTTCCTGTCCAGAAGCAAGGGTTACTAATTCCCTCAAGGACATTGATTTTAGAAGTAACACCGCAGTATTTACCACTAAGACTGAAGTGGCATAATTCAAGTTGTTCCTCTTTGGAAAGCCATGCTACAGTTGGTAAGATGTGGACACAGTTGCTTCTCATCAGATAACCTGAGGTAAGATCTGCAACGCCTATGCGCATGATAATCGGATAGTTCACTCCAAGGAAAAGAGAATATGATCCAAGGTCAACAATCCTTTCTCATGGATTAGCTTGATCAACCTGACTAGTGTTCATTGAGAACACCAAGCAGCCAAACCTGGAAGTATAAGTGGAGATAGTGCGACCGCAGTGTATAACACGAGGATGAGCAGCACCAGTATGATGGTGGCAATGACAAGTAAGATAGCTAGGATCATAAGAAGCGCCAAGCGTATATATATGAAGAAGTCTAGAACCATCTGCAGATCTTGCTAACCACCAAAAACCAAAATAGTAGTCGTGCTCGTTTCCAGTAGCATTAAGAAATGAATCCACCAACTCATCTGCGGCAGCTGGTCGCGCTAAGACCAGCGCAGGACCTTGAAAAAGGTAGCAGAATGTGTTAACTTATGATTCCGGCAGTATGATATAGTGAATCCTACTGAAAAATTTCCTTCTAATTGAATTTCATGCAAAGTAGCTCGAACATAGGAAAAACAACTACGGCCTAGAATCGTACAAAAGAAACAAAGCATTATATAATAGGGAAATTTCCTAGAGAACAGATTCATCTTTTGTTAAACAAGATGGGTAATTTTTGGCTCATTTTGTCTAAAAAGGCAAAGAGAATTGACCGGTTCATTTGCAAGGGAACTTGCCGAAAACCCATGCAAATGCAGAAAATATAGGATAGGAAAGACACGGGATTTTACATTTGCATGTCCATTTATACTCATGCAGGATTGCGGTGTGTTGGATTACATTGCACGGAAAAAACATTGAACGGATTCTTTTCATGTGCTTCAAGTATATCTTAAAGTCCTATCGAATGAATTAAAAGACATCTAGAAAAATCTACTGTGCATAATTCAATCCGATGAATCAAACGACTACTATAAGCAAAAATCCTACGGAAAAACTGTGATTCGTACAGTTCATAGAGTCTAAAATAACTACTTGTATTTTCATTTAAACGAAACACTCCCGATGTCAATTCAGTACAATAGCTTGGGCACATGAGTAATTAAGCCAGTACACTACATATGAAGGAATAATTATCAGGATGCAGAGGATCCCAAACATGAACATTGCCATACAGAGTTGTGGCGAACACCAGTCCGTCGTGGGTAATTCCATCATTGTAATTGTAAGGGCTCAGGGTGTGCTTAAGAGGAAGTGGAAGAACTATCCATCCATCATCACCGCCCTGAAGGATGGCAATTCTAACATTGAAGACTGCAACAAGCGAGAAATCTTTATATCTCCCAACAGCTGTGGGAACTTGGCAAATAGCAATCTTCTGCATTATAGCTAGAAGATCATTATCCAACAAGAACGTGGTTGGTCGGTCGGTTTCTTGGAACAACAATGCTGGGAGAGGAATCTTGCGACGAGTGTACATGTTGCAAAGCTCCAACTTGCCTCTGAAGCCAGCCGTGGCAATCCAATCTCCCTTGGCGCCTACCCACTACCCAGAAGTATAGCCTAGTACCATAGCATCGGAGGAGAACCTGTCTAGCGGTGACAGCTTGCACAGGAGGCTATCAATTTTGAAGTAATGCAAGGAATCGAGTGGTCCCTTCGTTAGGGGGGAATGAACAACACATGGGAGGCCAAATGGCATTGAAGCATCCAGATTTGCACTAGCTTCCGCAAATTCAAGAAAAAGTTTGGATGAAGCGATTAGGCTGGCGGCGGTGATGACGTCGCATCGGGTTATGAGTTCTACAAAGGGGCCTTCGGTAAACACGTCGTGAAAAAGCTCGCAATCATGCTCACTATTCTCGCTCGCTAACGCCATTGCAATAAAGCATCTGTATTTCATTGATTGGGGTTTCAGAAGAGAGGGGGAATCAATGGTGCAAACTACTTGAGCGAGACAAGGAAGAGAATCTGAAAGCGGCGTATGGCGGCAGCGGCGGCGCATGGTGCGGAAGGGGAAGACGCCAGGAAGAGAAGGGGAAGATGCCCTAGAGGGGGCAGGGGAATAGGCAAGGGGGAAAAGCTAGATTAATCAACACGAGCGTGCGCTCCTCAGTTGCATTTCGAGTAGACAGTGACCCGTTGACTCCCTACTCCCTAGTACCAATAGACATCTAGACGGTCAGAGTAGTTAATTTAGAGGAGACTGTGACCATCATGACTCCCTAGTACTAGACGCCTAGGGTACGGGTTGTACTCGAGTACTAATTCGGAAATCCGAGCTCTATATTTTTATTTTCCTTGCATGGACGAGCTCTGTTTTTCTTCTTTCACGGAACGAGATCTGTATTAGGGAATCCACTATGTTGCCCATAAGCAAAAAGTAGTCCTTATGGATGACCACATACATAGTAGAGCTTCACCTAAGATTGTGGCTTGTCCATAAGCAATATAAAATTATTTACTCTCTCATGTCTCTCTTGCATGTGTATACTTTTAGCAGACGTATGGGTCCTGGCTTATAGATAAGTTGACTTTATTATAGGTACTTCCACAAGTTGTGTGGGACCCACCTTATGGCAAAAGTTCACCTTAAGGAAATTTTCTTAAGGGTGACCCATAAGCTTGTGGCTTGTCCAAGGGCACCCACAATGTTGCCATTGCCAAATCTAACATAAAGGTAAATTTGGCTTTGGTATAAAATATAGAAAGAGCTCCACAATGTAGTAGTTCCAAATATTTATAATGTGGGTCCCACCATCTAGCTAAAACAACACATGAAACAAATATTTAACTACCCTCACAGTGTAGGGAACTAGTTTTATCTCATTTGGAACCACCTCCACAGTGTATGGAACTAGTTCCAACACCAAAAGGCAAATATGGAACCACTTTTGGCTACACATTGTGAGTGTAAGCAAATATAAAATTATTTACTCTCTCCTCTCTCTCTTGCATGTGTGTACTTTTTGTAGACATATGGGTCCCAACTTATAGATAATTTCACTTTATACATTATAGATACTTCCACAAGATGGGTGGGACCGACCTTACGGCAAAAGTTCACCTTATACATAGGTTAGGTGATGCCCTAAGCTTATGGGTCACCCTCAAGCTTTTTGGCTTGTGGACAAGCTCCACTATGCATATGGATAGCTCTTAAGGTGTATTTTTTGGCTTATGGTGTAGTTTTTTCACACATAGTGGTAATGAAGCTGTAGGTAAATTTTACAGAAAGGACCAGAAGAAAACAAGGGGACACAACCAAGTCCCACAAAATTACAACAAGCACCATGTAAGGATTTGTCGAAACACGGTTCAGTCCCTGTAAGAACGAGCTATGTATTTGCTTTGTCAATTCTATGCCCATGGAAAGCTAGTTTGGCAAGGAGCTACACTTTTAGTCTCGCTTCTTACATCCAGGGTGCAAATCAGTCTCACATCTTGTAAATGGGCAAAGCTAGCCCCACACCTTGCACCCCGGGCGTAGTTTAGTCTATTTCAAACGGATTGAATTGAGTTTGAATGGACTGAGCGAATTTGACCGTGTTGAGTTGTCCTTACCGGGCAGTTTTGCGGGTTAGTCCATACTAGTAAGTTGCACCTACCTTGCATGTTAGACTCAGATAATAGAAGTATGACATATCATCACTATAAAATTATAATAGGTAAAGCTCGAAAAAATAATTATACTTCTTAGCCAGATCCATAAAGTATTGGGTGTATATCTGGTTCTTGTGCTTTATATAATGGAGATTTCAACCTTTATTAGCTACTTCCATACCATGTGTTTGAGGTTTGTGCATAAATTTCATTGTGCTAAACAATATCAATAGAATCTTCTAGATCCCATAATGGAAAAGAAGATACAACCGCTAGCAATGTTGGGATTTGACAATCTTGATTCAACAACGAGTGTTCAAAGTTCTTCATACACCATATAGTTGTAAGATGTAAGATAATCTAAGAAAAGGAAGGTGAGGGTAATTTATGGGCCCATGCAAGGCATCATTGTTTACAGGAAAGCCCATGTACTAAAGCTAAAATCTTGGGAATTTGACATGATATGCAAACAACATATGTCCATGTGCTCATCCAACATACTTCACAATGCTCAAGTTCAATCGTCACATATAAAACAATTGATGCATATGGATTGTGAAGTGTATAAGAAAAGAATAAAATTTGGTAAGATTTCAGCTAACTTGAAACTAACGATGAAATATTGAGTGAAGTGCACACATGTGCATTTTTAGTTAACTTAAGCATTTGCAAAGGACAGTGTTCAGCCAAGCTAAAACGACATCAATATATGCAAAAAATCTACATGAACTTTCAAAAGAAATAGAAGTCGTGGAAGAAGACCACTTGCAGGACGGTACTATTTTACTGTCTCAATCGCAAAAAGGCACATTCAGGACAACTAAATGTGTATGAATTTGGTCAAATACGCTCAAATTTGTTTGAAATGGACTGATTTGCACCAGGGGTGCATGTTTTGGGATTGATTTTGTCCACTCTGCAAGATATGGGACTAATTTGTATCTCGGGTGCGAGAAGTGGGACTAAAACTATATTTACCATGATCTTTGGCAAGAAACAAGTTATACAGATCCTCTAACTTATACTGTAGAAGAAAATCTAGAGAAGTCATAGGACTCTAACTGTCCTTCTTCTAAACAATACAATTTTATGGCCTAAATGTCGTAAAATTAATTTGTACTACCTCCATCCTAGAGCTTATTAATTAAGGCTTATATTTTTGTACATGTGTCTTGCCATGTGTGCATGAGTGGCCATGTGTACATGTATTTGTACGTGTTTGTGTACGCGTGTGTGGTGTGCGGCCATGTACATGTATATGTGTAGCTGTTTGCACGTGTGTGTGACGTGTGAGTGGCCAAGTATATGCAGGCGTGTACATATACATGACATGTTTTAGTATGAGTATATGTATGAAAGCCAACTGTGCTACAAACATATAATCCCTCTGACCCATATTTATTGGTTTAGATTCATCTAGATACAGATGTGATAGATATATCCGTATATATCTAGAGTCTAGACAAACGTAAGTCAACTAATATGGATTGGAGGGACTACATATATACTCCCTCTGTTCAGAAACATAAGACGTTTTAGCTTTGTGAATCGAATGTATCTAGACGTCTTTTAGTGTATAGGTTTGTATAGGTTCGGAGTGAACCTATACACTAAAAGGTGTCTAGATACATTCGTTTCACAAATCTAGAATGTATTATATTTCCGAACGGAGGGAGTATGTGCTATTGTGTTGTATGTATGACATACTCGCCCCACCCAGTAGCACACACACAAATTTTTTTACAATTGGTATATCTTATCTTACCATCTTATCTTACCACCTTACCACTATAAAGTGTACGAATAACTTTGAATATTGACCATTGGATCAAGACTCGCATATCCCAACATTTCCAGCCACTGGATGCTCTTTTCCATTCTAGCATCTAGAAGATTCTATTGATACTCTTCAGCATAATGAATTCTATGCACAAACCTCAAAACATACTTCTCCATCATACTAGAATCTTCTCCCTTCCAGCTAATAATCGTTGACTTCTGCATGATCTTATCTTATCTTATCTTACCACTATTAGTGTACGAATAACTTTCAATGTTGATTGTTGGATCAAGATTCGTGAATCCAGCATTTCTAGCCATTGGTTCTTCTTTTCCATTCTAGAATCCAGAAGGTTCTATTGATATATAGTATTCGGCATAAGGAATGCTATGCACAAACCTCAAAACACACTTCTCCATCATACTAGAATCTTCTCCCTTATTTCTCTAGTCCATGTTAGCAAAAAATTAATGTGTTAGGTAGCTAATAATCTTTGACTTCTACGTGACATACAAAGTACAAGGACCAAATATACACCCGTACTTCTACTGATTGAAAAAAATTAATATATAGTAAACAATGTTGTCGGTGTGAGTTTCGAACTATCAGGAAAGAACACTCAATTCTGAATTTTCCGAGAGATGATAAGTGAGGTTGTTCTTTTTCGTAAAGAAAGTCTGAAGAATATGGATCTGAATGCCACAATCTAGGTTTTCAGAAATATATAGTGGACCAACATGTTGTACTGACGATACCCTTGTTTTATGTGTTTTCAAACTTCCTATCTATCTGTGCCAACTTGAATGACTTTATCCTGGTTTATCGAAATTATATTAGGTTGAATTTGAACTACGAGTAAATTGTAGGTTGCTTTGAAAGTTTTATGAAAAAGCTTTTGGAGGTACCTTTCGGGGGAGGGGTGAATTAATATATCAGAAACCACTGAGAGTTTTGATGATAGGTTCAACTTGTTTCTAAGATTTTGCATGTTGAAAATTTAACAAAACTAAGTCAGAATTGAGCTACAAGTAAGCGTGATAGATTGCTCTTGAATTAAATGTATTTTCGGAGGTAGATGGGTGTATCTTCTTGTAGTAAACAATGTCGTCGGTGTGACTTTCCAATTATCAGGAAAGACCATACTCAATTTTTCGACTGATGTCAAGATTGTTCTCTTCCATAAAGGAAGTTCAAAGAATATTGATCTAAATGCTAGAAGACAAGTTTTTACACATATATATATATAGTGGACCAACATATTGTACTTATGATTTCCTATGTTTTATGAATTCTCAAACTCGCTCCCTAACTTGCCCACTTGAATGACCTTATGTCGATTTATCAAAATTAGGTCAAATATGAACCATCAGGGGGTCACAATTAATATATGAGAGTTGGTACCCATTAGGGGGTCAAAATTAATGTTGGGTCCGCAGCATAGAAAACAAAAAATTTCCTATGATGAGAACTATACGCCAAGATCTATCTACTAGATATAGAGCAATGGGTGGACATACATCCATGGAGAATTTACCCTCGAAAACAACGAGTTTTGTTAACGAGTAGGAACTCGTGGTTGATGTAGTCGTACGCTTGCCGATCTCAAGATCGTGTGGAAGTCCGAGCGCCGCAAATCAGCAGCGCATCCGTCCTCACACACACGTTCAAGCCACCGGACAACCTCCACCTCCTCGCTCCAGCGAATCAGCGGAAGCAGCAACTCCTTCCAGACGCAAGGCCACCGGGAACATGTATCTCGCTAATCCGAGACCATGGGGGAATATCTAGAGGGGGAGAGAGATCCTTCACGAGGAGGTGTGAGGATGAAGGAGGGAATGGGTGGCCTTTTATAGGAGGAGGGGGGTGCCCCCTCTCTCCATGCCCGGCGCATGGAGGGGTGACCCCTCACCTCCCCCATTCATGTGGTGGTAACCCCTCCACATTAAAATGCCTCTTCGCATTCCCTTTTAAAGTCTCCACTTTAAATACATTAAATTTCTCCAAATTTAATGCTCTCTCATTTAATAAAACTCTTTTATTTATTTTATTCAGAATTTTGTTAATTACTTTAATTAACAAACATTCACATAAAACCCCTTGCAACATTTCAATATTACATGCAGAACCACTTTCTACAATTTCACCCGAAACAATTCCGGTTTCTTTCGAAACAATTCCTGTTTCTATCGAAACATTTCCTGCGCTTTGCAAAACTTTTGTCTAGAATATATGTGCTCCTAAATGGTGTCCAGCAACCCTTAAGTGTGTCACCCTACGGTTCACGAATAATGCAGACATGATTGAGACTCCTCTCAGATCAATAGTCAGAAGCGGGACCTGGAGATCCATACTAACTCCTGCACATTCAACGATGACTTCTATGATCGTGAGAACCTTTAACGTCAGCAATTTAATCCCTTTGTCTCATGATATAATACATGTCCGAGATTCGATCATCGGTATCCAAATACCTAGTTTGATCTTGTTACCGACATGCACTCTTTTCTCGTTCCCGTGATATAACATTCTAGTGATCACATCACTTGCTTGCAAGCTATCTTAATGTGATATCACCGAGAGGGCCTAGAGTATATCTATCTGTCATCTGGATTGAAAAATTCCAATCTTGATCCATGAGCCTCAACATAACACCTTCGTAGTACTGAACCCATCTTTATAGTCACCCTGTTACGGTGTGACGTTTGATGTTATCAAGATACTCTTTCGGTGTTAGCAATTAACATGATCTCATGGTCTAAGGACTAAGACTACTTTGTATGATGTTATAGCAATATAAACATAATGACTTGATCGTAATGCTATACTTCAGATGAATGTTCATCACATCATTTCACAAATGTTGTGACCTTGTTATTAACAACATCCAATATCCATGATCAGGAAACTTTGATCATCTTGTTAATCAACAAGCTAGTCTATAAGAGAGGCATAACTAGGAACCCTTTTTGTTTATTAAACACACATGTATTGATGTTTCCTATCAATACAATTATAGCATGCAAAATAAACATCTATCATATATAAGAAATATATAATAACAACTTTATTATTGCCTCTCAGGGCATATTTCCTTCAATTAATATATGAGAAACTATCCAACGAGATTTTTCACGACAAATTCAACTTCTTACTAAGATTTTGCATCTTGTCAGTTTAACAAAATTAGGCCAAACTTTAGCTACAAGTAAGCACAATAGATTCCTCTTGATTTAAAAGTCTTTTCGGAGGTAGATATAGGTGCATCTTCTTGTAGTAAACAATGCCGCTAGTGTGAGTTTCCAACTATCTTAGGAAAGAAGATTATTAATTTTTCAAGTGATGACTAGATTGTTCTTTCCCGTAAAGAAAGTCCAAAGACTATGGATCTGAATGCCACAAGCCAAGTTTTCACACATATAAAGTGGATCAACATGATGCACTTACGATTTCACATCTTTTATGAGTTATCAAATTTCCTAGCTAACTTCACGCACTTGAATGATTTTATGTCGATTTATCGAAAGTAGGTAAAATTTGGACTACTACAGGTAAATTATAGGTTGCTTTGAAAGTTTTACGAAAAATCTCTTGGAGGTACCCATCGGGGGGGTCAATTAATATATATCAGAAACCACCGAGAGTTTTGTCGATAGGTTCATCTACTTGCCAAGATTTTGCATCCTAACTATTTAATAAAATTAGGTCAAACTTTGCTAACCATTTCATGAAATTAGGTCAAACTTTGCTAATCGGTTAACTTTGAACATTGACCGTTGGATCAAGACTGGAAAATCCAAACATTGCTAATCGTTGGATCTTCTTTTCCATTCTTAGCATCTAGAAAGATTATACTTATAGTCTTTAGCACGGTGAACACTAGTATGCGCAAACCTCAAAATACACAGTACTTCATTACTCGGTTTCAGGGTGCTTGTGCTAAATGCACATACTTGGATGTAATTTTCATTTTTTATGAGGTCCTTAATGTAACTTGTACTTCCACCGACCGTGTTAACTCTCAATCACCTCGCTCTTACGAGACCTACCATTAGATCGGCCATTCATAGTACTTCTTATCTTATCTTTATCTTGTCTCTTATCTCTTACAATACCATACCACCACATATATTGTAGGGATTAACTTTGAACATTAACCGTTGGATCAAGACTGGCAAATCCAAACATTGCTAACCGTTGAATCTTCTTTTCCATTCTTAGCATCTAGAAAGATTCTACTTATAGTCTTTAGCACGATGAACGCTAGTATGTGCAGACCTCAAAACACAGGGCTTCATTGCTCAGTTTCAGGGTCCTTGTGCTAAATGCATGGACTTGGATGCAATTTTCATTTTTTATGAGGTCCTTGATGTAACTTGTACTTCCATCGACTGTGTTAATTCTCAAGCACCTCGCTCCTACGAGACCTACCAAGGTTAAAGCCTCGTTTGGTGTGGAGGTAATCTGCAGGATTTTCAAAGGAATGTTGTTCAGCAGGGATTTTTTTCCTTAGTACCGTTCAGGACGCAGGAAACGTCTACAATATTCCATAGGAAACTTCTGTCTACAGTGGCAATTCCACGGGATTGAAAACATCTACCTAGACCTCATGTTTTGGCGGAAGACCGAGGTCAAGCACTATGAATCAAATTAAAAAATGCCATCATGTCGGCCTCTCTATGGTGGAAGCCAAAGTATGTGATATTTGTACCAATAAAAAACTCGAGCGACCCGGTTGTGACTAAATAAAGTACTGCTGAAGGTACTATTCGCACGACCTAAATAGTACAGGCTCTACTAAACCAATTTCCTACTTTTCCTATGTTCTTCTGATCCTATGTTTTGCATCGACCCTCTTTTGTCATTCCGATGTTTTCTGGTACCTCTACGTTTTGTATTCCTCCATTCCAAACAGGCCCTAAAAGAAAATGCAACCGCCCCAATTATCACACAAACTGGACAACGGTTTCTTAGATGTAATACCCAAGTTTTTAGTACAAGGATTTTGCAAGCTTCCTAGCTAACTTTGCGCACTTTGGTGACTTCTTGTCAATTTAACGAAATTAAGTCAAACTTTAGCTACAAGTAAGTGCGATAGATTCACTACAAGAAAAGTTTCCTTCCTCAACGATTTGGCCCGATGGTCGTCGTAGAAGGCGCGGCTTCCGCGAAAAAGTTCTCGGCTCGGCCATGGCTGATGGAAAACTTTTTTTTCCAGTTTCGCAGCCCTCTACTATGACGGATCTGCTAACAACATGGAGGATGCTCGGCCAACACATGGCAGAAGCAAGATTTTCGTTTCCACGCGTGATGTTGACTCGCCGAAGTCTTTTGAGGCGTGTGGGTCCCGAACGTTAGTGTCTCTAGCGGACCATACTTTTCGGTTGTGCCTCCCTGATTTGAAGTCGATAACGTTGCTCGATGCGTCTACCGTTTAGTCAGGCTGCTAGGTCCCACATGTCAGGCTCTCATTAGAAGGATCGCGTGTATGATGGAATTTTTTCCTTCGCTCGCTGATGACCCACAAGTATAGGGGGTGTATCGAAGTATTTTCGATAAGTAAAAGTGTCGAACCCAACGAGGAGCAGAAGGTGCTAGCTAGTGGTATGGATCAGGAATTCTCTGCAAATACTTAGCAAACGGATTTTTAGGGGATTTGATAAAGCAGGTAAATAAAGTACGAGTAAATAAAAGACAATAAGAATAAATGCAGGCAGTGGCCCAATCCTTTCTTTCGCAAAGGACAAGACGGTTGTATTACTTAAAATGACCAAACGTTCTCGAGAACACATGGGAATATCGTCAAGTGCTTTCGCTTCATATAGTTGATTAATCTTATTTAGCTTATTAAGTGTTGTGTGGGTGAACCTATGCTAATGTACCGACCTTCCTAGGACTAATACATACTTGTGATTATACCCCTTGCAAGCATCCGCAAGTACAAGAAAGTAATTAAGGTAGAAACCTAACCACAGCTTTAAACTCTAAGACCCTGAAATCCCTTGTGCAATGGTTTCCTAACGGGGGTTTAGGTTTCTGTCACTCCGGCAACCCCTACGATTAGTAGCCAAATAAACAATGCATTCCCCTAGGCCCATATAGGTGAAGTGTCATGTAGTCGACGTTCACATGACACCACTAGAAGAAGTACACCACAACTTAAATATCAAACTATTGAATCTTTCTCAACACAATTCCACTACTAACAACATGACTTCTCCCATGTCCTCAAGATCAAAATGAACTACTCACAAGACATCATATGGATCATGATCAGAGGTGGAATAATTATGTATAACAATATGAACATAAACAATAATTCAATGGTTCCACTCAATAGCATCAACTACAAAGAGTAATCAACACCGGGAAAGTTTCCCCTAAGAACTATGCAAGATTCAACCCAATTGTTATAGCGGTATGGAGATGGTGATGTTGGTGCTGGTGGAGATGATGGTGGTGATGATGATGATGATCTCGATGAAGTCCAGCTTGATGGTGGTGTTGATGGCGACGATCTCCCCTCTCTGGGAAGGAATTCCCCCGGCAGAATTCTGTCTGCCGGAGAGATCTTTCTCTCTCGGTGTTTTCCGCCCCGCAGAGGCGGCGGAATCTTTCTATGGTCGCTCCCCAAGTCTTATGGTTTCGGGAGGATAATATACAGCAGAGGGGAGAGCTAGGGGTGGACCAGGGCAGCCACACCACCTGGTGGCGCGGCCTCGGGTGGCCTGCGCCAGGGGGTGGTGTGGGCCCCCTATGGCCCATCTCCACTTCCCCTTCTGGCTTTCTTCGTCTTCTGGAAAAATAGGATTTTCCATGTATTTTCCCGGATTTTCTGATCTTCACGAATTTCGCCTCCCAATAGCCCCTTTTCCATCAGAATCCTGACTGCAGCAGTCCATGCTCCAAAAGTCATCAACCATGCAAGAATAGATGAAATTACATAAGTATCATCTCTTAATATGAAATATATCAATGAATATTAGTAAATTATGATATCGAATGGTGATGCAAAATGGACGTATCAACTCCCCCCAAGCTTAGAATTCTCTTGTCCCCAAGCAAAACTGAGCTCAATAAACATGACCTCGGGTTTATGGAGTGAAGAGTCAATAAAAGAATACGAACAAAAAGCATCACATTCATCAATAGATAGATCATAATAGCAGACAACTCACCATTATATAACTTAACTTGCTATAGGTAAAGGAAACACAAATAAAGATACATAAAGTAAATCATAATTGGTAATGGCAAACTTAGCTCTTGGTCGAAGAATAGTTGCCAATTTTGCAGGAGTTCACAAATAACTGGTTTTTCAATGATAGCTTTCAAAGTAGTAAACACTAAGATAAGAGCAAAGTGCAAAACAAGGAACATAAGAAACACGATTGAATAAATCATCATATGAATGAATGAAAAACAACAACTCAAAATACTTGCTGAGGTAGAAGGGAATAGGTTTATTAACTCAACTAAAAAGTAAAAGGAAGGCCCTTCACAGAGGGTAGAAGGGTTCAAGTTCCAAAAAGAGCTTCCAAAAATTATGGTACTTACTAGCTTTGAGCTCTCATTACCCCTACATACGCATATTTTAGGTGATTAAGGCTAAAGTGACAAAACTAAGAGGATATGCTTGATAAGTTATAAATTAAAGTCTCATGCCCCTTACTTACGAAGACCGAACCTCATGCTACTCTACTTCAGTCACAACTAACCTCTTGTCATTGTAAATACATGTGTATCATAGAGAACCACCATAGGGGTACCCCTTGCACATGATACAGGAGTTATCCCATAATCAAAATGATAAGGCAAGCAGACAATGAGCATCTCAGCGATCTTTTTATTTGCTATTTGCATAGGTTTTTTATTAAGGATGCTTCATAGAATGCTCATTATAGCTATGTTGCAAGTTTCCACCATGATTAGGCATGGCTTAGGCTAGCGGCCCAGGTGTTTCTCTAACACATATACAAACTCCATGATCTTACAAATTCCCCTTTTATTTCACACCGTCGGGATCCATAAGCAAAAGAACATGATATCAACTAGGTACAAAGTACCAATGCAATGTTGAAATTGTTCCCCATGATACATGGTTCTTCTAACTTCAACTTATAAAGCGCAAGCATATACACAACAAATATGGACACAATGGTTCAAGTTTATTAAGTGCGAGAAAAGTAAAGTGTGCCATCAAGTTCGTGAGAGCTTTAATCACTAATTTTCACATAACAAGTTTAATTTGGAAGGTAGATAAAAACATGAATTTACTTGAAATAGCAATAATGCTAATATGTAGGTATGGTGGACACAAATGGTATAGGTTTTGGTTTAAGGATTGGATGCATGAGAAGCGTTCCCTCTCAGTACAGGTTTTTGGCTGGCAAGGCTGGGTAGCAAGCATAAGAGTTGAAGGAAACAAACAAACATACGAGTAATAAAAACAAACATGCAATCTTCCTCGGAAGCACAAAAGATCTTAACTAGAGAATACTAAACTTATGAGTAAATCAAGAAAGAAAGATGATGAAATTATATTTCTTTAGAGTACTTTTATCTTTTTCAATCAACTCTCAAAAATAGTGTTGCTACTGACCAAGCCATGTTTTCCAGTACCAACTAAATTAACTCAATGATCCCAAAGTGATACCAATACTAATGACAAGATCAATCATATAACCATGAGTTGAAACTAATATAAGATATGCAAAAGAGTAAATGATAGAACTTCTCATTAATATTCCATAACGACAACTCACACCAAGGGATACATAGATATCTAACAAGAGGGGGGACACTTCCATAATGCAAACCATCCTACATGATAACTTCTCTATTCATGATATGACTCTACTAAAAAGGTAAAAAGATAAAAGATAATGATGTGATATCGCGACACTCCCCCAGGCTTGGAACAAACCAAGGGGATGTCAAAACCTGATGATGAATTACTCCTTTGGTGGTGGTGGTATTCTCTCATCATCGTTCGACTTCCAAGGTAAGGGCTCCCCATCAATAAAAGACATCTTGGTCTCCATCATCCTGAAACTAGCAGCAACACTTATGTGTTTAAACCTAACCTCATACTCACAGTTTTGATTTTGAACGTCGTAGAGCTGTGCTTGCAGTTGGTTGGTTGTTTGGTCGAGTTAGAGATTTTTTAACCTTGAGCTCAGCAGTCTCCTTTTGGTGCTCGGCGATGAGTTCGGAACAAATCTTATGGATGATATCCACTTCGCGTTCCGCCATCTTCTTGTACCTAAAGACTTCTTGCTCCAGCGCTTCCATCCTGTCCTCCAGATTTCCTTCACCTTTAGGGCCTTGAACCTCTTTTATCCGTACCTCCCCATCTTCAAGAAATAACTCCTTGTGATGAATCTTCAACTCACGCATGTATGGGTTGATGATATCCGCCGAGGAATCTTCCTTGGCTGATCCAGAGGAGGACATTGTGGCACTAAAGCTAGGGCTCTATCTGTCATAAACAGATCGAAATGAAAACACGACGAGAACACGATATAGGAACCTCGGGGGATCCGGGGGATTATATATTACGAAGTTTTACAACAAAAGGAATGTATTAGGAGAAAACAGTTTGATGACGGAGTCCGAGGCGGCCACACCACCTGGTGGCGCGGCCTGGGGTGGGCCCACGCCACATGGTGGTGTGAGCCACCCAGGCTCCGTTTCGGTCCCTCTTTCGCTTCGTTGCTTTCCTTGTTGGATAAAAATTGCAAAAATATAACTAGACAAAAATTTCTCGGAACTTTTCTTACCAGCACTGTTACCTATTCAGAAACGCACTCTGTAGGTCTCTGAATTTGGGCTTTGATAAATTTTTCCATAGTTACCACTTGAATAACATCAATATCTTCATCTTCATACACATATTTCTTGAGTCATGAACCCTTTCACTTTCTTATTACACCATTTTCTCCACAAACCTGGAAATATCTTTCACACAAAAATTCACACAGTTCTCATTAGCAACATTAGTATAAGCGAGCTGATAAAACCTTTTAGGTCCAATTTCCACTGAAATCCATCAAAACATAAACTACTGTAGCAACTCCTTCCGAAAACCCAAAAAGAATCCAAAAAGGAAGTCGTTTTAAGAAGCAAATGCAAGAATGGCGAAATCTGTCAAAACAAACCAGCAGGTAAAGATCAATTTTTTTGAAAATCTTCTGTTGCTCAAATCAAAACGTGCAAAACTAACAAAAGTTAAATAACAAGCTGGGGAAGAAGCAAAAAATATTACAGCTCAATCCGACATACAGAGATCTCTCACGATTGTTTACGGTGAAGCACAAAAAAATCTGTTCCGGGATAGCAACTTGCCAAAATCTTACTTCTCTTTCATTAGAGGTTGATCTTGACACAAAAACCAAACAAAAGGGATAAGGAGAGGTTATTACTGAATTAATAACTTCCAAGACTCAAAGAAACAAAAACAAACTGAAAGCAAAAAAATAAATTGGGTTGTCTCCCAAAAAGCTCTTTCTTTATAGCCAATAAGATGGGCATGATAATTTTGATGATGCTCACATAAGAATATGAATTGAAGTAAATGGGAGCATTAAGAAGAAAAAATACACATGTTTTAAGTCTAACCCACTTCCTATGCAAGGGACCTTTGTAGGCAAATAAATTGTTGAAACCAGAAACTGCTAGCATAGGGAGCCAAAACAAGTGCAACATAAAGACTTTAAGCATAAAACGAGGAAACTTGATACTATTGAGATGCATAAGAACACTTTTCCCTCTCTCATAGTAAATTTCAGTATCATGCATAAACTTAACAATATAGCTATCACAAGAACCATCTTAGCAATGATAACTTATTCTAACAGAAAACACAGGAATACTAGTTCTTAGAACACTACTTTGTGAAACAATATTAGAGGTATCCTTACAAAGGATAGTGTGTCCCTCTTCCACATATTTAGTGACAAAGTATTTCACATTTTCTATTATAGGTTCATCATCCATTTGGTTATCAGGTTCAATAGCTTTATTTGTTCTTTCATTAACCATACTGGCTATCATAGAATGTTCCTTTATCTTAACTGGGAAAGGCATTTTCTCAATGTAAGGCACAGGTGAAACATGATTAGCAGTATAAACTTCAGTATTTCTTGTAGGAACACTCTTAGCAACATCTTTATAAGGTTCATGATACTTATTCCACTTATTTTTAGGCACTTCAATATAGGAATCAAAAGCCTTAAAATAGGTTGCAATATCTTGAGAGTCTAGACCATAAGCATTTTTAATATTTTGAAAGTCATCAGTTCCCATAAAAGAATCAATGCATTCATAATCATAATTTATACCTGACTTTCTTCCTTTGTCATTCTCCCATACTTCAGCATTATCTTGAATACGGTCTAGAAGATCCCATTTATCTTCTTATTCCATGCGAGTGAATGATCCAGCACAAGAAGCATCCAATAAATCCTTATCATGAAGAGAAAGCCTTGCATAAAAGTTATTGATAATAATATTGTTGGGGAGCCTATGAATGGGACATTTGAGCATTAGTAACTTCAATCTCCCCCAAGCTTGAGCTGTACTCTCTCCATCAAGAGGCCAAAAGTTGTATATTTGATTCCGATCTTTATGAATCCCACTAGGAGGATAAAACTTTGAATAAAAGAGAGGCACTATTTCCTCCCATTCAAGAGCTTGACCATTCTTCAGCAGCTTATACCTTCAGCTCTTCCTTTCAGTGATAATGAGAATAACTTCTTCTTAACTTGATCTATAGTAATACCTGCACACCTGAACAACCCGCATAATTCGTGTATAAAGAGCAAATGATCATCGGGATGGCCAGTTCCATCTCCAACATAATAGTTATCCATAACACGATCAATAATTCTTGTAGGTATTTTAAAAGTATCATTCTCAGCAGGTGGTGGTTCATCTACTACCTTAGTAGTGGTAGTAGCATTACGAAATAAGAAACTCAGCGAATTATCCATATTGAAAATAAATCAACTAACAGAAATAAACAATAATCACAGTAGAAGTTTCCTTTACCAGTTCCTCTCTCCAATAGCGCTTCACTCCCCGTCAACGGCACCATAAAAAAGTCTTGATGACTCACAAGTATATGGGGTGTAATGTAGTATTTTCGATAAGTAAGAGTGTCGAACCCAATGAGGAGCAGAAGGTGCTGGCTAGTGGTATGGACCAAGAATTCTTTGCAAATACTTAGAAAACGGATTTTTAGGGGTTTTTTATAAAGTAGGTAAATAAAGTACAAGTAAATAAAAGACAATAAGAATAAATGCAGCGAGTGGCCCAATCCTTTCTTTAGCAAAGGACAAGCTGGTTGTATTACTTAAAATGACCAAACATTCTCGAGGACACATGGGAATATCGTCAAGTGCTTTCGCTTCATATAGTTGATTAATCTTCTTTAGCTTGCTAAGTGTTTTGTGGGTGAACCTATGCTAATGTACCGACCTTCCTAGGACTAAAACATACTTGTGATTATACACCTTGCAAGAATCCGCAAGTACAAGAAAGTAATTAAGGTAGAAACCTAACCACAGCTTTAAACTCTAAGACCCTGACATCCCTTGTGCAATGGTTTCCTAACGGGGGTTCAGGTTTCTGTCACTCTGTCAACCCCTACGATTAGTAGCCAAATACATAATGCATTCACCTAGGCCCATATAGGTGAAGTGTCATGTAGTCGACGTTCACATGACACCACTAGAATAAGTACACCACAACTTAAATATCAAACTATTGAATCTTTCTCAACACAATACCACTACTAACAACATGACTTCTCCCATCTCCTCAAGAATAAAACGAACTAATCACAAGACGTCATATGGATCATGATCAGAGATGGAATAATGATGTATAACAATCTGAACATAAACAATAATTAAATGATTCCACTCAATAGCATCAACTACAAAGAGTAATCAACACCGGGAAAGTTTCCCCTAAGACCTATGCAAGATTCAACCCAATTGTTACAGCGGTATGGAGATGGTGATGATGGTGCTAGTGGAGATGATGATGATCCCGATGAAGTCTAGCTTGATGGTGGTGTTGATGGCAACGATCTCCCCTCTCCGGGAACGAATTCCCCTGGCAGAATTCTGTCTGCCGGAGAGATTTTTCCTTTTTAGTGTTTTCCGCCCCGTAGAGGCGGCGGAATCTTTTTGTGGTCGCTCCCCGAGTCTTAGGGTTTCGGGAGGATAATATACACCAGAGGGGACAGCCAAGGGTGGACCAAGGCGGCCACACCACCTAGTGGCGTGGTCTAGGGTGGCCCGCACCAAGGGGTGGTGTGGGCCCCCTGTGGCCCATCTCCACTTCCCCTTCTGGCTTTCTTCGTCTTCTAGAAAAATAGGATTTTCCATGTATTTTCCCGGATTTTCTGATCTTCGTGAATTTCGCCTCCAAACAGCCCCTTTTCTATCAGAATCCTAAATGCAGCGGTCCGTGCTCCAAAAGTCATCAACCATGCAAAAACAGGCGAAATTACATAAGTATCATCTCTTAATAATAAATATATCAATGAATATTAGTAAATTATGATATAGAATTGTGATGCAAAATGGACGTATCACTCGCGCTACCTTGTTCCGAAGTTGATAGCGCTGCTCGATGTATCTACCATTTAATCAACCTCGTGGGACCCACATGTCAACCTCTCATTAGAAGAAACGTGTGTATGATGGCATTTTTAACTTCGCTGGCGCTACTCCGTTCCGAAGTTGATAGCGCTGCTCGATGCATCTACCATTTAACCAACCTCCTGAGCCCCACATGTCATCCTCTAATTAGAAGAAATGTGTGTATGATGAATTTTTTTCCTTCGCTCGTGCTACCCTATTTTGAACTTGATAGCGTTGTTTGATGCATCTACCGTTTAATCACGCTACTGGGCGCCACATGTCATCCTCTCATTAGAAGAAACGTGTGTACGATGGATTTTTTACCCTCTGTCACGCCTTCGTGTTCCGAACTTGATAGCATTGGTCGCTGCATCAGCCGTTTATTTAGGCTGGTGGGTCCCTTATGTTAGCCTCACATTAGAATAACCATGGGTATGATGGAATTTTTTTTTCTAGTGTTACCCTGTTCTGAACTAGATAGCGTTGCTCGATGAATCTGCCGCTTGCTCACGCAGCTGGGTCCCCCATTTCAGCCTCTCATTATAAGAAACGTGTACATACTGAACTTTTTTCTCGCTCGCGCCTCCCTGTTTCGAACTGGATACGTTGCTCGATGTAGCATCTATATAAGGTCGCGCTGCTAGGTCCCACATATCAGCCTCTCTATAAATGAAACATGCGTATGATGGACTTTTTTGGCCATATTCCCTATTTTGACCTTGGCAACTTGCTGGGTACCAGATGTCAACCACCTCTGTCCAGGAAACATGTCTATGCTGGGTCCCAGCTGACAGCCTTTATTTGAAAGAAACGTGTGTATGTTGGACTATTTTTTAGGTCCCAGATGTCAGCCTCAGAGTACAAAAAATGCTCATAAAGGCCAAATTAAAAAGATTCTCGGCTAACTCGGGGCAGATGCCCTATTCGTCATGGCTTATATTCCATGGGCTCACTCCTAAATTGAATGGGATATGGTCAGTGGCCACAAGACGACGAAAAGGCTGAATTAGAAGGTATTGGGCTATGCTTGAGGCTGATAGGCTAATTTCATGGGCTATGCATGGGCCTGCTAGGTCTGACATGTCAGTTTCTCTGTAAGCGCAACGTGTGTATGATGGACTTTATTTTCGGCTGCGTCCACTCTTTTCACCGTGGCGGTCATGTATGGTCTTAGTGCTGGGGCCCTCATGTCAGCCTCTCTAGCATGTTCTGGCTTGTGGGTCCCTGATGTAGCCTTGTATATTCTGTCTGGTGGGTCCCCGATACGAGCCTCTCTGTACAAGTATTTAAACTTTTTTTCGAACCCAACCTCAAAACAAACTTCACAGATGCTGCATGCTGATGGGTCTGTGATTTCAGCCTCTCCATAATGCAATATTGCTAGAAGAAAAAATGTAAACCCAAGATACACACAGTGGCGATTCGAATATAAGACCTTCAAATCAAATAAGCGTAAACTGAGTGCATTTCCACTACAAAAAAGATATTTATAGAAAAAATATCATTAAACTTTTATTAATACTACAACTTCTATATTAGTCTTCTTAAATTAATTTGTGTGTCTATGTTTATCTCTTTTCAAATATAAAAGGGCAGCGCTCCTGGCATCTCAATTTATAAAATGTCACATAATGGGGTATTTTCTTAAAAACATCGGTAGACAGATTTTTTTTATTACGAGAGGTGGGGGCATGCCGAAAAGGCCGAATTAAAAAGAGTTTAGCTATTGCTCTACATGGGTTATATTCTATAGGCTATGCTCCATGGGCTTCATTCTCAAATTTCACTGGATGTGCTCAGCAGTCTGCTTACCCCTAAAAGGCCGAACTAATATGTTCTCGGTTATGCTCCATGGGCTCCTTTCTAAAATTTCGCTGGGTTGTGGTCAGCAGTCCCTAACTCCGAAAAGACTGAATTAAAACGTTATGTGCTAAAGAGGTGCCGAATGAGCTACTCCCTCCGATCGAAATTAATATTCTTAGATTTGGCTAGATTTAGATGTATCTAGCACTAAAACATGACTAGATATGTCAGAATCTAGACAAATGTGAGAACATTAATTTGGATCGGAGGGAGTACTAGATTTCTTCTCCTGGTTAATAAAAACTGCATTGTGATGTGCTCTGCCGGATTCAAAACAAAGACCTCAGCGAGGGTAGGGGAAAAGAGATAATTCTTTTTGGCAGATATTCATGTAAAAATTCAGCAGTACAGAATAAGGTAGAAAAATTATCAACAGATTCAAAGTTAATATTCGGGAGCACTTAACCAATTCAGCAGCATTTCAAAAGTGACCAATGCAGCAATATAGACAATGAAATACGATACTAGTATATTAGTATTATTTGCACAAATGCTTTAGTAATAGCAACGACATAACATTTGAGAGATCTAGTAGATTTCCTGCTTGAAATGCAATAGCATTACAGAGAGAATCAGTTCTTGTTCTAGCTAATAAAACCTTGGCCCACGGTTAGTTTGGCCTGTTCTTCAAATAGACTCAATCATTAGAACAAGCAAAACTGATGATCAAGTCTGATTCTCTGTGAGTACCTCCTCCTTACGTCAATGCCTGTGTGACCGCCCATAGCAACCCAAAATGCCCAAGACTCATCCAGATAATTGTAACAATGCTAAGTTTCAAAATAAAAGCAAGACAATCTGATGCACTTGATCTAACCAAGTACCAGTACATCACAGTTCATTCTACAAAATATTGTACTAATAGTAACAACAGAACGTTTGACAGATTCAGTAGCATTTGGAACATTCAGCAGTATAGAATAAGACCATAAAAATATCAGATAGATTCCCGGTTCATATTCAGCAGCACTTGACAGAGTCAGCACAACATTTCGAAGTGACCGGTTGTAGAAGTACACAGATAGTGACCAAAAGAATTGATAGATTCAGGAATGCGGACATTGAAATTCAATAGATGTAGCAAGGAGTGATTCAAAAGGAAAGTGAGACCATATTCTGCACTAGACTGGTCGATTTGAACAAGTACCAAACAAAAATTTTGATAGGTTCAGTAGCATTTGAAAGATGCAGTAGTACATAATAAGAAAGAAAAATATCGATAGACTTATAGTTCACATTTAGCATCACTTGGACATATTCAGCAGCATTTCAAAGTGACTGATTCAGTTTGTCCTTTTCTCCGTACACTCGATCATTAGAGTAAGCAAAAATGGCGATCAAATCTGCTTTTCTATGCATGCCTCCTTCTCACATCAAGGCCTGTGTGTGACCTCCATAGGCTTCTCAAAATGCCAAAAGCCTTGTCAAGATTATGAGTTTATGACAAGGCCAAGTTACAAAAGAAAAGCAAGACCATCTACTGCACTTGATCTAAACAAGTAGTAGTACATCTGTATTAGTTCTATTAAATGCCAAGTTCCAATAGAAAATTCAAGACCATCTACTGCACTTGGTCTAAACTAGTAGCACTATATCAACATCAGTTCTATAAAATGCCAAGTTCCAAAAAAAGCAAGATAATCTGCTGCACTTGATCTAAACAAGTACAAGTACATCATAGTTAGTTCTACGAAATATTGTATTGTACATACTAATAGTAACAACAGAATATTTGATAAATTCAGTAGTATTTAAAAGATTCAGCAGTACAGAGTAGGACCGAAAAAATATAGACAAATTCCAGTTCATATACAGCAGCACTTGACAGATTCCCAGTTCATATTCAGCAGCACTTGAAAGATTCAGAAGCATTTCAAACTGATAGAATTAGCAGTACACAGACAACAATTGATAGATTTAGCAATGCACACATTGAAATTCAATAGAGGTAGCTAGGCCTGATTCAAAAGTAAAGCGAGACCATATCCTGCACTTCATCGGTCGATCTGAACAAGCAACAGTACATGGTTATTATTGCAAAATATATTAGCTGAGGAAGAACTCCATATAAAATACTCAGAACTACCTTAATATAGGAACCATGTCTCCCAAAATGATAAGTACCATTACATATAGTAGGTATTACTACAAAATACATTAGCAGTAGTTTAACACCATAAAAATACTACTAAGAACATGTAGTAAGTCTTTCTAGCAGTTCAAATACTCGAACGAACATTAAGATGTGTTTATCTCACTCATGAATCCTGTTAATCCGAAGACAGTATTCCAGGGTGAACACCGACGGTTGACGTGCGACCAGGTGCGATATCAGCACCGACAGGAGCCACTTCAGCTCATCGAACGACATGACGCCGGGCGACGCGGTGGTCTCTGGCACGCATAACCTGGAATTTTTTATCCTTCTCCCCTCAATCACAGTCGACGACCAAAACTTCACCATGTACCGCGGTGACAAGCACACCACCGACCTGACGCATACGACGGATATGACGTGTAGCATTTGGCGCGTGTCAAATCGCACCGTGAACACAGTACCATCATCCCCGGATCTGATGATATCTACTATCTACAGGCTTGTTGCCGGCATAGGCTTAGAGGAGTACCTGCATGTTTTGCCGTAGCAAAAACTATGGACCCTCATCGAGTGAGCTTCACGGAGGTGGGCGAGGAGCGCCACCGGCGAGGCGGTGAAAATGCATCCATCCTCCATGCAGTTGCAAGCACCGTGCGCGCATGTAATCTTGTGGTTGTGGACCTGACGGTAGGCGACCAATGTCCTGCATCCGTTGTTGGGGCATCTGCTACCTTTTCCACTGGTGACTAGGAGGTTCAACTCCTTGGAGCATGCGGACAGCCGGGTAGTGCTGGTAGTGTCCATACGCATAGCGATCTCGTTGAACATGTCAGCGCCGACGTTGCTTCATCCACCGTACCACCGGTTCAGCCTCGAATCCGCCATCGTGTCTCGATGGTTTGGGGGCGAGGCGGATCAATCTATGACTATTGGGAGGTTTTGGACGAGAGGGGTGGCGGCCTGGAAGGACCGATGGTGCGGGCGAGATGGCATGGAAAATGAGTGAAGCGCACATTGGATACGATACCAAATACTGTCGGAGATGGGGAAGACGGTATGGCTCTTTGAACAAGGGGTTTTTTTGTCGTGTTCCTTCGTCGGTCTTCTGCTGCAGGGCACAGCTCCATCGAGGAGACTTTAATTATTAGCTATCTAGTGTAGAACGCCAATGTTGTCTAGTACTACTATAGTAGCATCGAGGAAACTTTACTAGTAGTAATTAGCTAGCTAGTCTAGCATGCCAACGTTGTCTAGTAGAATGCCATGTCATCATAATATAAAATTTTACTACTCCATAGTAATAGGTAAAGTTGAGAAAATATTTATATTTTGGAGCCGCTTACATAAAGTATTGGGTGCATATTTGGTTCTTGTACTTGTGCATAGAGTTCATTGTGCTAAAGTCTAGTATTAATAGAATCTCCTACTTCCTCCGTTTCAAAATATAAGATGGTTTAGCTTTTGTGACACAAATGTATCTAGACATCTTTTACTACACACTAAAAGTAGTGTGTAGGTTTGGAGTGAACCACACACTAAAATTCGTCTAGATACATTCATTTCACAGAACTTAAAACATCTTATATTATGGAACGGAGTGAGTAGATTCTAGAATGGAAAAGAAGATTCGAGGGTTAGCAATGTTAGAATTTGCTAGTCTTGATACAAAGGTTAATGTTGAAAGTTAACCGTACACTATATAGTGGTAAGATAAGATAAATCTCTGAAAAATATGGTCTCGTCATATCAGCTTAACCAACGACTAGTGCATGAGGCTATAATTGTTTAAGCCAGGGTTGTTTTCATAGAGTACAACCCTTACACAAGCATTGAGGTGATTGTTCAAGTGTATGGCATGTGGTCCATAACATCCTGTTGATGCTAAAATTTCCGTAATTTCTAAAGGAACTCTAGAATCAGCGGACTAAAGTGCATTATGCTAAAGGTCCAAAAAAATATAGTTAAGTTTATACGAATAAATAAAAATGGTACCGATACAAGTACATGTTTCAAAGGAGAGGAGACCAATGATGGCTCTGAAATATAGCCATCTATGTCCACATTTAAACTGGATATTAATCATATTTTTAACGAAATATCTCTGTAAACCCTGCCACTAATGCTAATATTCAGAGGGGTATGCATTCTTTGTTCTTGTATTTTTCCTGCGCAGATTATGTCATTTAAAGGAGGGAATCACTACATTAAAGTCAAAGATATGATATTTCCTTCAACCAGAAGAAACCAGGAGCCGTCCAACGAAGACACACGCCGTAACGACCAACTATATGGCCGAAGCAAAAAATTCTAACCATATAGCTCCGGTTGTATAGTTGGCGCCGCCACCTTTAGGTCAAATAGAACAACTTTCGTCAAGGGACCCCTATATAAAGAAGCCTCACGCGATGGGAAAAGGGACCATGCTGCGCCCCAGAAGCCATACCTCGCCAGAAAGCCGCCTCCAGATCTCCAAACCCTTCTCCATCTCCATAGCCATCTTCCACCACTTGTAATAGTAGATCTCTTCTCCGATTGGCGATATTGTAAGACTATTGCTATCAATCTTATGATTTTCATTACCATGTTTGTGATTGTTGATCTCATCTCTATGAGTGAGTAATTCTCCTTGGGCTAAGGGCTTCGGCCTAGCCATGTATCAATTGTGCATGTGATTTATCATAGATGGGATCATGTATTAGTTTGTATGACATGATGATTATTGTATCCTCTCTTGCCTCAATCCAAGGACTTGTCAGGTACCCAAGACCCCGAGGGTTGAGCCAGGTATAGGGAGTATGAGTGATGACTGATCTATAGGTTGGGAACCAAGTGACAGAAGGGGTAGTATGGCTGTATGTGAGGGATTTGCTTGGTATTAACGGTGAAATCACTATGCATATCATTAGTTATCTTTATTCTATCGATGAGACTAGTAGGTTATTGCTATAAGAGGTTGCGGAGGCAATAGCAATTATGGATGCACTACGCACATATAATTATCTTGCTCTAACAAGCACACGCATACTTTATTTCTATGTTTTATTACCATCAGATGTTTTTGCACAGCTACAGGTGAAACCGAACGCCCTAGGCCCTCTCTCTCCATCATCGACAACAACAAAAATACGCAAGCTACTGGTCCGGTGAAAACACAAAAGGAATTATAAAACTCTCGAAGGTCCATTAAAGTAACATCACTACGCATTATCTTCCCTTGGATTCGATAACCTAGGTATATTAGGGAAAAGATCTATACTACATCTGTAATCCGGATCGAAGGTATCAACCCTTTTTCTGGCGCCGTTGCCGGGGAAGCAATAGATAACCTAGTGAGGTTAGTAGGAACCTTGCTAGTTCTAATTCTTGTTTTTAATTTTGCTAGTTTGCTTTTAGTCTTTGTTTGATAAACCAAAAAAATTAGTTAGTCTTTAAATTCTTGTTTTTACTGTTATAATTTTCAATCTAAGAAAACTCAAAAACACAGGAAGTATGGCTGAAAAGAAGCTTGGGGAGTTTGCTACTCCCAATAATGATTATTTGCGAAATCCTATCACTCAGCCAGCAATTGCTACTGATGACTATGAAATTAAGCCCCATTACTTAAGTTTGGTTCAACAGAATCAATTTGGAGGCTCTACTGTTGAAGACACCAGTATGCACTTAAATACTTTCACTGAAATATGTGACATGATGCGTATAAAAGACGTTGACCCTGATGTAGTCAAATTACGTCTATTTCCTTTCTCTCTAAGAGGAAGAGCTAAAGAATGGTTGCTATCTTTTCCTAAAAATACTATTACATCATGGGTGGGATGTACTTCTTTATTTATGACTAAAATTTTCCCACCTGCAAAGACTATGCAACTCCGATCTAATATTACTGGCTTTATATAGGAAGAGCATGAGCCACTAGCGCTTGCATGGGAGAGGATGAAAGAATGCCTAAGAAAATGTCATAGTCATGGGATGGAAGATTGGTTAATCCTCCATTTATTTTAGAATGCTCTTAATCCTGTGTCTAAGTATATGCTTGATACTGCAGCTAGAGGAACATTCATGGGTAAACATATTACCGAAGCAAAGCAGCTGCTAGACAATATGCAAGACAACCATGCCCAATGGCATGTTGAAAGATCAAACATGAAGAATGTGAACTCTGTCTCACCACAAGAGAACGAAGATCTCAATGCCAAGTTGGATGAGCTCATACTAGCTGTAAAAGGTAAGGAAACTCAGGTAAGAGCCACCCTCAAAACAAATATAGAAGAAATAGACTTCATAGCTCGAAATGAGTATAATCCTGCTTGGAAGAAGAGTTACAATCCTAATTTTCAGAAACATTATGCTAGTCCTACAAATAACTCTAATAATAATATGGAAACTAGTAATGGTAGTCTCCATGAACCGCTTAAGTCTTTCGTAGACTCGGAAAATGAAAAAATAATATTCTAATAAAAATCACGGAGAACCATGATGCTATGCTTAGTAAATTATCTAACCAAGCTGTTAGTTTGAGAAATGATTTACAGGCCCTTCAAGAAAGAACAAGGATCGTTGAGGCACAGCTAGGTAAGATAAGCTGAGCCCAATCCTGTTGAAGAACTCAAAATGATGAGAATCCAAAGAGAGGAGCCTTAAGAACTTGATTATAGTAATGCCCCTTCACCAAGCTACTCCATCGAAGATCTCGTAAAAGGATCAGCATCAAAATTCCGGTAAGTGAAGGTAATGATGAAGCCATGTATCAACATTTTGTTGATCAAGTAGCAATTAAGGTACGTGATCTTGAAGACGAATATAAGAAAATAGCTGAAAAGATACCTGTTAAACTAGATGACATATTTGAGCCTACTATTAACATAAAGATTGGAACTAATGAGATAGCTATACTTTGTTATCTAGGTGCAAGCATCTCAACAATTCCAAAGAGTCATTTTAACAAGTTAAACCTTGGCTCCTTTGAAATTACTGAATTAAAATTGCATCTAGCAGATTCTACCTACAAACAAGCTGTAGGGATTAAGGAGAACACTTTAGTTTACATCAAAGGCTGTCCTGCTCTCATTGATTTTATTATTGTTGACATGCCTGAAGATACGGTTGCTCCTATAATACTAGGTAGTCCTTTCTTAAGAACTATAAAAGATTTAATTAACCTTCATGAAGGGAACGTGAAGTTGCAATTGCCTTCGCGAGATCCTTTTGTTATTCATTTTCCCAGGAAGAAGAAAGCCAAATATGACGAGAAGGAGGCCATCACTTTGAAGGCCAATCACTTTGGAGTGGGTGTTCCACTCATGTGGCCCATGTGAGTATCATCAAGGTCATGCTATTTACCTAAAAGAGCGCTCCATGGGAGGCAACCCATGTTAAATTAAGGTTTGAGTTAAGTTCTTAGTTTTAGTTTAAGTTCAAGTTCAATAAAGAGTGCTAGAAAACTCCATTTGAGGAGAAGAAATTTGGTAGTACTTGAATTTCTGCATTATTCGTGCTATTGTTGGTCGACAATATTTTTTGTCAAAACAAGGTATATCGCTAAGTTATAGGAAAAGAAATAGTTTATGAAGAAATTTTTTTTTTGATGCATACAGACGGTTTAACAACCAACTATACGGCAGGAATAAAAATTCCGGCCGTATAGTCCCGGTCGTTTAGTTATCTTTGCCATCGAAATTTTTCCTGCAATATGTACTAAGAGTTTAACGACCAACTATACAGCGGGAATACAAAATTCCGGCCATATAGATATTAATGCCTCCGTACAATTTATTTTATATGTAATGAGAGTTTAACGACCAACTACATGGTGGGAATAAAAAATTCTGGCCGTATAGTTTTGGCCTTATAGATATCAATGCCTCTGTATGATTTATTCATATGTACTAAGAGTTTAACGACCAACTATACGGCGGGAATAAAAAATTCCGGCTGTATAGTTCTGGTCATATAGATATCGAGGCCTTTTGCAAATTTTGTTTTGCAGGGACAGACAGTTTAATGAGCAACTATACGACCGGAACATTTTGTTCCGCCTGTGTAGTTGTGGTCATATAGCTGCGCCATCAGGAGGAAGACCTAATATTTTTACATAACGCCAACTATACGGCCGGAACACATGTTCCGCCCATATTGTTGCGCCCGTATAGTTGCGTCCGAGCACAAAATCGCACGCGAATGTACTCCCAACTCCAAAACTTCAATCCTTTTTGTTTCTTCTACCTCCAAACTCTCTCAAAACCTCAAGGGATCTTCATCTCTACTCAATTACGTGCGATTTCCTCGCACACAAGTGATCTATGGTATGTTTCTCCTCCCATCCTCCAATTACTTTTTGCAAATTTATCTTTGATCTATTGCCATTATCAATCTAGCGTCAAACATACTATGAACTAATTTCCATGAGTTGCTTACCTAGATTGTTATCTTGAGGAACATATTATACTTACTGTTGTTGGATCAAAAAGTTTTATTTTTTCCTTTCTTCAATGTTTTAGAATATGAACACAAGGGGCTAAACTCGTGCTCGTGCCACCGCTAGAGCTTCTCGGGCGATCACCCAGGAATGAATGGTGATACGGTTCAGGGATCAGGCTCATCGCGAATTCTTCGAAATGATCAAGAACCGCGAAGTGAAGGCCACCAAGTGGGCTTGCTGTAGGGGTTCCACGTATGAAAAAATAAAATTTTACCCTACGCCCCTGAACCCCTGATGCTGCTAGGACCTATCTATTAGTAATACAGTAATGGGAGTGGATTTTCACGAACTTACCCTTGAAGACCAAAAAGTGTTGTCAACGCCCAGGAGAGCATGGTTGATGTAGACGAGCCGAAGCCGACCTCAAGGTCGTGATGAAGTCCTTGCGCTCATGTGGCTCCAACGACTTGAGTACCTCAAATGTGACACTTCACGGGGAGTTACACACGCCCAGTGCTTGACGATGACTCTCTCTTCCCCGATCTAGCAGCAGTTGCCGAAGTAGAGCTCCCGGATCCGAATCCTACAGCGTGATGGCTCTCCGCGGTGAAGATGTCTCTCGTTCGCGCAGTCCGAACTTGGGACTACGGTCACAAGAGAGAGAGAGAGAGAGAGAGAGAGAGAGAGAGAATATCAATTGGAGGTCTTCCCCAAAGTGAGAAGACCTTTATTGAATATTTTGTGTATTTCTTTGGCCAAATACCCCCACTATATAGGGGAGGAGGGGGTACACCCTCCCTCAAAGTCCTGGGGTGGGACTAATCATGGGGAAGGGGTGGGGAGGCATGTGGGGCAGGCCCACTAGGGCCTCCGGCCACCCCCTAGGCCTCTCCTAGGGTCGTGGTCCCCTCTTGGGCCCTTTCCCCTCCGGGAATTGGCCCATTAAGCCCTTTGACCTTTTAAATTTATTTTCTCTTTATTAAGTAATTAAGAATAAATTATTAAATTAATATTTAACATTCATTCATATATTATTCAATCTCCATGGCCATGGAACATCTTCCACCTCCACTCCGGACATCCTCCAGACTTACCGAAACCTTTCCGGTTTTCTCTCTACTATTCTTCATCGATTCTTTCGATCCTATAAACACTCTCTAAGCATCATCAAACCCTTAAGCGTGATACCCTATGGTTCAGGAGCACTCCAGATGTCAACACCCGGATATTTAATCCTAGATGACTCTTATGCCATAACTCGCAATCCCACGATTACTATTTTTCCGAGACATGATAGATTGGATATCAGAGTACATCATCCATTACAAACCATAATAAGGTCTTACAAATAAAGGATCTCACGATCCAGTCTTAATACAATCAAAGCAGCGGAGTAATAACATAGTAGTGCCCTTCATCGTCAGGGTCACAGGAAATGCTGATGATGGGAGATGATCCTAGTTGTCATAGACCTCCTGCTATCCATCTTCCTAGTAGTCCTCCTGATAGTCTGGCCACGGGAATGGCCAGGGACAAAGCCATGAGTACTCTTTAAGTAATCGCAGACTATCACTAACAACTAAGCTAGTTCTAGTAGGAAACTTAAGCTCTAGGTTTATTTGCAAAAAGCCAGGTTTATCTAAACTGAGTTTAGAAGTAAAGAAAACTAATTTAATGTTCTAAATCACTTAAGTCGGAACCTAGTTTTCATATCCACTACCCTATTGTGGTCAAGTCAAAGTCATAGTTCATTTCACAAGTCATTTTGAAAACATCTAACGATGGAACAGTATGGCCACTCCAACTACCATGACCACGGACGCGACTATTCCAATAGTTTGACACTCTACAGAGGTGGTACACTTTCACCACAAAATTCGATAATTCGTCAGGGATAACCCTGAATCATCATACTTAGTATGCGGATAATCAATCATAACCTTTCCTTTACACACTCTAGGATAGGCTCCTCCCCTATCAGCCTGGGCTCCCAGCCATGGCCATCTGCCATCCTGGGCACTACATAGGTGGACATCATCAAGAGGTAGCCTCAGCTCAAACCTATTCTGCGAGGGAACCGATACTAAGGCATATAAACTTCTAGCTAAGCCCTACCAATTCAGGTATTTTGGTTGTATTGTAATATTGGAAAGGTATCGCATCCGAACCCAACCATCAATTTTTATAAAGGGCTAAGGCTCATGCCTCAACATTTTCATCATCAAAATCCTTTGGTGTTTCTCAACACATGTCAAAACATCTCAATAGAATGAATCATCATTCCAAGGTTTTCATAATCATTTTCACCAAGTATTCCCATCTAAAGTGATCCACTTTTATGCTTAGCACTAGCCACTAAAGTTAAGAGTGTTCATTAATGAGGGGTGCTAATCTTCAATCTCATGCCATAGAATGACATCTAAGTATAGATTCTTAGTGTAACAGCCCAATTTCCGCAACCCTGATTAGTTGCCCAGAATGCAAAAATCAGTGGGAACAAAAAAAATTCTTGTTTAGTGATGAAGTGTTTGCCTGTTGTTTGAATATGTTTATGCCTATGATTGTGTATTAGAAGATATACTCCTTACCTCAACACCAGTTGACAAAAGCTACTTCCCAAAATTGTCTTGGCTTAATTTCCATATTCTCAAAGGTTCTGGCATTTCAAAACCTGAGCCAAGAAGCCTTTGCAAACCAACTACTTTAGTAGATTCTATTGATCAAACTATGGAGAGCTATAGAATACTATCTCCTTTTGTTTTTAAGACAGAATCTTCAACTACTCTTTCCTCTAGCTTTTCCAAAACCTTTTCTAAACTTTTGAATTCTACTCTTGGTAGAAATACCAAGAACTCTCACCTCATTCAATCTCCAACATTTCAAAATACCCATCCTTACCTCAAGCGAGGCTTGATGGTAACTCTAGTAATAGCTTGAGTTACTTGTTAAGATGAATTGCCTTGATCTGCTGTCTGATGATTTGCCTTGATCTGTTGTTTGACTTGTTTGCTTAGGAGTAGCATGAGCTACTCTAGGAGCTCATCATCTAGGATCTAACTAATACAAGAGTATCAACCCTATGCAGGTTAACCAAGATGGATCTGATCTATAGCCACTAGGTGATCATCTAAAACCATTAACCAGACCACTCCTAAAGATTACTCCTTTTAGAAGCTTCCAAGTCAATGAAGACCCATATCAAGCCTGTATCCTTTCTACTCAATCAACAACTCAACATCATCCACTTGATGATGATTTGGAACCTTGCAACCAATCAAAAACATCAACTCCTGTATTCTAGCCAAAACCACCAAATCTGCAAAATTTGGCTAAGTCTTGAAAAAGGTTGTCACGATCACATCTTAGAGTCTCCCTCATTTCCATCCCTTTTGCATTTTTGGAAATGCACTTGAACCATCTTGTAGACAATCCTAAGGACTACCAAGGCCCACCTTTTCCCTTGGCTAGATTATCTCTCAACCCACTTGTTCTTGATGGTTTTGCAGGTAAGAAAATAACTATTCCTGCAAATCTAGTCAACATGCCTACTTTGACAGAAGCTCACACCACCATCCCACCTTATATGGACCAAATCTTTGTGTGGTTGTGTTCTACTCATATAGGTCTATCAATACCCACTTCACTTGTTTCCATTGGACCTTTGTGCTTCTTAAACCCACCAGGTTTTGAAGGCTAGTTGATAATCTGCTTTGGTGGGCTTATTATATTCAATGTTTGAAAGCCTGTCTTGGTGAGCTCAAGCAGGATAAAGCTCAAAACTCTACACCATTATGATCTACATCACTTGATCTATCCATCCATATATCCCAAGCCCTAAGGAGAGCTTTGAGCTCCAAGATCCAACATGGTTTTCATGGTATGAAAATAACATCACCCGAGATCCTTAATCTAGTGTATTCCACCAAAATCAACTTGGATTTTCCACCCCCAAGGTTGCAAGTGCTTGATACACATGGTGTGCATAGACTACCATGATTACAAGGATTTATCAAATTTTATCAATATATATTATGGACCAAATCTATTTAATTCCTTTTATAGACAAAATCTCCAAAACTCCTTTCCCAATGGAATGTTTGGATTTTGCAAAAACACCTCTCCAAATTTTGGCTCATTTAAGGTCCATATATCATACCCTATCCTCACATCTCAAAAATAATTAGTTTTGAGATCATTTATTATTTCTTTTTGCCTATTTTCTTAAATGGAAGAAATGGAATAGTAATTGTTTTAAATACTTTTAAGCCACAATAAATCGTGGGAATATTATCCAAAGTGTGTAATCATATTTACGACCATCTCAAACCAAAAACCCAGCTCCCCCAATTCAAAAATCTCAAATGAACTCAATAAAACAGATTCAGCAGTTTTAGAATAAATATTATAAACATGATCTAAAATCGTCTAATAAATCACAAATAATTCAAGGAGGTATGTATTAACCCCACCTATCTACCAGCATCACTACCTCCTCTTGTTAAGATCAAAGTTTGGAACCTTTCTTCATGATCATTAAAGTGGATAAATTGACTACCTTGAACAATCTTGAATCAAACCTCATACAAACTCCATCAAACCATACCTAGCAAGATTGCACAGCAGTCACCACCCCTCTAGACGACATCACTATAGCCCTACACAGTAGTATAAATGTTCACCCCTTGTCTCATGTGTTTGTTGCAAATGAGACACAAGGCTAGGCCTTTTTCTAGCCATTTAAAGTCTTGCAGCTGTTGCACCCATCCCTCTTCACACCTATGCTCGTGACAGACACCTCTATCACCCCTCTCCATCGCCCCTTCTAACCTATCCCAAGGCATCTCTAGCCCTCCTCCATGTCCAAAATGGTCATTTCCACCATGAACACACTCACTCGAGTTAAATAGGCCAGAGGGCGGTGCTGCCTCTCACACTATCTCATTTCTCTCCCTGACCGCCCGAGACACCCCCCACGAGCCCCAGCGCCTCCCAAATCTCCCCGGCTCTAGGGAGAAGGAGAAGCTCCTTCTCGGCCTCCTTCGAGAGGTGAGGTATACGGTCAACCTAGACCTTCCCCGGTGCCTTAGATCCCCTCCAAAGCCCTCATGTCGCTCCCCCAAAGCTCCCTCATCGAGCCCATGCCTCTGCATGTCGCAAGAGAAGGAGAGTTTCTCCTCTTGGCCAAGTTTCAAGATCGGGTTCGTATACCCTCTCCTCTACCCTTATTCTTCTGCATGTTGCCGTAAAAAGGTCCCCTGACCCTGATGCATCTACCCTGCCTCCTTTTCTTGCCTAGGACCTTCCCTACAATCATCGCCGACGAGCTCTGTCATGTTTCATTTCGGATACTCGCGCGCGAGGTCTCTTCCGCCATGGAAACCCCTGTTTGCGCCCATCCCCGAGGTCCCTGCGGAGCACCATGTCCCCTCCGTCTCCCCTCCTGCACCAGCGCAGCCTAGGTGAGCCTCCCCTCTGTTAGGGTTTCCTTGCAGTGGCCCTAGTTCCCGTGAAGAAGATGACCCCCCCCCCCCCGCCGTCGATGTCTCTTTAATCCAATGGCCCAGGGCGCCCCATACCTCTTCGGTGCCGGCTCTCACTAACGGGAAGGCCCCACGCTGGCGTTTGAACGCCACGGCCTCCCGCGCGTGGCGTTATTTGTTGGGCCGGCCCGACACAGTATTACTGGGCTCGGTCAAATCCCGGCCCGGCGCTGTTCTTTTATTTTTCTTTTTAGTAGTTCTTTAAAATCCAACAGTTTGGCTTTTAGTTTAAATCATTTCGAAAATACTAAACAACTCCATTTGACAAGATCTAAATTTCCTAAGGTTCCTGACTGTTTTCTTAAGCATGCAGAGCAAGTGTTGTATCAAAGTAATCCCTAGTTATTCTAGGATAAAAATAATACCAGAATGTGTCTTTTTCACTAATTATTTCCTTCTGTTAGTTTGGTAAACTCAAAATGGGTAATTTGAACTCCTTATGGAAGATCTGTAGGAAACCTATCCTGTCACATTGACCTCACCCCAAAAAGATCTATGTTTTATCTATAGTAAAAATGACAAAATTAATTCATATTCTACTTTAGGAATTTCCCTAGGCCAAACCATGTAGTTAATTAACCTAATTACAGATCCCAAGACTCCTAAAACATATTATCCTTCAAACCCCAGGAGCTCAAATTTAATTAAGTCCTGGTTGATTTATTAGGATTTAAACTATTATGTGTAGGGTTAATTCTCTAATAAAACCACCTCAGTAGTTCTGTAACCCAAAAAAGGTTGATTCCAATTTCTACAGAAAGGTATTCTAAATACCTACCATGTGTCCTTGGAATCAAATCAAAAGCTTCTGGATATTAAATCAGGTGAAAAAGACAAAACAACTACAAAACTTCCTTTGGGAATTTCTTAAGGGAATTCTGATCATTCTCTTGACATGATTCCAACTCTCAGTGATGCAGTACATCAAATACTACTTACTCATCCAAGGAAATAATTGTTGGATCTACAGAACCTTTCTAGTGATTTATTCCTTAAAAGTAGAGTTTTATTCACAAGGAAATGCACAGTAAATCAATGGATTTTGATAAAATAGTGAAACCACTTTTGTTGGTTTCATTTTATCAACACCTATCTTTTGGTATCATTTTTACACCATGGTATCATACAGAATAGGTCCTTGGTCCAAAACCCCTCTTAGGTAGTTACTCGGCTATAGATCCTAAGGGATTTTCTTCCATGTTTCCAAGACAAGGCCAATCTTATTAAATCCATTCTTCCCAAGACCTACTGATTTGTAAACTTGTATTGTTCATGGCTTGCTGTATCTATTGATGCTTGTATGCCCTGTGTTGATTGTGCTCTTGCTTGTTTGCATGTGTGCTCCCTGACATCGATAGTTGTGATTATATCGAAGAACCGAAGAAGATGTTTATTATCGGTATTATGGGTATTCTCAAAAAAGTCAAGGGATAATTATGCTATATTATTGATCTCAGGCAAGCCACCTTCTTGCTCATAAACCATGTCCTACTATTTTACTTATGCATGTTTTATCTACTGTTTGCGAAACTGCATTGTTTTAGTATATGCTGATTATAATTGGTAAGTGTCTTGGCTCCTCCAAACCATTATACCCTTGTACTATTAAGTACAACCCCCCTTGGTGTTACCTACTTGCCCCTAGTATAGTAAATGGTGTATAACACCGTACCCCCTTGGAGACCCTGTTTTAGCCGAAGTCAAACTAGACGATGGGAAAACCCCGAGAATATTTTTACTAAATGTTTTACGATAAACCGTAGTGAGGTGGGACCTCCCAAGAGTTGTTGAGAAAGAAAAAGGTTTTTATTTTACAAAATGCTGGAGGAAAACTGTTTATGAAATACACCCGGTTCTTTGCAGTTTTGCGAGAATAATTAACCTGTTCAACCACATTACTCTGATATGGGACGGAGCTGGATTTGACGACTGTTCATTTTGGATCAGCTGCCTCGCAACAACTACAGGGGATGCAAATCCCTGGAGGGTGGGCCTTCTCTGGACAACGCTCCATGTGAAACATTGACCTGGAGAAGGAACAAAGGGTCTACGGACCTCCACGCGTTACTATGAGCCCCTCAGTGAAAGCGCACACTCGGGAAGTGGAAAAAGCGCTCCGGTTGGCTTATAACTATATAGGGCGTCCCGGTGTTGAGGGGGATAAACTTCATAGGGTAGGCACTTATACTAGAGTGGGCTTTCGGAGAGTCTTGGTCGGTTATTCGACCCACGATCGGTGTAGATCAAGGCAGAGTAGCCGGATGGTGTGGATAAAGTTTACTACCTCTCCAAAGTGTAAATCTATTAGAATAGCCGTGTCTGTGGTCATGGACGATTGGGAAGGTTGCTGTAGAGCGGTGCTGGTTTTGTTTTCAAAAAGGATTTCAGAAAAGTAATGGCTTTGGAAAATGCTTTGACCATGGGATGGTCTGAAAGGAGGAAGGTTTTGACCATGGGATGTTCGGAAGGGAAAGAAAGGATTTTGGTCGTGAGACGACCGGAAGAAGGGAACAAATGGGTGACCCAATCCTAGTGTGTTACAAAACTTTTCAAAAAGGTTTCCAAAATGTTTTACGAAAAGTTTTCAACAATGATATGTAGATGCTATATCTACAAGAGAAACTAATTGAGAAAAGAACCTCTCTTGGAGCCCTCCTACTACCACAACTATATTGCATATCCTCTTATTGTTATTATCTTAAGGTGTTTTGCGAGTACATTCAAAGTACTCACTGACATTGTCACTGGCTATTAACTTGGCCAGATATCGAGAAGAAGGCAAGGATGGCGATTATGCGAGCTAGGACGTTCTCCCAGTCAGTTGCCTGTAGGTTAAAGCATGACTCGGGCTCTATGCTTTATGAAGTTCCGCTGATGATGATCGATGTAGCCATAATGGCAAGTAAGGTATGACATGTACCATTTAAATAATGGATGTTTACTTTGATACTTGTCAGTTATGTGCCACGACTAACTAATCATGGGATCATGGTGTATGCATAACAGGGATTCTCGGAGGACTAATCCGGGGGCCCCACACTTAGGCCTAGTTTTATACTCTTTATGGTATCTATACTATTTCTCCAATACTCACAAAGCACTAACTAAAAGAAAAAAACTTTAGTAAAGTAGAAGAATAAAGCTTGCAAGTAAAACTTGGGACTGGTATAATCAAAATGGTATAACCAAAGCATGCCTAATGCATCTTGCTTAGGTTATCTTGCAATTAGTGATGGCTTGCATAGGTATAATACTTGCAAGTGTTAGCTTGCCTTGAGTAGAGATGTGGTTGAAGTTTTTTTCTTCTTCTTCTTGGTAGTACTCCTCCTCCTCGTATCCCGGGTCGGCACTATCGTCTATAAATGAATACGGGGTACACAATCACCAAATAATACTAAACTATTTCTATTTAGCACACTAAGGCTCACACTTGATGATCTAAAATCATCACAATCATCACATGAATTAAAAGCTTAATCCTATTTATCTTATTTTAAAAAAGTAATTTCTACTCATTGAATATAATTAAGATTTAAGATTATCCAAATAGACTATGGGATCATGTTGACACATGTCATCACCACATATTCTAATACATAGGGATGTGATTTAAAGTGGTGGTAAAATTTTATAAAGTTTAAGATTATCATTCAATGGAATTAAAGAGACTAGAAATGCCTATATAGCATTATTTTGGTGCTAGTCCATAGTCACTGCATGCAAACCTAAAGATTTTTACATATTCAAATAGATCTTATCAAATGTGATTTTGGAGAGTTGGAATCAACTCAAAAGCATTTATGGTTGATTTTTGAAAAATGTTTGAATTTGCAAAACTCTATGTCTTGTTATTTTTACTATATGTGATTTCTAACTCCAATTGATTTAAATCCAACCGAATTGGATAGACAATTTAAATATCTTTCTAAAAAAATTGGAATCATGCAATTTGGTTCAGTCAATCTCTCTGAATTGATTTTTAAATCTACTGACAGAATGGGGTTTTAACTAAATTGGAAAATACTAATTTGAATTCACTAGGCTGCACGGGAAACTAAACAGGCTGGCCCAATCTACACAGCACAGTGCTGAGGGTTGTTCATAGAGGGGGTCCACTAGTCAGCGACTTAATCTACTCGAAATGGTATCTGCGAATCTAGCCCGTGCGATTAAAAGACAATCCAATGGCGGTAGTTCATCGTCGACGACGAACAGGTGGTGGGGGTCTGGCGAGGCTCAGCTAGGCTCCATCTAGGGTCGGTGATGGGGGCGAACAACATTGTCATGGACGACGGTTCGAACGGTGGTCACGGCAGGTCCTGGGGCAGCTCTAATCGACAATGACCTTCTCCTCCTGCAGTCGCGGGCTCCAAACAAATTTCGGCGAGGAAGAGCTCGCCTTGCTCCAGGGAAAGGTGGGGGAGTGTCAGTGAGGAGTAGGGAGGGTGTTGGTGTGGAGAATGGAGCTAGAGGGGGTCTCTATTTATACCGCGGCGAGGGGACTGAGCGGCATGGGCTCGGCCTTGTTGGTGATGATGATACAGGTGGCTAGCATCGAGGCTGAGGCTAGGGGGCGCTATGGTGTTCCCTGGCAATCATCACGAAAGTAATGGCGCGACTCGGGGCGATCTAGGCTGGTCGGGAGCGTGTGATGCTCTACGCAGGAGCGGCGGTGTTTGCGACGACGCAAGGGTTCTACGGGTCGTGCGGCGGCGAACGAGGTGTTTGTGAGGTCGTTGTGATCATGGAGAGCGTGAGCATGCACGGGGAGAGTGAGCGCGGTCTATGCGAGGCAGTCAGCTATGATGCTTTGGCACGGTCACGACATGGCGCAGAGACGGTGGGCGGCGGCGCTGTTAGGGTGGTCTAGGGCTTGGCTATGGTCGTGGCTTGGACAGGGGGTGGCGGTAGACTACGGCGTGTCTGGTGCGCGTCGTGGGCGAGGGCAGCGTGGCCACAGTTGCGCCGTCCAATGTCGGCCGGCGACGACCATATTCGGGCGGCGCTGCACTATGCACAACGGCTAAGGGGGGTGCTGGTATGTTGCTGCTCGACACAAGGGGAGACAAGGGGAGTAGAATGAGGGCAATTGGTCTACTGATCAATTCCCAAACAGTGAAGTTAGGCAGATGTTAGATTAGTGTCTGCAAGGTGTTCGTCTTAATGGCAGCAAGAGATTACGTTTGAAATTTTCAAATGAATTTTGGTGAGTGATTTGGTCTTAAGCTTGGAGAAGTCAAATGGAATTGGTCTGAGTGGTTTTTTGAAAAAGTGTGATCTTAGTACATACACTTGATTCAATTTTCAAATGTCCTTTCAATAGATTTGAAAATAGTTTTGGTGAGTTTGTAAATTTTTCTTGTATTCACTTTTATTTGGTCTAGCAAGGGGTGATAAGAAGTGGAATTGTTTCTATTAGAAATTCTTTTCTTGGAACACTCAAAGTGCCCTAGTTGTTAACTTTGGTCAAAATGACCATTTGATCTTTTTATTCATATTTGATTTCTTTTACTTTTGATTTAGTTTGTAATTGGCCTAAATGATGTAGTATTCATCTTTAAACCATTTCTCATCATTTGTAGGAATCAAACATGGTAATTTCAATCAATCACACATTAATGCAAAGACACACATGCATTCAATAGATTTTTGGAATTAAAGTTTTTGTTAACCCTAAACTTGGGTGATTAGAACTTGATAATCTTGATTAGGGTTTTTGGGGTGTTACAAACCTTCCCTCCTTAAACAAAATCTTGTCCCGAGATTTAAGAAAAACTAGGAACTAAAGAGATCTGGAAACTCAGTCCTAATGTAATCTTCACGCTCGCAAGTAGCTTCTTCTTCAGTATGGTTGCTCCATTGGATCTTGAGAAATTTGATACTCCGGGTCCAACTTCGGTCCAAATTTGATACTCCGTGGTTCTGAAGGCTTCTTCCAAAATACGAATGGGCACTTCATCATAAGTCAGATCCTTGTTGATATCTATGGCTCTATGATCAATATTCTTGAAAACTTCGGTCTTCTCCGGAACTTCCAGGAATCTGCGAAGTAACGAGATATGGAACACATTATGGATGGCTGACTTCTCCTCCGGCAGTTTGAATTGATAAGATACTTCTCCTCGGCGATTCAAAATCTTGAAGGGTCCAATATATCTGGGGGCTAACTTTCCTTTCAGTTCAAAATGTTGCATTCCCTTCAAAGGTGACACTTTGAGATACACAAAATCTCCAACATTGAAGGTCAAGTCTAAATGTCTCTTCTTAGCATAACTCTTCTGTCTGCATTGGGCGGTCTTGAGGTGCTCATGAACTTTGTGGACTTTCTCTTCAGCTTCTCGTAGGATGTCAGGTCCGAAAATCTGACTCTCTCCCACCTGCGGCCAACTCAAGGGGGTACGACACTTCCTTCCATATAAGAACTCAAATGGTGCCATTTGCAAACTGGCTTGATAACTATTGTTGTATGAGAATTCTTTGAAGGGCAAACAATCTTCCCATTTTGATCCATATTCTAAGACACAAGATCTCAACATATATTCTAAGATTTGGTTGACTCTTTCAGTTTGTCCATCGGTCCGTGGGTGATAAGCTGTGCTGAAATTCAACTTGGTTCCTAATCCTTCTTGGACTTTCTACAAAAATCTTGAGGTAAACTGGGTTCCTCGATCCGATACTATGGTCTTAGGGGTTCCATGTAAACTGACGATTCTAGCAATGTACAACTCTGCTAGCTTCGAACTTTGGTAGGTATATAAAATGGGCTACCTTGGACAGTTTATCAACTATAACCCAAATAGAGTCATTTCCCCTACTAGAAGTAGGCAAACCTGTGATAAAGTCCATTCCGACGGAATCCCTTTTCCATTCCAGAATCTGCAATGGTTGCAAAAGTCCTGCGTGTCTCTGATGTTCCGCTTTGACTCTCTGGCAGATATCACACTTGGCGATGTAGCTTCCAATTTCTCTCTTCATCTTGTGCCACCAAAGTTTCTCTTTCAAATCTTGATACATCTTCGTTCCTCCGGGGTAGATAGAATAAAGAGTATAATGAGCTTCTTGCATGATAACTTTCTTAAGATTGGAATCTGCTAGCACATAGATACGTCCTTTGTACCACAAAACTCCTTCTTCATCTTCGGTGAATCCGGGTACCTTCCCTGTACCGATACGACGCTTGATTCCTTCAATACTCGCATTTCCTTTCTTTGCCTCCTTGATCTGACTGATCAAAGTGGGTTGAAGTTTGATGCTAGCTAAGAATCATTTGCTAACTAGCTCTGTTCTAAACTACTCCAACTCTTCATGCAAACTTGGCTAGGTTTCTTGAATCATGGTGTTTAATCCACACGGCAAGCTACTAAGAGCATCCGCTACCACATTGGCTTTGCTAGGGTGATAGTGAATGTCAAGTTCATAATCCTTTATTAACTCTATCCATCTCCTTTGCCTCATATTCAGCCCCTTCTGGGTGAAAATATACTTCAGACTCTTGTGATCCGAATAAATCTCACAGCGGTTACCCATAAGGTAATGACGCCATGTCTTCGAGGCTAAAACTACGGTAGCTAGTTCAAGGTCATGGTTGGGTAGTTTTGCTCATGCTGCTTCAGTTGTCGGGACAGATATGCTATGACTTTGACTTCTTTCATCACACACATCCGATACCAATCTTGGATGCATCACAATCCACATCAAAAGGCTTCTTGATATCTGGCATAATCAAATTTGGGGCTGAAATCAATCTCTTCTTGAGCAGTTGAAACCTTGCTTCACATTTGTCAGTCCATTCGAACTTCTTATCTTTCTTCAACAATTGGGTCATCGGTCTTGCGATGCTCGAAAATCCTTCAACAAACTTGCGGTAATATCCCGCTAATCCGATAAATGCACAGACTTGGGTTTGAGTGGTTGGGGCTTTCCATTCTTCGACATCTTTGATCTTGTCGGGATCGACAGCGACTCTCCCTGCTGACACAATATGTCCTAGGAATCCTACTTCCTTCAACCAGAATTCACATTTGCTAAACTTGGCATACAACTGATGTTCTCTAAGGGTTTCAAGGATGGTTCTCAGGTGTAGCTCATGGTCTTCTTATGACTTGGAATAGATAAGAATATCGTCGATTAAAACAATGACAAACTTATCCAGGAAGTTCATAAAAGTCTTATTCATGAGATTCATGAAATAAGAGGGGGCATTGGTTATCCCAAAAGACATGACTGTATACATATACAATCCATATCTGGTGGTAAAGGCGGTCTCTGGAATATTTGTTGCACGAATCTTGAGTTGATGATAACCAGTCCTAAGATCAATCTTAGAAAACACTCTAGCACCAGTCAACTAGTCAAACAGATCCTCTATCTTCGATAGTGTGTACTTGTTCTTGATGGTGACATCATTCATCTTCCGGTAATCCGTACATAAACGGTTACCTCCATCTTTCTTATCCGCAAACAAAACAGGCGATCTCCATGGCGATGCACCTGGTTGAATCAGAACTTTCTCTAGCATAGCATCAAGTTGCTTCTTCAGCTCCACTAATTCATATGGGTTCATACTATAAGGTCTCTGAGCTATGGGTCCAGTTCCAGGAACTAGTTCAATGATGAACTCAATATCCCGATCTGGGGGCATACCGGGCAATTCATCTGGGAATACATCGGGGTATTCACAGACTACTTTGACTTGGTCTAGGGTTGGTTGGGCTAGACTCTTGTTGCATTTGAGTTGATGGGGCAACGTCTCAAATACATGCTCTACTGATACTCCAGAGCTACTGGTCATGGTTATGGCTTTCTTGGCATAGTCGATCAATCCTTCCGTTTCGACATCCAATCCATTCCTACTACTACTTCCAAACCTTTGGTTCCAAGTACTATTAGATTGGCATACAAATCTATCCCATGGATTCTGATAGGTACAGCCATGCCAATTTTTCTAGCTTTGGTGGTTGAACCAGGTATTTGAACTATCATGACATGTTTCAATTTTGTTGGTTGAATCTTACTAGTGTATGCAAATTCGTCTGTAACAAATGAGTGCGATGATCTAGAATCAAACAACACTCTTGCAAGTACTGAGTTAGCAGAAAACATTCCCAGCACGACCTCGGCGCTTCCTGAGGTTCTTCAGCATTCATGTGGAACAAACGGACGATGCGGTTGAGAGAGTTTCCTGGAGCGAATCTTCTTCCAGGCTGAACACGGCACTGCTGCTGAGCGGGTGCATTCACATTGGTGGCTGTTGCAAGCTTCTTGGGGCACTCATTGGAGTAGTGACCCTTGACTCCACATTCAAAGCAAGTAATCTGGGACTTGTCTTTGGCTGCAACAAGAACAGCATTGCTTCCAGTCCTTGGGAAGTATTGTTGTTGTTGTGGTTGGACTTGGGTGCTGCACGGTTGAAGTTATTGGAGTTGTTGGGGTTGTTGTTGTGGTTTCCTCTAGACTTCAGGTTCCACCGCTACGATTGGGATAGTTGGGACAAGACATAGGGGGTCTGTTGTTTCTTGGGGCATATCCTGCAGACGGGTTGGGGCGATACTTCTGGGTATTGTGGGACCCAGTCTGGTGCATCATCCTGCGCTTGTGGTTGTCATTCGCTTGGTTGATCTTCCCTTCCATCTGGATGGCAGAGTCTACAAGCTCTTCTAGATCTCCAAAGCGGATGTTGACTAACACAGTCTATATCTCATCATGCAGTCCATTTAGGAATCTTTCCTTCTTCTTGGCTTCAGTGTTAATCTCATCAAGGGCATATCTAGCTAGGGACAGAAATTTGTCACGGTACTCAACTACTGTCATCCTTCCTTGCTTCAGTTCTCTGAACTCATCTCTCATTCTGGTGACCAAACCTTGAGGCACATGGGTACTTGTCACGGAACTTGATCTTGAATGCTTCCCAATTCATCATCTGACCGCCATTCATGGTACGGGTGCTATTCCACTAGGCTCTTGCATCTCCTGCCAGATAATGGGTGGCAAACAGTACTTTCTCGTTGGCTTCAACTCCTGCAATCTCCAGATTGTTCTCCATGGTTTGCATCCATTCATCAGTATCCAAGGGATCCTCAGACTTATTAAAGATAGGTGGGTTGGTATTCTAAAAAAATTTGAGCTTGGATCCATGGTGATGTTGGTTTCCATGGCCTTGACTATTGTGGGCCATCTGAGCTATCTGTTGAAGAGTGGCTAGGTTGGCTTGGCATTCGGCTCTACTAGCTTCACGGTCGGAAACTAGAATTTGCAAAATCTACAGCATCGGGTCCTGAGATGAGCTGCTTCCTCCGGGGTTTCCACGAGTCATCTAAAGATTGAGATAGATAATGAGATAAGAGGGGAATTTCTAAGGTTCATGGTTTTGTTTTCAAAAGCTTTAAACTTTGATTTTGACTCAGGTTTTGCAAACTAACTTCTTCCTCTCATTCATTCATTCAAAGCACACCATACAAACACACACCACACACAAATGGAAAACAAATGGTTTTAAGAACCATTTTGTGAAGCTACGATACAGTGGGACTGATACAACTCATTCATACGATAGTGATCAAGTGCATCTAATCATCATCAATGAAGTCAGAATCATCATCATCAGTGTGGAACTCGATGGCATCACCGTCCAGGTAGTCATTGTCATCACTAAGGTAAGAGTAAAGATCTCCCTGGATATCTTCACCTTCCTCCTTCTCCTTTGCTTCAAGATGGATCTCCTGTTCATGGATGGTCTTCTCGAGAGCAGCCACCTTCTTGTGAAGGCGATCGATGGTGCGATCCTTCTTGCCGCGCTGACGACGAAGTGATTAGCGCTCCTTGGCGAGAATGGCGAGGGTCTCGTCCTTCTTGGCGGCAATGGCAAGGTTGTGGTTGCCATAGGCGCGAGCGTTGTCCAACTCCTTCTGCCTATCATACAACATGAAGTCGAGATTGTACACCTGGTGCTTCAGCTCTGGATGTCCTGGCATCTCCAATGGGATTCCCATAGAATCACGCCTTGCGAAGTGAGCAAAGGGAGTTCCCTGGATCAGGTTGATGTTTTTCCCACACAGACAGGTGAGAGCTTCATGCATTGCCCTGGCTACTCCATCTAGCCAGTTGTTCTCCCTCAAGGTGAATTGGATGTTCTCCGAAACTGGTGTTTCCATCTTGCCTCTGAGATCTGCAACTATCAGCCACTATAAATCTCCTCCTACGTGATCATTGAATTCTGCGCCGAAGAACCTCGGGTGCGGGTGCTCCAGATACTCTGACAGTGCATCTAGATCCCGCTCAAAGATCATGTGGCCTCTGTTGCCCAGTTGGTAGAACTTGCTATACTGGACTTCCATCTATAAGAATTTAGGGTGAGTAAGTTAGTGAGGTGATCAAGTGTGTCAAATTTTATGTAGAATTTCAAGAATTTTTGGGGAACATGAATCTTTTTGAAGAATCTCAATGATAAGAGTGGGAATAGGTTTCATAAATACTCACTTTTTTTTTTTGAAACTAAGTTTTTGTTTGGACGTCCATTCTAACTAGGGTCTCCTATGGTCAGGATGGCTCTAATACCAACTTGTCAACACCCGAATTTTTAATCCCAGATGCCTGTTATGCCATACATCGCAATCCTAGGATTACCATTTTTGCGAGACATAACAGATTGGATATCACAGTACATCATCCATTAGAAACCATAATAAGGTCTTACAAATAAAGGATCTCATGATCCAGTCTTAATACAATCAAAGAAGTGGAATAATAACGTAGTAGTGGGCTCCATCTTCAGGGTCACATGCAATGCTGACGATGGGAGATGATCCTAGTTGTCATAGACCTCTTGCTGTCCATCTTCCTGGTAGTCCTCCTCATAGTCTTTCCATGGGAATAGCTAGGGAAAAAGCCATGAGGACTCTTTAAGTACTCGCAAACTATCACTAACAAGTAAGGTAGTTCTAGTAGGAAACTTAAGCTATAGGTATATTTGCAAAAAGCCAGGTTTATCTAAACTGAGTTTAGAAGTAAAGAAAACTAATTTAATGTTCTAAATCACTTAAGTGGGAACCTAGTTTTCATATCCACAACCATGTTGTGGTCAAGTCAAAGTCATAGTTCATTTCACAAGTCATTTTGAAAACATCTAACGAGGGTACAGTATGGCCACTCCAACTATCCATGACCGCGGACGTGGCTATTCGAATAGTTTGACATTCTGAAGAGGTGGTACACTTTCACCAAAAAATTCGTTACATCCGTCAGGGATAACCCTGAATCATCATACTTAGTATGCGAATAATCAATCATAACCTTTCCTTTACACACTATAGTATAGGCACCTCCCCTATGAGCTTGGCCTCCCAGCCATGGCCATCTGCCATCCTGGGCACTACATAGGTGGACATCATCAAGAGGTAGCCTCAGCTCAAACCTCTTCCGTGAGGAACCCATACTAAGGCATATAAACTTCCGACTAAGCCCTACCCAATTCAGCTATTGTGGTTGTACGGTAATTTTGGAATGGTATCGCATCCGAACCCAACCATCAGTTTTTATAAAGGGCTAAGGCTCATGCCTCAACATTTTCATCATCAAAATCCTTTGGTGTTTCTCAACACATGTCAAAACATCTCAATAGAATGAATCATCATTCCAAGGTTTTCATAATCATTTTCACCAAGTATTCCCATCTAAAGTGATCCACTTTTATGCTTAGCACTAGCCACTAAAGTTAAGAGTGTTCACTAATAAAGGGTCCTAATCTTCAATATCATGCCATAGAATGACATCTAAGTATAGATACTTAGGCCTAGTTTTATAATCTTTATGGTATCTATACTATTTCTCCAATACTCACAAAGCACTAACTAAAAGTAAAGAACTTTGGTAAAGTAGAAGAATAAAGCTTGCAAGTAAAACTTGGGATTGGTATAATAAAAATGGTATAACCAAAGCATGCCTGATGCATCTTGCTTAGGTTATCTTGCAATTAGTGATGGCTGGTATAGGTATAATACTTGCAAGTCTTAGCTTGCCTTGAGTAAAGCAGTGGTTGAAGTTTTCTTCTTCTTCTTCTTCTTCTTCTTCTTCTTCTTCTTCTTCTTGGTAGTAGTACTCCTCCTCCTATCCCGGGTCGGTACTATTGTCTATAAATGAATACGGGGTACACAATCACCAAAGAATACTTAACTATTTCTATTTAGCACACTAAGGCTCACACTTGATGATCTAGCATCATCACAATCATCACATGAATTAAAGGCTTAATCCTATTTATCTTATTTTAGAAAAGTAATTTCCACTCATTGAATTTAATTAAGATTTAATATTCTCCAAATATACTATGGGATCATGTTGACACATGTCATCACCACATATTCTAATACATGGGAATGTGATTTAAAGTGGTGGTCAAATTTTATAAAGTTTAAGATTATCATTTAATGGAATTAAAGTGACTAGAAATACCTATATAGCATTATTTTGGTGCTAGTCCATAGTCATTGCATGCAAACCTAAATATTTTTACATATTCAGATAGATCTTATCAAATGTGATTTTTGAGAGTTGGAATCAACTCAAAAGCATTTATGGTTGATTTTTGAAAAATGTTCGAAGTTGCAAAAGTCTCCGTCTTGTTCTTTTTACTATATGTGATATCTAACTCCAATTGATTGAAATCCAACGTTCTTGGATAGACAATTTAAATATCTTTCTAAAAAAAACTAGAATCATGCAATTTGGTTCAGTGAATCTCTCTGAATTGATTTTTGAATCTACTGACAGAATGGGGTTTTAACTAAATTGGAAAATACTAATTTGAATTCACTGGGTTGTGCGAAAAACTAAACGGACCAGCCCAATCTGCACAACATAGTGTAGAGGGCTACTGACAGAGGGGGTCCACTAGTCAGCCACTTAATCTACCCGAAATAGTATCAGCGAATCTAGGTCGTGCGATTAAAAGACGATCCAACGGCGTCAGTTCATCATCGACGACGAACAACTTTGGCGAGGAATCAAACCTAATGCGGTGGTGGGGGTCTGGCGAGGCTCACCTAGGCTCCAGCTAGGGTCGGCGATGGGGGCGAACGGTGTTGTCTCGGACGGCGGTTCGAACGGTGTTCGTGGCAGGTCCTAGGGCGGCTCCAATCGACGGCGCCCTTCTCCTCCTACAGCGGTGGGCTCCGGCCAAATTCCGGCAAGGAAGAACTCTCCTTGCTCCCGGGAAAGGTGAGGGAGTGTCATTGAGGAGTGGGGAGGGTATTGGTGTCGAGAATGGAGGCATAGGGGGTCTCTATTTATACTGCGGCGAGGGGACTGAGCGGCATGGGCTTGGGCTCGTTGGTGACGATGATACATGCGGATAGCACCGAAGCTGAGGCTAGGGGCGGTGCGACGTTCCCTAGCGATCATCACGGAAGTAATGGCGTGACTTGGGGCGGTCTAGGCTGGTCAGGAGCGTGCGATGCTCTGCGCGGAAGTGGCAGTGTTTGCGACGGTGCAAGGGTGTTACGGGTCACGCGGCGGTGAACGGGGGTGTCTGGGTGGTTGATGTGATCATGGCGAGCGTGAGCGTGCACGGAGAGAGCGAGGCGCGGTCTGTGCAAGATGGTCGGCTATGGTGCTATGGCGGAGTCTCGGCACGGCGCAAAGACGGTTGGCGCGGCGCTGCTAGGGTGGTCCAGGGCTTGGCTATGGTCGTGGCTTGGACAGGAGGTGGCAGTAAACTGTGGCGTGTCTAATGCGCGTCATGGGCGAGGGCGGTATGGCCTCTGTCGCGCTGTCCACTATCGGCCGGTGGGGACCATATTCGGGCGATGCTGCACTATGCACAACGGCTAAGGGGGGTCCTGGTCTGTTGCTGCTTGACACAAGGGGATACAGGGGGAGTAGAATGAGGGAAATTGATCTAGTGATCAATGCCCAAACAGTGTAGATAGGCAGATGTTAGATTAGTGTATGCATGGTGTTTGTCTTAATGTCCGCAAGAGATTAAGTTTGAAATTTTCAAATGAATTTTCGTGAGTGATTTGGTCTTAAGCTTCAGTGTATATGATTGCTTGGAGAAGTCAACTGGAATTGGTCTGAGTGGTTTTTGAAAAATTGTGATCTTAGTACATACACTTGATTCAATTTTCAAATGTCCTTTAAATAGATTTGAAAATAGTTTTGGTGAGTTTCTAAAGTTTGCTTTTATTCACTTTTACTTGGTCTAGCAAGGGGTGATAAGAAGTGGAATTGTTTCTGTTAGAAATTCGTTTCTAGGAACACTCAAAGTGGCCTAGTGGTTAACTTTGGTCAAAATGGCCATTTGATCTTTTATTCATATTTGATTTCTTTTTCTTTTGATTTAGTTTGTAATTTTCCTAGATGATGTAGTATTCATATTTAAACCATTTCTCATCATTTTTAGGAATCAAACATGGCAATTTCAATCAATCACACATTAATGCAAACACACACATGCATTCATATAGATTTTTGGAATTAAAGTTTTTGTTAACCCTAAACTTGGGTGATTAGAACTTGATAATCTTGATTAGGGTTTTTGGGGTGTTACACCAGGCATGGTCAGGACACTCCCAGAACAATGATCAATAGAGAGAACTGGATGACCATGTGACCCCTGTGTGTTCCACGAAGATCTTTCGTAGTTTGAACCAGGACAGTCGTGTCTTATTCCCTTTGTCTCTCGATACTTGCATTCCCGAGATCTGATCAATGACATCAGCATGTAGTGTTCAATCTCGTTACTGAACAATTCTACTTGACTCGTTCCAACAAGTGATATCCTTGCGATCATATCACACGCTGCGCAGCTATTGGATATAACTTCTCCGAGTGGGCCCTTGAGTATCTTTCCATCACGTGGACGGACAAATCCCGCTCTTGACATATATTTTCTATATTGTTTCCTCCGAGTACTTGAACACACCTTTAGAACCAATATATTACCAAGTGGCGCTTGATGATATCTAAGCACTCTCGGGAGACAGTGATTGATATAGCCTCACGGCCTAAGGAATGTTGTACGAGGATCCATTTTTAATCATCGTAACTTGAACTTCATGACATCGTTGGGTCACGATGTTTAGGTTGGGTATTGGTTCATCATCTCATTTATAGAATGAGTTGACTCCATTTCCAACTGGCATAAATGCCACATGATCAAGAAACTTGATTATCAGTTGACCAATGAACCAGTGACTAGAGTTTCACTAGGAACCCCTGGTTTTTTATATATCACATGTGTATTGATGTTTCCACTCAATACAGTTATAGCATGATATAAAACTTAATCATAAACTTTATGAAACATGATAATAGTCCTTATTACTATTTGTCTCTAGGGAATATTTCCAACAGTCCCCCACTTGCACTAGAGTACAAATACACTAGCTGCATTTGTTCTTAATCATTGACACCATATTTGCGGTACCCTGAACATGCTTGCTCATGGAAGAGGTTGAGTCTTGGGCCTGTACTTTACAGTCCCAAATCCTCTGCAACTTACTAATGTCACCTTGATTGACATTAATACTTTATCATCACATGCTAACATCTGTGTGTATGCATTGTCGCTATGGCAGCAGAACGAGGCCTGATTCTAGGATCCTATAGTGACTTTAGATCAACCTCGAGGGCTTTCTCATGGGCACTGTGCCGTGGGACACATCATTCTACGTTAAAAGCGAACTAGCCCCTCCATAACATTATACAACACTATAGATGGTACCCTTATCTATTATTATAAATGTAATCTCGAAACACGAGTGCACTCTATGCAACTTTCGATGTTTTGTTCACCTCGCTTCCTACTTGACTTTAATCGGTATTTACAGGAGTTTCCAACATATTCCCTTATAACATAACCCTTTATGCTTTAAGATATGTTATCCTTTATGGATCTGGAAAATATGTCTATAGTCTCTATTAGACTCTATGGACAAACTTAGCTCAACGTTCCATGATTCAAACTTAATCACCTTTAAACGTTCCTTATTGGATCATATATTATTTTAAGTTATCATCATGGTTTTCTAAGATAGAACCTATGTCTCAACATAGTGGATGATGATCATCCTTTCTTTATTTCAACCATTAATGTTAAACTTAATACTATTCCTAACTTGAGTTATTAAGGACCGGTTCCTTAATTAACTTCTATTCTGAAACCCTTTTTCAGAATCCTTGAAGGAATACTACATAATTTCATAATACACTTATTATCAACTTCTACACACTATAAATCATTATTTATTGGTACTTGCGCTTTTATTCTTAACACACTCAAGAATCACTCTATAAGCTCCCACTCAAAATATGTTCCTAACATATTTGGGTATGAGTCACTACTCTTACACAAACTATGTTCCTATATATTAGAATTTGAGACTTATATTGCTCCCACTCAAAAAATATGTCATTCACATATTGTTTTAGGAAGACTTTCATAGCTCCCACTCAATTTCATGCAAATTGCATATCTACTCACATAATTTGAATGATTTCAAAATGCTTTGATCAAATATCAAACTTGGAGATTCATTATGAGATACAAGTACTTTTACTAGTTTTAAATCCACTAGCCATTTAGCACACTTCATTTGAATTCGTCCAATACTTGAGAAATTGTGCTTTTGTCATTCACCCCCTTTTCCACTATGGCTTTGCAGTCATTTGGGAAAATCCAAGTAACCCCTTTTACTTGTGAGATTCAACAACGAATTGCTTTCTAATCTCAAGTGAATTTTACTTTGGGATTTCTCATAATTTTAGTTTACCATTATTTCCTTAGTAGTTCGTAGGTATGTCATATTACAAGAATCATGACAAATGATTCACAAATGTCTCCATACAATATATGGGTTACATTTTGAATCCTATTTCATGTAGTCAAAACAGCAGTGTGGAAAAACACAATGATCATTATCCCTTATTCTTTCCTTCTTGAAGAGAATCGTTCAGGAACGTTTTCCGTTGCGCTTCTCAACACTCTGATGCATGGTTTTGAATCCTCATCGTGTTTTTCACTATCTTCCATTTTCTCCATAATCGAGAAATATCACTGAATGCGAACTTTCTCAAGAATGCACCAAAATCCAAGCAATAGTAGTTTTGCTTCTCTTGTGGTTTTAGCTATGGATTTCGTATTCAAAGTTTCCAATGAATACTCTATAAGGACTTATTCGTTATTGTTTTGGTTATATCGAATAACCCCAAAACTTTAACGACTATCCATACCAGATATGGAGCCACTTTCACGAATTCAAATGGTTCACTATATATTCTAATTGAGTGCTAACCATTTCTAACTAATGGTCTCTGCATCTACAATACAACGATTTATTTGGCGCCATCTATTCACCCATTTTGATATCCAATATCACATTGTGATGCTTTGCATTTTGACGTTTCAAAACGCTTTGCATTCCACAATTTTCTTCATGCCATTCTTATAAAGTTGAATTTCATTACTATTGATCAAATCGTAGTAATTAGATTCTCTTTTATCTTTATACCCTTTGTTGATGAAACACTTTGATCATATCAAATAGTTTCATCTTCATGTTTCCTTTGGTAAACTTCTTTACACATTTTAAACAATCATATAATGATAATTACCATTTGTCAAAACACAATACATCGAATATGTATTTACTTTTAACAATTCATTAAAACACTTTGTATTCAAGTAATACACGGTCTTCAAGTTATTTTGCCGAATTTAGGCATGATTTATATGTGACAAGTAATCAAATGACTTTCACATATTATCACATAACTTTGAATTTAAATAATGGTTTCATTCATTAATGAACATATCATTAAGTTGGGTATTTTCAAGGCATTTCAATATTTTACAAATGTTCATGTATTATCAATTAATTTCATAACAAGGATAATTCACATATAATCAAACAAGATATGAACACAAATAGAAATCATTCATAAAAGTGGAACAACTATTTGTTACAAGCTCATATGAATAACCATCTCACAAAGTGTGAGACACACTAAGGAAATTCACAATCTTTTGATTACAATAATCATCCTAAACATAAACTAAAAGATAAATGTTGAGAGAGAGTTTCGTTGGCCATCATCATCATGCTCGCCATCAACACTCAATGTCACCTCCTCTCCAGCAAACACCTCTCATGCAGAAGGACCTGTTTTCAGTAAAACAAAACAAGTATCGAATATACTTAACACTGCAAATGTGTTTGCAAGATTGTAATATTTATAAAATTGTATATCAAATATATACCTATGTCATTGATGACCTCAGCGACAACTGGTGCAACCATCACATCTCTGAAATGCGATATGAACTCGTGGAAATCCTATGTTTCCGCATCGCCTCTCATAATGCAAGTCCTGACTTGTGCTTGGTAGCTTGGTGGCAGCGACCGCATCACAACGCCTATTGCAAAAGAGCTTGCGAACCAGTTGTCCAGGAAGTATGCCAGACTCATGTATGCATCATATATGCTCAACAAGTGATCGTCCAGTGAGGAGCCCTCCTCCATCTCTATGGAGAGGAAATCCCCCGTCAGCTCATACTCCCATATACGCACTTGTTATACGAAATGTGATCTCAGATGTGCCATAACCGTTCGGGGATTAAGACTTCCCACAATCGACCACAACCCATCTTCCATCCCGAGGCGCATCGTTACTGATATGAATGTGGCCATCACACGACGATGGCAGCGGAGATCCCGCTACTCCTGGGTCTCATGAATATAGGGTGGCTCCAAGTACATCTTGTAGATCATGTAGTCAGCCACTTTTTTCTCGCTAAGGAGATCATGAAGGCGCATGACCCACGCAGAAAAGTTGGATCCATCTAACTTGAACTTTTCTCCTTTTAACCAATTGTCAATAGGGAAGGTAATCTCGGGGAGAACCATTTTCTACATTTATAATTGCAAAAGGAATTTAGAATAAGTTTATAATTAAATGAGTTAATAATAACTCCACTCAGAAACATCTATCCCATGAAGGGTTCCTAGTAATAACACGACCCCTTTTCCCCACATCTCCCCCCGATCATCACGGCCATCAATGTGGGTTCAAGGGTGGATGGTAAACGTCGGTCAGATCATTCATGCGACTCGTGCTCGATCGTTCGACCATACGCATTTTGAGGCCATGTCTCTATAACATGCTAGTCTCACCAACTCAACCTTAGTGTATTCGCTGTGAAACATGGCTTACACCCACTGTATGCGAACGTAGATATGTCTGACACCCTCTCACCATGGGTCGCCTCATACTGAAGAACTTTCTTGGTGGTGCACACTAAGGGGGAACACAATCATTGGTAATTTTAACAGGGATCATCTTATTAGGCTACCATCGAGTATCTAATACTAGCACACAATAAGATATATAAACAATAACATTGAATGTAAATGCGATGTGATATGGTCCTTCACATAGTGATCTCCATCCGTCGTCACCGGATTCCGGCGCCAGAGTTCTGGCGCCGTAGACACCAGGGTACCGGTGTCTTTTCGGCGTGGTAGTCCGTCACCTCCACGACTATCTACTACTACGTAACATAAGGTAATCACTTTACCATTACCACAACCATATCACAAAGCTACTCCCCTCTGCAAAACAAAGTTAGACTCCTCTACTTTATCTTTGCGTGTTTTACGTGGCTGAATGGGCTTTCGCACAAGAACTGTTCTTAACTACGAACTTTCAGCACAACGCTGATAAAGTAGTTTTCTCTACTACACCCCTTTCGGGGCCCTCCATTGCAAATGGCATACCAAAAAATGCAAGAGAGACAGACACCCCCCTAAGCCACTTTATATGGCACAAGCCGTATGTCAAGCGTGGACCGGTCTCACGAATGAACGCGTAAAGTCGGTTGGGGCCGCTTCATCAAGCATTGCTATAGTATACACAAGTACACATGGGAGGTTAACAACTAGAAGATCAACGCCCACACGCTACATCTCGTGTGTTCTACCCGTATTAGCATTACTACACATAGATCTAGCTCTGATACCACTATAGAGCTTCCGCGTATGAAAACAATAAAATTTTACCCCACGCCCTGAACACCTGATACTGCCAGGACCTATCTATTAGTAATACAATAACAGGAGGTGCTTTTCGCGAACTTACCCTTGAAGATCGAAAAGCGTTGTCAACGCTCATGAGAGCGTGGTTGATGTAGACGAGTCGAAGCCGACCTCAAGGTCATGATGAAGTCCTTGCGCTCATGTGGCTCCAACGACTTGATTTCCTCAAATGTGACACCTCGCGGGGAGTTACACACGTCCGGTGTGTGACGATGACTCCCACTTCCCCGATCTAGCAGCAGTTGCGGAAGTAGAGCTCCCGGATCCGAATCTCGCAGCGCGACGACGCTCCGCGGTGAAGATGTCTCTTGTTCGCGCAGTCCGAACTTGGGACCACGGTCACGAGAGAGAGAATATCAACTAGAGTTCTTCCCAAAAGTGAGAAGACCTTTATTAAATATTATGTGCATTTATCTGGCCAAATACCCCCACCATATATAGGGGGAGGAGGGGGTACACCCTCCCTTAAAGTCCCTGGGTGGGACTAATCATGGGGAAGGGGTGGAGAGGCACGCCGGCCAGCCCCCACCCATGGTCCCCACATGGGGCAGGCCCACTAGGGCCGCCGGCCACCCCCGAGGCCTCTCCTAGGGGTGTGGTCCCCTCTTGGGCCCTTTCCCCTCCGGGAATTGGCCCATTAGGCCCTTTGACCTTTTAAATTGATTTTCTCTTTATTAAATAATTCTTTATAAATGATTAAATCAATATTTAACATTCATTCATATATTATTCAATCTCCATGGCCATGGAACATCTTCCACCTCCACTCCGGACATCCTCCGGACTTACCGAAACCCTGCCGGTTTTCTCTCTACTATTCTTTGGCGATTCTTCCAATCCTACAAACACTCTCCAAGCATCATCAAACCCTTAAGCGTGATACCCTACAGTTCGGGAACACTACAGACATGGTCAGGACACTCCCGGACCAATGATCAACAGAGGTACCTGGATGGCCATGTGACCCCTGTGTGTTCCACGAATATGTTTCGTTGTTTGAATTGGGACAGTCGTGTCTTATTCCCTTTCTCTCTCGATACTTGCATTGCCCGAGATCTGATCAATGACATCACCATGTAGTTTTCAATCTCGTTACTGAACAATGCTACTTGACTCGTTTCGACAAGTGATATCCCTGTGATCATATCACACGCTGCGTAGCTATTGGATATAACTTCTCCGAGTGGGCCCTTGAGTATCTTTCCATCACGTGGACGGGCAAATCTCGCTCTTGACATATATTGCCACTACGGTTTCCTCCAAGTACCTGAACACACCTTTATAACCACTGTATTACCAAGTGGTGCTTGATGCTATCTAAGCACTCTCGGGAGACAGTGATTGATATAGCCTCATGGTCTAAGGAATAGTCCACGAGGATCCATTTCTAGTCATCATAACTTGAACTTTGTGACATGATCGGGTCATGATGTTTAGGTTGGGTATTGGTTCATCATCTCATTCTCCGAATGAGTTGACTCCATTTCCAACTAGCATAAATGCCACATGATCAGGAAACTTGATCATGAGTTGACCAATGAACCAGTGACTAGAGTTAACTGGCAACCCCTGGTTGTTTATATATCACACGTGTATTGATGTTTCCACTCAATATAGTTACAGCATGATATAAAACTTAATCATAAACTTTATGAAATATTATAATAGTCCTTATTACTATTTGTCTCTAGGGCATATTTCCAACACTTGCCCCATTATATTGAACCAACTCGGTATTTCTGATGACTTTAATTTACTTTGCAATAGAGATGGCCTGCAAAATTTTGTGTACAATGATATACCTACTTATCGCCGCTTAACCATTGAATTCCTAAGTTCATTGCAAACCACTGTTAAACTGTGGCAAGGAGAGGATACTATTTCTTTCCGTCTAATGAACAACAACTACACCTTAACGTTAGATGAATGTTGTGCATGCTTTAATTTGCCAAATAATAAAGTTCATGCTCTACGTGCATCCTTTACTTGCTTAGTTCCTTCCCCTGATCAATACTATAATGGAATGAGCTTCACTAGTAGAGTGAAAAAGGGGAAGAATATTCAACATCTTGCAATTCGCTATTTGTTCTATGTTATTGCTAACACCTTGTAGGCACGTAATGAGTTCACGAGACTCAACGAGGAGGACATCCTAGTCCTCGCCAATGCTGCTTACATCCACTGCAACCTATCACTCAACTTGGGTGCCATCCCTGTGTGCTACCTGGAGCAGCAAGCCTCCCAAAGCCAAGGGCCAATCACAGGAGGAGGCGGCATCACCGTGCTTGCCACTTCCCTTGAGGGCCTGTGGGATGCGTGTTGGTTTCTCCACCTTGAGGGCATGTGGAATGATCACTAGGAGAGAGGGTGTTTATTATCTGCATATTGCTGGAGCTAGGTGTATCTACCCCGCTCCTTTGCCTAATGGTCTTTTCTCTATCAAGGAAGGACGTTTGCTATATGATGTGCAGGTTGAGAAGCACCAATCCAAGGAGGAGATTCCTGAAGAGGATGAGGACCAAGAGGAGCAGCCACAAACCCGGTTTGCCACATACCAAGATTTCCAAGGACTTGGAGGGACTATGGAGAGGATGCACAACCTCTCTTTGAACCTCCGAGAATCAACAAGTAACCTCTCCACTCAATTCACGCACTGGAGTAACGAATTTTCCTGCCACCACAATGATTTGAAGGGTTTGTAAAAGCCTAAGCTTGGGGAAGTTTCCTCATGTATCTTTAGTTGGCATTTATTTGCTTTTATTTTTATTCGAGGTTACATTTTTATTTGAGTTCATAAGTACTCGTGTTGGTTTCCCTAACACTTTATCTTTACTTCTTTCTATTTTCTTTCGAAATTTTCTAGCCTGCTTTGCCGCTAATTTTCTATTCTTTATTTCCCTCTCTTAAAAATCACAAAAAAGATTTCTCCATTTTTCCTTAGTTTCCCCCTTTCTTTTCTTTCCGCCTCGAGGTCTTCGTATGTTTGCAGGAGAGTGACCGACTTTGAGTTTCCAAGAAACAAATAAAAAAGGAAGAGAGAAGTGGAACCAAACATGAGAGGTATGCCTTATGACTCCCCACTTTTGAAGTTTGAGAAACCCACGCTAGTTAGTAGTAAATGCTGAGATATTATATTGGTGGAGTGACTCTTTGTACCATAGTAAGATTATCATTTGCATGGGTATTTAATTGGACTCATTTTGTTCTAGCTCTTGTAATTCACTAAGTCTTGCCTAAAAATTGCTAAACAATTGTAATAAGAAAAAGTCTCACAATTGAAGGCTTGGGTGTTGTAGTGCTTAGTCTTGAAGGCTTATTTCTAGAGACACTCGACACCACTGAAAATGTTGATTAACTTAATATCTCTCTTTAAAAGGATTTGTTCGATTGAATTAGTGTTTAGTGGTTTTTGTGAGCATGCCAAAGTTTGACTTGTTAATCATAAGAATGATATAGCTTTACGCGTGTCAAACTTCATGGGATGCCAACAACTTTGCTAGACTATGAACGATCTTCATGGAGGAAACTCCTAGATTTCGGCTATGAGTTGGTTAAACCCTTGTAGCAGCAATGCTATAGTGGGTAAGATTCTTGGCACTCACGGGTAGCTGTAATCATGCTGGAATCACTCCTCTTGCTGTTATAAGTAATAGTTATGCAAAAGGAACAAAATCCTTAGTGATGCCACAAGTGTCCATCACAACCCGATAAACTAATAAAAATCTTTGGCATGCTCTCAATTACTTAAAAACTGAAATTCTTGAAGGACAATCAATAAAAAAGTAGTGCTTGCAAATTCTTGATTCATTGATGTGGGAGAATTGAGATACTCTAGTATATATGATTCTCATGAAAACTCTCACACTCTTAATTTACATGATTATACTTTACTGTTCAAAGGAAAGCCTATGAGTTGATTACTTGACATGGAATAAAATGTACTCATTTGAATCATCCATGCTTACAAAAAAAATTTGCACTATAAGGATGCATGAAACCCGTATGATATGCTTGCCATTACTCTATCTATGATGAATTTTTTCAGATTTATGAAGTGGAGGAAACATGAGACTATTAATCATGAGTAAGTTCACCATCTCGTTATTTTAGTTTAAATGCTGAGTTCCTTTTTGATTTTGGTTTTGTTGCTCAGGACGATCAAGTTTAAGCTTGGTGAGGTTGATGGCTCTGAAATATAGCCATCTACGTCCACATTTAAACTTGATATTAATCAAAAAAATTGAAATATCTCTCTAAACCCTGCCACTAATGCTAATATTCAGAGGGGTATATGCAATCCTTTGTTCTTGTATTTTTCCTGCACAGATAATGTCATTTAAAGGAGCGAATCACTATATTAAAGTCAAAGATATGATATTTCCTTCAACTAGAAGAAACCAAGAGCCGTCCAACGAAGGAAGACGCCATAACGACCAACTAGACGGCCGGAACAAAAATTCCGATTGTATAGCTCCAGTCATATAGTTGGGGCCACCACCGTTAGGTCAAATAGAACAGCTTTCGTGAAGGGGCCCCTATATAAAGAAGCCTTAGGCGATGGGAAAATAGACCACGCTACGCCCCAGAAGCCATACCTCACCAGGAAGCCGCCTCTAGATCTCCAAACCCTTCTCCATCTCCCTAGCCATCTTCCACCACTTGTAATAATAGATCTCTTCTCCGATTGGAGACATTGTAAGACTATTGCTATCAATCTTATGATTTTCATTACAATGTTTGTGATTATTGATCTCATCTCTATGTGTGAGTAATTCTCCTTGGGCTAAGGGCTTCGGCCTAGCCATGTAGCAATTGTGCATATGATTTATCATAGATGGAATCGTGTATTAGTTTGTATGACATGATGATTATTGTATCCTCTCTTGCCTCAATCCAAGGACTTGTTAGGTACCCAAGACCCTGAGGGTTGAGCCAGGTATAGGGCGTATGAGTGATGACCGATATGCAGATTGGGATCCCAGTGACAGAAGGGGTAGTACGGCTGTATTTGACGGATTTGCTTGGTATTAACGGTGACATCACTATGCATACCATTAGTTCTCTTTCTTCAATGGATGAGACTAGTAGGTTATTGCTATAAGTGGTTGCGGAGGCAATAGCAATTATGGATGCACTGCCCACATATAATTTATCTTGCTCTAATAAGTACACGCATAATTTATTTCTATCTTTTATTTCCATCAGATGTTTTTGCATAGCTATAGGTGAAACCGAACGCCCTAGGCCCTCTCTCTCCATTATCGACAACAACAAAAAGACGCAAGCTACTAGTCTGGTGAAAACACAAAAGGAATTCTAAAACTCCCGAAGGTCCGTTAAAGTAACTTCACTATGCATTCGCTTCCCATGGATTCGATAACCTAGGTCTACTAGGGAAAAAGAGCTATACTACATCCGTAATCCGGATCAAAGGTATCAACCAACAAGTTGAAAGACGATGACTTCAGACAACCAAACAAAATAAACAGGTCCACATGGTCGAGAAATATTTCTATAATTGTAGTACCAACTATTACATATGAATTGCATTAGTACGTATTGTGGAAACATGTCTTGTTTCTTAGTTAAGCATGAGGCCGGTTCCAATCGATGGCGTTCGCGAAGGTTGGTACGAACCAAAGTGGATGCTTCATCGTTCCAGTCCATAAGAAAATGTTACTAATTCCCTCAAGGACATTGATTTCAGAAGTTACACCGCAGTCTTTACCACTAAGACTGAAGCGGCATAATTCAGGCTGCGCCTCATTGGAAATCCATGCTGCAGTTGGTAAGATGTAGACACAGTTGCTTCTTGTCAGATAACCTCAGGTAAGATCTGCACCGCCTACGCGCATAATAATCGGATAGTTCACTCCAAGGAAAAGAGAATATGATCCAAGGTCAGCAATCCTTTCCCATGGATTAGCTTGATTAACCTGACAAGTGTTCATTGAGAATAACAAGTAGCCAAACCTAGAAGTATAAGTGGAGATAGTGCGACCACAGTGTACAACACGAGGATGAGCTGCACCAGTACGATGGCGACAATGACCTGTAAGACAGCTGGGATCATAAGAAGCACTAAGCGTATATATATGAAGAAGTATAGAACCATCTGCAGATCTTGCTAACCACCAAAACCCAAAAAAGTAGTCGTGCTCGTCTCCAGTAGCATTAAGAAATGAATCCACCAACTCATCCGCGGCAGCTGGTCACGCCAAGACCAGCGCATGACCTTGAAAAAGGTAGCAGAATGCATTAACTTATGATTCCAACGGCATGATATAGTGAATCCTACTATTAAATTTCCTTCCAATTGAACTTCAGGCAAAGTAGCTCGAATATAGGAAAAACAACAACGGCCTAGAATCGTACAAAAGAAACAAAGCATTATATAATAGGGAAATTTTCTAGAGAACGGACTCATATTTTTTTGAACAAGACGTGCAATTTTTGGCTTGTTTTGTCTAAAAAGGCAAAGAGAATTGACCGGTTCATTTGCAGGGGAACATGCTGAAAGCCCATGCAAATGCAGAAAACATACGATAGGAAAGACACGGGATTTTACATTTGCATGTCCATTTATACTCATGCAGGATTGCGGTGTGTTGGATTACATTGCACGGAAAAACCATCGAATGGATTCTTTTTAGAGCTTCAAGTATATCTTAAATTCCTATCGAATGAACTAAAAGACATCCGAAAAAATCTACTATGCATAATTCAATCCAATGAATCAAATGACTACTATAAAAAAATCTTACAGAAAAATATGTTTCGTACATTTCATAGACTCTAAAATAACTACTTGTATTTTCATATAAACCAAACACTCCTTATGTCAATTCAGTACAATAGCTCGGGCACATGAGTAATTAAGCCAGCACACTACATATGAAGGAATAATTAACAGGATGTAGAGGATCCCAAACACGGACGTTGCCATATAGAGCTGTGGCGAACACCAGTCCGTCGTGGGTAATTCCATGATTGTAACTATAAGGGCTCAGGGTGTGGTTAAGAGGAACTAGAAGAACTGTCCATCCATCATCACCGCCCTGAAGGATGGCAATTCTGACGTTGAAGACTTCAACAAGAGAGAAATTTTTATATCTCCCAGCAGCTGTGGGAACTTGGCAAATAGCAATCTTCTGCATTACAGCTAGAAGATCATTATCCAACAAGCACGTGGTTGGCTGGTCGGTTGCTTGGAACGACAATTTTGGGAGAGGAATCTTGCAAAGAGTGTACACGTTGCAAATATCTAACTTGCCTCTGAAGCCAGCCGTGGCAATCCAATCTCCATTGGCGCCTACCCACTCCCAAAAGTATAGCCTGGTACCATAGCATCGGAGGAGAACTTGTCCATCAGCGACAGCTTGCACAGGAGGCTATCAATTTTGAAGTAATGCAAGGAATCTAGCGGTCCCTTCGTCAGGGGGGAATGAAGAACACATGGGAGGACAAATGGCATTGAAGCATCCAGAGTTGCACTAGCTTTTGCAAATTCAAGAAAAAGTTTGGACGAACCGATTAGGCTGGCGGCAGCGATGACGTCGCATCTGGTTATGAGTTCTTCAAAGGGGCCTTGGGTAAACAAGTCATGAAAAAGCTCAGAATCATGCTCACTATTCTTGCTCATTGACGCCATCGCAAGGCAGCATTTGTATTTCATTGATTGGGGTTTCAGAAGAGATGGAGAATCAACGGTGGCAACTGCCAGAGCGAAATGAGGAAGAGAATCCGAAAGCGGCATATGGCGGCAGCGACGGCATGTGGTCCGGAAGGGGAAGACGCCGGGAAGAGAAGGGTAAGACGCCCTAGAGGGGGCGGGGGAATAGGCAAGGGGGAAAAGCTGGATTAATCAACACGAGCGTGCGCTCCCCAGCTGCATTTCAAATAGACAGTGACCCGCTGACTCCCTACTCCCTAGTACCGGTAGACGTCTAGACGGTCGAAGTAGTTAATTTGGAGGACACTGTGACCAGCCTGACTCCCTAGTTCTAGACACCTAGGGTACGGGTTGTACTGGAGTACTAATTCAGAAATCCAAGCTCTGTATTTTTATTTTACTTGCATCGACGAGCTCTGTTTTTATTTTTTCACGGAACGAATCTGTATTAGGGCATCCACTATGTTGTCCATAAGCAAAAAGTAGTCCTTATGGATGACCACATACATCGTAGAGCTTCACCTAAGCTTGTGGCTTGTCCATAAGCAATATAAAATTATTTACTCTCTCCTCTCTCTCTTGCATGTGTATAGTTTTTGTAGACATATTGGTCCTAGCTTATAGATAAGTTGACTTTATTATAGCTACTTCCATAAGATGTGTGGGACCCACCTTATGGCAAAAGTTCACCTTAGCGCATCCACTATGTTGTCCATAAGGGTGTCCACAAGAAAAAAGTAGTCCTTATAGATGATCACATACATAGTAGAGCTTCACCTTAAGGAAATTTCCTTAATGGTGACCCATAAGCTTCTGGCTTGTCCAAGGACACCCACAATGTTGCCATTGCCAAATCTGACGTAAAGGTAAATTTGGCTTTGGTATAAAATATAGAAAGAGCTCCACAATGTACTATTTCCAAATATTTATAACATGGGTCCCACCATCTAGCTAAAACAACACATGAAGCAAATATGGAACTACCCTCATAGTGTAGGGAACTAGTTCCAAAAGCCAAAAAGAAAATTTGGCACCGGAGCAACTATACTTGCTTCGGTTCCCAGTTTTCTCTCATTTGGAACCACCTCCACAGTGTAGGGAACTAGTTCCAAAAGCCAAAAAGCAAATATGGAACCACTTTTGGCTACATATTGTGGGTGTAAGGAATATAAAATTATTTACTCTCTCCTCTCTCTCTCTCTCTTGCATGTGTGTACTTTTTGCAGACATATGGGTCCCAGCTTATAGATAAGTTGACTTTATACATTATAGCTACTTCCACAAGCTGTGTGGGACCCTCCTTATGGCAAAAGTTGACCTTATACATAGGTGAGGTGATGCCCTAAGCTTATGGGGAACCCTTAAGATTTTTGGCTTGTTGACAAGATCCACTATGCATATGGATAGCTCTTAAGGTGTACTTTTTGGCTTATAGTGTGGTTTTTTCACACATAGTGGTAATGAAGCTGTACGTACATTTTATAGGAAGGACCAGAAGAAAACAAGGAGACATAACCAGGTCCCAGAAAATTATAACAAGCACCATGCAAGGATTCGGCGAAACGTGGTTCAGTCCCTGTAAGAATGAACTACTAGTAATACTATAACTAATAAACACATAAAGGTTCCACCGGTAATTAAGGAACAAAAACTGGAATACTACTACTCTCGAACTCTTGTGTAGTACAACAAAAAAATGCTCACAAAAAACAACAAAATGCTCACACAATGGGCTACCAGTACGACAGTACCATCTGTACACCCACACGCAGCCACCTCAAATAAGCTTGCGTGCCACACCGCCAATTTCCTCTCCCATGTCAGCCTTACCAGACCCAAAATCGAACATCTCTTAGTTCGATAAAGAAAAAAAGTCGACAATCTCTCAAAAAAAAATCAACCATCCACCAAAAGAAAATCCATTGTCTAATGCTTCCTGTCTATTATGAATGGTCGGTCGCAATTGCTCGAGCGCTACACGGGAGTAGTAGTCGTCTGAGCTACTGGTTGTAGATCCACAAAAGCACGCACCTAGACGCGATAAAATAATTTATTCTCTGTCAGTGATGGAAGAAGATCGACGATATACAGTACCAAATCAACAAGTCAGTGGCTTTATCCGTATGACCAGTAAGAGCCGACACGAGTGGTCAATAGCTTGAAGCGCAGCGAAAAGGTGCATTTAAGGCATACAGTACATACACCTCCGTTCTGCTTTAGGATGGTCCCATAGTGCTAAATAATTTAGACTACTCCAGTAACTTGCACATGTACCTTCATCATACTGGGTAACAACATGTGTGTAGTGTCACGCAAAGGCCTAATTAATTAGGTTGTACTCCCTCCATTTAGAAATATAAGACGTTTTAGCTTTGTCAATCGAATGTATCTAGACGTCTTTTCGTGTATGGGTTCGTAGAGGTTAAGAGTGAACCTATACACTAAAAGGACTCTAGATACATTTATCTCACAAAGCTAAAGCGCCTTATATTTCTGAACGGAGGGAGTAGAATCATATACTACTAGTCTTGGTATGTGTGATGTTATGGTAACTAGCTAAGTTATTATGTCACTTTATTTTTTCATTAATTAACTCCGAAAAGACATTTAATTCGAAACAAGTATCTACGCATACTTGTAGTTCAAGTTTGTCAAGATGCAAAATCTTAGGAAGACATTGAACCTCTTGTCAAAACTCTATGTGGTTTCTGATACAGAGTATATTAATTGACTGTCTGATGGGTGCCTCCAAAATCTTTTTCTTAAAACTTTCAAAGCGACCTACAATTTACTTGTAGTTCAAATTTGACCTAATTTTGATGAATCTACATAGAGTCATTCAAGTGGCAGAGTTAGCTACGAAGTTTGAAAACTCATAAAACATAGGAGTCGTTAGTACAACATGTTGGTCCACTATATATAATAGTAAGTTGCACGTGCCTTGCATGTGAGACTCAGATAGTAGACGTATGCCATATCATCACTATATACAATTACAATTGGTAAAGCACAAAAAATTAAAAATTCGATCAACATCTATAAAGTATGGGTGTATATTTGGTCCTTGTAGAAGTCAAAGAATATATTAACTACCTAACACTGAAATTTTTCATAACATGGTCTAGAGAAACAATGGAGAAGATTCTAGTATGATCGAGAAGTGTGTTTTGAGGTTTGTACATAGCATTCATTATGCCGAAGACTATCAATTGAATCTTCCAGATGCTAGAATGGAAAAGAAGATCCAACAGCTAGAAAAGCTGGGATTCACGAGTCTTGATCCAAGGTCCACATTCTAAGTTATTTGTACACTATATAGTGGTTTGTAATGAAGACTATCAATAGAATATTTCAAGATGCTAGAATGGAAAAGAAGATCCAATGACTAGAAATGTTTAGATTTGTGAGTCTTGATCCAACGGTCAATATTCAAAGTTGTTTATACACTATATAGTGGTAAGATCATGTAGAAGTCAAAGATTATTAGCTACTAGTAAGTTGCACATGAGACTCAGATAGTAGACGTATGACATATCATCACTATATAAACTTTTAATTTGTAAAGCACAAAAAATTATAAATTTGATCAACATCTATAAAGTATGGGTGTATATTTGGTCCTTGTACTTTGTATCATCATGTGTAGAAGTCTAATATTATTAGCTACCTGCTAACACATGAAATTTTTGATAACATGGTGTAGAGAACCAAGGGCGAAGATTCTAGTATGATGTAGAAGTGAGTTTTGAGGTTTGTGCACATCATTCACTATGCTAAAGACTATAAATAGAATTTTCTAGATGCTAGAATGGAAAAGAAGATCCAACAACTAGAAATGCTGGGATTCGCGAGTCTTGATCCATCGGTCAACATTCAAAGTTATTCGTACACTATATAGTGGTTTGAAATGAAGACTATCAATAGAATCTTCAAGATGCTAGAATGGAAAAGAAGATCCAACGACTGGAAATGATGGGATTCACGACTCTTGATCCAACGGTAAATATTTAGTAAGTTGTTTGTACACTATATAGTGGTAAAGTTAACGATTATTAGCCACTAGTAAGTTGCATAGGAGACTCAGATAGTAGACGTGTGACATATCATCACTAGATAAAATTATAATTGGTAAAGCACAAAACATTATAAATTCGATCAGCATCTATAAAGTATCTGGGTGTTTATTTGATCCTTGTACTTCGTATCATCATGTAGGAGTCAAAGAATATTAGCTACCTAACACATGAAATTTTTGATAACATAGTCTAGAGAAACAATGGAGAAGATTCTAGTATGGTGGAGAAGTGTATTTTGAGGTTTGTGCGTAGCATTCATTATGCCAAAGATTATCAATAGAATCTTCTATATGCTAGAATGGAAAAGAAGTTCCAACGGCTATAAATGCTAGGATTCGCGAGTATTAATCCAACGGTCAAAATTCAAAATTATCCGTACACTATATAGTGGTTTGTAAAGAAGACTATCAATAGAATATTCAAGATGCTATAATGGATAAGAAGATCCAATGATTGTAAATGTTGGGATTCGCGAGTCTTGATCCAATGGTCAATATTCAAAGTTGTTTGTACATTATATAGTGGTAGGATCATGTAGAAGTCAACAATTATTAGCTACTAGTAAGTTGCGCATGAGACTCGGATAGTAGACGTATGACATATCATCACTATATAAAATTATAATTTGTAAAGCACAAAAAATTATAAATTTGATCAATATCTATAAAGTATGGGTGCATATTTGGACCTTGTACTTTGTATCATCATGTGTAGAAGTCAAAGATTATTAGCTACCTGCTAACACATGAAATTTTTAATAACATGGTGTAGAGAAACAAGGCAGAAGATTCTAGTATGATAGAGAATTGTGTTTTGAGGTTTGTGCATAGTATTCATTATGCCGAAGACTATCAATAGGATCTTCTAGATGCTAGAATGGAAAAGAAGATCCAACGGCTATAAATGATGGGATTCGCGAGTCTTAATGGATAAGATGTCTAAAAACATGGCTTGTGGCATTTAGATCCATACTCTTCAGACTGTCTTTACAAAAAGGAACAATCTCGTCATCACTCGGAAAATTAAGAATGATATTTTCTGATATTTGGAAACTCACATCGACGACATTTTTTATTACAAGAAGATGCACCCGTCTACCTCCAAAAATACGATTAACTCAAGAGCAATCTATCGCATTTACTTGTAGCTCAAGTTTGATATAATTTCGTTAAATTGTCAATATGCAAAATCTTAGCAAGAATTTGAACTTGTTGTAAAAACTATCGGTGGTGGTTTGTGATATATTAAATCAGCCCCCAATGGTTACCTCCAAAAAACGTAGACCTTTCAATGCAACCTACAATTTACTTGTAGTTCAAAATTGAACTAATTTGAATAAATCGACATAAAATCAATTTCAAGTGGGCAAATTTAGCTATAGAATAACTTTGAAAACTCATAAAACACGGGAATCATAAGTACAACGTGAGGGTCCACTATATATGTATGAAAGCTTGGCTTGTGGCGTTCAGGTCCATATCCTTCGGACTTTGTTTACGAAAACAAAGAATAATCTCATCATCACTCGGAAATTGAGAATGTTCTTTCCTAATAGTTGGAAAGTCACACCAGCAGTACTGATTACTACAAGAAGATGCATCCATCTACCTCTAAAGAGACATTTAATTAAAGAAAAAACTATCACGCTTACTTGTAGCTCAAGTTTGAGCTAATTTTTCGTTAAATTGTCAAGATGCAAAATGTTCATTAGAAAGGAGTTAAAAACCTATTATCAAAACTATCGGTTGTTTTCTAATATATTAACTGATCCCCCAATGGGTACAACTCCAAAAGTTTTTTGTAATTCTTTAGAAGCAACCTATAATAATTTAGTTGTTTTAGTTCAAGTTTGACCACATTTCGATAAATATAGGCATGAAGTCATTCAAGTGGGGAAAAGTGAATTAGCTACATAGGGAGTTTGAAAACTCATAAAACATGGGAATCATTAGTAAAACACGTTGGTCCACTTAATATGTCTAAAAGCTTGGCTTATGGCATTGAGATCCATATTCTTCAGACTTTCTTTACATAAAAGAACCATCTCGTCATCACTCGAAAAATTGAGGATTTTCTTTCCTCATAGTTAGAAACTCACACCGACGACATTGTTTACTAGAAGAAGATGCACCCATCTACCTATGAAAATACATTTAATTCAAGAGCAATCTATCGCGCTTACTTATAGCTCAAGTTTGATCTAATTTCGTTAAATTGACAAGAAGTCACTGAAGTGTGCAAAGTTTGCTAGGACGAAGCTTGAAAAATCCTAGTACTAAAAACTTGGGCATTACGTATAAGAAACCGTTGGTCCAGTTTGTGTGATAATTGGGGTGGTTACATTTTATTTTAACTATGGTCGGTATCGTAGGAGAGAGGTGCTTGAGAGTGAACACGATCGATGGAAGTACAACTTACATCAAGGACCTCATAAAAATGAAAATTGCATCCAAGTCCATCCATTTAACACAATGACCCTAAAACTAAATAATGAAGTGTGTGTGTTTTGTGGTTTGTGCATACTAGAGTTCATCATGCTAAATACTATGAATAGAATCTTTCTCGATGCTAAGGGAAAATAGAAGACCTAACGGTTAGCAATGTTTGGATTTGGCAGTCTTGATCCAACGGTCAATGTTCGAAGTTAATTCGTACACTATACAATGGTGGTATGGTATTGTAAGAGATAAGATAAGATAAATATAAGATAAGAAGTACCGCGAATGGCCGATCTAATGGTTGGTCTCGTAGGAGCGAGGTGCTTGAGACTTAAGACGGTCAGTGGAAGTACAAGTTACATCAAGGACCTCATAAAAATCAAAATTGCATCCAAGTCCATGCATGCATTTAGTGTGTGTTTTGAGGTATGCGCATAATAGCGTCCATTGTGCTAAAGACTATTGGTACCATCTTTCTAGATGCTGATAATGGAAAAGAAGATCCAATGGTTAGCAAAGTTTGGATTTGCCAGTCTTGATCCAACGCTCAATGTTCATAGTTTGGATTTGACAGTCTTGATCCAACGGTTAATGTTCAAAACTGGTTCAAAGGTGCCTTCCCTCCTGATGTTTGGCCGATCTTTTGGATAACCTTCCCTCCCAATGTTTGGGAAGCAAGTGAAAATTTCGAAAACCAGAAAAGTTTGAATTTTTTCGTCGCCAAGGACCAAAGTGGTTTCCTTCCTATGTACTCCTCGTCCCTACTCCACACCAACACGTGGATGACGAACACGCTAGAGACATAGAGCCGTCGTACCAAGGCACACGTGCGCAGCGCCACGCTGTGGACGAGGGAGAGAGATCAGCCAGTCCGGTGCGTGAGGGGAAAGGTTAGGAGAGATGGAGCATAGGTAAGGAGAGAGAAAACACACGATTCGTTTTGCGTGCATAGGTCCTGAAATTTACTACTAGTAGTGTATACACTGTAAGGCCGCATGAGTACCTCGTGTCAGTAAACCATCATAACTTTGCTTTGACATGGAACCGCCTTCAACTTCTCTTCAATGATGCCCTCTTCCCCTGCCAACGTTTTATTCTCTCAGCATGTACAGCGCGTGGATAGAGGTGACCATATGTCTAAGCAAAGAAATATACTACTCCCGCATGGTGTAAAAAATCACACCTTAATAAGGCTCATATAGTAAATCGTATGACATATCATCACTATATAAAATTATAATTGGTATAGCACAAAAAATTAAAAATTTGACCAACATCTACTGTATAAAGTATGGGTGTACATTTGGTCCTTGTACTTTGTATCATCATGTGTAGAAGTCAAATATTATTAGCTACCTAACACTTGAAATTTTTGGTAACATGGTCTAGAGAAACGAGGGAGAAGATTCTAGTATGATCGAGAAGTGTGTTTGGAGAGGTTTATGCATAGTGCATTCATTGTGTTCAAGACTATCAATAGAATCTTCTAGATGCTAGAATGGAAAAGAAGATCCAACGGCTAGAAATGTTGGGATTCATGAGTCTTGATCCAACGGTCAACATTCAAAGTTATTCGTACACTAATTTCATAGCACAGTAGACTGTATTCTCTCTACTTATATACTACTATAGTGGAGCAGTTTTGAATTGGATCCATAGCACTAATCATGACCGTTGGGCTGTTAGATCCAATGGTTCAGAGTAACTAGATTTGTGTTGAATAGTACTCCCTCCGCCAAAATATAAGGCGCCTAAGGATTAGTGAAAGGTCAACATTTTTTAAGTTTGACCATGATTATACACAAAATATAAAAATTTAGAATACTAAATTAATATCAATAGATTCACCATAAAGTATATTTTCTTAATATGTCCATTCAATATTTTAGATGTAGATATTTTTAAAAAAGTATTTGGTCAAAGTTAGTAAGGTTTGACTTTTGAGCAATCCTTAGGCGCCTTATATTTTGGGATGGAGCGAGGGAGTACACACCTAGATGCTAGAATGAAAAAGAAGATCCAACGGTTAGCAATGTTTGGATTTGCCAGTCTTGATCCAACTGTTAATGTTCAAAGTTAATCTCCACACGATATGTAGTGGTATGGTATATATTGTAAGAGATAAGAGACAAGGTAAATATAAGATAGAAGTACTGCGAATGGCCGATCTAATGGTAGGTCTCGTAAGAGCGAGGTGCTTGAGAGTTAACACGGTCGGTGTAAGTACAAGTTACATTAAGGACCTCACAAAAATGAAAATTGCATCCAACAAGTCCGTGCATTTAGCACAAGGACCCTTAAACCGAGTAATGAAGTACTATGTTTTTGAGATTTGCACATACTAGTGTTCGTCATGCTAAAGACTATCGGTAGAATCTTTCTAGATGCTAAGAATGGAAAAGAAGTTCCAACAGTTAGCAATGTTTGGATTTGCTAGTGTTGATCCAACGGTCAATGTTCAAATAAGTTAATCCCTACACTATTTAGTGGTGGTATGCATGGTATTGTAGGAGATAAGAGACAAGATAAAGGTAAGACAAGAAGTACTGTGAATGGCCGATCTAATGGTAGGTCTCATAGGAGCGAGGTGATTGAGAGTTAACACGGTCGGTGGAAGTACATGTTACATCAAGAACCTCGTAAAAAATGAAAATTGCATCCAAGTCCATGCATTTATCACAAGGACCCTCAAACCGAGTAATGAAGTACTGTGTGTATTGAGGTTTGCGCATACTATTCTTCATCATGCTAAAGACTATCAATAGAATCTTTATAGATGCTAAGAATGGAAAAGAAGATCCAACGGTTAGCAATGTTTGGATTTGCCAGTCTTGAGATCCAACGGTCAATGTTCAAAATAAGTTAATCCCTACACTATGTAGTGGTGGTATATATGGTATTGTAAGAGATAAGAGACAAGATAAAGATAAGAAGTACTACAATTAGCCGATCTAATGGTAGGTCTCATAAGAGCGAGGTGCTCGAGTGGTCGGTGGAAGTAAAAGTTACATCAAGGACCTCATAAAAAATGAAAATTCCATCCAAATCCGTGCATTTGGCACAAGGACCCTAAAACCGAGTAATAATGAAGTACTGTGTGTTTTGAAGTTTGCGCATACTAGTGTTCATCGTGCTAAAGTCTATCAGTAGAATCTTTCTAGATGCTAAGAATGGAAAAGAATATCCATCGGTTAGCAATGTTTGGATTTGCCAGTCTTGATCCAACGGTCAATGTTCAAACTTAATTGGTTGGCAAAGTTTAACCTAATTTCATGAAACAGTGAGCAAAGTTTGACCTAATTTCATTAAATAGTTAGGATGCAAAATCTTAGCAAGAAGATGAACCCGTCGTTAAAACTCTCGGTGGTTTATGATATATATTAATTGACCCTTCCCCCCGAGGGATACCTTCAAGAGCTTTTTCGTAAAACTTTCAAAGCAACCTAAAATTTACCTATAGTAGTCCAAATTTTACCTAATTTCGATAAATCGACATAAAATTATTCAAGTGGGTGAAGTTAGCTAGAAAATTTGAGAACTGATAAAACATGGGAAATTGTAGGTGCATCGTGTTGGTCCACTATGTATGTGTGAAAACTTGGCTTGTGGCATTCAGATCCATAGTCTTTGGACATTCTTTAGGGGAAAGAACAATCTAGTCATCACTTGAAAAATTAAGAATGTTCTTTCCTAAGATAGTTGGAAACGCACACTGGCGGCATTGTCTACTACAAGGAGATGCACCTATATCTACCTCCGAAAAGAATTTTAAATCAAGAGGAATCTATTGCACTTATTTGTAGCTAATGGTTGGCCTAGTTTAGTTAAACTGGAAGATGAAAAATCTTAGAAAGAAGTTCAATTTGTCGTCAAAAATCTCATTGGATGGTTTCTCATATATTAATTGTAACCCCCCGATGGGTACCTTCAAAAGATTTTTTGTAAAACTTTCACAGTAACCTACAATTTACTTGTAGTAGTTCAAATTTGACCTAATTTTGACGAATCGACATAAGGTCATTCAAGTGGGCGAAGTTAGGTAGCGAGTTTGAGAATTCATAAAACATAGGAAATCATAAGTACAATATGTTGGTCCACTATATATATATATATGTGTGTGAAGACTTGGCTTCTGGCATTTAGATTGATATTCTTCGAACTTCCTTTACGGGAGAGAATAATCTTGATATCACTCAGAAAATTGAGAATGGTCTTTCCTGATAATTGGAAACTCACACCGATGACATTTTTTACTACAAGAAGATGCACCCATCTACCTCTGAAAAGACATTTAATTCAAGAGCAATCTATCGTGCTTAGATGTAGCTCAATTCTAACTTAATTTTGTTAAATTGTAAAGATACAAAATCTTAGGAAGAAGTTGATCCTATCATCAAAGCTCATAGTGGTTTCTGATATATTAATTCACCCCTCCCCTGAAGTATACCTCCAAAAGCTTTTTCATGAAACTTTCAAAGCAACCTACAATTTACTTGTAGTTCAAATTCAACCTAATATAATTTCAATAAATCAGGATAAAGTCATTGAAGTTGGCAGAGTTACATAGGAAGTTTGAAAGCACATAAAACATGGGTAGCGTCAGTACAACATGTCGGTCCACTATATATATATATGTCTGAAAACCTGGATTGTGGCATTCAGATCCATATTCTTCAGACTTTCTTGATGAAAAAAATAACCTAAATTGTCATCTCTCGGAAAATTGAGAATTGAATGTTCTTTCCTGATAGTTCGAAACTCACACCGACGACATTGTTTACTGTGTATTGATTTTTTCAATGATTATACTATTTAATATTGTATATAGTTTGGTCAAACTTTCTAATGGTTGACTTTGACTAAACCTAATATGCTGAGTAATACTCCTGCCGTTTAGAAATATAAGACGTTTTAGCTTTGTGAAATGAATGTATCTAGAAGCCTTTTAGTGTATGGGCATCTAGATACATTCGATTCACAAAGCTAAAACATCTTATATTTCTGAACAGAGGGAGTATTAGATAAATGGAGTATAGGATAAGAATAGGAAAACTACATTTTTTAGAACCCTTACAAGCTTTTTCTTAGCATCATAGATCTGAATATTACATTGACCCTGATGATTAACCAAACTGCAAACAGAGCAAACCCAAACACATACGGAGTAGTAGTAGTACAACTTAACGACTTCTAGGGGGACTCCGCGGTCTTCTCATGCGACTTGGCAGCATCCTCCGCAGGAAACTTGGCTGCGTCCTCCGTGGTACCATCGCCAAGCAGGGACTCGTGGATGCTGGGCAGCACGCCTCTGTGCGTGATGGTAACACCGGCCAGCAGCTTGCTGAGCTCCTCATCGCGCATGACGCCAAGCATCACGTGTCTCGGGATGACGTGGATCTTCTTGCTGTCCTTCGCGGCTTGCCCGGCGAGCTCCAACACCTCGGCGGAGAGGTACTCGAGAACGGCCGCGAGGTAGACGGGAGCCTTGAAGCCTATGCGCTGGGAGTACCGACCATCCTTGAGGTAGCGCTCGATCCGGCCGATGGGGAAATCAAGCCTGGCCTTGACGGACCTCGACACCTGCTTCTTCCTGCGGCTGCCTGGTGCGAGACTGCGACTTGGAGTGGCCAGAGCAGGATTCAGAAGTGATACTTCCATTTTGCATCACTATTCTATATCATAATTTACTGTTAGTCATTGATATATTTCATATTAAGAGATGATACTTATGTTATTTCATTTGTTTTTGCATGGTTGATGACTTTTGTAACATGGATCGGTGCATTCAAGATTCTGATGGAAAAGGTGTTGTTTGGAGGCAAAATTTGCGAAGATCAGAAAATCCAGGAAAATACATGAAAAATCCTATTTTTCAGAAGACGAAGATAGCTAGAAGGAAGAGTGGAGATGGGCCATAGGGGGCCCACACCACCTCCTAGCACGGGCCATCCTGGGCCACGCCACCAGGTGGTGTGTCCGCCCTGGTCTGCCTCCAGCTCTCCCCTCTTGCGTATATTATCTCCACGGAACCCTAATACCAGGGGAGCGACCACAGAAAGATTTTGCCGCCTCTGCGAGGCGGAAAACACCGAGAGAGAAAGATCTCTCCGGCAGACAGATTTCTGCCGGGGGAATTCCTTCCCAGAGAGGGGAGATCATCACCATCAACACCACCATCAAGCTGGACTTCATTGGGATCATCATCATCACCACCATCATCATCATCACCACCATCATCACCATCTCCATATCGCTATAACAATTGGTTGAATCTTGCATAGTTCTTAGGGGAAACTTTCCCGGTGTTGATTACTCCTTGTAGTTGATGCTAAGGACTACCAAGGCACACTTTTGAATTTGGTTAGATCATCCTCCAACCCACTTGTTCTTGATGGTTTTGCAGGCAAGAAAATAACCTTTCCTGCAAATCTAGTCAGCATGCCTACTTTGACAGAAGGTCACACCATCATCCAACCTTCTATGGACAAAATCTTTGCATGGTGGTAATCTACTCATATATGGATCCTTGTGCTACCTAGACCCACATGGTTTATAAGGCATCATGACCCTTCTGGTATGGCAGCCTCAATTTCAACAAAGTTTTCCATCACTTCCAGACCACCTCAAATGTAACCACTCCAAACTTCTTCTGCCATGATCATCTATATGACTTGCTCTAACTAATAATCTATCCCTTGCATCAAGGTGAGCTCTGAGCTCCAAGATCTAACAAGGTTTTGGTGGTATAAAAATAACACCTCCCTAGATCCACAACCCCTTGTTCTCCATCGTATTCAAGTTGGATTTCCATTTCCCAAAGTTGCAAATGCTTGATACACCTTGTCTAGATCACCTACCTTGACCATCAAGATTTCTCACAAATTACCCAAAATTATTATGGCTCCAAATCTATTAAATTTCTTTAATAGATAAAATCTCAAAACCCCTTTCCCAATGGAAAGTTTGGTTTTTGGCAAAACACTTCCCCAACCTTTTGCTCATGTGAGTTCCATATATCATACCCTATCTTCTCATATCAAAAATAAATATTTTTGAGAAGTTTTATTAATTCTTTTTGCCTATTTTCATAACTGGCAGAAATGGAATAATAATTGTCTTAAATACTTTTAAGCCACAAGAAATCTTGGGAAAAGTCCCCTGAGTGTGTACCCACCTTTGGGACCATCTCACATCAAAAACTCCACCTCTCCAATGTAAATTTATCAAATGATCTTCTAGAAACTACTTCTGCCCTTTTTGGATAAATAGTGTTAAGTGGACTAAAACCCCTCATAAAAATCCAAATTAATTCCTAGAGAGGTCCCTTAACCTCACCTATCTTCCAGTACAATTTCCTCATCTTGTCCAATGCAAGTTTTTGGACTTTCTTCATAATCGCCAATTTGATCAAAATTGCCAAGTAAGCAAATCCACTACTCAAACCACTTCCAACTCTCATCAAAACTTGCTCAATGCATCTCCTTAGCACCAGGACACACCCTAGGTGAACACCACTGTAGCACCACCCCTGCCCTTACCCATTTTACCCTTGTACTAGTAGGGAGAGAGAGACAAACAAATCTTCTGTAAGTGGCATTTTCACTAAATAAATGACTCCAGGAGTTTGACAACTCCAAAATGAGGGAATCCAATTCCTACGGAATGGTACCCTAAATCCCTACCTTTTTCCTTTGGAATCAACTCAAGAGCTTCTGTAAATTTAATCTGGTGAAAAAGACAAATACATCACAGAACTGCCTTTGGGAATTTCCTAAGGGCATTATGGTAATTTTTTAGACTGGATTCCAACTCTATGTGGTTCAATACATCAAAAACTACCTAACCACCCTAAGAAATAATTTTTGGGCCTCCAGATAAATTCTGGTGAATTATTTCCTCAAACTAGGGTTTATTCCACTATAAAAAGCATAACTAAATCTAGGCAATTGATAATCTAGTGAAACCACTTGTATTGGTTTTGTTTTGTCAAGACCTATCTGAGGATATCATTGTTGCACATTGTTACCCTACAGACCTCAGATCCCCACTCCAAGTTCATGGTATTTAGCCTTGACACCTATCTTCCCAAGGGAAAAACACCTGTGTGAATCTAGTAATTCCACTATTATTACCCAACTTCTCCAAAACCTACTAGGTTAAGTAGTTTACCTTATGCTTGTTTGCTGCATGGTTTGATGCATGTATGCCTTGTATTGATTGTGGTATTATCTGCTTGCATGTGTACTCGATGACGACGATAGTGTTAGTGTTTGACGACAATAAGGAAGGGACTCCTTATTATTATTTATTGGGTATTCCTGGTTATCTAAAGAAGTCCAGGGACTTATTGCTGATCACAGGCAAGCCACCATTCCTAAATTCTAATACTTGTCCTATTCCCTTTTACCTGTTTTGTACCTCTTTTATAAATTGCATTATTTATCTGCATGTCTTGTTTTATAAATACTGCGCTAATAACTTGGCACCTCCAAGTTATGACTTTGTGTCCCTCATGGCACCACCTTGATGTACCTACCATTTTATCCCTTTAGACTGAGAGTATGTTGGTTAGCATCCTACTTTGTTGAAACCCCGACTTTGAGAAAATAACTTGTTTTGGGATTTACCCCACTACAAATGTTTCAAAACAGTTTTGTAAAACCCTTGGGAAGAGTCATAGTTCCAAGCGGATGTTTTAAGAAGGAAATGGTGAAGATGAGAAATGAGAAAGCGAAGGGATGTTCTACGCCTTTACTGGAACAATTTTTATAAGTGCAACCACATTACCCCAAGTGTTGGGGCTTAGCTCGTAGTTTGTATTCATTAGCCGGGGCAGCTTGTACCATGCTTATAGGGAGAGATCCCTTGAATTCCGTGCAGGCGCTAACAGATTCACGGATCTGGAGCCTGTAGCTTGCTTCGGCGAGAGTGAGCCTGTCTTGGCGGGAGTGCCGGTGCAACAATTGGGTCTCCCGCGGACGATATGACTTAGGTGGTACGAAAGGAAGTGGAGTCACCAAGTTAAGGTATACGCCAAGTTGCGGCTTGGGTATACGCGTGTACGGAAGGCATGACTATGGCTGGGAGCCACATACTCATTGACGGGGAGAACAAACCCAAAAGGAAAAGCAACCTTTGCTAGGGTCGACAAGCGAAAGGTTAGGTTTGATTATCCGGACCCCCATCTACTATGGTAGTGGGCCATGGTTTTATCCGGGTGGATGTATTGATTCTTGTGGGGAAAGTGCGCAAACTCTGCAAGGTATAATCTATTCAAATAGTTGTGTCCACGGTCAAGGACGGTTGTAAAGGTGTTGGATAGGAGTACCCAGACGGTGTTCGTTTGGAAAGAATGGATGAAGGTATGAAGGTTCCGGGGGAAACCTGAGTATAAGGTGTTGCTTTGACCAGAGTTGGTCAAAGGGGTTCAAAAAGGGTTTCCACTCCAAAACTGTTTTCAAATCTCTTTTTTTAACAAAGATATGGAGATACCTTGATTTATAAAACAGCGGCATGTTTCAAAACTATTTTTAAACAAAGATATGGAGATGTCATAACTTCAAGGGATAGTCTAGGCTTTTCAAAAGCAACCCTAGATATAGGTATCTTGCCACAGCCAGAATTGCATTTCCTTATTTCACTTATCTTGGTGGTTTGTGAGTACATTTAAAAGTACTCATGGCTTTGTCCCTGGCTATTTTACTTGGCTAGACTTTTAGAGGTTCGACATCAGAAGACTAAGGTGACGTCCAGCAAGCTAAGCCGTCTTCCCAGTCAGTCACCTGTAGGTTGAGGCACGATTGGGCTCTACACGTGATGATGTTCTGCTGCTAAAGATGGTGTAGCCATAATGGCATTATTGTAAGTCATGCAATTTCGTTATGTTTCGGATGTTGAAATGATACTTGTCGGTTATGTTCCACAGCTCACTGATCATGGGAACGTGGATATATACATAACAGGGATTCCTTAGATTGTTAATCCGGGGAGCCCACAAATTCGTCATCAGGTTTGGCATCCCCTTGGTTTGTTCCAAGCTTGGGGGAGTGTCACGGTATCACATCGCTATCTTCTATCTTTTCACCTTTTTAGTAGAGTCATATCATGAATAGAGAAGTTATCATGTAGGATGGTTTGCATTATGGAAGTGTCCCCTCTCTCGTTAGATATGTATCCCTTGGTGTGAGTTACCGTTATGGAATATTAATGAGAAGTTCTATCATGTACTCTCTTGCATATCTCATATTAGTTTTCAATTCATGGTTATATGATTGATCTTGTTGTTATTATTGGTATAACTTTGGGATCATTGAGTTAATTAGTTGATTTTGGCAAACCTGGCTTAGTCATTAGCAACACTATTTTTGAGAGTTGAATGAAAAGACAAAAGTACTCTTAAAGAAATATAATTTCATCATCTTTCTTGCTTGACTTGCTCATAAGTTTAGTATTCTTTAGTTAAGATCTTTTGTGCTTCCAACGAAGATTGCATGTTTGTTTTTTATCACTTGTATGTTTGTTTGTTTCCTTCAACTCTTATACTTGCTACCCAGCCTTGCTAGCCAAAAACCTATACTGAGAGGGAATGCTTCTCGTGCATCCAATCCTTAAACCAAAACCTATGCCATCTACCTACCTATTAGCATTATTGCTATGCCAAGTAAATTCATGTTTTTATCTACCTTCCAAATTAAACTTGTTATGTGAAAATTAGTGATTAAAGCTCTCATGAACTTGATGGCACACTTTACTTTCTTGCATTTAATAAACTTGAACCATTGTGCCCATCTATGTTGCGTATATGCTTGCGCTTTGTAAGTTGTGAATTAGCAGAACCATGTTGTCATGGGGAACGCTTTCAACATTGCATTGGTACTTTGTACCTAGTTGATATCATGTTCTTTTGTCTATGGGTGTCGTCGGTGTGAAATGAAAGGGGAGCTTGTAAGTCCATGGAGTTATGCCTGTGTGTTAGAGAAACGCCTGGCCGGCTGGTCTAATCCAAGCTATCATGGTGGAAACCTACAGCGTAACCATAATGAGCATCTATGAAGCACTCTTATTATATAAAAAGAGATACAGATTGAGAAAAAAGAGAAAAAAAGATGAGAAAAGAAGAAAGAGAGAAAAAGCACCATATTCCCAGGGTAAATAAGAAGATTGATGAGATGCTTGTTGTCTGCTTGCCTTGTCATTTTGATATGGGGATTTTTCCGTATCATCGGGCAAGGGGTACCCTGTTGGCGGTTCTCCATGATACACATGTGCTTACTATGACAAGAACTTACCGGTGACTAAACTTGAGTAGCATGAGGAGCGGCCCTCGTATTCAAGGGACTTGAGATTTTCAATTTACAACTTGTCAAGCATATCTTCATATTTGATCACTTTAACCTTAATCACCTAAAGATTCCTATGATAGGGGCAATGAGAGTTGAAAGCTAATTAATATCATAATATTTGGGAGCTCTTTATGAAACTTGAAATCCCTGCTTCCCTCTGCGAAGGGCCTTTCTTTTACTTTTTAGTTGAGTCAGTAAACCTATTCCCTTCTATCTCAGCAAGTATTTTGAGTTGTTTTGTTTATTCATTCATATGATGATTTATTCAATCATGTTTCTTATGTTCCTCGTTTTGCACATTGCTCTTATCTTGGTGTTTACCACTTTGAAAGCTATCATTGAAAATCAGTTATTCGTGAACTCCAGCAAATTGTCAACTACTCTTCGACCAAGAGCTAAGTTTGCCATTACCAATTATGATTCACTTTATGTATCTTTATTGTGTTTCCTTTACTTATTGCAAGTTAAGTTATATAATAGTGAGTTGGCTTCTATTATGATCTATATATTGATAAATATGATGTTTCTTGTCCGTATTCTTTTATCGACTCTTCACTCCATAAACCTGAGGCCATGTTTATTGAGCTCAGTTTCGCTTGGGAACAAGCAAAGTCTAAGCTTGGGGGGAGTTGACACGTCCATTTTGCATCACTATTCTATATCATAATTTACTGTTATTCATTGATATATTTCATATTAAGAGATGATACTTATGTTATTTCATCTGTTTTTGCATGGTTGATGACTTTTGGAGCATGGACCGCTTCAATCAGGATTCTGATGGAAAAGGTTTTGTTTGGAGGCAAAATTCGCGAAGATCAGAAAATCCGGGAAAATACATGGAAAATCCTATTTTTCCAGAAGACGAAGATAGCCAAAAGGAGGAGTGGAGATGGGCCATAGGGGACCCACACCACCCCCTGGCGCAGGCCAACCTAGGCCACGCCAGCAGGTGGTGTGGCCACCCTGGTCCACCTCTAGCTCTTCCCTCTAGCGTATATTATCTCCATAGAACCCTAATACTGGGGGAGCAACCACAGAATGATTCCACCGCCTCTGCGGGGCGGAAGACACCGAGAGAGAAAGATCTTTCCGGCAGACAGATTTCTTTCGGGGGAATTCCTTCCCAGAGAGGGGAGATCGTCGCCATCAACACCACCATCAAGCTGGACTTCATCGGGATCATCATCATCATCACCACCACCATCATCATCAGTAGCACCATCATCACCATCTCCATATCACTATAACAATTAGTTGAATCTTGCATAGTTCTTTGGGGAAACTTTCCCAGTGTTGATTACTCGTTGTAGTTGATGCTATTGAGTGAACCGTTGAATTGTTGTTTATGTTCAGATTGTTATACATCATTATTCCACCTCTGATCATGATCCATATGATGTCTTGTGAGTAGTTCGTTTTGTTCTTGAGGACATGGGAGAAGTCACGTTGTTAGTAGTGGAATTGTGTTGATAAAGATTCAATAGTTTGATATTTAAGTTGTGGTGTACTTCTTCTAGTGGTGTCATGTGAACGTCGACTACATGACACTTCACCTATATGGGCCTAGGGGAATGCATTGTGTATTTCGCTATTAATCGTAGGGGTTGCCGAAGTGACAGAAACCTGAACCCCCATTAGGAAACCATTGCACAAGGGACGTAAGGGTCTTAGAGTTTAAAGTTGTGGTTAGGTTTCTACCTTAATTACTTTCTTGTACTTACGGATGTTTGCAAGGGGTATAATCACAAGTATGTATTAGTCCTAGGAAGGTTGGTACATTAGCACAAGTTCACACACAACACTTAGTAAGCTAAAGAAGATTAATCAACTATATGTAGCGAAAGCACTTGACAGAATTCTCATGTGTCCTCGAGAACGTTTGGTCATCTTAAGTAATACAAATGGCTTGTCCTTTGCTAAAGAAAGGATTGGGCCACTTGCTGCATTTATTCTTGTTGTCTTTTACTTAATCGTACTTTATTTACTTGCCCTATCAAAAACCCCTAAAAATCCGTTTGCTAAGTATTTGCAAAGAATTCCTGATCCATACCACTAGCCAGCACCTTCTGCTCCTCGTTGGGTTCGACACTCTTACTTATCGAAAATACTGCGATACACCCCCTATACTTGTGGGTCATCAGGAAGCCGGCGACATGACTTCTTTTTCTCCACGGCCTTTGTCGCCACCACCTAGGTCTTCCTATTCCCACAGGGAGCTCTGGTCTTTCGAGCCATAGATGTAAAGTCTAAGAGGAAGAAAGGTTAATTGTGGAGGGCTGGTGAAGGTTCCCACGTCCCTTGTATTGAAACCTTAACAGCGCCGTCTTTACTATTTTAAAAGTATGAATTTTTAATAGGAGTACTACTAAAAGGACGTGTGCATGTTTCCTTATTTTATTTCACTTTTTAGAAACTTGGTCAGATGTGTCAGCATGAAAATTCATACAAAGAAGTTGTATCTTTCAAAAAAATAGTCGGTTTTCAGTATGACTGCGTGGGTACAATAATTAGTACTATATGAATTTCTTACAAATTTACAAGCAATCTATCACATACTTTGATACATTGCAAATGTATCTATAATTTTTGATGCTCCATGCTTGGTTTTATCCACTTTCTTGTGTTTTGTCCACACTTTGGAGTACTTTTCATATGATTTCTTTGACTAACCTATTAACAAGAACCACAGTGCCAGCTGCCTGTTTTCTACTGTTTTTGGTTCCAGGAAAGTCAGAAAATGAATATTCTCGGAATTTGATGGGACAAAAGCCAAAGTGCCTATTTTCCAAAAGACTCCAGGAGCCAGAATACGAGACGGAGGAGGGCCAGGGGCTGGCCACACCACCCCTAGGCACGGGCTAGGCCTGGTCGCGCCAGGGCATGGTGTGCTGGCCCCAGGCACCCCCTCGGTCTCCCTTTTCGCCTATAAGAAGCCTTCTGGCCTAAAAACTTCGGGGGGGTCGACGTTTTTCTAGAAAGAGTTCCGCTTCACCGCCACCACCAGATTCCACAAAAAAGCACCAGAAACTCCGTTCTGGCACCCTGCCAGGATGGGGAATTGGAGGAGATCATCGCCATCATCATCACCACCATCACTTCTCCATCGACCATCCATGTTTCCCCCATCTATGAGTGAGTAATCCCCCGCTGTAGGCTATGGGGATGGTAGGGATTGGATGAGATTGTTCATGTAATGGCATCAGATTGTTAGGGCATGGTGCCTAGTATCTTTTATTAGTGCTTTATGACTTTGTTGCGATTTGTTGTGCTTAATGCTTGTCACTAGGGCCTGAGTGCCATGATTTCAGATCTGAACATGTTATTGATTCATTATGATAGTGTTGTTCTTGGTCTTATCTGCAAGTTGTATACACACGTTGTTGTCCGGAACCTATGGCCCCGAAGTGATAGAAATCGGGATAACCGGAAGGGAATGGCTTTGATGTGAGGATCACATGTATTCACGGAGTGTTAATGCTTTGCTCCGGTGCTCTATTAAAAGGAGCACCATAATTGCCAGTAGTTCCCTAGAGGCCCCGCTGCAAACGGGCTGGCAGGACAAAAGATGTTGTGCAAGTTCTCATTGCGAGCACGTATGACTATATATGGAACACATGCCTAGGATTGTCTAGTACTTGGATGCTTTATCTTATTTATCTGCAATTTCCCTATGTTCTGATTGGTATGTGAATTGTCTTGTCCATGCAACGCCTGTCCATCCATCCCTATGCCTACCGCACTCGAATCCCACTGTTACTGCTTTTGTTACTACTGTCTTTGCTTTACTACTGCTGTTACTTTACTATTCCTACTACAAAACTGTTGCTACTGATAAACTGCTGTGAGCAAGATTGTTTCCAGGTGCAGCTAAATTGACAACTCAGTTGTTAAGGCTTATAAATATTCTTTGGCTCCCCTTGTGTCGAATCAATAAATTGGGTTTCACTTCCCTCGAAAATACTGCGATACACCCCCTATACTTGTGGGTCATCAAGACTATTTTCTGGCGCCGTTGCTGGGGAGCATAGCTTTATTTATCAAGTTTACTTGGAATCACTATTGTTCAATCTAAGTTTATTTTCTCCTTGTTTGCTTGTTTCTTTATCGAAAATACAAAAAAAATTAGTTCCTACTCTAGTTGTTATTTTCGTTGGTCTCTTATTGTCTTGCTCTATCATGCTTGTTGGCAATGGTTGGTTTCTTTGAAACTGAAGCTTATTGGCAAGGTGGGTTCACGGAAGATCAAAAATATTATTATAAGGAACACCGCTTGTCACAAAAAGGGAAACACTTATGGGGACAAATTGATAGATTGTATACCATTGCTAGAAATGTGTGCTCTACTTATAATGTTACTTATTGCCTTGATAAATCTTGTTGCTGTAGGAGGTACAAACACCTCCCTTTTCAATGTGAGTATAATGATAATGTTACCATATCTTCCTATGTTAAGGGAAATTATGACCTTTATGATGTGGAACAAATTGAGGAATTTATTTCATGGAAGGGTGCATTTGAACTTGCTAGTTTGCTTGAGAATATTGATGATTCACCTTATAAGTATGAGGTTTATGGTATACTTAAATTTTGCTTTGATAATTACAAGGATGAAAATGGCTATATTCTTGAATATTTTAATAGATGCTTTCCACAAATGGAAGAGACTAATGCCTTGCAGGATCCTATGGAAGAAGAAATTGATGAACCTGAAATCTCATTAGATGAAAAAGAGGAGGAGAGTGATGAACAAAAGGAGGAAGAATGGATTAGCTACCCATGCCTACCTTCTAATAAGAGTAACTCTTTATCCCTTACATTATTTGATTGTCCCCCATGCTTACTAAAGAAGGATGAATGTTTTATGTTCCTAAGGATTCTTTTGAAGATGTTTATGATAAAGCTCTAGTGCTTGTAGATCATGAAAAGCATGTTTTATGTGATAGTTATATTGTTGAGTTTATTCATGAGGCTACTGAAAATTATTATGAGAGAGGAAAATTTGATTGTAGAAGTTTTCATGGTATTGAAACACCTCTCTATGTGCTGAAAGTTTTGAAGTTACTCTTGTTTTATCTTCCTATGCCTATCAATTTGTTATTTGCTTACATGATTCCTATGCATAGGAAGTGGGTTAGACTTAAATGTGTTTTGGATTTGCTTCTTGATGCTCTCTTTTACTTCAACTCATATTTCTTATGAGAGCATCCTCTCAAACATTTATGCCTAAAGATGATAATATGTCTATTATTCTTGGGAGACCTTTTCTTAAATACTGCAGGAGCTGTTATTAATTGTAATAAAGGGAAGGTGACCTTCAATGTTAATGACAAGGAACACGTTGTATATTTCCTCAAGAAGATTGAAAGGACTTATGGTTTGAATTCAATTGAACATGTTGAGGGCATTCAAGTTGGAGAAATATATTGTCCCATACGAAGAGAAAAATTTGAAATTATTATGATTGGGACCATTGCTATCAGGGTTGAGGTAACATAATCATTAGTGGGATACAAAGTTTTGTCTCATATGGAATTGTTTTGGTAACAAGACCTGATCAACCTTGTTAACAAAAGGATTTCATTGAACAAAACAATGTTTTCACCTTGATTATCTCTGTTTACTTCTATTCTATCTATTTCAGATTTTGCTTATGCCTAATTTAAAGGCGTTAAAGAAAAAGTACTTATTGGGAGATAACCCAAAAGTTTTAGATGAGTCTTGGAAGTCATTACTTTATTAATAACCGCTCCTCATCCTTTTTATTTGTTTTTTGTGCCAAGAATAACCTCTAATGAGAGAGAAGTAATGATTGGAAAGTTGCTGTCCCGAAACAGATTTTTGTGCTTCACCATAAAAATTCGTGTAAAATCTCTGAACGTCATTTTGAGTTGTGAATTTTTGTGCTTCTTTACCATGTTGTTATCTAACTTTCTTTAGTTTAACACTTTTTGATTTGAGCAACATAAGGTCTTAGAAAAAATTCGTCTTTACCTGCTGGTCTGTTTTGACAGATTTCTGCCATTTTCTGCATTTGCTTCTTGTTGGCTCCTTTTTGAGTTCTTTTGGGGAATTGAGCTTTTTGAGGGATGTGCTACAGTATATAGTGTTCTAATGGGAGTTTATTTGGTGTTAGAACTGAATCTTAAGACTTACTTATCTTGAGTGCACTAATGTTGCTAATGAAGATTGTGTGAAGTTTTGTATGAAGGAAAAATTTCAGGTGAATGGAAGGAATGAGTAATGAGATGAAGGATAGACTAAAGCTCAAGCTTGGAGATGCCACGCGTGTCACCCCAAGAAATATCCAAGAAGTACAAGCGTCAAAGCTTGGGGATGCCCAAGGCATCCCCTTCTTCATCAATAAAAATCTCAGGTTTCTTTCAAACACTTCATTTTTATTGCTTCATGCACAGTTGTGTTGTTCTTGGAGAGTCTTCTTTTTCGTTTTGGTTTTGGTTTTTAGTTTGTGTGGTTTTCTTAGTTTGCTGAATAAATTGGTTGGACCCCCTCTTTCATATGTTGGTTTACAAATAGTTTGGTTGGGTTTGGAAAAGAGTAGGAAAGCTCATGCTTAAGTGGTAATGAGAGCTTATTTTTGACTGTGGCCTATGCTTTGTCATGCCATGCTTGATATTGTTTTGCCTTTATGCTTAGTATTCTTTTCTGTAGCATGACTTGTTATAAACAATTGAGATTGCTTAATGTGCCTTGGATGAATCATGCATTGTTTTAACATATTAAAGCATAGTATTGTGGTATTCTCCTTTGATGCTTTATTTGGGTTGACTTGGCACATGCTCACACCATGTTATGACTATCTCAAGTCACCATAAGCCTTTACGATCCTTTAGTTTTCAACTTGTAGTATCACTTTATGCTTTGATCAATGATGTTTTGTCGCTCTGCATGATTATGGCCATTATTGCTCTCTCGTTTGCCGCTCCCTTACTATTGCTAGCCTTCACTTTCACTGAGTGTTTTACTCAAGTTTCCAACTCCCTAAACCAAATATTTCCAAAGTATCCACCATACCTACCTATTAGCATCATTTGCTACTTCCGTGCATATTCAATATGCTTTGTTTTCTTCCGAATAAAATGTTTGCTTGTTATGAGAAATTAGTTAGTAAAGCTCTCACGAACTTGATGGCACACTTTATTTCCTGCACTTAATAAACCTGAACCATTGTGAACTCTCCATGAAAGTTATATGCTTGCTAATTATAGGCTGGGGATTAGTAGAACCGTGCTGTCACGGGGAACGCTTTCAACACATGTAAATATATACCTAGTTGATACCTTGCTCTTTTGTTTGCGGACGACGTCGGTGTGAAATAAAAGGGGAGCTTGTAAGTCCATGGCGTTATGTATGTGTGTTAGAGAAACGCCTGGGCCGCTGGTCTAATCCATGCTGACATGGTGGAAACCTGCAACGTAACCATAGTGATATCTATGAAGCATTCTTCTTATAAAAAAAGAGAGAGATAGCTATTGAGAAAAAGAAAAAAATAGTTTTATGAAAAGAGGAAAGAGAGAAAAAAGCACCATTTTCCCATGGTAAATAAGAAGATTGCTGAGATACTCATTGTCTGCTTGCCTTGTCATTCTTCCGTATCATCGGGCAAGGGGTACCCCGTTGGTGGTTCTCAATGATACGCACATACTTACGATGACAAGAACTTACCGGTAACTAAAGTTGAGTAGCATGAGGAGCGGCCCTTGTACTCAAGGGACTTGGAATTTTCAGTTTATAGTCTGTCAAGCATATAACTCAGTTTGGACCTCACTTTCACCTTAACCACATTAAAGATGCTTATGATAGGGGCAATGAGAGCTCAAAGCTAATGAGTACCATACTTTCAGCATTTGGAAGCCTTTCAAACTATTCAAAACCTTTTCATTTCCTTGTTGAGTCTCCACACATTCTATGAGCACTTTCTTGAGAGCATAGTGGCCATTCTTAGTTCTATGTGCATTGTCCCAAGACTTGTTGATTCATGCATACCTTGATATTGCTTGTTTTAAACTATTTGTATCTAGTCACTCTTGTAAACTTTGAAGGTGTCCTATGCATTTATGTTTGCTACTCTTTGAGGGACAAGCTGAATACTAGTATGTTATGTTTTCTTTATGTGAAACAAACAAACTCTTGCAAAGCATTGTTTTTCATGAATCTTTTGTTTGTGCTTTTTCATGTTGCATCATAGTTTCTTTGTCTTATTGCTAGAACTTTGTCTTTCATGTTATGATTAAAGTACTATGATCCCATCTTTGAGTGTTTTACAAATACTTTGATCAAGTCTTTGATGGTGCATGTCACCTCAAAAATTATTCTTTCTTTTTATCACTTACCTACTCGAGGATGAGCAGGAGTTAAGCTTGGGGATGTTGATACATTACAAATGTATCTATAATTTTTGATGCTCCATGCTTGGTTTTATCCACTTTCTTGTGTTTTGTCCACACATTGGGGTACTTTTCATATGATTTCGTGGACTAACCTATTAACAAGAGCCATAGTGCCAGCTGCCTGTTTTCTGCTGTTTTTGGTTCCAGAAAAGTCAGAAAATGAATATTCTCGGAATTGGACGGGACAAAAGCCAAAGTGCCTATTTTTACAGAAGACTCCAGGAGCCAGAATACAAGACAGAGGAGGGCCAGGGGCTAGCCACACCACCCCTAGTGCGGGCTGGGCCTGGCCGCGCCAGGGCATGGTGTGGTGGCCCCAGGCACCCCCTCGGTCTCCCTCTTCGCCTATAAGAAGCCTTCTGACCTAAAAACTTCGGGGGGTTCGACGTTTTTCCAGAAGGAGTTCCGCTCCACTGCCACCACCAGATTCCACGAAACAGCACCAGAAACTCCGTTCTGGCACCCTGCCGGGGTGGGGAATTGGAGGAGATCATCGCCATCATCATCACCATCGCTTCTCCATCGACCATCCATGTTTCCCCCATCTATGAGTGAGTAATCCCCCGTTGTAGGCTATGGGGATGGTAGGGATTGGATGAGATCGTTCATGTAATGGCATCAAATTGTTAGGGCATGGTGCCTAGTATCTTTTATTAGTGCTTTATGACTTTGTTGCGACTTGTTGTGCTTAATGCTTGTCACTAGGGCCCAATTGACATGATTTCAGATCTGAACATGTTATTGATTCATTATGATAGTGTTGTTCTTGGTCTTATCTCCAAGTTGTATATACATGTTGTTGTCTGGAACCTATGGCCCTGAAGTGACAGAAATCGGGATAACCGGAAGGGAATGGCTTTGATGTGAGGATCACATGTGTTCACGGAGTGTTAATGCTTTGCTCCGGTGCTCTATTAAAAGGAGCACCTTAATTGCTAGTAGTTCCCTAGAGGCCCTTCTGCAAACGGGCTGGCAAGACAAAAGATGTTGTGCAAGTTCTCATTGCGAGCACGTATGACTATATATGGAACACATGCCTAGGATTGTCTAGTACTTGGATGCTTTACCTTATTTATCTGCAATTGCCCTATGTTCTGATTGCTATGTGAATTGTCTTGTCCATGCAACGCCCGTCCATCCATCCCTATGCCTACCGCACTCGAATCCCACTGTTACTGCTTTTGTTACTACTGTCTCTCCTTTACTACTGCTGTTACTTTACTATTCCTACTACAAAACTGTTGCTACTGATAAACTACTGTGAGCAAGATTGTTTCCAGGTGCAGCTGAATTGACAACTCATTTGTTAAGGCTTATAAATATTCTTTGGCTCCCCTTGTTAATTGCCCTATGTTCTGATTGCTATGTGAATTTTCTTGTCCATGCACCGCCCGTCTATCCATCCCTATGCCTACCGCACTCGAATCCTACTGTTTACTGCAATTGTTACTGTTGTCTTTACTTTTACTACTACTATTACTTTACTATTCCTACTACAAAACTGTTGCTACTGATAAACTGTTGTGAGCAAGATTGTTTCCAGGTATAGTTGAATTGACAACTCAGTTGTTAAGGCTTTTAAATATTCTTTGGCTCCCCTTGTGTCGAATCAATAAATTGGGTTTCACTTCCCTCGAAAATACTACGATACACCCCCTATACTTGTGGGTCATCATACTTGTAGTTCAAAATTTACCTACTTTGGTTTTATTGACAAAATGTCATTTAATTATGCGAAATTAGCTAGAAGGCCTTAAAATTAATGAAACTTGTTAACCTTGAAACATACTCTATTTTGTGTGAAATTTAGTGTGTTGTGGCATTCGGAGCCATACTCTTTGACTTTTCTTTAAAAAATAATTATATGTGGCACTTCTAAAATAATTTAACAAAATTCTATACATAAAAGTTAACAAAATTTATGTTTGTCATTTATGGAAGAGGACACCATACATAAATGCTTAACATTTTTTTATTGTTTTCTTTACTTTTCTTTAATTTATCCCAATAAATGGGACGAGTGATGCAGATATGACCTTGGCATTGGTAACTTGGCTTAAAATGTGAACAATGACATGGTTATTCTACTATTGTGTAGCATGTTTTTATAAAGTTGTCCAAATCCATGTTTGTAGTTTTTGTCCAAATGTAACACCCCCGGGATCAGGGTTAAACAAATCTCAGACCTTAGCCTGACATAAGCTTAACCTAGAGCTCGAGGATTTGTAGTGAGAAATCGGTAACACAATAGTAACCCTGCGACACAAAAATTATTAAAGCAAGCTCATAATTGAGCGAAGAACCAAAATATAACAAGCAGAGGTCACTGACCACAAACATCAAACAACGGAAGGCAAGTTATGCTATTAAGTATAGCAAACTTAACAAATGGCCTAAGAGGCCTGAAGCATAACGATGACGTCCCAGCCATAGATTCCAAGCTACCGGTCAGGAACCCCAACCTACTCGTCGGTGTCGATGTCGTACAGAACTCATCTTCAGGTGAACACTTACTCTTCTACAAAAGTATCAACAAAGCAAGGGTGAGTACAGGGTGTACTCCGCAAGACTTATGGTTGGTGGGGTTATTTTGCATAAAGCCATTTTTGTTTATAAAACAAGAGGGAGAAGAAGCTCGTCTAATCAGAATATTTTAAAAAGGGATAAGAGAGCGACATCTCCGAAGAATTGATCATCGTATTGATATCCACCAAAATAATCCTTATCTCACAACTAGGATCACCCCCTCGTACCCAAGAGGAAGCATCCTTAAGCACACGTTGAACTACCAAGTTTTACGATTAGGTTATAGTTCTCTATGATCTTCACGTCCATTCCCAAGTTGTCCATAACCATGGACATGGCTTTTCAAAAAGATTATTACCATGCAGGGGTGTACAACTTTACCCACACGTACCAACCGACTCTTAATGCCACATGATTAGCCCTCTTCCTTGGAAAGCCAGTAGAGGGTGGTTGGACATGACCTTTACCTTGCATTCACCGAGACCATGAATCACGCCCTAAGGAGGGTTCCGTCGTGATGGGTCAAATCCCGAAGCCGGTCCCTAGAGATGTGAGGCGAGGTTGGTTTACCAGGGGCGCCATCTACCCCATGCAACCCCGTCCATGCTTACCTACCTGTTATGACGCACCTTCACCCGCCAAATCTTTCAAAACTTTTTCTATGCATATGTCGAATTGAACGCCTGAACTATGTGTTTCATGGAATCTACTAGGCAAGTTAGTTACTCGTGAGGTTTTCTAGGCCCCGTGTGGCTGTATGCTTGAGGCTAGAACTCGGGTCCTAGTAGTGGCGAGCATGGGACTGCAAAAACAACATCCCACCATGGCCTCCCATAGAAGCCTTAACATATTTAACCTTTACCACTGATCTTACCTCATCAGTATAAATCGTTCTCCTATCATACTAGATTCTCTACATTTGGTACATCTTTTGGATGAACTAGCGCTGACAGCTAAGCATGGCTAAGCAAGACACAAATAAGCTCTAGCAGTGCACACAAGCCAAACCTAGTTATGCTAGGAGCAGCGGATCAGGTGATATAAGCTCAAAGGGAGTAATGCAACAGATAGGGTACTCTATCTATCGTTAAAAGACCATAGTAGAATCGTATGCAACATGGCAAGAATGAAATACTTTCGAAATCATAGGATTGTATAATGCTGGGGCTATGCTTGCCTTGTTTATTGATACCCAGAAAGCAAATCTTCGAATATCTTGTACTTGACTTGATTACAGTTGGTCAAGTATTGTTTGTCGATCTTCCAGCTTCTATGGTGTTGATCTCGGTTTTCAATCTCCATCTCGATATCGTATTCTACCGAGAAGAAGCAAACACCGGAAAGAAAGGGGAAACAACAATCAACATATGGCATCGATGCAATGCTCAAGCAAGGATGATGATATGACAAGTTAAATTGTATTGAAATGAGAACCTAAAGCATGCCTGGCAATTTAAGCGGGATCCGAGGGGTCCAAACCCTAATACAGGAGTGACCCCGGAATCACCTACGGGCGTTCATTTAGTTCTCTAATTAAACTTGTCATTTAAGTTGCTTAACAATGCATGTTGTTGATGCTAAAGTGTAGGTCTTGTTTTTCTGAACATTTGATATATTATACATATTTTCTGAATTACAGAATAAAAGATATTGATTTTACAATATTTAAACCTTTTCTGAAATTATTAAACTATTTAAAGGTTTTATTGCACCACGATGACACACGCTGACGTCACCCGCGGGGAGGGGTGTTTTCTCACTAGGGCTGGGTCTACCCGCAATGGCTGACGAATGGGCCCGAGGCCACATCAGCTGCCACTGTGGTGGTCACGTGGACTCCACACGAGAGCCACGTCGGCTCACCGGCCGACGCATCAGACGATGGCGGGGACAGAGGAGGAGGGTTCGCGGTGCTGCAGAACTAGGCGCGCTCGAAGAAGGCGTTCACACTAAGCCTAAAGGTGGCGGAGCGGCTGGGTTTTGGTCACTGGGGCGTGGGGTACGACGATGAGCGGCGGCGGGACTTGGAGGCACCAGCGCAGCAGCGAACCAGAGAGGGAGGGGAGGAAGGGAAGGGCCTAGATGGGCCAGCGTCTCACCCTAATCGTGAAGGGAAGGTTGGTTAGGCGAGGCGAGGCCAGGGAAGACGGCAATGGTGGCGGCGGTGCTTGTCAGTGCCGAGGAAGACGACTCAGTTGCGGCCGATTTGGGGCTCCTCAGCTCGATTCCTTCTACAGGAGGACGTAGTACATCACGGCGGAGATCATGGTGTGCTCGTCCAACTCCGGGGTGGCCTCTAGCGGTGGAGCGACGTGGGGACTGCACGGGCTAGGGTTCGAGCGCGTCGCAGAGAACGGGAGAGAGCACGCGGGAGGAGTTAAGACCGAGGGAGGAGTAGGAGGGCACGTTGCGTCATTCTTATCCTTGCAGGATCTCAGCGGGGCATGAATCGCAGCGGACGAGCAGTGGACAGCAGCATACGCGCCACCGAGCTGCTTGCTCGTCCTTCTATCCAAGGAGGAAGAAAGGTGAGGGACGCGAAGGAGTACTGGGCCGGGTGGGCTGCACGTGGGATACTGCTGCCCCACCGGAAGTGTTGTGCGGGCGGCAGGGAAGGGCATGAGAAGAGAGAGAGAGAGGTTGCTGGGCCGGCCTGCTACGGCTGTGGTTCTATTTTTTTTCCTAAAAACAATTTCCAAATTCTGATTTTCTTTATCTCTTTTGTATTTGAATTTCATTTCTGTTTTGAGATATTCAAAATTACTAGAGATTTGTAAAACTATGGAAAATATTGTAGGGGCCTTTAATCAATTTGGGCTCCACTATTTTGGTGGTTTTGAAAATATTCAAACCCATTTTGAATTGTTTGAGAGGAAGAAGAAAACTAGGGTTTTACTTTGTTTCTCTTTGCATGCATTTTTAAGGGATGATGCTCATGGTGCACAAACAAACCCTAATACAAGATTAACTAAAATTGGGGTGTTACACCAAACAAGCACAAATATAATAGGACACCATTTAAGTTTCAACTATGTATCATTACCACCCCCCTCCCGCAAAAAAACTATGTATCATGATACATATTGAAATAAGTATTTTCATATAGTACTAACATGCGGTGGAAATTATCTATATTTTGCTAGAATACAGTGAGTGCACTCTAAGCCTAATTATCCAGACTTACTTAATTACTAAAAAAAAATCCTATCACTTGGAAATTGAAAAGCATTTTCCTAAAAGTTCGGAACTCTCATTGACAACATTATTTACCAAAGCCAAGATGCTTCGTAGAACGAGATATAGTACACTGCCCGCCTCTTCTCTCGAAGCCATTTAATTTTGCACTTGGGTATGCTTCTTCGGTGGGGGTGGGAAGAGACCTCCTCGTGTCCATCCTCGGCCTCCTCCCGCCATCATCCTGGGCCTCCTCCCAGTCATCATCTTCGGCCTCCTCCTCAAGGTCGACCTCAGACTCCTCCTCTTCCTCAGTCTCGTCTTCCGTCTTATCGGACTCGCTCGGTGTTGGTGGTGGTGTCCCTTCAAAATAGCGCTGCCAGTGGCTATCTTCTTCATCAAAGGAGTCAGGCAGCAGCAGCAGCAGCCATGGCCCGTCGACTGAGTCTAGGCTTCCAGGTGGAGTTTCGGGGCCATTCCCATTTCTCAGGTCAATCGACGTGTTCTAGAGAGAGTTGTCATATGACATTTTGGAAGGAAATAGAGAGAGATCGAGTTCTAAGCAATGGTGGGTTGGGTGTTTTGGGTGAAAGTAGGGGTGTGTACTGTTGCAATTTATAATGTCTATTTATAGTCATGCTTGTGTTAGTACCCTAAAATTATCCCAAAATATCATAAATAGATTGTACCAGACTCGTCCCATCAACAAAAAAAGCATTATACCAGACTTGTCGGTTCTTGATTTTTCTCGGCCCAGAGAATTCAGGAGGCGCCCCGCTCATGGTACAATCCTCTTCCTGCTGAGCCCCCTTTCTCCTCGGTCCACAGAGAACAAAAATGTAGGACTGGTGCCGACAGTTCATCACGGAAGAAAGAACTCCCAGTAGAACTCCCATGAATTTTCTCATCCACTTGATGAATTAATTTTAAGATATAGGACTTCCCCGACCGATGGTCAGAATTTCTTTGAATATGTCCTTGAGTTTAGTCGAGACTTGAGCAAAACTCAGATTGGAGAAGAATATTATCCAAAAATGAAGAGAATGATGCAGATCGTGCTGAATTACTCGGTGTCTCTTACTTCCTCCGTTCAAAATTAAGTGTCTATAGTAGTACATACTTATCTAGCTACAATACTACTAGTATATGTATACTCTTCACAAAGTTGCGTCATCGAACTTGATTGATGGTGGTATGGTGTGGGCCTCATATTTTTTTGTACCGCTGCATCTCAGACTAGAAGTATAATCATTGCGTGAAAGCTTACATGGGAAGGAAGGAAAAATGGAGAGGATAGTCGATGGATGGTGAGAGGGGGCGAAGGAGAGAGAAAATCTACTACGCAGTACTGTAGTATGTGTACTAGTACCGCGTGTCACGACCCATCGTAATATGTAAACTTTTAGCCAAAGTTAGATAGGAACCATGATCAACTACAATATGTGTGGCTTGCGGCATTCTAAACCATACTATTTGGACTTTCTTCACAAAAAAACATCACCGTCCTCACTGGGAAAATTGAAATTCTTTTTTTCCTAATTGTTGGAAACTCCCACATGCAACAATGCTTACTACGCCAAGATGCACCCATCTACCAAACTATCGTGGGAACTATATCAAATTTTAAACTATGATGTCAATATGTCCTTGATGACCTTGGTCATTCGGGTTGAAATAAACCCGATGTTTGGCTGATCTTTTGGATAACCTTCCCTCCTGATGTTTGAGAAGCAAGTGAAAATTCCGAAAACCGGAAAAGTTTGAATTTTTGTGCCGCTAAGGACCAAAGTGGTTTCCTTCCTATGTACTCCTCCTCGTTCCTACTCCACACCAAAGCACGACTGCGGAACACGCCAGAGACACATAGCCGATGTACCAAGGCACAGTGCAGCGCCACGCTGTGGACGAGGGGAGAGAGATCAGCCGGACCGGTGCGTGAGGGGAAAGGGGAGGAGAGATGGAGCATAGGGAAGGAGAGAGAAAACATACGATTTGTTTTGCGTGCATAGATCCTGAAATTTACTACTAGTAGAGTGTACACTGTAAGGCCGTAGGGGTACCTCGTGTCAGAAACCCATCATAACTTTGCTCTGACATGGAACCGCCTTCAACTTCTGTTTGCTGCTGCCCTCTTCCCCTGCCAACGTTTTATTCTCTCAGCATGTACAGCGCGTGGTTAGAGGTGACCATATGTCTAAGCAAAGAAATATACTACTCCGGCATTGTGTAAAAAAGCACACCTTAATAAGGCTCAGATAGTAAATTGTATGACATATCATCACTATATAAAATTATAATTGGTAAAGCACAAAAAATTATAAATTTGATCAACGTCTACTGTATAAAGTATGGGTGTATATTTGGTCCTTGTACTTTGTATCATCATGTGTAGGAGTCAAAGATTCTTATCTATCTAACACTTGAAATTTTTGGTAACTTGGTCTAGAGAAACGAGGGAGAAGATTCTAGTATGATCGAGAAGTGTGTTTGGAGAGGTTTATGCATAGTGCATTTATTGTGTTCAAGACTATCAATAGAATCTTCAAGATGCTAGAATGGAAAAGAAGATTCAACAGCTAAAAATGTTGGGATTCTGGAGTCTTGATCCAACGGTCAGCATTCAAAGTTATTCGTACACTAATCTCATCATCACTCGGAAAATTGAGAATGTTCTTTCCTGATAGATGGAAACTCACACCAGCGGTACTGATTACTACAAGAAGAGGCATCCATGTACCTCCAAGGATACACTTAATTAAAGAAAAATCTATCGCGCTTACTTGTAGCTCAAGTTTGAGCTAATTTTTCGTTAAATTGTCAAGATGCAAAATCTTAATTAGAAAGGAGTTAACCAGGAATTTGATCAACATAATTGGTAAAGCACAAAAAAATATAAATTTTATCAACATCTATAAAGTATGGGTGTATATATTTGGTCCTTGTACTTTGTATCATCATGTAGAAGTAAACGATTATTAGCTACCTAAAATATGAAATTTTTGATAACATGGTCTAGAGAAACAAGGGAGAAGATTCTAGTATGATGGAGAAGTGTGTTTTGAAAAGAAGACACTATATAGTTATTCGTACACTATATAGTTGTTTGTAATGAAGACTATCAATAGAATCTTCAACATGCTAGAATGTAAAAGAATATCTAGCGACGGGAAATGTTGGGATTCACGAGTCTTGATCCAACGGTCAATATTCAAAGTTGTTTATACACTATATAGTGGTAGGATCATGTAGAAGTCAACGATTATTAGCTACTAGTAAGTTGCACGTGAGACTCAGATAGTAGACGTATGGCATCTCATCACTATATACAATTATAATTGGTAAAGCACAAAAAATTATAAATTTGCTCAACATCTATAAAGTATGGGTGTACATTTGGTCCTTGTACTTTGCATCATCATGTAGAAGTCAAAGATTATTAGCTACCTAACACATGATTTTTTTGATAACATGGTCTAGAGAAACAAGGGAGAATCTTCCATTATGACGGAGAAGTGTGTTTTGAGGTTTGTGCATATCATTCATTATGCCGAAGACTATCAATAGAATCTTCTAGATGCTAGAATGGAAAAGAAGATCCAATGGCTAGAAATGCTGGGATTCGCGAGTCTTGATCGAACGATCAACATTCAAAGTTATCCATACACTACATAGTGGTAAGATATGATAAGATAGTAGTAATTTTCACGTGCCCTGCACATGTGGCTCAGATAATAAACGTCAGGCATATCATCACTATATAAAATTATAATAGGTAAAGTGGAAAAGATATAAATTTGATCAACATCTATAAAGTATGGGTGTAAATTTGGTTCTTCTACTTTGTATCATTATGTCTAGAAGTCAACAATTATTAGCTACCTAACACTTGAAATTTTTGGTAACATGGTCTAGAGAAACGAGGGAGAAGATTCTAGTATGATGGAGACATGTGTTTTGAGAGGTTTGTGCATAGTGCATTCATTGTGTTCAAGACTATCAATAGAATCTTCTAGATGCTAAAATGGGAAAGAAGATCCAATGGCTGGAAATGTTCGGATTCGCGAGTCTCGATCCAACGGTCAATATTCAAAGTTATTCGTACACTATATAGTGGCAAGATAAGATGTCTAAAAACATGGCTTGTGGCATTCAGATCCATACTCTTCAGACTATCTCTATAGAAAGGAACAATCTCGTCGTTACTCTGAAAATTAAGAATGATATTTCCTGTATTTGGAAACTCACATCGACGACATTGTTTACTACAAGAAGATGCACCCGTCTACCTCTGAAAAGACAATTAACTCAAGAGCAATCTATCGCATTTACTTGTAGCTTAAGTTTGATATAATTTTGTTAAATTGTCAATATGCAAAATCTTAGCAAGAAGTTGAACTTGTTGTAAAAACTATCGGTGGTGGTTTGTGATATATTAAATCAGCCCCCAATGGTTACCTCCAAAAAACGTAAACTTTCAATGGAACCTACAATTTACTTGTAGTTCAAAATTGAACTAATTTCAATAAATCGACATAAAATCAATTTCAAGTGGGCAAAGTTAGCTATAGAATAAGTTTGAAAACTCAAATACACGGGAATCATAAGTACAACATGAGGGTCCACTATATATGTCTGAAAGCTTGGCTTCTGGCATTTAGGTCCATATCCTTCGGACTTTGTTTACGAAAACAAACAATAATCTCACCATCACTCGGAAAATTGAGAATGTTCTTTCCTGATAGTTGGAAACTCACACCAGTGGTACTGAGTACTACCAGTGGATGCATCCATCTACCTCTAAAGAGACATTTAATTAAAGAAAAATATATCGTGCTTACTTGTAGCTCAAGTTTGACCTAATTTTTCGTTAGATTGTCAAGATGCAATCTTAATTAGAAAGGAGTTAAAAACCTATTGTCAAAACTCTTGGTTGTTTTCTGATATATTAACTGAGCCCCCCAATGGGTACACCTCTAATTTTTTTTGTAATTCTTTAGAAGCAACCTACAATAATTTAGTTGTAGTTCAAGTTTACCAAATTTCGATAAATATACGCATGAAGTCATTCAAGTGGGGAAAAGTTAATTATCTACATAGGGAGTTTGAAAAGTCATAAAACATTGGAATCGTAAGTAAAACACGTTGGTCCACTTAATATGTCTATAAGCTTGGCTTATGGCATTGAGATCCATATTCTTCAGACTTTCCTTACATTAAAGAACCATCTCGTCATCACTCGGAAAATTGAGGATTTTCTTTCCTCATAGTTAGAAACTCACATCGACGACATTGTTTACTAGAAGAAGATGCACCCATCTACCTACGAAAATACATTTAATTCAAGAGCAATCTATCACGCTTACTTGTAGCTCAAGTTTGATCTAATTTCGTTAAATCGACAAGAAGTCACTGAATTGTGCAAAGTTTGCTAGGACGAAGCTTGAAAAATCCTGGTACTAAAAACTTGGGCATTACATATAAGAAACCGTTGGTCCAGTTTGTGTGATAATTGGGGTGGTTGCATTTTATTTTAACTATGGTAGGTATCGTATGAGAGAGGTGCTTGAGAGTTAACACGATCGATGGAAGTACAACTTACATCAAGGACCTCATAAAAATGAAAATTGCATCCAAGTCCATCCATTTAACACGATGACCCTAAAACTGAATAATGAAGTGTGTGTGTTTTGTGGTTTGCACATACTAGCATTCATCGTGCTAAATACTATCAATAGAATCTTTCTCAGTTCTAAGGGAAAATAGAAGATCTAACGGTTAGCAATGGTTGGATTTGGTAGTCTTGATCCAATGGTCAATGTTCGAAGTTAATTCGTACACTATACAATGGTGGTATTGTATTGTAAGAGATAAGACAAGATAAAGATAAGGTAAGAAGTACCGTGAATGGCCGATGTAATGGTTGGTATCGTAGGAGCGAGGTGCTTGAGAGTTAAGAAGATCAGTGGAAGTACAAGTTACATCAAGGACCTCATAAAAATGAAAATTGCATCCAAGTCCATGCATGCATTTAGCACAACGACCCTGAAACTGAGCAATGAAGTGTGTGTTTTCAGGTATGCGCATACTTGCGTCCATTGTGCTAAAGACTATCGGTATAATCTTTCTAGATGCTAATAATGGAAAAGAAGATCCAATGGTTACCAAAGATTGGATTTGCCAGTCTTGATCCAACGGTCAATGTTCAAAGTTTGGATTTGCCAGTCTTGATCCAATAGTCAATGTTCAAAACTGGTTCAAAATTGCCTTCCCTCCCGATGTTTGGCCGATCTTTTGGATAACTTTCCCTCCCGATGTTTGGGAAGCAAGTGAAAATTTCGAAAACCAGAAAAGTTTGATTTTTTGCCGCCAAGGACCAAAGTGGTTTCATTCCTATGTACTCGTCATCCCTACTCCACACCAACATGCGGCTGCCAAACACGCCAGAGTCACAGAGCCACCATACCAAGGCACACGTGTGCAGCGCCACGCTGTGGACGAGGCGAGATAGATCCGCCGGACTAGTGCACGAGGGGAAAGGGGAGGAGAGATGGAGCGTAGGGAAGGAGAGAGAAAACATACGATTTGTTTTGCGTGCATAGGTCCTGAAATTTACTACTAGCAGAGTGTACACTATAAGGCCGCAGGAGTACGTCGTGTCAGAAACCCATCATAACTTTGCTCTGACATGGAACCACCTTCAACTTATCTTCACTACTTCCCTCTTCCCCTGCCAACGTTTTAATCTCTCAGCATGTACAGCGCGTGGACAGAGGTGACCATATTTCTAAGCAAAGAAATATACTACTCCCGCATTGTGTTAAAAAGCACAACTTAATAAGGCTCAGATAGTAAATCGTATGACATATCATCACTATATAAAATTATAATTGGTAAAGCACAAAAAATTATAAATTTGATCAACATCTACTGTATAAAGTATGGGTGCATATTTGGACCTTGTACTTTGTATCATCATGTGTAGAAGTCAAAGATTATTAGCTACCTAACACTTGAAATTTTTGGTAACATGGTCTAGACAAACGAGGGTGAAGATTATAGTATGATCGAGGAGTGTGTTTGGAGAGGTTTATGCATAGTGCATTCATTGTGTTCAAGACTATCAATAGAATCTTCTAGATGCTAGAATGGAAAAGAAGATCCAACAGCTAGAAATGTTGGGATTCGCAAGTCTTGATCCAACGGTCAACATTCAAAGTTATTCGTACACTAATCTCATCATCATTAATTTCATAGCACGGTAGACTGTATTCGCTCTACTTATATACTACTATAGTGGAGCAGTTTTGAATTGCATCCATAGAACTAATCATGACCGTTGGCATGTTAGATCCAATGATTCAGAGCAACTGGATTCGTGTTGAATAGTACTCCCTTCGCCAAAATATAAGGCGCCTAAGGATTAGTCAAAAGTCAAGATTTTTTAAGTTTGGCCATGATTATACACAAAAATATGAAAATTTAGAATACTAAATTAATATCAATAGATTCACCATAAAGTATATTTTCTTAATATGTCCATTCAATATTGTAGATGTAGATTTTTTTTAAAAATATTTGGTCAATGTTAGTAAGGTTTGACCTTTGACCAATCCTTAGGCGCCTTATATTTTGGGATGGAGTGAGCGAGTACAGACCTAGATGCTAGAATGGAAAAGAAGATCCAATGGTTAGAAATGTTTGGATTTGTTAATCTTGATCCAACTATTAATGTTCAAAGCTAATCTCTACACTATATGTAGTGGTATGGTATATATTGTAAGAGATAAGAGACAAGATAAAGATAAGATAGAAGTACTACGAATGGCCGATCTAATGGTAGGTCTCGTAAGAGCGAGGTGCTTGAGAGTTAACACGGTCGGTGGAAGTACAAGTTACATTAAGGACCTCACAAAAAATGAAAATTGCATCCAAGAAGTCTGTGCATTTAGCATAAGGACCCTTAAACTGAGTAATGAAGTACTATGAGTTTTGAGGTTTGTGCATACTAGTGTTCATCGTGCTAAACACTATCAGTAGAATCTTTCTAGATGCTAAGAATAGAAAAGAAGATCCAACGGTTAGCAATGTTTGGATTTGCCAGTTTTGATCCAACGGTCAATGTTCAAATAAGTTAATCCCTACACTATGTAGTGGTGGTATGCATGGTATTGTAAGAGATAAGATAAAAATATATAGGTAAGATAAGAAGTACTGTGAATAGTCGATCTAATGATAGGTCTCGTAGGAAGCAAGTTGCTTTGAGAGTTAACACGGTTGGTAGAATTACAATTTACATCAAGGACCTCATAAAAATGAAAATTACATCCAAGTCCATGCATTTAGCACAAGGACGACCCTGAAACTAAGCAATGAAGTGTGTGTTTTGAGCTAGCGGTTTATGTATACTAGTGGTCATCGTGCTAAATACTATTAGTAGAATATTTCTAGATGCTAAGAATGGAAAAGAAGATCCAACGGTTAGCAATGTTTAGATTTGCCAGTCTTGATCCAACGGTTAATGTTCAAAGTTAATCCGTACACTATATGTAGTGCATGGTTTGGTACGTTATTGTAAGAGATAGGACAAGATAAAGATAAGATAATAAGAAGTATTATGAGTGGCCAATCTAATGGTTGTTCTAGTAGGTCCGATGTTCTTGAGAGTGAACACGGTCGGTGGAAGTACAAGTTACATATCAAGGACCTCATAAAAAATGAAAATTGCATCCAAGTCCATGCATTTAGCACAAGGACCCTAAAAACTGAGCAATGAAGTGTGTGTTTTGAGGTTTGCGCATACTAGCGTTCATCGTTCTCATCAAGACTATTAGTAGAATCTTTTTAGATGCTAGGAATGGAAAAGAAGATCCAATAGTTAGCAAAATGTTTGGAATTGCCAGTCTTGATCCAACTTGTCGTCAAAACTCTCTTTCGATGGTTTCTCATATATTAATTGTGACCCCCGATGGGTACCTCGAAAAGCTTTTTCGTAGAACTTTCACAGTAACCTAAAATTTACTTATACAAGTTCAAATCTCACCTATTTTCGATATATCGACATAAAGTCATTCAAGTGGGTGGAGTTAGGTAGGAAGTTTTGAATTGGATCCATAGTACCAATCGTGTCCATTGGGCTGTTAGATCCAATGGTTCAGAGTAGTTGGATTCCTGTTGAACAGTATCTAGAGCAAACTCCACCATGTTCTAGATAGTTATTATTAATATACTTAATGTATGCCTTTTTTCTCTAACAAGACTATTGGTTAATAACAACTTAATGTTCGTTAAATCACATTTCATACAGTATATACGAGTGTGGCATGTGCCTGTGTGTGTGTGCGTGTGTGTGTGTGCGTGTGAAAACTTTGGCTTGTGGCATTTATTTAGATCAATATTCTTCAGACATCCTTTACGGGAGAGAATGATTATGACATGACTCGGAAAATTGAGTCCTTTCCTGGTAGTTGGAAACTCACACCGACGACATTGTTTACTACAAGAAGATGTACCCATCTAACTCTGGAAAGACATTTACTTCAAGAGCAGTCTATCATGCTTACTTGTAGCTCAAGTCTAACTTAATTTCATTAAATTGATGCAAAATCTTAGCAAGAAGTTGAACCGTACCTATATATCATCAAAAATCTTGGTGGTTTCCCATATATTAATTGACCCCTCCCCCCCGATAGATATGGGTACCTCCAAGAAATATCTTTCGTCAAACTTTCAAAGCAACATATAATTTACTTGTTGAAGTTCAATTTGTACCTAATAATTTCGATAAATCGACATAAAATCAATCAAGTGGGAAAAGTTAGCTAGGAAGTCTGAGAACTCATAAAACATGGGAAATCGTATGTACAACATGTTGGTCCACAATATATGTCTGAAAACTTGCCTCGTGTGTCATTCAGATCCATATTCTTCAGACTTGCTTTACGGGAAAAAACAATCTCGTGATCACACTCGGAAAATTGAGAATGTTCTTTCCTGAGATAGTAGGAAACTCATAGTGATGGAATTGTTTACTACAACAAGATGCACCTATAGACCTCCGAAAAGACATTTAATTCAAGAGCAATCTATATCGCGCTTACTTGTAGCTCAAGTTTGACCTAATTTCATTAAATTGTCAAGATGCAAAATCTATCTTAGCAAGAAGTTAAACCTATTGTCAAAACTCTTGTTGTTTTGTGATATATTAATTGACCCCTGGATGGGTAACTCCAAAAGATTTTTCGAAAAACTTTCAAAGCAACCTACAATTTTCTTAGACACAAGGATAGTAAATTTGTAAGCTACGTATAGTAAGGGCGTGTGCAGTGTCTAGAAGTAGCTATGAAAACTACTTTGGATCCAGCATTTAGAACTGAAGTGGGTCCACACAACCATGCTAAAAAGAAAAATAGATTGTTATCCACTGAATAGTGGGCCCTCCCAATTGATTCTCTTAGACATAAGTCTAGCACTAGAATCACCTTGAAGAATCTTTCTGTTAGCACTACCCACTCCACCGTTAAAATATATGTTTAAGACTTGAGATCATGCTTTCTTTGACGTCTAGGGCCAATGGGCTCACTACCGTGGGGCCCCACTATTATTAGTGATTTAGTTATATCCTATAGCAGCCAACGAATGTTAGCTCTGACTCCTCTAGCTCTTCCTTCTTGATGAAGCCTCGACTCTCGGCTTTGAAGGATGGTTATGAGGGTAGTAGGTGCCTACTCAAGCCCCCCACCAGACTGTCTGAAGACACAATCTTTCGCAGGTGCCCATAGGGGTAGGATGTGCATTCATGTGTTCATAGGGGTGAGTGTGTCTATGCATTTGTGAGCGTGTGCGTTTTGTAGTGGACTTTCGCAAAAATGAGAGAGATGGGCCTTCCGTTTGTATTAAGTTTTGCTAAGTTTTCCCAAAGTCATTGTAATGGTCACTGGTGTCTAGGGTCTATGGGCTCACTACCGAGGGCTACATTATTAGTGGTTCAATTACATCCCATAGCAACCAACGAATATGAGCTCCAACCCCCTAGCACTTCCTTCGCCACGAAGCCTCGGCGCTCGACTTTGAAGGATGGTTATGAGGGTAGTGAGAGGCGATGTTCCCGTTGATATATCGCGAGGTGCCTATGGTGACTTCGTCAAGCTCAAGCCCCGCGGGATCAGTGTCAAGATCCAGTCTTTCGGAATTGCTCATAGGTGTAGGGTGTGCGTACCTGCATTCATAGGGGTGAATGTGTGTATGCATTTATGAGCGTCTCCGTTTTGTAATGGGTTTTCACAAAAAGAGAGGGGGGCCTTTGGTTTATTTACTTATTGAGTTTTGATTTGTTTTGCAAAAGTACTCCATGTAATGCAAGTCAAAATAGGTGAGTGATGTTTTGGGGCCCACGAGCTCTCTAGCGCGGGCCCCAGTTATCAGTGGTCGAGTTAAATCTAATACGGAGTAGTAGCCAGCGAATATCAGGACCGGCTCCCCTACCTCTTCCGTCTCCACGAAGCCTCTGCACTAGGCTTTGAAGGCGCGCTCTTTTTTGAGCAATGTCGGCAGATTTAGTCATGCCGGTCCGGCAAACGATGGGGGATCTTGATGCGCAAGGCGGCTGGGTTAGGGTAAGTACGTCAGAGTTCACGGTCTTAGTTTATTTTCTCAAATTTAGATTATGGGTTCTCTCCTTCTGGGTTTTTTTGTAATCTGCCCGCCTCGATGGATGATGTTTCCTAGGTTCAGATGCCGGCACGGATGGTAGACGCAGAGTGGTACGACATTGTTACCGATGTGAATCTCCGGCTCTGGTGCGATTGCGCCCTCGCGCCCCGTCGCCGCATCGCGTTCGAGGGAACAAACTTCGGCCGCAGGGTCTTGGCTTGCAACTACGAATGTGAGCATTGCACGTTCGTCCACTAGGTAGATCTACCGCACTCACTTTCACTGCAGCGTGCGATAATGTCGCTATGGTTACAGCTCGAGATCCGTGATGACCTCGAAGAGGAGGAGCAGGAGCGCCATCAGATGCATGCTGAGGAGATGGCTGCAGAGTTAACGGATGTCTCCAACTCACTGCAGTTAGTCGTAAATAGGATAGATGCTCTTAGATTTGGGTAATTAGAGCTGGACATTAGGTTCTTAACCAAGTATGGTCTGCAATCTAGATATTTAGCATGCTCATGATGCTTTTGGTGGCTGGTTGTAGATTCCACTAATAATTAAGTAATCCCCCTATGTTTACTAGTACTCACCATCTCATAGTAGTACCACGTTAAATTACACTTGGTTAATTAATATGGGAGTAGTTTATAGTTTGCTTGTAGCCCTTCTGGAGTTTTTGGTTACTACTAATTAATCTGGTTTATGTGTTACTGGTATCTCTATCTATATACGAGTATCGCTATTTTTTGCACATTTGTGCACCACCCCCGTCACGCACCTTCTTTACCCAATAGCGTCCACCTTTCCATCGCATCAATGCAATCTCTGGTGAGTCCGCAACCATCCGGATGGTTATTTAGGTGATTGCTATTTGAAATAGTAGATATCTATGCCACATTAGGAAGGTGGGATCACCATGGATGTAACCTTGGAATTAGTTATAAGGTCCACTGAAAATTGGTAAGTATATGCTGCCAAGAAGAGTCTTCTGAGGATGGGAAGCTTTCCCCTAGCTTTATTTCACAGAACGGTCCTCTAATGAACAATGCAGATGTAATTTCATGCATATCGTTCATAAACAGATTGTTGTTTGCCAGTGTCCTACATTGCTGAGTTCTTTAAATTATATTGTGCGTTAAAGGAAAACACGCCCAATCCTTGGCATCAGATTAATGCACGTATCCTTCTTTGCATTGTGAAGTTGATGTGCTCTTTCCTAAAATTTACTGGTTTTGCTGCATTTCATTTAGCACCATGCGCATGTCCCACCCGTGGAGGAGGCATTATCGAGTGACAAATGTTTTTATGTATCATGCTGCTTTGCTGGAATTTTAGTAACCTATGCTTTGTCCCCGAAAACAGTTTTTTCGATAAAGAGCGCTTTATTACTTAAAATGCCCCTTAAATTATACTGATCATTTTTGTTGCATCATGATTTGCAGAAACAAAGTCATTCCGATCTGTTGCCACTTATTACTAAGGCTAGGACTGCTCATGTGCCAGCTAAGAAGGCAAACCCTAAAGTACGGCCCTTCTGATGTCGGTTTTATTTCCCATGTTTGGGAAATATGTCTCTATGGTTCTTTGCCATTTGCGGTACCAGTATGGATATTACATGATGTGTGCAGCTAAATTTGGATTGTGAAATGAGAATTTGGTTTGTTTTTTTTAAATGAGAATCTGGTTTAATTTTGGAATTGTTATCTACAGTTTCCACCTTACTCATATTGCTCATGGCGTAATGGTGCTGGTAACTACAAGGATTTGACAATTGCCCGTCTCCGAGAGAAATACAAGGATCATACACACATGATTCCGTGCCTTCAAGAGAAAGTGAAACACCAGGACGAACATATTAGGCGCCTGAAGGAAGAAGTGTCCACATCCACTAAGCGGATAGCTGATTTGACTACATGATGAAATACATCAATTTCAGTTGCTCATGATGCTGTTGTTGATTTTCAAAAGTTTGTGGCTGACAACTTAGTCCCCGAGTTGCCTAATGTGGATGGCTGATTGTCCAGGTGTACAACCGGATCTTGGAACAGGTGGGAATGCGAGCTGACAGTCTTTTCAATTCGGCTCTAGAAGCAGATGATACCCTGACAGAAAGTCGAGATTCTCCACGCCCACATAGTCCTGATCCTGCAAAAGATGAGGAAATATGTAAATCATATTGACCGCTCTACTTACATTTTTGAAGGGTTTGGGTCTCTTGTGAGGATGACTGTTTGTTAAGTCATGTACTATAATTGTTTTTTTGCTCTGCTAGTTTGTGGTTTCCACAAATCTACATATTTGATGTACTATTATGGCATATATATTGGACCTAGCTTTATGTGACTATATTTGGCAACAACAGTCATCTTATTTGAACTTGCGGTGGTTTTTTATCTTTCAATTTTTTTCCTTCTGAGATATGTTAATGATGATGTTAATGCCTGTTGCGAGTGATTTTTTAGCATGTTTCTGGTAGCAAAACAAAACTTGTAGTTGTAGATTGTGGAATTTAAGGTCGATGTTTGAACTCTAGATCTTGATGTCATAGAAAGGGCAGGCTTCTACCATCTGGAATATTTTACCCAGCAATTGATTGTATCACACGAATAAGTGCACAAACTTGATGTTTGTAGGTGGGAAACTGAGAAACGCAAGTGCACAAACTTGTATCAGTCGTGTGGTTGCTACTATTAATACAACCGTGGTTTCCCCAAAAAACGGCGGGGTTCAAAAAAAATAAAAAAATAGTGGGGTGAAAGTTAGTTTCGAGTTCGAGGTAGCTTAGTCGTGTCCCCCTCGACCCCATTGTCATCTTCTCCACCTGGCCGCCCTCCCTCGACCGGATCGTCCCCGCCGCTCCACCATTGAACACCACTGCACCGTCGTTCGCCGCTATGTACATCCCCAACCTCTAGCCATTACGGGCTCTCTGAAGGATAGAATGCATTTATTTTTCGGCATTGCGAGCTAAATAAGCTCGTGGCATTTACAGGAAATAGAATCGGTGTTGGCGGATGCATTTGCTACGTCGGCGGATTCTTGTAAAGCAGAGGTGGATGCCGAAGGAGCACCAGCGGATACATGTGAAGCGGATGTGGAGGCCGATGCTTGTACCGCATCGGAGTCTTGGGAAGTGTTGAGTGATGCTTGGAAAGAGGTGGAGGCACAGTCGAAATCCTGATGGGCTGTTGCTGGAACAAATTCGGCTATGTTGGCTGCCGCTGCCAAAGGGACAGCTGCGTGGGATGCCAGGAATGCGTCAGGTCATGATCGTGCTTCTTTAGTGTCAACGGCTATGGCTCATCATTTGTCGATGGCGCCTGCTCCATCTGCTCAGAACTTATCGACCCCATTGTAAGTTCTATGTTGGATTTTGTCTCCCTAACTTCCTCCCTCTTTTGTGTATTCTGCTCCGGGGTTTTTTCTGGATGCAGTGGATATTAGTTTAAACTAGTAGTATTGGGAACATAAAAACCTATTTAATCACAAACTAGTGATCCGAATAGGATGAAACTTTCACAGGATTCAAACCTAGGCACCGATGATTTACTGATTTTTTGTCAATTTTTTCCGAATAGTTTTACTTTTTAGTTCAAAATCTGAACTACTGTCATACATTTGATCTAAGATGGAAGCTGGATCCTGGGCATGTCACGGTGAGACTTGGGTTCACTAAGTCACTGAAGCTACGTCCGTTTTTTCTCCTCTTCTTTATGATAAAACCAGAAAATTCAGGTGGGGGCCTTTCTGTCCTCCCCGATGACCTAAAAAGGTTCTTCTTTCCATTTGCCCATTTCCGACATGCTGAAGCATTTTGAGGTGCTTTCGTACTACTCTGGTTGATTGCTTGTGTTGTTTAGGTTATTTTGTTGACAGACTCTGCTTTTTAGGTAGTTTTTCAGATGGGTGCAGTTTAGGAAATTTCGATGATAAATTTTCCTATCAAAATGTATGATGCATTGTGGTGTTTACTTAATTCTTTTTTAGGGTTGTGCATTGTGCATTTTGCTGTTTAATTAATTCTGATGATTCACTTGTGCTATTTGCATCATCCTACCAGCTTTGGTGGAAGAATATATGCAACAATCAACGACTTGCCAGGCGATGTATTTGGTTAGATTCTTGTCAGGCTTCCTCTGCACCTATCTTGCATACTAAGGGCATCAATCGTCTGAAAATGTTAGATGGACTTCATGGGAAGCAACAATTTCAAAAGGCTAACCCCGTCACACAACAAATGAATGTCGTTACCGTGGGTTTTCACCAACAGCTCCGAGGACGCTCGATTCTTAACAGATCATAATCTTGACCAATCCATCTTCCAGAAGCTGAACATGCTGGTGGAAGTACATAAAGGCTACAAACCACCAATTTGGTAGGGTGCTACTACATTATCCGCAAGGGTCTAACATGATAAAGGCCTGGGATCCAATCAGTGGAAGTGAAATAGTGATACTAGAACCACCAATTTGGTGGAGACGTGAGTATGATAGCGGCACAATTCTCTGTTCGAAAAAATCATGGGCAATTGTCTTCACACTACAGCAATTTTTGGGTTGTTTGGATAGTAACCAAAGGTAACCAAGCACTGGTGCAGAGGTACTCATCAGAGTTAGGAAAATGGGAGGACTGGATTGAACCTACTGAGATGCTCCAGATATATAATCGCAGGCCGTCAACTCTCATAAGGGACATTTTGTACTATCCAACAATGAACTCCAGATATATAATTTCCTTCGGTAAAGTGACAACAAAACTGTGTTATATTGACTGCCCCCATGAGACACATGATATTTCCAGACGCAATTTTGTCATCGCTAAGGGGCATAATGGAGATGTTCCCCTTGCGGTTATAAGAGACTTTAGTCTAAACACGTGGTGCGGTGCAAGATCATCAACAGGCAAATGGGAAGCTTGGGTGCCTCATATAAAGTTTGAGTTTAATACTCTCCTCGGCCTTGATAAATCATGGGCATATGGTGGGAAAGATGCAGTAAGGTTACTCTACGCATTTGAGGATAGAGAAATGGTGGTTATATGGGAGAAGGAGCGACTATTCGAATTAGATCTTAGCAGCATGAAGTCTAAGAAGTTCAGATCTCGTAAATGTTGGTGTACTTTACATCCCTACATTATGACACCTGATTAGTGTAGTCATTCATGTGCAACCCTTGCATTTTTGAACACCTATGATTTTGCTGATCATTTTGTTCATTTCCTTTAGCAACCGACATGATTCGGAGTGCTAAATCAAAGAAACAAAAAGGAAGTCCTGTCAGCAAGGCAGCTGATTCAGACTTCAACATCAAGGAGATGAAAATAACACTCGGATGAACAAGCAAGGCTTGTTTGGGAAAGCATGTGTTTTCCCAGGTTGTGTTATTTGGAGCTGTAGTCTGATATTTGTTTGTTTTGGTAGCTAATGGAACTGTGGCGGCACCTTTGTTTGTGATGTAGTCACAGCGGCAGGGGCTGGAATATTAGAGTTGTCTGTTCGTTTTGGGGGCCTATGTGTGTCTGATGAAAGATTGTTTTATATGATGAAATGGTGTTCTCTATAGAGTAGTGTATGCATGATGAAATCTTGTTTTATTTGTTCTACATATACTTTAGCTGGTCTTTGTGTTTTGATAGTATGCTGTAGTAGGAGTATTTGTTTTGCAGCAGAATTTTTTATTTGATCTGAATTTGTACTACCATTTAGTTAATGCTTCCTGTAGAAGAGTCTGTGCCGACACCTAAATAATTACTAGACCTTGGTTGCACACCATATTCACATGCTCGAATCAGATCTAATTCAGACATTTGTTTGTTGTCATGTGAAACAAACATTCTTGTATCAGAGATTTGCATTTTCATACGTGTGGTAGATAATCACTCTCCCTGACTTGGATCCCTGAAATAGAGGGAGAACGGCCTTTTCTTATTATTGTTTGGACAATCTCTAAATTCAAAATCATTGTCGACCACTAAAATCTACCGCCTACCCCGTTTGCATCGGAGGCATGAGTTGATGTGAGTCTCACATAAAATTCCTGACCAGATGGTGTTCAAACTACATAACCTTTTTTCTAGTAATAAAAACTTGGCCGGCAGCCAAATTCAAAATCGTAATCGAGCGGGAAAATAACGCACCGACCCCGAAGCATTTCGCACCCCCTCTGTTTCTAACATTTTTAGGCAAAATCAGCCACCGAGGTAGTACCATTTTTATATTATTACATGGACCCTAGACAAATTTAAAATCTGAGTCAAGCAGCAAAATTTACCGCCTATGCTGTGTGAATGGAAGGTATCCAAGTTTCTGTGCAAAAAATTGTTTATGGATGATCAGTTGATGTGACTCTCGGCCTTCAATTCCTAGACAGATAGCGTACGATCTACTACCTTTTTTCTATTAGTAGATGGAGGCTAGCCAAATTCAAAATCTCAATCGAGCGGCAAAATCACTCACCTACCAAGCATTTCCCGCCCCACCGTTTCAAAAACTTTGAGCCAAATATCCCACCGACCGGGGGAGTACCATTTTTCTATTATTATTATTAGATGGGCGCAAGCAAAATTCAAATTCTCAATCGAGCGGCAAAACCACACACCGACCTTGAAGCATTTCGCGCCCTTCCATTTCAAAAACTTTAGAATTTAAAATTCCAAATCTACCCATTGTTCAAACGACAAATGGGCATGCTAAAGTCGGTAGCTCGGGGTCACAATTGTAATTATTTTTTCTGCTCACCTCTATGGTCCCGAATCCCCCAGTTTTTCACGCCGGCCCTCCCAAAAATGCCAAGCTCATCAGTCCCCTCTGCGACCACCGCGTGCACTGGCTTGAGCTGCGGTCTCATGCACCACCGTGCAGCCGCTTCACTGATGCCCACCCACTAGATCTAGGAGCTGTGGTGTCGTTCACCAAGCCAATGGTGTCATCGACCGCCCAAGTCTGCTTCCTTGCCGCCTAAAGCTACCCAACCGTACCGGATCTGCTTCACCGATGTCCACCGGGTGTGATCTAGTTCAAAGAGTTCCATGTCCACCGCCCGAGACCAGCTGCACGGTCGTCGCCGTTCACTGCACCGGATCTGCCTCAGCGATGCTCTCGTGCACTGCTTTCAAGCCGGCATCGACCGCCCAAGATCTGCTTCCCCGATGCCAACAGCCACCACAACCGCAGCACCCTCGGTGACCTGGACATCACTCGCACAGTAACCAAATCTCCAACCCGTTTTTGTTTTGTTAGCGGTATAGCAGGTTCAAGCCTGTCACAGTGAACTACATTTTTGTAATAGTGGTAGTACATAAAGTCATTGGGCATCCCTGTTCTTTGTGCTAGTACATAAAATATCATTAGAAATGTTGGTTTGCATTCGCTGCTCTACAAATATCAAGTCATGCACATGTTCTTATCTTAGCTTCTCTGTACACCAGTAAATTCCTGCTATTGTGTAGTTCTTGCAAAATGTAATGCTAGTGGAAAATATTAGTGTGGATTCCCTGGTACATAGTTACTGACTATATCTGGTTATTCCTGAGCTAAGTTCCTACTATTATTTCCTCCCTAGAATCATTCTTCTATGATGTGGTACCCGTTCAAACTCTTCGTACTAGTTCGATTATAATTTTGTTGTTGCCATCTGGTTCTTCAAAAGCTGCAACACTGACAATTTTTGTTTTCTTTGCATAGAGCTCAAAAAGGAAACACTGAACATGTTATTTTGCAAAGCCTACAGGTCCACCAGCGATGCCATTATATAATTTCTATATCTGGTGCTGGTTCGTCCTAATCAACGGAATAACAATTCTGGTATGATGTGGTCATAATTTCTATGTGGTTCATTCTTATCTATGACAGTAACTGCATGCCATTGTGTAGCTCACCACAAATTCCGAGTCACCCAATGTCTCTTGCATTCCAGGAGATACCACTACTTCCATATATATTTGCTGAAATGACCTGGCTAGTTTATACTGAAATTCTAAGAAACACTTTGTTTGATTGCTCATTTCATTGTTGGCATACTTGTCTAATGCTTGTTTGTCCTGTTCTACAGGTTCACAAGCCACACCATTATATCTCGTATCTGGTTCTGATTCGTCCTAGGCAACGACATAACTATCCTCTACTATATATTTCATTCATGGTTTGCATTCCTGATCTACAAGTTTGTATTATGCAGTTATAATTCCTCTCTGCCTCATTCTTAGCTATGAGTAGTTTGTCTTCTTTGCTGTATTAACTTGTTATTAGTTAGTTTCAGACTTCAATTATTGTTACCGCCACCAAAGAGGGGACTATAAGATCATATCTCAAGGTGGTTTTCCAATGTAGCTGTCAGAGATGCAGTTGATGGATTGAGAAAGCAAATTGAGGACTCTGCTATCAACTTGATACGCAACTGAAGTACTGAATTTTCTTTCCCTTTTGTTCATATTTTGTAATATTTTTAAGAAGTTTACAACTGATGTAAAATCTAGATAACTCGCATAGGCCATGCATGCATTTAGTTAATGCCGTCCACGCATGGTTGTACCATAACTGCGCCAGCCAAGTCGATCAGGTTTCAGATTTACCAAAACAGTAACGGTAACTGGCCAAAACAGTAACATGACAAAACAGTGACAGACCAAAACAGCAACGGTAACTGGCTGAAACAGCAACATGAGAAAATAGTAACAGACTGAAACAGTAACAAGCCGAAACAGTAACAAGTCGAAACAGTAACAATCTGAAACAGTAACAGGCTGAAAGATTACCAGATCGAAACAGTAACAAGCCAAAATAGTAACAGGCCAAAACAGTAACATGCCAAAACAGTAATAGGCCTAAATAGTAACAGGCCAAACAAAAGCAGGCCAAAACACCAGCAGACCAGAACAGTGGCAATCGAGCATAGTAACATGCCTAATTATAACACGCCAGAACAATAATAGGCCTAAATAGTAATAGGCCAGAGTAGGGAAAACCAGCACAGTAATGGGCCAGAACAGTAAAGGTCCACAACAGTAAAGGACATGAATAGTAAATGGCCAGAACAGTAATGAGCTAGAATAGTAAAAGGCCAGAACACCGCCGGACCTTCTCAAAAGTGGGTCGTTCGTAGGCGGCCAATGATGACCTGGGAGAACAGTGACGGACTGACCGTGGGCTTCAATAGTATCGGGCCTACTTGACGCAGCCTGTTAACGGGCCGCACAGAATTCGAAAAGTGTGGGATTTTGTAGGCCGAAACAGTAATGTCCTGACATTCGCAGGCTGCCGCTGGGCACATCTTTGGGCCCATTTCAAACATTGTCGGGCAAAACAGTAATGGACCGTAATCTTATTGGGCTTTCTTGATGGGCCAGCCCACTTAATTATGAGCAGGCTTTGGCTGGTCCTGGCTTCTACCATGGTTTCCGTGGCCGTTAACAGCGGTAACCGGCCGTTAAAGGTGGGTGCCATGTGGCATTTTGCATGATGTCAACAGTCAATGCGGCTGGCAAACAGGTCTACGACGGAACAAGTTTTCTTGTCTGAAGGGTGCAATACGCCACAATCAGGAAAAAACGTGGTAGATTCTTTTGTGACGAGGCTTTTACCACGATGGGCATCCGTCGTAGAAGACTTTTTAGCCATGAAAAACGGGCCTTCAACCATGAAAATCGTCCGTTGTAAAAGCCAACTTTTCTTGTAGTGACATATAAAACAATTGATGCATATGGATTGTGAAGTGTATAAGAAAAGAATCAAATTTGGTTAGATTTCAGCTAACTTGAAACTAACGATGAAATATTGAGTGAAATGCACATATGTGCAATTTTAGTTAACTTGAGAATTTACAAAGTACAGTGCTCAGCAAAGCTAAAACAACATCAATCTACTCAAAAATTCTACATGAACTTTCAAAAGCAAAAAGTCGTGGAAGGACACCACTTGTAGACCGGTACTATTTTATAGTCTCAATCGCAAAAAGGCACGTTCAGGACAGCTAAACATGTACGAATTTGGTCAAATACACTCAAATTTGTTTGAAATGGATTGATTTGCACCAGGGATGCATGTTTTGGGATTGATTTTGTCCACTCTGCAAGATATGGGACTAATTTGTACCCCGGGTGCGAGAAGTGGGACGAAAACTATATTTACCATGATCTTTGGCAAGAAACAAGTTATACATATCCTCTAATTTATACTGTAGTCGAAAAGCTAGAGAAGTCGTAGGACCCTAACTTTCCTTCTTCCAAACAATACAATATTAAGGCCTAAATGTCATCAAATTAATTTGTACTACCTACATCCTAGAGATTATTAATTAAGGCTTATATTTTTGTACATGTGTCTTGCCATGTGTACATGTGTGGCCATGTGTACATGTATTTATACGTGTCTGTGTACGCGTGTGTGGTGTGCAACCATGTACATGTATACGTGTAGCTGTTTGCGCGTGTGTGACGTGTGAGTGGCCAAGTATCTGCAGGCGTGTACATATACATTTCCAAATACATGACATGTTTTAGTGAGTATATGTATGAGAGCGAGCTATGCTACAAACATATAATCCCTTCGACCCATATTTATTGGTTTAGATTCATCTAGATACAGATGTATAGTTAAGTTTTAGTGCTAGATACATCCATATATATCTAGAGTCTAGAAAAACGTAAGTAAACTAAGGGCTTCATGAGGTATAGCATTATAGGTAGTACCTACCAGTGCCTTGGAATTTTGTTACCTTATCTTGGTTATGGCTGCTACTACTTCAATCTGATAAGTTGTTGCCCTACATCATGCTTCTCCCGGTGGCATTTCTACACGCACTCCCAACTTCTTGGGTAACATGATCAGGATACGGTACTTGGGCAATATCTGTCCGTCATAGAAACTATAAACCTTGACCAGAAGTCAAGCCTTACAATCCAGGCTCCATAGAAGTTATCTTAGAGTGATTTTCTAGTCATCTTCATAATCATCTAAGGTCTTGTTCAATATTTGAAAATTCCGAGGTGGATACCTAGGTGCCATTCTTGTACTGTAGATAAGAAATTATCATCAATCATCTTGAGTTAAAACTCATGGTACCCATTTAAAACTGCATAATAAAGAATCATCGCACTAGTAACATGACACATTATTCCCGATTGAATATCCATCATATTTCTAGAGAACTATCTATTGTTGCTAACATCCATCCTATAGGTTCTACCCGTTTACTAGGTTTACCAACCTAAGGTCAAAGCTTATGCTCTGATACCAGCTACGGTGACTGATGACCCACAAGTATAGGGGTTGTATCGCAGTATTTTTGAGGGAAGTGAAACCCAATTTATTGATTCGACACAAGGGGAGACAAAGAATATTTATAAGCCTTAAGAACTAATTGGTCAATTCATCTGCACCTCGAAACAATCTTGCTCACATCAGTTTATCAGTAGCAACTGTTTTGTAATAGCAATATCAAAGTAATAGCAGTAGTAAAAGTAAAGATAGTAGTAACAATTGCAGTAAACAGTAGGATTAAAGCGCGTAGGCATAGGGATGGATGGACGGGCGTTGCATGGACAAGACAATTCATATAGCAATCAAGACATAGGACATTTGCAGATAAATAAGATAAAGCATCCAAGTACTAAATAATCATAGGCATGTGTTCTATATATACTCATACGTGCTCGCAATGAGAACTTGCACAACATATTTTGTCCCGCCAGCCCGTTTGCAGCGGGGCCTCAAGGGAACTACTAGCAATTAAGGTGCTCCTTTTAATAGAGCACCGAAGCAAAGCATTATCACTCCGTGAACACATGTGATCCTCACATGAAAGCCATTCCCTCCGATTATCCTGATATTGTCACTTCGGGGCCTTTGGTTCCGGACAACAATGTGTGCATACAACTTGCAGGTAAGACCATAAACGATACTGTCATAATGAATCAATAACATGTTCAGATCTGAAATCATGGCACTCGGACTCCAGTGACAAGCATTAAGCATATCAAGTTGCAACAAAGTCAAAAGCACTAATAATAGATACTAGGCACCATGCCCTAACAATCTGATGCTATTACATGAACAATCTCATCCAATCCCTACCATCCTCATAGCCTACAGCGGGGGATTACTCACTCATAGATGGGGGAATCATGGATGGTCGATGGAGAAGCGATGATGAAGATGATGGTGATGATCTCCTCCAATTCCCCGTCCCGGCAGGGTGCCAAAATGGAGTTTCTAGTTCTGATTCGCGGAATCTGGTGGTGCCGGCATAGCTGAACTCTTTCTGGAAAAACGTCGAACCCCCTTTGGTTTTTAGGTCAAGAGGCATCTTATAGGTGAGGAGGGAGGCTGAGGGGGTGACCGAGGCTGGCCCGCGCGTCCAGGTGGTGTGGGCCCCTCGTGGCCCTCCTCCGTCTCATCTTCTGGCTCCGTGAATCTTCTGGTGAAATAGGATTTTTGGCATATTTTTTGGGATTTTTCCTGATAGTTAATTTTCTGCACAAAAACTAAACACCAAGGTAATTCTGCTGAAAACAACGTCAGTCCGTGTTAGTTGTATCCAAATCACACAAGTTTAGAGGAGAAACGATAGCAAAAGTGTTCAGGAAAGTAGATACATTTTGGACGTATCAGTGGCCCAGCATACCACTTCATGATGTAGTACGCTATAGTCGTTGACATAACACCAATGAAACACCATTCACTAGTATTACATCCCTCAAAGTGGTACAACAGAAACACAGCAGGTCCAAGACATGAATATAGATTACAACTCGACTCTTTACAAAAGTTCCAAAGAACACTGTAGGTTAAAGAGAGAGAAAGAAACTTTTTACAAATAAGAACCAAAAATAAAAACTCAGAACTATGTAGCTAATAAGATTAGCATCTAAACTATCTGGCTTGCAATTGCTACTAGTGCAATGCTCTACAGAAGTAGGTGTTATGGCTAGAGTATCTACTCCTATCTAATAAAGATATTTGTCTTCACTTTAGTGGATGTATATGTTGACTTCATTGACTTTATTGAAGAACTTTAGCTGCCGATGATGGTTTCTTGAGCAGGAATTGATGTTGACGTCATCTTCATCGGCTTAGATCCTAGCAAGGGTTAAGAAGGTACGGTTGAGTACGAGCGTACTCAACAAGTTCCCTAAAAAGGAGTGTATGATGCACTATCTCTACAGCCACAGACCATAGGTCATAGGCAATGCAGGTTTTCGTAAATATTTCTTCAAAGGTTGCTTTTATTCTGAAAATATGTCCGACAGCCTTCACAGGTTGACCAGAACCTTCGTGGGGTTCCTTACCGTCCATGTTCGTAGCTCCTTCCCGGCACAGGGAGTAACATGTCACAGTTCTTACACTCTTCAGATGTGCGTTTCTTTACCCATAAGAGACCTTAGCATTGTTGCACATCCAAGCCGTGAGCTTGTCCACACTTCCTTGGTATGGGGCCCAGTCTAAGATCCAAGCCAGTACTGCCCTCTCTGCGACCCCGCATGAAGACACGATCCCCCAAGAAGGACTACCACGGTTACTCTTTGGGTAGCCTCTCGAAGACTCTGTAAGAAGCTCTGTCTGGCAGCCACCATCAGCTATGGTGAACTTACACCAAGACAACTATGCACCGATAATCTAGACCCCAATATCGCGGGGAACTAAGGGGTCCCACCCATGTGCTGGATTCTCCACGAGAAATCAATAGCCTCATGATAAGATCATCTGTCCATGCGAAAGGAAGAAGATACAGCTGACTTTCCCGTCCCATTCCAAGTCGTATGGTTAACGCGTAATATATGGTGCTAGAATCATTGGCGACATTGGTTGTTAAGTCCTAGATATTATGTTCCTTTACCACTGGAACTGTAGCAGTAGATTATTACCATCTAGTAAATAATCCATAGTCATATTATTATGAAAATAGTGCTTTCTGACCTTTTTGAAATGCAGGTGATGATAACATTTGAGTTACAAGCATTTGATAGAAAATAACCAAAGGTCATGAGCAAGTGTGAACTTGCCTTTTGTAATTGCAAGATTATGCAATCACGGTCTTCAAGACCATAGAAGATCCAAGTTCTGTAAACAACATCATTGGTCCAGTAAGGACTAATGATTAAAGACGCAAAATGCAATTATGCATAAGTATTGTAATGCTGTTTGATAAACGTGAATCCCCGGATTAATCGTATCTAACCTTGGGTTTAAAGTTTGTGATAATATCTTTAAAATGTGTTCCACTTTTATACTCATTTCACACTTGTGCTTCTTATTAAGGCTTATGAGTGAGTGAAACCATATGTAAATATAACAAGTAGTATACAAAAGTAAATCACTCAAATGGCGCATGGTATCTAAAAGATTTCTTGAGCAAGATTACTAATTAATTCGAGCCTTTTAAAGAAGTGCTTTAAGGATTACTTTGAATGTTTCTTAAAAGAATAACTTTTTATGAAAAGATTTCTTTGTTAATGTTTAAACAATATTTGTGGTTAATCGAATGTGATCGATAGTGTTTGCACTTATCTAATAAGCGCGGGTTTGAGATGCCTTATGATTTAATTTGGAACAGACAAAAGTTAACTATAAAATTTAAGTAGACTCACGTGTGATGTGGATGAACTAGTATCAAGTTTTTAGGGTTATGATAGGTATGCTAAGATTGTGAGATCATTTACTTTCAATTTAAGTAAATGATGAGTTTAAATGTGATTTGCTATTATGGAATACTAGATTATTCTAGAACAAGATATAGCTGAATGATCTTTTGATTGGTTAGGGTTTGAAATCATGTTAAGAATGGTTAAGAGATAAATAGCATTCACTTTTATTATAAGTGAACTAGGTTTACTTAAAATTGTTGGTTTAGTTTAAATTTCTGGTTTTAAATGAATTCTATAAAGTTAATAAGTTACACTTAAGTTTTATTATAGATTCAAGTTATGGTTTTTGGAATTGGTATTCAGATATAAAGGACTTTAAGTTTCATATAGAATTGTGATTATTTCGTACTTAAGAAATGTTTAAAGAATTTACAAAAGAGGTATTTTATAAAATAGATAAGGATCTATTTCTTAATAACCTTAAAATGTGTTGGAATAATATAATTAGTATTTTTCTAGTAAAACATACTTACTTAAGATTTTAGAACTGAATTTTATTTAATTTTAGGTGGTATCCTTATTTTTATAAATTTCCACAAAGTATTATATATCTTTAAATATTTTCTTCAAGTTTTATTTGTAACAAATTAAGTTAGTATTTTTACAAAAATATTAGATTCATTTTCATTAGCAAAAATGATTTTTATTCATTTTTAGGACTTTTCCTTAATTTATGAAATATCACTTAGAATTGAGTGATGTTAATGTGTATTTGTATTTTATTTAACTTAAATAAGTAAAGATATTTTTTTCTTTGGTAGATATTATTTTTGTGCTCATTTCCATATGTTATAAGAATTTTCAGGATTCCTCTATATTTTTCTAGGTCTAAAACAATTTCAGGCGTATTTTGGTAATTTTACATTTTGTTTATTATTTCTTTTAAGCTATTTATTTTTCTCTTTTCTATAGAAATTACTTCTAACCCAAGGGCTGGTTAAGCCCAACCCGGCCCAGTTGGGCCTGGGGTCAAACGCCACCCCAGCCCAACACATCTCCTCTCTCCTCTCACTTTCATGCATGGACACACCCGATCCTCTCATTCCTCTCTCTGCCCGCACGATGCGCTGCCGCCAGCGCCGCCGCCTGTCAACTAGGCCCTGGCTCGATCTCCTCCATCAATTCATGTCGCCTTGCTGCCGCTCTGGTTCCCCGTCCATGCCTCCATCAAACCCTAGCCCCCACGGCTTGGGTCACCGGTGTTGTGGACGGGGTGACCCGGCATCCCCTGGTCCTTGCCATCACCGACATGTGCCTTCAAGTCGAGGTCCGCCTCCTATTGCTCCCTCATGGCGACCTCAACCCCGACACCGCTCCACCGATTGGTCCTACTCAATTTTTTGCTGGGCTCTTCTTCTAGCCAGGCCACCGCCACCCCGATCCCTAGGGTTTGGTGGTTGTCGGTGGTGTGATGTTCCGTCGACCCTATGGTGCTGAGCCGCGGCTCTGGTTCCCCTATGGTGCCGCTGGTGCTGCTTGTGTAGCTGTGGCCACTGCCTTTGGCTCGGCGCGGTTGTAGTGCCCTCGGGTGCTCCCCGTGCCGCCGTGCGCGCTCGCCGGTGCTTCTGCCTCCTCTTCTAATTTTAGAAAGGACCACGGGTATGTTCATCTATGTCTCCCCTTCTTGTCCTCCCTTGCAATCCTATGGTGCTTGGGGTGAGGGAACCCTAATTAGGGTTCATCCCCTATGCTGGGATTTTCCCTTTGGTGTTATGATTACTAAGGCAATGATTGATTTATAAGTAATTGGTGGTGATTAAGCTGTGCATAATTTCTGTGTATTGGTGGACTTGGAATAGATGTCAGTGGCTCTGTTAAGTGTATCCTTCTCTGATATTGGAGTATTTTCACTTGTAAACTTTGAATGTTGTGACTCAGATTCAGGTTGATAGTGGATTTGTTTCCATACTGGAACATATAGTTGGCTTCCTATTCAAATATGATTTATGCACTCTGTTGATAGCTATTTTTATGACAACAAAATGATTCCTAATTAATGTATTAGGAGGATGATTGAATAATCTTTTAAATGACCTAGATTATGTAATCCCCTAATAGAATTTATTTGGGTTAGGACGAATTCTTGTGACACCTTCAATTGAAGGGTACACAAGCTTTATCCATATAATGTGCTATGTTCTATTTGTGTTCTATAGTGTCTGAAGAAAACTCTATTTGGATAAATTAGCTTGTGGTACTCAATAATTTCATTAAGCCTCTGATGCTGGTCTGAGGCAAAGCTATAGAAAAGTAGATGTTTTCACCTACTCCTTTACTTCTTTGATGATCTGTGATGGATACCTCTAGGTATCAGTCCTACAGTGCTTTGGAATTTACTTTGGTGGGTCTTGGTAGGGTTATTATGATAGATCCCTACTGTTTGAGCTGGATCTTGAAGTTGTAATTACTTCTGAGGTGCTACCATCCATGGGATGTGCCTAGAATTATCTACTTAAAACCGCTGTCAAGTTGGCTGTAGAAATCTGTGTATTTCTCCAAGATCATGCATAGGCTGAGATCTTAGTATGGTTTGTTAAGGCTGAAATCTGTGTATTTTTGGAAGGACCCGTGGGAAAATTTGGGCGAATCCGGACTAAGGAGGTGAATAGAAATATAAATTACAATTGTGCCCCCAAGCTACCGACTTTAGCTTGCCCATAGGGCGTCAGAACAATGGGTAGAATCAGAATTTTGAAGTCAAAAGTTTTTGAAACTGATGGGCGGGAAATGCTTCAAGATCGGTGTGTGATTTTGCCGCTTGATTGAGATATTGAATTTGGCGACCGTCCATCTAGTAATAATATAAAAATGGTACTGCCCCGGTGGGATATTTTCCCTCAAAGTTTTTGAAACTGCGGAGCGGGAAATGCTTTCAAAGTCAGTGTATGGTTTAGCCGCTCGATTGAGATTTTGAATTTGACAAGCGCCCATCTGATAGTAATACAAAAATGGTATAGCCCCGGTGGGAGATTTTGCCTCAAAATTTTGAAACGGAGGGGCCGGAAATGCTTCAAAGTAGGTGTGCGGTTCTGCCGCTCGATTGAGATTTTGAATTTGACAAGCGCCCATCTGATAATTATAATAATATAAAAATGATACTCCCTAGGTGGGAGATTTTGGCTCAAAGTTTTTGAAACGGTTAGGTGGGAAATGCTTCGAAGTCGGTGTGTGTGATTTTGCCGCTTGATTGATATTTTGAATTTTGCTAGCGTCCATGTACTACTAGTAGCAGTAGTAGTAAAAAAGGTAGTACAACGTACGGCTATATGGTCAGGAATTCATGGCCGAGAGTCACATCAACTGATCATCCATATAACCATACTTGAGGTACTCCCTATGTTCGGTATTACTAGGCCGGAGTAGTAGTAGTAGTTCGGAGAATTAACTTCACCTAGTCGCTTTATAGCTAGTTATTTCATACAGTAGTAATCCTAAAATCCAGACAATGCTCGTGGCCACCGCATCTAATTGAAAACATGCAAGCCAATGGATGCATATATTCCGTTTTAACAACATGATCGGCCAGGAGCATTACACGACGTGGTGGTTCATATTTTACGGTCAACTAAAGGAGTAATTGAGAAAAACTAGGAGCATTAATTGGTCCTCCGGCCTAGCAATTGAGGCTGTAAAATAATTAAGAGGTATATACACCTTTAGTCCCACATCTTGCACCATGAGAGCGTTTTAGTCCGACATATTGAAAAATTAGAAATACTAGTCCCTCAACTTATATCTCGAGAGCATTTTAGTCCAAATCAATGGAATTTTAGTGAATTTGACTTAATTTGTCCACAAATGACGTTGATTTTTTTTAAATGACCACTCTATATTTTTTATGTCATTTGTATCCCTATGCGGACTCATAAGGGGGGCACCTGTTAGTAGACGTACAAATAAAATATTTAAATCTCTAAGAGGAGAATGGATTCGAACTTAACACTTTTGTACAATGACACACACACACACACACACACCCACAAGCCACTATGCCGGTAGATGCCCACGACTACTCATGTGAGATGAGGAGTACTTGAGAGGACGTTATTATGCCAGACGAGCAGTACTTGGGGGGAAGTAATTAGTTATACAATAAAAATGCACATACGTATGCAAAAAATGCTCACGGTCCATAATATCAATTGTATAGCTTTGTCGTTAACCTAGTAGCTAGCTGCAGTGTCTAGAATAAACTTGAGTTTTTTCTTATTCGCAAAAATGAAAAGAAATAAATTTGAGTTGTTATTGTACCCCAGAACACATATTTTTGAACACATCAACCATAGCGCTCTTCAGTTAATCACTTTTGTGTGCATGTTGTAGTGGCAAGGTTGATTTCTTCAGTAGCGCAGGTAATTAGTTTGATACCCTATAATGCATTGGTCGTTTTTCTGATTTGTTTTCTTATTAAGATCCTCCTATGAAGTCGTACCAAGGTCAGAACTGGCACGCAGAAAATAGACAGGGGCCATTTTGCAAAAATTATGATGCGACATGTCACTTCCAGAATTAGTTACGACGAATTCAGACAAAATCACAGAAATTTGATTGAATTGGACTATAATGTTCCTGGTTACATGTTTTGGGGCTAGTGTTGCTCACTTTGCAAGATGTGGGACTAAAACGCTCACGCGGTGCAAGTTGTGGGACTAAAAACATATATACCTCAATAATTAACAACCGTGCTATTAAGAGAACATGAGGTTTTTAGCTCCACGGAGCATAAACCGCATCCGACCACATGGTGAGCATCCAAGGGCACAGCCAAAAAGTAAAATTGGAAAATTGAAAATGCCATGCAAAAAATGGAAAATGCCCTGCGTTTGCGTGTGCCCTGAGGACCAGGGAGCGCATGTTTTCTTCTTAGATTTTGGGATAATTAAATACAATGAGGTTGTGATACTAGTACTACTAGTATCATCCTACACCTACACACTCGCGTGCTCCCATGAGTCGTAAAGCTGGTGTGCGCACGACCGTTGTACTGTAATTAGTGCGTGTGCACATGCGCGTGCCCGTGCCAGTTTGATAAAACGTGCTTACGGTTGCTATGTGCATGCCGTCGTATCGTTTTCACACGATTCGCTTGGATTTCCTAGGCCTTTGTTTAAATGTGTGTCTATGGAACCACTCCCTGTGCCAGTCAGTGGGACCGAGACCACATGAACGCCATTATCCAATGGCCGGCAAGAAGCAGGAGGACTCGCTGTGGGCTGGTCTCCCTGAGGGACTCGTCCAGAAGATAGGTGACATCTTCCTTTTGACGGACGACTTCGACTACTACGCCGCCTTTCGGGCAATCTGGAGCGCCTGGCGCGGCTTCACGGAGGAGCACTTTATGTCAGCCAACTAGATTGTTCTAGAGCACCAGTTGTTGGAGGAGTATCGGGTAGAAGACGCCGCCATCACGTTGCTGAACGCGAGAACTGGCCACCTTGAGAAGAAGATTAGCCCGGTTATTCGCAGGTGCTTTCTTTATATTCATTTGTATATATGCGATCCATTTTTTGCATCACATCCTATACTATCTGTTTTTCAAGTTCTGTTTCATCGTCCACTTGTTACCTAGGGTTTTGCTCCATGGTTTACCTTGATTGAATTTCAGTATGTTTACCTTGACTGAATCTCTATTTCTCCTCCCTCTATTTCTGGAAGGTACTTTTATGTCGGTAGCACAACCGGTGGCCTCCTTGTGCTTGGACAGAGGGTGCCGCCATACAAGACCAAGTTGTACAACCCCTTCTCGGGTGCTATCAAGCGCATGAGGGCGGAGATACCGACCGAGAGGGTGGCTTCTGTCACTGGAAGATGTTCCCGTCGTTGATGGTGTTTACATCAAACAATCAGAACACCACAATTCCATGGGCGGATGAGAGCACGGAGGAAGGGAGTCGCCCGGTCTTTGGTGAAGGGTGGTACTCGCCGTATGACTTTGCGGAACTCCGGAGCATGACCTCTTATGCCGGTGATGTTTTTGTCGTAGATAGATATGGGTCTCTCCTCTCGACTATGTGTGATGCTGCTCATGGAGATGTGCAGCTACAATGCTCCGCACGAACCCTGGAGATGCATCCCACCGTTGCAGGCCCTGTTCCGGGTTGCCAGTTACTAGGGAATCGTTTTTACCTCTTCGAGTCCGACGGGGAGTTGTTGTTCATTGTGAGTGGACCGGTCTATGGCGGAAGGCCGGTTGTTTACCGGGTTGATACCCAGAACCATGTCCTTCAGCCAGTCAGAGGCATCGAAAGTCCTACTCTCTTCGTTTCTAAGAATCAGTGCGTCTGCGTCGACAGCACCAGGGTACCCACGGTGCAGGCTGACAGCATATACTATGCGGATCTATTCGAGATTAGATCTTACAACTTTGAGGCTCTTGCGTGGGAAGAGGAGCCAAGAGTTGTATATGGGTATGGAGTAGGAGGATTATTGAATGACCGTCCTTTCGAATTCGATCGATTGCTAGCGGAGTATTGTAGAATCGTCGAACATTCTGATCTGCAGATGGTGCCGCCATATGGCGAGGATGGTACCACCCACTATGATTACTACGACGGCTATCCATCAAATTGATGGATTCTGTGGGTCTGCTCCTGATGTATTCTCTTCAGGTCTGCTCTTTATGTGTTCACTTTGTTGAGTGAACGTCTATGAATTTTGCAAGTTCTATGGTGCCCGTGTAATACAATGGACGTTCTCCCTGTTCCGGTAGATCGTGTGTTGTACCTCTTACAATTTCACTGTTTTTTCATGTGTGTGTAGTAATTCTGATAGATGCTCAGTTTGCAACAATCCTCAAACAACTTACAACTGCAAATTACAGTAGATTATTACAATCATCAGTAAACTTGAGAGTAATAAAATGAAGCATAAAAGTTGCAGCAGAGTCCAGACAACTAAAAAACACCATAACTCGTGTTACAGAAAAGGTCTTTATGGAGCTTGCATCCTGAGACATGTAACAACTGGCTTCCCATGAGAGCTCCAAATGAGATTATTAAGTATGTTCTGCGATAAGGCTTGCCTGTTTTTCAATTCATATAAGTCTTTGCGTGCTATGGTGATTACTGAATCTGTCTTGTTGGCTTCTTGCTTAGCAATATCACGGGAATCTTGGAGGGCATCCTCAAATAATGTTTCGGCAGAAAAACGAGGATCAGTCGAAGCGGTGTGCCATGAGCAATAGGTATTGTCACTGTTGTTGTGTGAAACAAAATTTAAACTTAGAGAAGTGGGTCTTTGTTCAGCATTCAGAGGGTCATTTGTAGCCTGAAATAAACACAAAACAAGTTATAACACCAATACCATGCAATCACACCAGCATGAATTTTAAATGTGACAATGCGGTAATATATAAGGAAGCAATTAACAATGGTGGCTCATACATCTATTTCTTCTTGAATAAGTGGACCAGCTGGCGCCATGGAGTGATGCGAGCATGTGCTGCTCTGTGAAAAGATTGCACTACTTGAAGATGGCTGAGACCAAGACAAAACAAGTTACTTAAACAACATACATGGGAAACAAACTACAAGTTCATTCTGAATAACAACGCGAGCAATCAACCAAAGTACTTGATACAGACTGCTCAAACTAGAATGTGCATAACATGAATAAAACGAATATTAAAACTAAGCCATTATGTTTCTCATATATAAACTAGCTAGGAACTACACAACAAAATCTACCACTGATTTAATCATAGACAAAAAAGAGTAACTCAGCCAATAAAAACACATCAATTGTGAGCCTTGAATATGCTAGCCAGATAATTTCAGACAAAACAATGAATCAAGCAATCATACATTGAATTATTCATGAATAGCCAGATAATTTCAATGCTTCGGCGGCCTGAGAACAACAAAATTAACCATCAAGTGCCTCGTATTAAAATAGCCAGTTCATTCAGCGATGATACAAAGTTGATACAAGAGTGAGATGAACTGCACAAAGTTCCTTATGATACATGTGTGGATCTTATCGCTAGTGTGGCCTTGTTCTAATTACCAGATAACTCATATGCAATACACCCAACCTCTCTATATCTAGGAAATTGAACTAAGCACATGGAACAAAAGCAGACCATAGTGGGGCTAAAATGTTTGACGCTAATTATTGGCAAAAAAATATGAAAACAAGAAAGACAAATGGTAAATGTAAGCAAACAAAAAATGTGGAAAGGACCAAACTTCGGGTGGGAGGCCTTACGGTAGGTGTTACACGAGATCTATGGCGGCTCGTGTGCACGGGCGGAGTTTGTACTCCATTGTTGCTCCTCTGCATAAATGTAAGGCCAACTGTAAATACAAAAAGGTTCCAATATGATATACGTTGGCATGAAGTGAAACAAAAGTGATGGGGTCTTACGAGATTATAGGAGCCATTCACTATATGATATTGTGTGCAAACTGAGGCTACTCCTTGCATAATAACAACAAACAGTTTGAGCCACATGTTAAGAGGGATCAAATCGACAGTATATAATGGTCAAATAGTATGACGTGTGTAAACATGTAGTATAGGATAGTAGGACAATAGCACGATGGAAATACTATAGTTCGTAAATCAGCGAATGAGAGAGATATTATATAATCATATCTCATGTGGACAGGTACAGCAGAGAATGTAAACAAATATGTTAAGTGACTAATAATTCACAAAGAAATAGTACAGTACATAAAATCAGTTCAATGCATGGAGTTTAAGCGTAACCACAACGGGTTAATTTAGTACTCCCTCTATTTCAAAATATAAGATGTTTTAGCTTTGTGAAAAGAGTGCATCTAGACCTTTTTTAGTGTGTAGGTTCATCTAGGTTTGGAGTGAACCTACACACTAAAATGAGTCTGGATACACTTCTTTCACAAAGCTAAAGCATCTTACATTTTGAAACAGAGGGAGTACATAACAGGTGTATATCAAGTAAAGAACCTGTTAGTTAGGAAATTTAGCATGAATAAAGTACATTGCCAACAAACAAATCGCGCATGGAGATCTGGTTTTACCTCGGTCGGGGAGGCGTCTAGGCCTCCTCCGCATCCTCACGGGTTACGTCAAGGTCGCCGAAGGTTCTACGGTCATAGTGGGTGTCGACGACGGCGAAGCAGATCTTGGGCCGGCGAGGATATGAGCAGAACACTGGACCACGGCGTCCGTGGAGCAGATCCTAGGCGGTCAATGATGTGATCAGCGCGCCGGACAAGAGGGTTCATTGAGTAGATTAGGTGTGCGGGTACACCAGCTAAAGTGGAGCGGGGATGTTTTGGCCGGTGACGTATTCCTGGAGGAGAGAGAGGGGGAGGGGGTTGGGTTTAGGTACTGCTAGCACTATACTGGGAAAATTACAAGTGAAGCCCCCCACCTACCGAATTTAATAGAGGTCGAATGGGAATTTCGAAGTATCTAAAATTTTGGGGCACGAACTATGTCTGGATGCGCGGAATCGTTTTCAAAAGGTGTTCAAAATTTTCATGATGCAAAGTCTTAGCTACAAGTCGAACCACTCGTCAAAACTCTCTGTGGTTTCTGATATATTAATTAACCGCTCGATGGGTACCTCCAAAAGCTTTTTCATAAAACTTTTAAAGCAACCTACAATTTATTACTTGTAGTTCAAAGTTGGCCTAATTTCATTAAATTCAAGAGCAATCTATCGCACTAAGTTGTAGGTCAAGTTTGACCTAATTTCATTAAATTGTCAAGATGCAAACTCTTAGCAAGAAAATGAACCTATCGTCAGAACTCTAACTTTCAAAGCAACATACACGGTTTACTTGTAGTGGTTCAAATTTTGCCTATTATATTTTTTCCGCTTTGCCTATTATAATTTTATATAGTAATGATATGCCAGATGTCTATTATCCAAATCTCACGTGCAGGGCACGTGCAATTTACTAGTACTTGTAGTTTCAAATTTGACCTAATTTTGATAAATCGACATAAAGTCATTCTAATGGGTAGAGTTAGCTGGGATGTTTGAAAACTCATAAAACAAGGGAATCGTTGGTACAACATGTTGGTCCAATATATATGTATGTAAACTTGGCTTGTGGCATTGAGATATAATATTCTTCGGACTTTTATTTAGGAAAAAGAACAACCTCGCTCGTATTCTTCACTCGAAAAATTTAGAATTTAATTTTCTTTCTTGATAGTTAGAAACTCATACCGATGACACAGTTTACTACAAGAATATGCTCCGATGATCTACCTATGAAAAGACATTTAATTCAAGAGAAATCTATGGCATTTACTTATAGCTAGCTCAAGTTTGACCTAATTTCGTTAAATTACCAATATGCAAAGTCTTAGCAAGAAGTTGAACCTATCGTCGAAACTCTCGCTAGTTTCTGGTATATTAATTTTGAACCCTCGATAGGTACGTCCAAAAGCTTCTTCGTAAATCTATCAAAGTAAAACCTACAATTTACTTGTAGTTTCAAATTTGACCTAATTCCGAGATATCGACATAAAGTTATTCAAATGTGCGGGGTTAGCTATATGAAGCTTCAAAACCCATAAAACATGGGAATCGCAAGTACAACATGTTGTCGATCCACTATATATATAGAGTGGCGCTATTTGACCCCTAGGAGGTAGAATAGTTATTCTACACCCGTCCTCTATATTACAAACCGTATAAAAAATTTAGATCACATAAATTTTCTCTTACCTCACAAGTTGAGAACAACATAAGAAAATTTAGACATGTCGTAAAAAAGTTCGTTTGCATGTCATATAAAAATACGACATAAAATGTGTATTTCTATGTTTTTACACTATAATGACTCATAAATCATATTTTTATGTCGATTTTTTTTATGTTTCTGATGAACATAAACATAATTATCAGTATACAAAACATAAATTTCTATATGTCAGAACATAAAAATATGTTGGGTGCAAAATAACTATTCTGCATCCTGGGTGCTGAATAGGGTTTATATATATATGTCTGTCAACTTGGCTTGTGGCATCCACATCCAATATTCTTTGGACTTTTCTTTACGGAAAACGTAGAATTCAATGTTCTTTCCTGGTAGTTGGACACTCACACCCATGGCACTGCTTACTATGAGAAAATGCACCCATCTACCTCTAAAATGACATTTAATTCAAGAGCTATCTATCGTGCTTACTTGTAGGTCAAGTTTGACCTAATTAATTTTGTTAAATTGTCAAGATGCAAAATCTAGGCAGGAAGTTGAACCTATCGTCAAAACTCTTATTGTTTTCAGATATATTAATTGTGACCCCTCGATGGGTACCTCCAAATTAAAAGCTTTTTTGTAAAAGTTAAAAAGCAAAACCTACAATTTACTTGTAGTTTCAAATTTGACCCAATTTCGATAAATCGACTTAAAGTCATTAAAATTGGCAGAGTTAGCTAGGAAGTTTGAAAGATCATAAAACATGGGAATCACAAGTACAACATGTTGTCGATCGACTATATATATCTGCCAACTTGGCTTGTGGCATCCACATCCAATATTCTTTCAACTTCTCCTTACGAAAAATAACAACTAGTAATGTCGCTCGTCTTCACTCAGAAAATGTAGGATTGAATGTTCTTTCATGATATTGGAAACTCACACTAACGACATTGTTTACTACAAGAAGGTGCATCGATCTACCTCCAAAAATACATTTAATTCAAGAGCAATCTATCGCGCTTACTTGTAGCTCAAGTTTGACCTAATTTCGTTAAATTGTCAAGATGCAAAATCTTAGCAAGAAGTTGAACATATCGTCAAAACTCTCGGTGTTTTATGATATATTAGTTGTGACCCCTCGATGGGTACCCCCAAAAGATTTTTCGTAAACTTTCAAAGCAACCTACAATTTACTTGTAGTTTTAAATTTGACCTAATTTTGATAAATCGACATGAAGTCATCTGGTCAAATGGGCATAGTTAGCTAGGAATCTTGAAAACTCATAAATAAAACATGGGAATCGTTGGTACAACATGTTGGTCCACTATATATGTCGGTAAACTTGGCTTCTAGCATTCAGATCCAATATTATTCTTTGGACATTTCTTTACGGAAAATAACAACCTCGCTCGTCATCACTCAAAAAATTGAGAATAATTGAATCTTCTTCCCTGATATAGTTCGAAAATCACACCATACCGATGGCACTGTTTACTACAAGAAAATTCACCAATCTACCTCTCTAAAAAGTCATATATTTCAACAGCAATCTATCACGCTTACTTGTATCTCAAGTTTGACCCAATTTCATTAAATAGTGTCGTGCGATGCAAAATCTTAGCAAGAAGTCAAACCAGTTGTTAAAACTCTCGGTTTTTTCCCATATATTGATTGTGACACCCCTCCCGATCGGTATGGTACCTCCAAAAGCTTTTTCATAAAACTTTCAGAGCAACCTACAATTTAGTTATAGTTCAAGTTTGACCTAATTTTGATAAATCGACATGTAGTCATTCAAGTGGGTGGAGTTAACTAGCTAGGGAGTTTGAAAACTCAAAAAACATATGGGAATCGTAAGTAAAACACGTTGGTCCACTTAATATGTCTAGAAGCTTGGCTTATGGCATTGACATCCATATTCTGCTTCGAGCTTTATTTATGGAAAAGAACCATCTCGTCATCACTCAGAAAACTGAGAATTTTATTTCCTGATAGTCGGAAACTCACACTAACGATATTGTTTACTACTAGAAGATGCACCCATCTACCTCCAAAAATACATTTAATTCAAGAGCAATCTATCGCGCTTACTTGTAGCTCAAGTTTGACCTAATTTCTTTAATCGACAAGAAGTCACTAAAGTGTGCGAAGTTAGCTAGGAAGCTTGAAAATTCCTAGTACTAAAAACTTGGGTATTACTTATAAGAAAATGTGGTCCAGTTTGTTTGATAATTGGGGCGATTGCATTTTGTTTTAACCGTGGTAGGTCTTATAGGAGCGAGGTTCTTTAGAGTTAACACGGTCAGTGGAAGTACAAGTTACATCAAGGACCTCATAAAAATGAAAATTGCACCCAAGTCCACGCATTTAGCACAAGGACCCTAAAACTGAAAAATGAAGTGTGTGTTTTGAGGTTTGCGCATACTAGCGTTCATCGTGCTAAAGACTATCAGTAGACTCTTTGTAGATGCTAAGAATGGAAAAGAAGATCCAACGGTTAGCAATGTTTGGATTTGCCGGTCTTGATCCAATTGTTAGTGTTCGAAGTTATCCGTACACTATACAGTGGTATGGTATGGTATTGTAAGGGATAAGACAAGATAAAGATAAGATAAGAAGTACTATGAATTGCCGATATTTTGGATAACCTTCCCTCCCGATGTTTGGGAAGCAAGTGAAAATTTTGAAAACCAGAAAAGTTTGAATTTTTGTGCCGCCAAGGACCAAAGTGGTTTCCTTCCTATGTACTCCTTCTCGTCCCTACTCCACACCAACGCGCGGCTGCTGAACACGCCAGAGACACAGAGCCGCCGTACCAAGGCACACGTTCGCAGCGCCACGCTGTGGACAAGGGGAGAGAGATCAGTCGGACCGGTGCGCGAGGGGAAAGGGGAGGAGGGATGGAGCATAGGGAAGGAGAGAGAACACACAATTTGTTTTCAATGCATAGGTCCTAAAATTTACTACAAGTAGAGTGTACACTGTAAGGCCACAGGAGTACCTCATGTCAGAAACCCATCATAACTTTGCTCTAACATGGAACCGCCTTCAACTTCTCTTCGCTGCTGCCCTCTTCCCCTACCAATGTTTTAATCTCTCAACACGTACATCGCGTGGATAGAGGTGACCATATGTCTAAGCAAAGAAATATACTACTCCCCCATTGTGTAAAAAAGCACACCTTAATATGGCCTACTATCCATTAAAAAAAGGCCTACTATGTGGCATCCGCTAAGGTACACCTTATACATAGTGGAAAAAATAAAGTTATCTTTAAGCCTAAGGTGCACCTCAAGCTTGTGGGTTGCCCATAGAGAATAGAAATATTATTTCTCCTCTCTCCCTATTTCATGTGATCGTTTTCAAAAGGTGTTCGAAATTTTCATGATGCAAAATCTTAGCTAGAAGTCGAACCACTCGTCAAAACTCTCTGTGGTTTCTGAATTATTAATTAACCGCTCGATGGGTACCTCCAAAAGCTTCTTTCATAAAACTTTCAAAGCAACATACAATTTATTACATGTAGTTCAAGTTTGACCTAATTTCATTAAATTCAAGAGCAATCTGTCGCACTTAGTTGTAGCTAAAGTTTGACCTAATTTCATTAAACTGTCAAGACACAAAATCTTAGCAAGAAGATGAACGTGTCGTCAGAACTCTCTTTTGGTTCCTGATTGTATATTAATTGCCTCCCCCCACGTACCTCCTCCGATTGGTACCTCTAAGTGCTTTTCCGTAAAACTTTCAAAGCAACCTACACGGTTTACTTGTAGTAGTTCAAATTTTGCCTATTATATTTTTCCGCTGTGCCTATTATAATTTTATATAGTGATGATATGCCAGATGTCTATTATCCGAGTCTCACGTGTAGGGCACGTGCAATTTACTAGTACTTGTAGTGTCAAATTTGATCAAATTTCGATAAATCAACATAAAGTCATTCTAATGGGCAGAGTTAGTTGGGAAGTTTCAAAACTCATAAAACATGGGAATCGTTGGTACAACATGTTGGTCCAATATATATGTATGTAAACTTGGCTTGTGGCATTGAGATCCAATATTCTTCGGACTTTTCTTTAGGAAAAAGAACAACCACGCTCATATTCTTCACTCGGAAAATGTAGAATTGAATGTTCTTTCTTGATAGATGGAAACTCACACCAACGACACTGTTTACTACAAGAAGATGTACTGATGATCTACCTATGAAAATATATTTAATTCAAGAGCAATCTATAGCGTTTACTTGTAGCTAGCTCAAGTTTGACCTAATTTCGTTAAATTACCAATATGCAGTCTTAGCAAGAAGTTGAACCTATCATCAAAACTCTCGCTGGTTTCTGGTATATTAATTTTGAAACCTCGATGGGTATGTACAAAAGCTTTTTCATAAGTCTATCAATGCAAAACCTACAATTTACTTGTAGTTTCAAATTTGAGCTAATTCCGAGATATCGACATAAAGTTATGCAAATGTGTGGGCTTAGCTATAGGAAGCTTCAAAACCCATAAAACATGGGAATCGCAAGTACAACATGTTGTCGATCCACTATATATATATGTCAACTTGGCTTGTGGCATCCACATCCAATATTCTTTGGACTTTTCTTTACAGAAAACAACAACTAACCTCGTTCGTCTTTGATCGCAATGTTCTTTCCTAGTAGTTGGACACTCACACCCACGACACTGCTTACTACTATAAAATGCACCCATCTACCTCTAAAATGACATTTAATTCAAGAGCTATCTATCGCGCTTACTTGTAGCTCAAGTTTGACCTAATTAATTTTGTTAAATTGTCAATATGCTAAATCTTTGCAGGAAGTTGAACATATCGTCAAAACTCTTGTTGTTTTCAGATATATTAATTGTGACCCCTCGATGGGTACGTCCAAATTAAAAGCTTTTTCGTAAAAGTTAAAAAGCAAAACCTACAATTTACTTGTAGTTTCAAATTTGACCTAATTTCGATAAATCGACTTAACGTCATTAAAATGGGCAGAGTTAGCTAGGAAGTTTAAAACCTCATAAAACATGGGAATCGCAAGTACAACATGTTGTCGATCGACTATATATGTCTATCAACTTGGCTTGTGGCATCCACATCCAATATTCTTTGAACTTCTCTTTATGAAAAATGACAACTAGTTGCATCGCTCGTCTTCACTCGGAAAATGTAGAATTGAATGTTCTTTCCTGATAGTTGGAAACTCACACTGACGGCATTGTTTACTACAAGAAGGAGCATCGATCTACCTCCGAAAATAAATTTAATTCAAGAGAAATCTATCGCGCTTACTTGTAGCTCAAGTTTGACCTAATTTCATTAAATTGTTAAAATGCAAAATCTTAGCAAGAAGTTGAACATATCGTCAAAACTCTCAGTGTTTTATGATATATTAATTGTGACCCCTCGATGGGTACCTCCAAAATATTTTTTGTAAAACTTTCAAAGGAACCTATAATTTACTTGTAGTTTCAAATTTGACCTAATTTCGATAAATCGACATGAAATCATCCGGTCAAATGGGCAAAGTTAGCTAGGAAGCTTGAAAACTCATAAATAAAACATGGGAATCGTTGGTAAAACATGTTGGTCCACTATATATGTCGGTAAACTTGGCTTCTGGCATTCAGATCCAATATTATTCTTTGGACATTTTTTACGAAAAAGAACAACCTCGCTTGTCATCACTCGAAAAATTCAGAATAATTGAATCTTAATTCCTGATATAGTTCAAAAATCATACCATACCGATGACACTGTTTATTACAAGAAAATGCACCCATCTACCTCTCTGAAAAGTCATATATTTCAATAGCAATCTATCGCGCTTACTTGTAGCTCAAGTTTGACCAAATTTCGTTAAATAGTGTCTTGTGATGCAAAATCTTAGCAAGAAGTCAAACCAGTTGTCAAAACTCTTGGTTTTTTCTCATATATTGATTATGACACCCCTCCCGATCGGTACGGTACCTCCAAAAGCTTTTTCATAAACCTTTCAGAGCAACCTACAATTTAGTTATAGTTCATGTTTGACCTAATTTCGATAAATCGACATGTAGTCATTCAAGTGGGCAGAGTTAATTAGCTAGGGAGTTTGAAAACTCAAAAAACATATGGGAATCATAAGTAAATCACATTGCTCCACTTAATATGTCTAGAAGCTTGGCTTATGGCATTGAGATCCATATTCTTCTTCGAGATTTCTTTATGGAAAAGAACCATCTTGTCATCACTCAGAAAACTGAGAATTTTATTTCCTGATAGTTGGAAACTCACACTAACGACATTGTTTACTACAAGAAGATGCACCCATCTACCTATGCAAATACATTTAATTCAAGAGCAATCTATTGCGCTTACTTGTAGCTCAAGTTTGACCTAATTTCGTTAATCGACAAGAAGTCACTAAAGTGTGTGAAGTTAGCTAGTAAGCTTGAAAAATCCTAGTACTAAAAACTTGGGTATTACGTATAAGAAATTGTGGTCCGGTTTGTTGGATAATTGGGGCGGTTGTATTTTCTTTTAACCATGGTAAGTCTCGTAGGAGCGAGGTGCTTGAGAGTTAACACGGTCGGTGGAAGTACAAGTTACAGCAAGGACCTCATAAAAATGAAAATTGCACCCAATACCATGCATTTAGCACAAAGACCCTGAAACTAAGCAATTAAGTGTGTGTTTTGATGTTTGCGCATAGTAGCATTCATTGTGCTAAAGACTATCAGTAGAATCTTTGTAGATGCTAAGAATGGAAAATAAGATCAAACGGTTACCAATGTTTGGATTTGCCGGTCTTGATCCAACGGTCAATGTTCGAAGTTAGGCATGCATTATACAATGGTATGGTATGGTATTGTAAGAGATAAGGCAAGTTAAAGATAAGATAAGAAGTATTGCGTGTGGCCAATCTTTTGAGTAACGTTCCCTCCCGATGTTTGGGAAGCATGTGAAAATTTCGAAAACCGGAAAATTTGAATTTTTTGCCGCCAAGGACCATAGTGGTTTCCCTCCTATGCACTCTATCAACACCCGAATTTTTAATCCCAGATGCCTATTATGCCATACCTCGCAATCCCAGGATTACCATTTTTGCGAGGCATAACAGATTGGTTATCACAGTACATCATCCATTACAAACCATTATAAGGTCTTACAAATAAAGGATCTCATGATCCGGTCTTAATAAAATCAAGCAGCGGAATAATAAGCGTAGTAGTGGGCTCCATCTTTAGAGTCACATGCAATGCTGATGATAGGAGATGATCCTAGTTGTCGTAGACCTCCTGTTGTCCATCATCCTGATAGTCCTCCTCATAGTCTAGCCACTTGAATAGCCAGGGACAAGGCCATGAGTACTCTTTAAGTACTCGCAAACTATCACTAACAAGTAACGTAGTTCTAGTAGGAATCTTAAGCTCTAGGTTTATTTGCAAAAAGCCAGGTTTATCTAAACTGAGTTTAGAAGTAAAGAAAACTAATTTAATGTTCTAAATCACTTAAGTGGGACACTAGTTTTCATATCCACAACCCTGTAGTGGTCAAGTCAAAATCATAGTTCACTTCACAAGTCATTTTGAAAACATCTGACGACGGAACAGTATGCCCACTCCAACTGTCCATGACCGCGGACGCGGCTATTCGAATAGTTTGACTCTTTGCGGAGGTGGTACACTTTCACCACAAAATTCGATACATCCGTCAGGGATGACCCTGAATCAATCATACTTAATATGCGGATAATCAATCATAACCTTTCAATTACACACCCTAGTATAGGCACCTCTCCTATGAGCTTGGCCTCCCAGCCATGGCCATCTACCATCCTGGGCACTGCATAGGTGCACATCATCAAGAGATAGCCACAGCTCAAACCTCTTCCGCGAGGGAACCCATACTAATGCATATAAACTTCTGGCTAAGCCCTACCATATCAAGTATTGTGGTTGTACGTTAAAATTGGAATGGTATCGCATTCGAACCCAACCATCAGTTTTTGTAAAAGGGCTCAGGCTCATGCGTCAATATTTTCATCATCAAACCATTGTGTTTATCAACACATGTCAAGACATTTCAATAGAATGAAGCATCATTCCAAGGTTTTCATAATCATTTTCACCAAGTATTCCCATCTAAAGTGACCAAGTTTTATGCTTAGCACTAGCCACTAAGGTTAAGAGTGTTCACTAATGAGGGGTGTTCATCTTCATTATCATGTTATAGAATGACATCTAAGTATAGGCGTAGTTTTATACTCTTTATGCTATCTACACTACTCTTCCAATGCTCATAAAGCACTAACTAAAAGTAAAGAACTTTGGTAGGGTAAAAAGAATAAAGCTTGCTAGTAAAAATTGGGATTAGTATAAATCAAAGGTATATAACCAAAGCGTGCCTAATGCATCTTGCATGGGTTAATACTTGCAAGTGTTTGCTTGCATAGATCTAGCTTGCACGTAATAGCTTGCCTTGATTGGTGGAGTGATTGAAGTTGTCTTCGTCTTGTGCTTGGTAGTACTCCTCCTCCTCCTCGTATCCTTGGTCAGTACTATCGTCTATAAATAAATACGAGGTACACAATCGCCAAACAATACGAAACTAGGTCTATTTAGCACACGGAGGCTCACACTTGATGATCTAGCATCATCACAATCATCACATGAAAAGTAATTTATTTTAGAAAAGTAATTTCTACTCATTGAAATTAATTAAGATTTAATATACTCCAATCAAAATATGGGATCATGTTGACACATGTCATCACCACATATTTTAATACATGTAAAAGTCATTTAAAGTGTTGATCATATTTTATAAAGTTTAATATTATTATTTAATAGATTTAAAGTGACTAGAAATGCCCTAATAGCATTATTTTGGTACTAGTACAACGTCACTGCATGCAAACCTAAATTATTTTACATATTCAGATAGATCTTACCAAATGTGATTTTTGAGAGTTGGAATCAACTCAAAAGCATTTATGGTTGATTTTTGAAAAATGTTTGAAGTTGCAAAAGTCTCTGTCTTGTTATTTTACTATAGATTATCTCTAACTCCAAATTATTTAAATCGAACGGTCTTGGATAGATAATTTAAATATCTTACTAACAAAATTCGAGTCATGCAATTTGGTTCAGTGAAACTCACTGAATTGATTTTTGAATCTAGGTATAGAAACTAGTTTAAACTAAAAAGGGAAATCATTATTTGAATTTCCAGGCTTGAGCGGGAAAGTAAAACGGGCCAGCCCAACTGCACTACACAATGCAGCGGGCTGCTGATAGCACGGACCCACTAGTCAGCGACTACATCTAAACGAAATAGTATCGGCGAAACTGGACCATGCGATCTAATTCTAATCTAACAGCTTGGAGTCATCGTTGATGATGAACTGCTCCGGCGAGAAGTTAACCTAGCGTGGCGGTGGTGGTCTGGCTAGGCTCACCTGGGCTCCAGCCAGGGTCGGAGACGGGGGTGATCGACGTGGTAGACGATGGCGGTTCGAGGTGTGGTCGCGGCATGTCTTGGGGTGGTCGAAATCGACGGTGCCCTTCTCCTCCAGCAGCACCGGGCTCCGGCCAAATTTCGACAAGGGAGAGCTTGCCTTGCTCCAGGAAGAAGTGGGGGAGGATCAGAGAGGAGTGGTGAGTGTTGGGGTGTGTAGAAATGAGGCAAGGGAGGCCTCTACTTATACTATGGCGAGGGGACTGAACGGTGTGGGCGTGAGCTCGTAAGTGACGATGCTACAGGAGGCTATCGGCATGGCAGAGGCTAGTGGACTGTGTTGTGTTCCCTGGCGGTCGTTGCTGGTTTAAAGGTGAGCCGTGGGGCGGTGTGGTTTGGTCGGGAGCGTGCGGCGCTCTACGCAGAGGCGGAGGTTTTTGCGATGGCGTGCGATAGTACCGGGTCGCGTGACATTGAACGGGGGTGTCTGTGGGGTTGCTGTGGTCATGGAGAGCGTAAGCGTGCGCGGCGATGGCGAGGTGCGATCTGTGCAAAGCGGTTGTGCGCGGCGAGCTCGCGCGCTCTGGGCATGGCGCGGAGACGGTGGGCGCGAGGTAGCTAGGGTGGTCCAGGGCATAGCAGGGGTCGTGGCTTGGACAGGGGGGTGGCGGTGGAGTGTGGCGTGTCTGGTGCGCGTTGTGGGCGAGGGAGATGATGCTCCTGGCGCGCTGTCCACGGTCGGCCGATGAACACCAAAAATGGGTGGTGCTCCACTGTGCATAACGACAAAAGGGGGGTTGGTCTGGGTGCTGCTCGACACTAGAGGGGACAAGGGAGTTAAGGGCAGACCAAATGGTAGAGAATTACTATGGAAACAGTGAAGTTAGGTAGTGGGTTAATTTGTGTATTTAAGGTGTCTGATGAAATGGTCGTAAGAGAATTAGTTTGAAATTTTTTGATTCAAATTTTTTGAGTGATCTTAACTTAAGCTTGAGTGTCTCTGGTTGCTTGGGTTTGCCAAGGGGAATTCGTTGCATGGGTTTTTGAAAAAGTGGGATCTTACCACATACACTTGATTCAATTTTCAAATGTCCATTAAATTGATTTGGAGAATGTTTTTGTAAGTTTGTAAAGTGGGCCTTGATACACTTGTACTTGGTCAAGGAAGAGGTGAAAAGAAGTAGAATTGTTTCTGTTAGAAATCTTCTTCTAGGAGCACTCAAAGTGACCTAGTGGTTAACTTTGGTCAAAATTACCATTTGATCTTTTTATTTATAATTGATTTCTTTTTCTTTGGATTTTGTTTGTAATTGGCCTAGATGATGTAGCATTCCCCTTTAAACCATTTCCCATCATTGGTAACAATCAAGCATGGCAATTTCATTCAATTCTATTCTAATGCAAATCACACATGCATTCATATTTAGATTATTAAAAAAAGTTTTTGTTGACCCTAAATTGGGTGATTAGAACTTGATAATATTGATTAGGGTTTTTGGAATGTTACAAACCTTCCCTCCTTAAACAAAATCTTGTCCTGAGATTTAAGAAAAACTAGGAACTATAGAGATCTGGAAACTCAGTCCTAATCTAATCTTCTCGCTCCCAAGTAGCTTCTTCTTCAGTATGGTTACTCCATTGGATCTTGAGAAATTTGATACTCCGGGTCCAAAATACGAATGGGAACTTGACGATACGTCAGATCCTTGTTGATATCTATGGCTCGGTGATCGATGTTCTTGAAAACTTTAGTCTTCTCCTGAACTTCTAAGCATTTGCGAAGTAACGAGATATGGAACACATCATGGATGGCTGACATCTCCTCTAGTAGTTCTAGTTGGTATGATACTTCTCCTTGGCGATTCAAAATCTTGAAGGGTCCAATATATCTAGGGGCTAACTTTCCTTTCAGTTGCAAACGTTGCATTCCCTTTAAGGGTGACACTTTGAGATACACAAAATCTCCAACATTGAAGGTCAGATCTTGACGTCTCTTGTCAGCATAACTCTTCTGTCTGTTTTGGGCGGTCTTGAGGTGCTCATGGACTTTGTGAACCTTCTCTTTGGCTTCTCGTAGGATATCGGGTCCGAAAATCTAGCTCTCTCCTACTTGCGACCAATTCAAGGGGGTACGACACTTCCTTCCATATAAGAACTCAAATGGGCCATTTGCAAACTGGCTTGATAACTGTTGTTGTATGTGAATTCTAAGTAAGGCAGACACTCTTCCCATTTTGATCCATACTCTAACACACAAGCTCTCAACATATCTTCTAAGAGTTGGTTGACTTTCAGTCTGTTCATCGGTCTGCGGGTGATAAGTTGTGCTGAAGTTCAGCTTGGTTCCTAATCCTTCTTGGACTTTCTGCCAAAATCTTGAGGTAAACTGAGTTCCTTGATCCGATACTATGGTCTTGGGGGTTCCATGCAAACTGACAATTCTAGCAATGTACAGCTCTGCTAGCTTCGAACTCTGGTAGGTAGTCCTGACAGGTATAAAATGGGCTACCTTGGATAGTCTATCAACTATGACCCAAATAGATTCATTTCCCCTACTAGAGGTAGGCAAACTGGTGATAAAGTCCATTCCGACAGAATCCCATTTCCATTCCAGAATCTGCAATGGTTGCAAAAGTCCCGTGGGTCTCTAATGTTCCGCTTTGACTCTCTAACATATATCATACTGTAACATTCCAAAACTTCAATCCATGCTTATCAAGATCAAATCAATCAAATTTGGGGTTAACAAAAACTTTTTCAAAGTTCATATGAAAGCATTCATATATGTGTGCATTTAAAATAAGAGTTATTTTGAATTGCCATGATTGAATGATCCAATGCTTGTAAAATGTTTCTTAGGTGATTTAAACATCATCTACATCATTCCCAAACTTTTCCTAAAGAAAATCAAATAAAAAAGAATTAAAAAGGAGGAATGGTCATTTTGGCAAATTTAACTCTCATGCCTACTTTGGCTATTCCTAGTACTCAAAATTTAATAGAAACAATTATTGATCTTTGTACCCCTGGCTAGTACACCTAATGAGGTACCAAGGCCCACCTTTTGATCTACTAAAAACATTTTGTAAACTAATTTAAATGACAGTTTAAAATTGAATCTAATGCATATGCATAGATCACCCCTATTTCAAAAACCATCTTTTTGAGCTCCATTTTCAAAACCCTTGCAACCAGAGACTGCCTATCACTAGGGAAGATCACTCAAAAAATTTGAACTCAAAATTCAAAAAGAATTTTCATGCGGCCATTTCATCAAACACTTGGCATGCATAATCTCTCCTCTAATTCTAGCTCATTGTTTACTACAGGGTTTTGCCCCCAATTGATCCCCATTTAATCCCCTTGTCCCCTCTTGATCTAACCAGAGCCTAACCAGCATCTCCCCTACCCCCTAGCTGCACTGCCATGCCATGCCGAGCACCACCTTGCCGGCCGACAGTGCACTCGTAGCAGCAGCCCTCTCTAGCCTCTCTCCTTATGTCTAGCAGCTTGCTTGTGGTCCACCTCCAGCGCCCAAGCAGCCCCATGCCAGAGACAGAGGGCAGAGCGGCCAGGAACCGCCGCGCCCGGAGCTGGTCGACCATGCCGACGCCGCCCCCAGAGCATGCCCTGTCCCCGCTCGCACAGACCACCCCTTGGCACCAGCCCGCGCCCACCGCTCCGCCTCGACCTAGAGAACACCCCAGACATCCCCGTTCGCCGCCCAAAGCCTCACAGCCACCGCTCGCCGTGGACACCGCCGCCTCTGCCGCGCAGAGCGCCACCTCGCCTAGACCGCGTGCCACCGCCCCTACGGCCGCATTTAACCTCTAGAGGAGCGCCAGGGGACAGAGAACCCATCGCCACCCCTAGCCATGCCTCTACCTCGCCGTAGCCATGTCGCCACCGTCGACCGCCCATCCCGCTCGGTCTCACCGTCGAGCCTATAAAAGGAGCCCTCCCCAGCCTCTCTTCTCCACACCATTCCACTCCCCTCACCTCTCTGGACCTTACCCACCTCTAGACGAAGCAAGTGGAGCAGCAGCTCGCCGGAATTAGAGCCGGAGCAGCAGCGGCAGGAAGAGAAGGGCGTCATTGATTTCGACCGCCCCAAGCTCCACCGCGACCACGCCTCGCCTCGCCGTCATCTTCCACGTCATTTGCCCGCCACGCCGACCCCGCTGGAGCCCTGGTACGCCCCCAGCAGACCCCCACCGAGCCGCTAGGGTTCGAGCTCGCCGGCGACCTGTTCGTCGTCGACGACGAACCTTAGCCGTAGATTCCTATTCTAATCACACGGCCCACAGCGCGCGTACCGTTTCGCGTTTTAAGTGTCGCTGACAGGCGGGACCCCCCTGTCAGCTGAGCCCCGTGCCGCGGAGCGCTACTGGGCCGGCCCATTCCTTTTCCCGCGCTAGCCCACCGATTCAAATCTGGATTTTTCTTTTTTAGTTAAATCTAGTTTCTGTCCAGTATTTCTAAAATCATTTCTGTGAGTTTTATAAACCCAAATTGCATGAAACAAATTTTGTCTGAAAGGTATTAAGATGATCTATCCAAGCCCGTTGGATTTAATCCAATTAGAGTTATAGATCTCTCCTAATAAAAATAAGAAGACACAAGCATTTGCAACTTGCAACATTTTTATAAAATCAACCAAGTTAGCTTTTGAGTTGATTCCAACTCTCCAGAATCACATTTCACCATATCTATCCAAATATGTAATAATATTAAGGTTTACATGCAGTGACTTTGGACTAGTACCAAAATAATGCTATATAGGCATTTCTAGTCACTTTAAATCATTAAATAATGAACTTAAACCAAAGTAATATTGATCAAACCCTTAAATCTCATTACCACATGTTAGAATATGTGGTGAGGACATGTGTCCACATGATCCCATATTTTTGTGGTGAATATTAAACTTTAGTTAATTTTTTTTTCAATGAGTAGAAATTACTTTTCTAAAATAAAAAGAAGGAAACTTTTGATTTAAACTTGTGATGCTTGTGATGATAATAGATCATCAGTTGTGTGTCTTAGAATGCTATATAGCCTAGTTAAGTATTGTTTGGTGATTGTGCACTCCCTATGTATTTATAGACGATAGTACCGACCAAGCTCTCGAGGAGGAGGAGTTCTATCAAGAAGAAGAAGAAGAAAACTTCAACCACTGCACCAACCAAGGCAAGCCACCATTAACAATGCCAGCTACTATTAGCAAGCTAGAACTTTCCAAGATTAACCCTTGCAAGTTAGCACTTGCAAGTGTAGTACTTAGCAAACTAGAATCAAACTAGATGGTTTAGCAAAGATGCCTTAAGCATGCTTTGATCACACCCCCTTATTTAATTAATGGTACCCCAAGTCCTAGTTACAAATTTTACCCTTCTTAGGTTATACAAAGTTCGTAACTTGTTTGGAAGGTAGCATAAAAAGTATAAAACTTGACCTATCTAGAACCCCTTAGATGTCATTCTATGGCATGAGATTGAACCCATCTTTACCACCTTAGTGAACACTCTTAACTTAGTAGTTTAGAGTAGATCAAAGACCTGAGTCACTTTAGATGGGAACACTTGGTGAAAATGAATTATGAAAACCTTGGAATGATGAGTCATTCTATTGAGATGTTTTGACATGTGTTGAGAAACACAAAGGATTGATGTTGATGAAAAATGTTGAGGTATGAGACTTAACCCTTTTATAAAACTGATGGTTGGATTCGGATGCGATACCATTCCAAATTTACCGTACAGCCACATTACCTGAATTGGGTAAGGCGTAGCTGGAAATTTATATGCATTAGTATTAGTTCCCTCACGGGAGAGGTTTGAGCTGAGGCTACTTCTCAATGTGGTCCACCTATGCAGTGCCCAAGATGACTGACGGTCATGGTTGGGAGGCCATGCACATAGGAGAGGTGCTTATACTAGGGTGTGTAAAGGGAAGGTTATGTTTGATTATCTGCATACTAAGTATGATGATTCAGGGTTATCCCTGACAGATGTATCGAATCTTGTGGTGAAAGTGTACCACCTCTGCAGAGTGTCAAACTATTCGAATAGCCGCGTCCGTGGAAACGGTCAGTTGGAATGGCCATACTGTTTCATTGTCAGATGTTTTCTAAAGACTTTGAAAAGAATGATGAATATTGACTTGACCACAACAGGGTTGTGTTTATGAAAATAGTTTCCCCACTTAAGTGATTTTAGAGTTTTATCTTATCTTTCTTTGCTTCAGAACTCAGCTTAGGTTTCAAACTTAACTTGATAGTTAAGCATAGATTTAGCATTTTAACTTAGATTTATAATACTTGTTAGTGGTAGGTTGCGAGTACTTAAAGAGTACTCATGGCTTTTGTCCCTGGCTATTATCATGGCCAGACTATGAAGGAGATTATCAAGATGTTGGTCAGCAGGACGACTATGATAACTAGGACTATCTACCTTCGTCAGCATTGCCTATGCCCCTGAAGATGGACCCCACTGCTACGCTATCTTTATTTCCGCTGCTTGTTGTATTAAGACTGGATCATGAGATCCTTATTTGTGTAAGAACCTTACGTATGGTTTGTAATGGATGATGTACTGTGATATCCAATCCGTTATGTCTCGCAAAAATGGTAATCCTAGGATTGTGAGGTATGGCATAACGGGCATCTGGGATTAAAAATCCGGGTGTTGACAAGTTGGTATCAGAGCCATCCTGACCATAGGAGACCCTAGTTAGAATGGACGTTAAACAAAAACTTAGTTTCCAAACCAAAGTGCATATTTATGAAAAACTATCTCCTCTCTTACCCTTGTGGATTCTTTATCAAAAACTTAATGATCCTCAAAAATTATTACACTACTACTTAAAATTTGACACACTTGATCACCTCACTAACTTCCTCATCCTTAACTCTTGTAGATGGAGACCCAGTTCAGCAAGTTTTACCAGTTGGGCAACGGAGGTCAGCTGATCTTCGAGAGGGATCTGGATTAACTGTCAGAGTTACTGGGATGCCCGCACCCGGAATTCATTGGAGCTCAACTTCCAGGACCCCCAGGAGGACACCTACAGTGGCTAGTCACCGCAGATCTTAGAGGAAGCATCGAAGCACCAACTTCTGGAAGAATTCAGTTCTCCGTGAGAGAGAACAACTGGCTAGATGGATTAGCCAGGGCAATGCATGAAGCTCTCGCACGTCTATGTGCCCTCAGCGTCAACAAGACCCAAGGAACCCGTTTTGCTCACTATGCAAGACGTGACTTCATGGGACTGCCAATGGAAATGCCGGGCCACCCTGAGTTGAGGCATCAAGTGGAGAACCTTGACTTCTTGCTTCACGACAGACAACAGGAACTGGACAATGCCAGAGAGTTAGCCAACCAGAACCGTGCCATTGCCGACCAGAAGGCCAAGACTTTCGCACTGCTTGTCCAAGACCGTCAGTCTCTTCGCCGCCAGCGTGCCAAGAAGGATCGCACCATCGCCCGTCTTCGCAAGAAGGTGGCCAACCTCGAGAAGACTGTCAAGGAGCAGGAAGCTCAGCTTGCCGCCAAGGAAGAAGAAGATGAGGGTGAAGACACCTAGGGAGACATGGATTCTTACCTCAGCAATGATGATGATTTCCTAGCGGAGGATGCCGTGGACTTCTACACTGATGATGAGGACTCTGACTTCATCGATGATGATTAGATGCACTAGGGCACTGTCGTAGCATGAGATGTATCGATCTCAATGTATCTTAGCTTGCAGAATGGTTCTTCAAACCATATGTTTTCCCTGTGATTGTTGTGGTGTGTGTTGTATCATGTGCTTGCTTGCATGAATGAAAATGAAGCTAGTTGAAAAACCTGAGTCTAACTCAAAGTTTTAGCTTTGAAAACCGACCATGAACCTTAGAAATTTCCCTCTTACCCCTATATCTCAATCTTCAGATGACTCGTGGAAACCAAGGAGGGAGCAGCTCATCGCAGGACCCAATGCTGCAGATCTTGCAGAATCTCATCGCAGACCATGAAGCAAGCAGGGCAGAACGCCAAGCCAACTTAGCAACACTTCAACAGATCGCCCAGATGGCTCTCAACAACCAAGGGCATGGGAATCAGGATCACCAGGGATCCAAACTCACAAACTTTCAAAACACTAATCCCCCAATCTTCAACCAACCTAAGAACCCATTGGATGCTGATGACTGGTTACAAGCCATGGAGAACAACTTAGAAGTTGCCAGAGTTGATGAAAATGAGAAAGTTCTCTTTGCCACCCACTATCTGGCCGGAGATGCAAGAGCTTGGTAGAATAGCATCCGCAATATGAACCATGGTCAAGTGATTACCTGGGAAGCATTCAAAGTCAAGTTCAGCCGCACCCACGTGCCGCAGGGTCTAGTGAACCGGATGAGAGATGAGTTCCGCGAATTGAAGCATGGAAGAATGACTGTGGTGGAGTACCGTGACAAATTCCTATCACTTGCCAGATATGCACCTGATGAGATCAATACGGAGGCCAAGAAGAAGGAGAGCTTCTTGAACGGACTGCATGATGAGATGCAGACTGTCCTCGTCAATATCCGTTTCTAGGATCTCGAAGATCTAGTCGACTCTACCATCTAGATGGAAGGGAAGATTAACCAGGCAAACGACTACCGCAAGCGTCGTATGATGCAGCAGTCTGGATCCAACAGTCACCAGAAGTACCGTCCCAACACTTCACCGGGATATGCACCAAGGAACAACCGACCCGCAAATTCTCGCCCCAGTTACCCCAACCGTAGCGGAGGCAATGTGAAGTCTGGAGGAAACAATCACAACTTCAGTAATGCCAACAATTTCAACCGTGCACCTCCCAAGAACAACAACAACAACAACAAACACTGCACCCAGAACTGGCAGCAATGCTGTGCCTGTCGCAGTCAAGGACAAGTCCCAGATCACTTGTTTCGAGTGTGGAGTGAAGGGTCACTACTCCAATGAGTGTCCCAAGAAGACTGTAGCCAATGCCAATGTAAATGCCCCTGCTCAGCAGCAGCGTCGTGTTTAGCCAGGAAGAAGACTTTCCCCAGGGAACCCTCACAACCGCAATGGCCGTCTCTTCCACATGAATGCAGAAGAAGCCCAAGAAGCGCCAAATGTAGTGCCGGGTATGTTTTCAGTCAACTCAGTTTTAGCAAGATTATTATTTGATTCGGGAGCATCGCATTCATTTGTCACCGAAGAATTTGCATGCACTAGTAAGATTCGTCAAACCAACCTGAAGCATGTCATGATAGTTCAAATCCCCGGTTCAACAACCAAAGCTAGAAAAATTTGCAAGGCTGTACCTATCAGAATACATGGGATAGATTTTTATGGCAACCTAATTGTACTTGGAACCAAAGGTTTGGAAGTAGTACGAGGTATGGACTGGATGTCAAGGCATAAAGGATTGAAAGACTATGCTAAGAAAACCATCACCATGACCAGTAGTTCTGGAGTAACAGTAGAGCATATCTCTGAAACCTTACCCCGTCAATTCAAGTGCAACCAGAGTGTAGCCTTGCCCACCATTGACCAAGTCAGAGTAGTCTCTGAATACCCCGACGTATTCCCAGATGAATTGCCAGGTATGCCCCCGGATAGGGATATTGAGTTCATTATCGAACTAATCCCCGGAACTGGACCTATAGCCCAGAGACCCTATAGCATGAACCCATCAGAGTTAGTGGAACTGAAGAAGCAGTTGGATGCTATGCTAGTCAAAGGTTTGATTCGACCAAGCGCATCACCATTGAGATCACCAGTGTTATTCGTCGACAAGAAAGATGGAGGCAACCGTCTATGCACAGACTACAGAAAATTGAATGATGTCACCATCAAGAACAAGTACCCTTTGCCAAATATAGAGGATCTATTTGATCAGTTGATCGGAGCTTAGGTATTCTCAAAGATTGATCTTAGGACTGGTTATCACCAACTTAAGATTCGTGCAACGGATATTCCGAAGACCGCCTTTACTACTCGCTATGGTTTATACGAGTACACAGTTATGCCTTTTGGATTAACCAATGCCCCTGCTTATTTCATGAATCTCATGAATAAGATATTTATGAATTTCCTGGATAAGTTTGTAGTTGTGTTTATCGACGACATCCTTATCTACTCCAAGTCAGAAGAAGAACATGAGCAACATCTGAGAGTTATTCTAGAAACCCTGAGAGAGCATCAATTATATGCCAAGTTCAGCAAGTGTGAATTTTGGCTGAAAGAAGTAGGATTCCTAGGACATATTGTGTCTGTCGGAGGAGTCTCTATTGATCCCACAAAGATCAAAGATGTTGAAGAATGGAAAGCCCCAACCACTCAAACCCAAGTCCGTGCTTTTCTCGGATTAGCGAGATATTACCGCATGTTCGTAGAAGGATTCTCGAGCATCGCCAGACCCATGACCCAATTGTTGAAGAAGTACAAGAAGTTTGAATGGACAGACAAATGTGAAGCCAGTTTCCAGGAGCTGAAGACGAGATTGCTATCAGCCCCAATTTTGGTCATGCTAGACATCAAGAAGCCATTTGATGTGTATTGTGACGCATCCAAGATTGGTCTAGGATGTGTATTGATGCAAGAAGGCAAAGTAATCAAGTATCTGTCTCGACAACTGAAGCAGCATGAGCAGAACTATCCGACCCATGATCTTGAACTAGCAGCTGTAGTCCTAGCACTGAAGACATGGCGTCATTATTGGATGGGTAATCGATGTGAGATTTACTCAGATCATAAAAGCTTGAAGTATATCTTCACTCAAAAAGAGCTGAATATGAGGCAAAGAAGATGGATTGAGTTAATCAAGGATTATGACCTTGACAGTCACTATCACCCCGACAAAGCCAATGTGGTAGCAGATGCTCTTAGCAGATTGCGGTGTAGGCTTAACATCATGATCAAGGAGAAGCAACCAAGTTTGTATGAATAGTTGGAGCAATTCAGGACTGAATTAGCTAGCAAAGGATTCCTAGCTAGCATTGAACTTCAACTCACTTTGATTAGCCAAATCAAGGAAGCCCAGAAAGGGAATGAAAGCATCGACGGAATTAACGTCGTATTGGTACAGGAAAGGTACTTGGATTCACCAAAGACGAAGAAGGAGTACTGTGGTACAAAGGACGTATCTGTGTTCCAGCAGATTCGGAGCTGAAGGAAGTTATCATGAAGGAGGCTCATGATACTCTTTATTCTATCCACCCCGGAGGAACAAAGATGTATCAGGATTTGAAAGAGCAATTTTGGTGGCACAAGATGAAGAGAGAGATCGGAAGCTACATCGACAAGTGCGACATCTGCCAAAAAGTCAAAGCAGAGCACTAGAGACCTGCAGGACTGTTGCAGCCATTGCAGATTCTGGATTGGAAATGGGATTCCGTCGAAATGGAGTTTATCACCGGTTTACCTACTTCTAGTAGGGGAAATGACTCAATCTGGGTCATAGTTGATAGACTGTTCAAGGTAGCCCACTTTATCCCTGTCAAGACAACTTACCAGAGTGCAAAGTTAGCAGAGCTATACATTGCTAGGATTGTTAGTCTGCATGGAACCCCCAAGACCATTGTATCAGATCGAGGAACCCAGTTTACCTCAAGATTTTGGCAGAAAGTTCAGGAAGGTTTAGGAACCAAGTTGAACTTCAGTACCGCATATCACCCGCAAACAGATGGACAGACTGAGAGAGTCAACAAGATACTAGAGGATATGCTTAGAGCTTGTGTGTTCGAATACAGATCAAAATGGGAAGACTGCCTGCCTTTCGCAGAATTCTCATACAACAACAGTTATCAAGCTAGTTTGCAGATGGCACCATTTGAATTCCTTTACGGAAGAAAGTGTCGTACCCCTTTGAATTGGTCGCAAGTAGGAGAGAGCCAGATCTTCGGACCCAACATTCTCCGAGAAGCAGAACAGAAAGTTCACAAAGTCCGTGAGCATCTCAAGACCGCCAGACAGAAGAACTATGCTGACAAAAGAAGGAGAGACCTGACTTTCAATGTCGGAGATTTTGTATACCTCAAGGTTTCACCCTTGAAAGGAACTCAACGCTTTAGTCTGAAAGGAAAGTTAGCCCCCAGATATATCGGACCTTTCAAGATTCTGAACCACCGAGGAGAAGTATCGTATCAGTTGGAACTGCCTGAAGAGATGTCAGCCATCCACAATGTGTTCCATATCTCATTACTTCGCAAATGCTTGGAAGTTCCCGAGAAGACCGAAGTTTTCAAGAACATCGATCATAGAGCTGTGGAAATCAACAATGACCTGACCTGTCAAGAAGTACCCATCCGTATCTTAGAAGAAACCTACAGAACCCTAGGACTAGGAGTATCAAGTTTCTCAAGATTCAGTGGAGCAACCATACCGAGGAGGAAGCTACTTGGGAGCGAGAAGATTACATTAGGACGGAGTTCCTAGATCTCTTTAGTTCCTACTTTTCTTTGTAAATCTCGGGACGAGATTTTTTTTAAGGGTGGAAGGTTTGTAACATCCCAAAACTTCAATCCATGCTTATCAAGATCAAATCAATCAAATTTGGGGTTAACAAAAACTTTTTCAAAGTTAATATGAACGCATTCGTATATGTGTGCATTTAAAATAGGAGTTGTTTTGAATTGCCATGATTGAATGATCCAATGCTTGTAAAATGTTTCTTAGGTGATTTAACATCATCTACATCATTCCCAAACTTTTCCTAAAGAAAATCAAATCAAAAAGAATTAAAAAGGAGGAATGGTCATTTTGGCATATTTAACTCTCATGCCTACTTTGGCTATTCCTAGTACTCAAAATTTAACAGAAACAATTCTTGATCTTTGTACCCCTTGCTAGTACACCTAATGAGGTACCAAGGCCCACCTTTTGATCTGCTAAAAACATTCTGTAAACTAATTTAAATGAGAGTTTAAAATTGAATCTAATGCATATGCATAGATGTAGCATCCCAATTGTCTAACAATTGTAATGCTACTTGTCCTAATAAGATATTGGCTACTTCATATACATTATTGTTGCATCATAATTATATCATGCTCATGTCATCATGCCACCTTGCATTTGAGCATCATATCAAACCCTTTTTCTTTTGGTTCTTCTCTCACATGCATTATTAATTGTATTTGCCTCTTGATATTGTATTTGGCTATGGATATATTGTCTAAATGCCCAAGTTGAGTTGGGGGCATATCTTTCGTTCCAATTCCATCATCTTTCTTTTCCACCACTTTATAATTCCACCATCCTACTAGACCATGAGCTTGTTTGTCTTTATTTTGGTTTTATCTAGCTCATGGGCAATAGGGTGGATCTAGTCCTTTAATTTACTTTGCTTGGCTTTATTCCACTTCTTGGAAATGCATGAGAATAATGCCATCATATTATTATTGTTTTCACAAAATAAATCATGGCATTATTATTTTGCATGGGCCATGCACACTTCTCCACCACCTTTTGCTCCATTGGTTTTTCCTTTATTTTTAGGGGATCTTTTCTTTATGGATCAACTCCTTTCCTCCCACCATTCCCATATCCTCATCTATATCTATTTCTTTTATTTTTCCTTCCATGCATGACCCCAAATGAGGCTTTCTCCCATGATCCATTTTATTTCTCTCTTCTTGGATTACTCTTCCACCTCTTCTCTTGTTAATTCATAGCAATCATCATTTGTCCTCTTGAGTGGGCTTCTAAACAAGTTTTCAAAACTAAAAATTAATTAAAACCCTAAACCTAGTTCCTCTTCTATTACCCCTAAACCTAGTCTAATCTAAACCCTAACTCCATCTCCCCTCCATCTATCTCTCTCTACCATGAGGGCCGCATGACCCCCTCTCTCTCCCTGGCCCACACCCCAGCTACCTACCCCAAACCTAGACAAAACCCTAACCCGAGCCATGCCCCATCTAACCCTAGCCGAGCTACCCCTCTTCTTTCTCTTTTCCCTACCGGCCGAGCTAGCCCCACCCTGCAGCCACACGCCGCCTGGTCCACCTGCAGCCACCCCTACCTCGCCCTACCTGCCCAACCGAGCTAGCACGTGCCGAGGAGGAGGAGGAAAAGGTGGCACCGAGGCCACCTTTATCTCTGTCGTGCCCCGCCTGCCTCCCTCCTCTCTCCCTCTCGTTTTCCCTTGCCCACACGCCTCTCCTGCATCCCCAGATCCGCCCCAGAGCCGCCCCTCTTCTTCTCCTTCCTCCTCTCCGACCACAACACCTGCCGCCGTTCGCCGCCAGCACCACCTCACCCTCGTCGATCTAGCTGGCGTGCTCATTGTGGCGGTAGCCTTTGAGACCGAGGCGACCACCTGGCTGCTTCCCGCACGCGTCGTCAAGGAGGAGAAGCCCCAGGAATGCCGGCACCGCCGCCACCCGACGCCAAACCCTAGCCGCCAATGCGCCAGCGTCCTCGCCGTTCCAGAGCCTCCCCGGCCGATCCAACACCACCGCCGAGCCCGCGGTGAGTCCCTCGACTGCCCTGACATGCTCCGCCTCGCCATACCGCCCTAGCCCCGCCGTTACTTTTGCCGAGCGCTCTCAGTGCACGCCGCTCGCCGCTGTCTGCAGCCTCCCTGCGCCGCGCAGAACCCTAACTAGGCCCTAGCCCCTCACCTGCCAGCTCCCCTAGCCCGCCGCAGTGGCTCCGCTCCCTCAGCGCGCTCGCCCGCGTCCCGGGATCGATCCCCCGCCCCGCGCCGCGCGCCGAATTCGCGTCAGACAGAGAAGAAGAGAAACAGTACCGGGCCTGTGGAATTTACATTAAGCCCCCTCTTTTTACTTTCATCTCAACCCGCGGTACCTCCTGGCCCACTAGTCAGCCGCCCTGGCAGTCTTGCAGAAAGCTCCCCCTGTTTTTTCAGGCGTAACCCGCGGTCCAGCGAGACCCCACCTGTCAGCCTCAGCCGCCTTCACCGCTGTCACGTGGGCCTGCGCCAGTTGGCCCCACCCAGCAGTCTCAATGGCTAGCCTAGCCCGCAGTGACAAAAAGATTTTCCCGCGCGTGGCCTAGTCAGCGCAAGGCCCACCCATCAGTGGCTGTGGCTGGATCTGACTGAGTAGGAAAAGTATTTCTGGTTGTCTGTTTTTATTTAAACCTTTTCCAAATTAATTTAAATACAAATCCAATTCAGATTCAAATAATTTTTAAAATACAAATCCAAATAATACATATAATATATGTTTTGGAATCAGAAAAATGTGAGGAATTCAAATATGCCATTCAAAAAATATTTTGAACACTTTAAAATTTTCGAGTTGATTAAAATTACAATAAAATGCCCTTTTCCTTAATTAATTAATAACTTTTGTTTTATAACTCCAAACTTAACAAATAATATGTCTAAATCGATCAGCGCGACGAGCCCGTTCTAATTATGCAGTCCTTGTTCTGAATTGAAGCATGCATCATCTTTCTATTAAAAATCTGAACTGCTTATGACAATAAAACTTGGTTAAATAAATAATAAAGTGCTTTATTTCTTGTATCCACACCTCATCTTTGCCATGCTACTTTAATGCCATGTAAATTGTGCATCATTCATCATGGCATGCTTGGTTGCTTGTTGCATTTTAATTCATATGCTTGTGCCCTTTATTTATGTTGGCCCTTGTTTGTTTGGTTCTTCTTCGAATAGACGCCCAGCAGGAGAATTACCAGGAATCACAGGAGTACTACCCAGATCCATCTCTCGCTTCAACTGAGCTGCCAGGCAAGCACTACCACATGCTTGCATACATACAGTACCTATTGCCTCTATCTTCTTCTTGCATCATTGAGTCGCGATTGCATTAAATTGAATCCCAAGTACTGCATATCCTTTACTTTTAAACCCCACCGAAGCTTGTTCCTCCATCCCATGAGCCATTACTATAGGAGTTGTCTGAGCCATGCGAGTCGTAGAAAAGCATGTGTAGGGTATGTGAGTGTCTGATGAATAACGAGGTACCTAAACAACTTAACCTGAGTAGTAATGGGATAACTAATGAAAGAGGCACCGGTGAGCAATATCTGCTATTTGGTTTTTCATGCTCACTTGTGTCCCGTAGGACCCTGAGTACTTGATTCCTGTTCCTTGACTATTCGCACTATCTACATCCGGGAGGCCTTATGGACCCCCCTGAGCCAGAGCTCGATTCATTCTTATTTCTTGGGGCCACAATTAGTTTGGGGCTTTATTACCATCCTGTACTTATGCCGTGTTACTGTTTTATTAAGATTGTGCGAGGAGCACCTGTACTGTTTAAGAATTGCGGAGTGTTTTCGTGGTATCGACAAGCCCAGTCACATTTTCGGGTTCCCAGTCGTTTACAGCCATTGGTGCAAACCTTGGGTCCGTCTCGGAGCCGGCCAACTTTGTTGCGGGTAGCTTAATGGGGTGGCCCCCTGAAATATTTCTGAATCCTGTGATTGCTTTGTCGTGAATGCCTCGTTGGGTTTTGAGTTGGTTTTTCCGAGTTTGATCGAGTGTGTGTTGCTATTCGTGCACCCCTGCAGGGTAAATCTTTCTGTAAGCCGTGTCTGTGGTTATGGACGACTTGAAGCATAGTTTCTCGATCAAAGACAAGTATAACTAAAGTACCGCCTTTAATTTGACTAAGTACTTGACTAGTAAATAGTGCAATACTCATGGAATGGTTAATAAAACTGCCAACGGATGATGGGGGTTGTTCGTCCGCTTCCTCGTTGGTAAGCGAGGAGGAGGATGGATCTGTTAATTATACTGTTATAACTGCTGTTCTTAATTCACGGACTTCCGTCTATCGTTAGGCGGAAGGTTAGCGAGTATCTGTAGAATTATTAGGTATTATCTTTTGCTGCAATTGCGTCACCCCAGGTTGTGTCCCCTTTAGTGGCATGAAGACTTGCTGAGTACCCCTAGGGTCTCACACGATAAATTGTTTGATTCAGATGAACAGGTGTACCCGCAAGATGGATACTGGCTGGACGAGACAGATGATGTTGGCAACGATCATTCGGTGTAGAGATTCCGGGAACGGGGATCCGTGAGATCTGTGGGTGGGATGTGTTTATTTATGGGGCATCTTATGCCAATTTGCTTCTTATCTGTACTCGGATCTTGTTTTCCGCTTCCGCCTGATACTCTGATGTGTGATGTATGAGGAGCTATCCTAAATTATTACATCTATCTAGGACATTTGGATCTTGCCGTATGGCGTTGCAATATTGCTATTTCTTTTAGATGGAATGGCTCCGAGGACTGTTGTATGTGGCTTGCATACATACTCATTTGTGTATGTAGTTGATCCCTTCGCCTGCCGATTACGCCGCTCGTTCTTGTCCCGTTGTCTGAAAGTGGTTAGGACAGCCGAAAGGTCTACCGTGAGTGGCCCTGGGCCCCACCGTACTATTTTAACCACTTTCGTTCAACCAGGCATTAACTAAGAGCGTAATTCAGCGAGGTAGTTACAATAGATCACCCCTATTTCAAAACCATCTTTTTGAGCTCCATTTTCAAAACCCTTGCAACCAGAGACTGCCTAGCACTAGGGAAGATCACTCAAAAAATTTGAACTCAAAATTCAAAAAGAATTTTCATGCGGCCATTTCATCAAACACTTGGCATGCATAATATCTCCTCTAATCCTAGCTCACTGTTTACTACAGGGTTTTGCCCCCAATTGATCCCCATTTAATCCCCTTGTCCCCTCTTGATCTAACCAGAGCCTAACTAGCATCTCCCCTACCCCCTAGCTGCACTGCCATGCCATGCCGAGCACCACCTCACCGGCCGACAGTGCACTCGCAGCAGCAGCCCTCTCCAGCCTCTCTCCTTATGTCTAACAGCTTGCCTCTGGTCCACCTCCACCGCCCAAGTAGCCCCAGGCCAGAGACAGAGGGCAGAGCGGCCAGGAACCGCCACGCCCTGAGCTGGTCGACCATGCCGATGCTGCCCCCAGAGCACGCCCTGTCCTCGCTCGCACATACCACCCCTTGGCACCAGCCCGCGCCCACCGCTCCGCCTCGACCTGGAGAACACCCCAGACATCCCTGTTCGCCGCCCAAAGCCTCACAGCCACCGCTCGCCGTGGACACCGCCGCCTCTGCCGCACAGAGCGTCGCCTCGCCTAGACCGCGTGCCACCACCCCTACGGCCGCATTTAAGCTCTAGAGGACCGCCAGGGGACAGAGAACCCATCGCCACCCCCAGCCATGCCTCTACCTCGTCGTAGCCATGTCGCCACCGTCGACCGCCCATCCCGCTCGGTCTCACCGTCGAGCCTATAAAAGGAGCCCTCCCCAGCCTCTCTTCTCCACACAATTCCACTCCCCTCACCTCTCTAGACCTTACCCACCTCTAGCCGGATCAAGTGGAGCAGCAGCTCGCCAGAATTGGAGCCGAAGCAGCCGCGGCAGGAGGAGAAGGGCGCCGTTGATTTCGACCGCCCCAAGCTCCACCGCGACCACGCCTCGCCTTGTCGTTGTCTTCCACGTCGTTTGCCCGCCTCGCCGACCCCGCTGGAGCCCTGGTACACCCCCAGCAGACCCCCACTGAGCCGCTAGGGTTTGAGCTCGCCGGCGACCTGTTCGTCGTTGACGACGACCCTCGGCCGTAGATTCCTATTCTAATCGCACGGCCCACACGTGGGACCCCCTGTCAGCTGAGCCCCGCACCACTGAGCGCTACTGGGCCGGCCCATTCCTTTTCCCGAGCTAGCCCACCGATTCAAATCTGGATTTTTCTTTTTTAGTTAAATCTAGTTTCTGTCCAGTATTTCAAAAATCATTTCTGTTAGTTTTATAAATCCAAATTGCATGAAACAAATTTTGTCTGAAAGGTATTAAGATGATCTATCCAAGCCCGTTGGATTTAATCCAATTAGAGTTATAGATCTCTCCTAATAAAAATAAGAGGACACAAGCATTTGCAACTTGCAACATTTTTATAAAATCAACCAAGTTAGCTTTTGAGTTGATTCCAACTCTCCAGAATCACATTTCACCATATCTATCCAAATATGTAATAATATTAAGGTTTACATGCAGTGACTTTGGACTAGTACCAAAATAATGCTATATAGGCATTTCTAGTCACTTTAAATCATTAAATAATGAACTTAAACCAAAGTAATATTGATCAAACCCTTAAATCTCATTACCACATGTTAGAATATGTGGTGAGGACATGTGTCCACATGATCCCATATTTTTGTGGTGAATATTAAACTTTAGTTAATTTTTTTTTCAATGAGTAGAAATTACTTTTCTAAAATAAAAAGAAGGAAACTTTTGATTTAAACTTGTGATGCTTGTGATGATAATAGATCATCAGTTGTGTGTCTTAGAATGCTATATAGCCTAGTTAAGTATTGTTTGGTGATTGTGCACTCCCTATGTATTTATAGACGATAGTACCGACCAAGCTCTCGAGGAGGAGGAGTTCTATCAAGAAGAAGAAGAAGAAAACTTCAACCACTGCACCAACCAAGGCAAGCCACCATTAACAATGCCAGCTACTATTAGCAAGCTAGAACTTTCCAAGATTAACCCTTGCAAGTTAGCACTTGCAAGTGTAGTACTTAGCAAACTAGAATTAAACTTGATGGTTTAGCAAAGATGCCTTAAGCATGCTTTGATCACACCCCCCTTATTTAATTAATGGTACCCCAAGTCCTAGTTACAAATTTTACCCTTCTTAGGTTATACAAAGTTCGTAACTTGTTTGGAAGGTAGCATAAAAAGTATAAAACTTGACCTATCTAGAACCCCTTAGATGTCATTCTATGGCATGAGATTGAACCCATCTTTACCACCTTAGTGAACACTCTTAACTTAGTAGTTTAGAGTAGATCAAAGACCTGAGTCACTTTAGATGGGAACACTTGGTGAAAATGAATTATGAAAACCTTGGAATGATGAGTCATTCTATTGAGATGTTTTGACATGTGTTGAGAAACACAAAGGATTGATGTTGATGAAAAATGTTGAGGTATGAGACTTAACCCTTTTATAAAACTGATGGTTGGATTCGGATGCGATACCATTCCAAATTTACCGTACAGCCACATTACCTGAATTGGGTAAGGCGTAGCTGGAAATTTATATGCATTAGTATTAGTTCCCTCACGGGAGAGGTTTGAGCTGAGGCTACCTCTCAATGTGGTCCACCTATGCAGTGCCCAAGATGACTGATGGTCATGGTTGGGAGGCCATGCACATAGGAGAGGTGCTTATACTAGGGTGTGTAAAGGGAAGGTTATGTTTGATTATCTGCATACTAAGTATGATGATTCAGGGTTATCCCTGACAGATGTATCGAATCTTTTGGTGAAAGTGTACCACCTCTGCAGAGTGTCAAACTATTCGAATAGCCGCGTCCGTGGAAACGGTCAGTTGGAATGGCCATACTGTTTCATTGTCAGATGTTTTCTAAAGACTTTGAAAAGAATGATGAATATTGACTTGACCACAACAGGGTTGTGTTTATGAAAATAGTTTCCCCACTTAAGTGATTTTAGAGTTTTATCTTGTCTTTATTTGCTTCAGAACTCAGCTTAGGTTTCAAACTTAACTTGATAGTTAAGCATAGAGTTAGAATTTTAACTTAGATTTATAATACTTGTTAGTGGTAGTTTGCGAGTACTTAAAGAGTACTCATGGCTTTTGTCCCTGGCTATTATCATGGCCAGACTATGAAGGAGATTATCAAGATGATGGTCAGCAGGGCGGCTATGGTAACTAGGACTATCTGCCTTCAGCATTGCCTGTGCCCCTGAAGATGGACCCTACCGCTACGCTATCTTTATTTCCCCTGCTTGTTGTATTAAGACTGGATCATGAGATCCTTATTTGTGTAAGAACCTTATGTATGGTTTGTAATGGATGATGTACCGTGATATCCAATCCATTATGTCTCGCAAAAATGGTAATCCTGGGATTGCGAGGTATGGCATAACGGGCATCTGGGATTAAAAATCCGGGTGTTGACACATACTTGGCGATGTAGCTTCCGATTTCTCTCTTCATCTTGTGCCACCAAAATTGCTCCTTCAAATCCTGATACATCTTCATTCCTCTAGGGTGGTTAGAATAAAGAGTATCATGAGCTTCCTGCATGGTAACTTGCTCCAGCTCTAAATCTGCTGGCACACAAATACTTCCTTTGTACCACAAAACTCCTTCTTCATCGTCAGTAAATTCAGGTACCTTTCATGTGCCAATAAGATGCTTGATTCCGTCAATACTTGCATTTCCTTTCTACGCTTCCTTGATCTGACTGATCAAAGTGCATGGAAGTTCAATGCTAGCTAAAATCCTTTGCTAACTAGCTCTGTTCTAAACTGCTCCAACTCTTCATGCAAACTTGGCTGGGCTTCTTTGATCATGGTGTTTAATCTACACGGCTATCTACTAAGAGCATCCGCTACCACATTGGCTTTGCCGGGGTGATAGTGAATGTCAAGGTCATAATCCTTGATTAACTCTATCCATCTCCTTTTCCTCATATTCAGCTCTTTCTGGTTGAAAATATATTTCAAACTCTTGTGATCCGAATAAATCTCACAGTGGTTACCCATAAGGTAATGACGCCATGTCTTCAATGCTAAAACTACAACGCTAGTTCAAGATCATGGGTAGGGTAGTTTTGCTCATGCTGCTTCAGTTGTCGGGACAGATATGCTATGACTTTTCCTTCTTGCATCAGTACACATCTGAGACCAATCTTGGATGCATCACAATACACATCAAAAGGTTTCTTGATATCTGGCATAATCAGAATTGTGGCTAAAATCAATCTCTTCTTGAGCTCTTGAAAACTTGCGTCACATTTGTCAGTCCATTCAAACTTCTTGTCTTTCTTCAACAATTGGGTCATCGGTCTTGCGATGCACGAAAGTCCTTCAAAAAACTTGCGGTAATATCCTGCTAATATGAGAAATGCATGGACTTGGGTTTGAGTGGTTGGGGCTTTCTATTCTTCAACATCTTTGATCCTGGCGGGATCGACAGCGACTCCTGCAGACACAATATGTCCTAGGAATCCTACGTCCTTCAACCAGAACTCACACTTGCTAAACTTGGCATACAACTGATGTTCTCTAAGGGTTTCAAGGATGGTTCTCAGGTGTAGCTCATGGTTTTCTTCTGACTTTGAATAGATTAGAATATCATCGATAAAAACAACGACAAACTTATCTAGAAAGTTCATAAAAAACTTATTCATGAGATTCATGCAATAAGCGGGGGCATTGGTTAATCCAAAAGACATGACAATATACTCGTACAATCCATATTTCATGGTAAAGGCAGTCTTTGGAATATCCGTTGCACGAATCTTAAGTTCGTGATAACCAGTTCTAAGATCAATATTAGAGAACACTCTGGCACCAGTCAACTGGTCAAACAGATCCTCAATCTTTCGTAGTGGGTACTTGTTCTTGATCGTGACATCATTAAGCTTCCGGTAATCCATGCACAAATGGTTACCTCCATCTTTCTTATCCACAAAGAAAACAGACGATCTCCATGGCGATGCGCTTGGCTGAATCAAACCTTTCACCAGCATAACATCAAGTTACTTCTTCAGCTCCACTAATTCAGATGGGTTCATACTATAAGGTCTCTAAGCTATGGGTCCTGTTCCAGGAATTAGTGCAATGATGAACTCAATATCCCGATCTGGGGGCATACCGGGCAATTCATCTGGGAACACGTCGGGGTATTCACAGACTACTCTGACTTGGTCTAGGGTTGGTTGGGCTAGACTCTTGTTGCATTTGAACTGACGGGGCAAGGTTTCGGATACATGCTCTACTGATACTCTAGAGCTACTGGTCATGGTTATGGCTTTCTTGGCACAATCGATCAATCCTTTATGTTTCGACATCCAATTCATTCCTAGTACTACTTCCAAACCTTTGGTTCCAAGTACTATTAGATTGGCATAAAAATCTATCCCATGGATTCTGATAGGTACAGCCTTGCAAATTTTTCTAGCTTTGGTGGTTGCACCAGGTATTTGAACTATCATGACATGCTTCAATTTTGTTGGTTGAATCTTACTAATGCATGCAAATTCTTCAGTAATAAACGAGTGCGATGCTCCAGAATCAAACAACACTCTTGCATGTACTGAGTTAACAGAAAACATACCCAGCATGACATTTGGCGCTTCATGGGCTTCTTTAGCATTCAGGTGGGATAGACGACCGTTTTGGTTGATCGCGTTCCCTAGGGCAAATCTCCTTCCAGGTTGAACACGGCGTTGGTGCTGAGCGGGTGCATTCACATTGGTGGTTGCTGCAAGCTTCTTGGGGCACTCATTGGAGTAGTGACCCTTGACTCCACATTTAAAGAAAGTAATTTGGGACTTGTCTTTGGCTGCAACAGGCACAACATTGCTTCCAGTCCTTGGGGAAGTATTGTTGTTATTGTTGTTGGACTTGGGTGGTGCATGGTTGATGTTGTTGGATTTGCCGGGGTTGTTGTTGTGGTTTCCTCCAGTCTTCAAGTTTCCTCCGCTACGACTAGGGAAGCTAGGACGGGACATCGGGGGTCTGTTGTTTCTTGGGGCATATCCTATAGACAGGTTGGGTCGATACTTCTAGGTATGGTTGGATCCACTCCCGTGCATCATCATGCGCTTGCGGTTGTCATTGGCTTGGTTGATCTTCCCTTCCATCTGAATGACAGAGTCTACAAGCTCTTTGAGATCTCCAAACAAGATGTTGACTAACATAGTTTGCATCTCATCATGCAGTCCATTTAGGAACCTCTCCTTCTTCTTTGCTTCCGTGTTGATCTCATCAGGGGCATATCTAGCTAGCGACAGAAATTTGTCACGGTACTCAACTACCATCATCCTGCCTTGATTGAGTTCCCTGAACTCATCTCTCATTCTGGTGACTAAACCTTGTGGCACATGGGTGCGACTGAGCTTAATCTTGAATGCTTCCCAAGTAATCATTTGACCATCATTCATGGTACGGGTGCGGTTCCACCAGGCTCTTGCATCTCCTGCCAGATAATGGGTGGCAAACAGTACCGTCTCATTGGCTTCAAATCCTGCTACCTCCAGATTTTTCTCCATGCTTTGCAACCAATCATCAACATCTAAGGGATCCTCAGACTTGTTAAAGATAGGTGGATTGGTATTCTGAAAGTTCTTAAGCTTGGATCCATGGTGATCTTGGTTTCAATGGCCTTGATTATTGTGGGCCATCTGAGCTATCTGTTGAAGAGTGGCTAGGTTGGCTTGACATTCGCCTCTACTAGCTTCACGGTCAGAAACTAGCATTTGCATAATCTGCAACATCGGGTCCTGTGATGAGCTTCTTCCTCTGGGGTTTCCATGAGTCATCAGGAGATTGAGATAGATAATGAGATAAGAGGGAAATTTATAAGGTTCATGGTTTTGTTTTAAAAAGCTTTAAACTTTGAGTTTGACTCAAGTTTGGCAAACTAACTTCTTCTCATTCATTCATAGCACACCATACAAACACACACCACACACAAATGGAAAGCAGATGGTTTTAAGAACCATTCTGTGAAACTATGATATAGTGGGACTGATACAACTCCTTCCTACACTAGTGATCAAGTGCATCTAATCATCATCAATGAAGTCGGAGTCATCATCATCAGTGTGGAACTCCATGGCATCATCCTCCAGGTAGTCTTTGTCATCAGTGAGGTAAGAGTAAAAATCTCCATGGATATCTTCACATTCCTCCTCTTCCTTTGCTTCAAGATGGACTTCCTGTTCACGGATGGTCTTCTCGAGAGCGGCCACCTTCTTGCGAAGACGATCTATGGTGTGATCCTTCTCTCATGTTGACGACGAAGTGATTGGTGATCCTTGAGAAGCATGGCGATAGTCTAGTCCTTCTTGACACCAATGGCAAGGATGTCGTTGGCGTAAGCTCGAGCATTGTCCAACTCCTTCTTCCTATCATATAGCATGAAGTCAAGATTGTCCACCTGGTGCTTCAATTCTGGGTGTCCTGGCATCTCCAAGGGCATTCCCATAGAATCACGTCTTGCAAAGTGAGCAAAGTGAGTTCCCTGGATCAAGTTGATGTTTTGCCCACACAAACAGGCAAGAGCTTCATGCATTGCCCTGGCTAATCCATCTTGCCTCTGAGATCTGAAACTATCAGCCATTGTAAATCTCATCCTATGTGATCATTGAGTTGAGCCCCGAAGAATTCCATATGCGGGCGCTCCAGATACTCTAACAGTGCATCTAGATCCCAAAGATCAGTTGGCCTCCGTTGCCCAGCTGGTAGAACTTGCAATACTGGACTTCCATCTATAAGAATTTAGGATGAGTAAGTTAGTGAGGTGATCAAGTGTGTCAATTTTTTATGTAGGAATGTCAGAATTTTTTAGGAACATGGATTTTTTTGAAAGAATCAAGGATAAGAGTGGGAATAGGTTTTCATAAATACTCACTTCTTTTGTTTTGAAATTAAGTTTTTGTTCGGACGTCCATTCTAACTAGGGTCTCCTATGGTCAGGATGGCTCTGATACCTACTTGTCAACACCCGGATTTTTAATCCCAGATGCCTGTTATGCCATACCTTGCAATCCCAGGATTACCATTTTTGTGAGACATAACAGATTGGTTATCACAGTACATCATCCATTACAAACCATTATAAGGTCTTACAAATAAAAGATCTCATGATCCAGTCTTAATAAAATCAAGCAGCGGAATAATAAACATAGTAGTGGCCTCCATCTTTAGATTCACAGGCAATGTTGACGATGGGAGATGATCCTAGTTGTCGTAGACCTCCTGCTGTCCATCATCCAGATAGTCCTCCTCATAGTCTGGCCACGGGAATAGCCAGGGACAAAGCCATGAGTACTCTTTAAGTACTCACAAACTATCACTAACAAGTAAGGTAGTTCTAGTAGGAATCTTAAGCTCTAGGTTTTTTTACAAAAAGCCAGGTTTATCTAAACTGAGTTTAGAAGTTAAGAAAACTAATTTAATGTTCTAAATCACTTAAGTGGGAAACTAGTTTTCATATCCACAACCCTGTTGTGGTCAAATCAAAATCATAGTTCACTTCACAAGTAATTTTGAAACCATTTGAGGACGGAACAGTATGGCCACTCCAACTGTCCACGACCGTGGACGCGGCTATGTGAATAGTTTGACACTCTGCAGAGGTGGTACACTTTCACCACAAGATTCGATACATTTGTCAAGCATAACCCTGAGTCAATCATACTTAGTATATCAATCATAACCTTTCAATTACACACCCTAGTATAGGCAGCTCCCCTATGAGCTTGGACTCCCAGCCATGGCCATCTGCCATCCTGGGCACTGCATAGGTGGACATCATCAGGAGTTAGCCTCAGCTCAAACCTCTTCCGCGAGGGAACCCATACTAATGCATATAAACTTCCGGCTAAGCCCTACCCAATTCAGGTATTGTGGTTGTACAGTAAAATTGGAATGGTATCGCATCTGAACCCAACCGTCAGTTTTTGTAAAAGGGCTAAGGCTCATGCCTCAACATTTTCATCATCAAACTATTGTGTTTCTCAACTCATGTCAAAACATTTCAATAGAATGAAGCATCATTCCAAGGTTTTCATAATCATTTTCACCAAGTATTCCCATCTAAAGTGACCAAGTTTTATGCTTAGCACTAGCCACTAAGGTTAAGAGTGTTCACTAATGAGGGGTTCTCATCTTCAATCTCATGCCATAGAATGACATCTAAGTATAGGCCTAGTTTTATACTCTTTATGCTATCTACACTACTTTTCCAATAATCATAAAGCACTAACTAAAAGTAAAGAACTTTGGTAGGGTAAAAAGAGTAAAGCTTGCAAATGAAACTTGGGATTGGTATAAATCAAAGGTATATAACCAAAGCGTGCCTAATGCATCTTCTTGGGTTAATACTTGCAAGTGTTTGCTTGCATAGATCTAGCTTGCACATAATAGCTTGCCTTGATTGGTGCAGTGATTGAAGTTGTCTTCGTCTTCTGCTTGGTAGTACTCCTCCTCCTCATATCCTTGGTCGGTACTATCGTCTATAAATAAATATGGGGTACACAATCACCAAAAAATATTTAACTAAGTATATTTATCACACTAACGCTCACACTTGATGATCTAGCATCATCACAATCATCACATGAAATAAAGACATAGTCTTATTCATTTTATTTTAGAAAAGTAATTTCTACTCATTGAAATTAATTAATATTTAATATTCTCCATTAAAAATATGGGATCATGTTGACAGATGTCATCACGAACATACTTTAATACATGGAATAGTGATTTAAAGTGTTGATCATATTTTATAAGGTTTAAGATTATTATTTAATAGATTTAAGCTGACTAGAAATGCCCTAATAGTATTATTTTGGTACTAGTCCAATGTCACTGCATGCAAACCTAATTTTTTTTAAATATTCAGATAGATCTTATCAAATGTGATTTTTGAGAGTTGGAATCAACTCAAAAGCATTTATGGTTGATTTTTGAAAAATGTTTGAAGTTGCAAAACTCTTTGTCTTGTTATTTTTACTATAGATTATCCCTAACTCCAAATGATTTAAATCCAACAGGCTTGGATAGATAATTTAAATATCTTTCTAAAAAAATTGAATCATGCAATTTGGTTTAGTGAAAATCACTGAATTGATTTTTGAATCTAGGTACAGAAACTAGTTTAAACTAAAAAGGTATATCATTATTTGAATTTCCAGGCCTGAGCGGGAAAGCTAAACGGGTCAGCCCAACTGCACTGCACAGCGCAGCGGGCAGCTGGCAGTGCGGACCCACTGGTCAGCGACTGCATCTAAACAAAACGGTATCGGTGAAACTAGACCGTGCAATCTAATTCTAATCTAACGGATGGGAGTCATCATCAATGGCGAACTGCTCCGGTGAGAAATTAACCTAGCACGGCGGTGGGGGTCTGGCTAGCCTCACCTGGTCTCCAGCTAGGGTCGGCAACGGGGGCGATCGACGTGGTAGACGACGGCGGTTCGAGGCATGGTCGTGGCAAGTCATGGGGTGGTCAAAATCGACGGTGCCCTTCTCCTCCAGCAGCGGCGGGCTCCGGCCAAATTCCAATGAGGGAGAGCTCGCCTTGCTCCAGGAAGAAGTGGGGGAGGATCAGAGAGGAGTGGTGAGTGTTGGGGTTTGGAGAAACGAGGCAGGGGAGGCCTCTACTTATACTGCGGCGAGGGGACCGAACGATGCGGGCTGAGCTCATCGGTGACAACGCTACAGGTGGCTATCGGCATGGCAGAGGCTAGTGGACGGTGCTGTGTTCCCTGGCGGTCATTACTGGTTTAAAGGCGAGGCGTGGGGCGGTGTCGTTTGGTCAGGAGCATGCAGCGCTCTGTGCAGAGGCGAAGGTGTTTGCGATGGCATGCGGCAACTGCGGGTCGCACGACGACGGACAGGGGTGTCTACGGGGTTGCTGTGGTCATGGCGAGCATGAGCGTGCATGGCGATGGCGAGGCGTGGTCTGTGCGAGGCGGTCGGGCACGGCGAGCTAGCACGCTCTAGGCATGGCACATAGACGGTGGGTGCAACGGAGCTAGGGTGGTCCAGGGCTTAGCAGGGGTCGTGGTTTGGACAAGGGGTCGCGGTGGAGTGCGGCGTGTCTGGTGCATGTGGTGGGCGAGGGCGGCGATGCTCCTGGTGCGCTGTCCATGGTCGGCCGGTGATGACCAAAAATGGGCAGCGCTCCACTGTGCATAAAGGCCAAAGGAGGGTTGGTCAGGGAGTTGCTCGACACTAGAGGGACAAGGGAGTTAAGGGGAGACCAAATGATCGAGAATTACTATGGAAACAGTGAAGTTAGGCAGTGGGTTAATTTGTGTAATTAAGGTGTTTGATGAAATGGCCGCAAGAGAATTAGTTTGAAATTTTTGATTCAAATTTTGTGAGTGATCTTAACTTAAGCTTGAGTGTCTATGGTTGATTGGGGTTGCCAAGGCGAATTGGTTGGATGGGTTTTTTAAGAAGTGGGATCTTACCACATACACTTGATTCAATTTTCAAATGTCCATTAAATTGATTTGGAGAATGCTTTTGTAAGTTTGTAAAGTGGGCCTTGATACACTTGTACTTGGTCTAGCAAGAGGTGAAAAGAAGTAGAATTGTTTCTGTTAGAAATCTTCTTCTAGGAACACTCAAAGTGACCTAGTGGTTAACTTTGGTCAAAATGACCATTTGATCTTTTTATTTATAATTGATTTTTTTCTTTGGATTTTGTTTGTAATTGTCCTAGATGATGTAGCATTCCCCTTTAAACAATTTCCCATCATTGGTAGCAATCAAGCATGGCAATTTCATTCAATTTTATTCAAATGCAAATCACACATGCATTCAAATTTACATTATCAAAAAAAGTTTTTGTTGACCCTAAATTGGGTGATTAGAAATTGATAATCTTGATTAGGGTTTTTGGGATGTTACAAATTCCTCGTCCCTACTCCACACCAACACGGATGCCAAACATGGCAGAGACATAGAGCCGTCGTACCAAGGCACACGTCCGTAGCACCACACTGTGGACGAGGAAGAAATCAGCCGGGCCGGTGCGCGAGGGGAAAGGGTAGGAGAGAGGGAGGATGGATGGTGAGAGGCAGCAAAGGAGAGAGAAAACACACAATTTGTTTTGTGTGCATAGGTCCTGAAATTTACTAGTACTAGCATAGTGTAGTACACTGTAAGGCCGCAAGAGTACCTCGTGTCAGAAACCCATCATAACTTCGCTCTCACATTGAACCGCCTTCAACTTCTCTTTGCTGCTGCCCTCTTCCCCTGCCAACATTTTATTCTCTCAGCATGTATAGTGCGTGAACAGAGGTGACCATATGTCTAAGCAAAGAAATATACTACTCCCGCATTGTGTAAAAAAGCACACCTTAATATGGCCTACTACCCGTTCAAAAAAAAGGCCTACTATGTGGCATCCGCTAAGGTTCACCTTATACATAGTGGAAAAATATAGTTATCTTTAAGGCTAAGGTGCACCTCAAGCTTGTGGGTTGCCCATAGAGAATAAAAATATCATTTCCCCTCTCTCCCTATTTCATGTGATCGTTTTCAAAAGGTGTTCAAATTTTTCATGATGCAAAATCTTAGCTAGAAGTCGAACCACTCATCAAAACTCTCTGTGGTTTTTGATATATTAATTAACCGCTCGATGGGTACCTCCAAAATCTTTTTTCATAAAACTTTCAAAGCAACATACAATTTATTACATGTAGTTCAAGATTGACCTAATTTAATTAAATTCAAGAGCAATCTATTGCGCTTAGTTGTAGCTCAAGTTTGACCTAATTTCATTAAACGGTCAAGACGCAAAATCTTAGCAAGAAGATGAACGTGCCGTCAGAACTCTCTTTTGGTTCCTGATAGTATATTAATTGCCCCCCCTCCCCCGCGCGCGTGCCCCTCTGATGGGTACGTCTAAGAGCTTTTTCGTAAAACTTTCAAAGCAACCTACAAAGTTTAGTTGTAGTAGTTCAAATTTTGCCTATTATATTTTTTCCGCTTTGCCTATTATAATTTTATATAGTGAAGATATGCCAGATGTCTAATATCTGAGTCTCACGTGTAGGGTACGCGCAATTTACTAGTACTTGTAGTTTTAAATTTGACCTAATTTCGATAAATCGACATAAAGTCATTCTATGGGCAGAGTTAGCTGGGAAGTTTGAAACTCATAAAACATGGGAATCGTTGGTACAACATGTTGGTCCAATATATATGTATGTAAACTTGGCTTGTGGCATTGAGATCCAATATTCTTCGGACTTCTCTTTAGGAAAAAGAACAACCTCGCTCATATTCTTCACTCAGAAAATGTAGAATTGAATGTTCTTTCTTGATAGTTGGAAACGACGACACTGTTTACTACAAGAAGATGCACGCTGATCTACCTATGAAAATACATTTAATTCAAGACTAATCTATGGAGTTTAATTATAGCTAGCTCAAGTTTGACCTAATTTCGTTAAATTACCATTATGCAAAGTCTTAGTAAGAAGTTGAACCTATCGTCGAAGCTCTCGCTGGTTTCGGATATATTAATTTTGAACCCTCGATGGGTATGTCCAAAAGCTTTTTCGTAAATCTATCAAAGCAAAACCTACAATTTACTTGTAGTTTCAAATTTGACCTAATTCCGAGATATCGACATAAAGTTATTCAAATGTGCAGGGTTAGCTATAGGAAGCTTCAAAACCCATAAAACATGGGAATCACAACTAGAACATGTTGTCGATCCTCAAAAATTTGTGGGGTGCAAAATAACTATTATGCACCCTCGGTGCTGAATATATATATATATATATACAACTTGGCTTGTAGCATCCACATCCAATATTTTTTGGACTTCTCTTTACGGAAAAGAACAACTAACCTCGTTTGTCTTCACTCGGAAAACGTATAATTCACTGTTCTTTCCTAGTAGTTGGACACACACACCCACGGCACTGCTTACTACTAGAAAATTCACCCATCTACCTCCGAAATGACATTTAATTCAAGAGATATCTATCACGCTTACTTGTAGCTCAAGTTTGACCTAATTACTTTCATTAAATTGTCAAGATGCAAAATCTTAGCAAGAAGTTGAACCTATTGTCAAAACTCTCATTGTTTTCAGATATATTAATTGTGACCCCTCGATGGGTACCGCCAAAAGATTTTTCCTAAAACTTTCAAAGAAACCTACAATTTACTTGTAGTTTCAAATTTGACCTAATTTTGATAAATCGACATATAGTCGTTCGGTCAAATGGGCAGAGTTAGCTAGGATGTTTGAAAACTCATAAATAAAACATGGGAATCATTGGTACAACATGTTGGTCCACTATATATGTCTGTAAATTTGGCGTGGCATTCACATCCAATATTCTCCGGACTTCTTACGAAAAAGAACAACCTCGCCCGTCTTCACTTGGAAAATGTAGAATTGATTGTTCTTTCCCGATAGTTGGAAACTCACATTGACGGCATTGTTTACTAAAGCAAGATACACCCATCTACCTAAGAAAATACATTTAATTTCAAGAGAAATCTATCGCGCTTAATTACTTATAGATCAGGTTTGACCTAATTTCGTTAAATTGTCAAGATGCAAAATCTTAGCAAGAAGTTGATCCTATCGTCAAAACTCTTAGTGTTTTATGATATATTAATTGTGGCCCGTTGATGGGTACCTCCAAAAGTTTTTTTGTTAAACTACCAAGGAAACCTATAATGTACTTGAAGTTTCAAATTTGACCTAATTTTTATAAATCAACATAAAGTCATTCGGTCAAATGGGTAGAGTTAGCTAGGGAGTTTGAAAACTCATAAATCATGGGAATCATTGGTACAACATGTTGGTCCACTATATATGTCGATAAACTTGGCTTTTGGCATTCAGATCCAATATTCTTTGGACATTTCTTTACGGAAAAGAACAACCTCGCTCGTCATCACTCGAAAAATTGAGAATTGAATGTTCTTTCCTGGTAGTTGGAAAATCACACCGACGACATTATTTACTATAGGAAAATAGACCCATCTACCTCTGAAAAGTCATATATTTCAAGAGCAATCTATCGCGCTTACTTTGTAGCTCAAGTTTGACCTACTTTCATTAAATAGTGTCATGATGCAAAATCTTAGCATAAAGTCAAACCAGTTGTCAAAACTCTCGGTTGTTTCTCATATATTGATTGTGAACCACCGATGGGTACCTCCAAAAGCTTCATATAACTTTCATAGCAACCTACAAAACTTCTATTATATAGTTCAAATCTGGCCTAATTTTGATTAATCAACATATAAAGTCATTCAAGTGGGCAAAACGATAAGCTATTGGAAGTTTGAGAACTCATAAAACACAGGAAATCATAAGTACAATATGTTGGTGTCAACACCCGGATTTTTAATCCTAGATGCCCGTTATGCCATACCTCGCAGTCCCAGGATTACCATTTTTGCGAGACATAACGGATTGGATATCACAGTACATCATCCATTACAAACCATACATAAGGTTTTACAGAAATAAGGATCTCATGATCCATTCTTAATACAACAAGCAGCGGAATTAAAAGATAAGCGTAGCGGTGGGGTCTATCTTTAGGGGCATAGGCAATGCTGACGAAGGCAGATAGTCCTAGTTATCATAGCCGTCCTGTTGGCCATCATCTTGATAGTCTCCTTCACAGTCTGGCCATGAGAATAGCCATGGACAAAATCCATAAGTACTCTTCAAGTACTCGCAAACTACCACTAACAAGTAATATAGTTCTAAGTTAAAGTGCTAAAGCTAAGTTTAACTATAAAGTTAATTTTGAAACCTAAGCTGAGTTCAGAGGAAAAGAAAGATAAAATAAAGTTCTAGAATCACTTAAGTAGGGAAGCTATTGTCATAAACACAACCCTGTTGTGGTCAAGTCAAGATTCATTATTCATTTCATAAGTTATTTGGAAAACATCTGACAATGAAACAGTATGGCCATTCCAACTGTCCATAACCGCGGACGCGGCTATTCGAATAGTTTAACACTCTGCAGAGGTGGTACACTTTCACCACAAGATTTGATACATCTGTCAGGGATAACCCTGAATCATCATACTAAGTATGTAGATAATCAAACATAACCTTTCCTTTACATACCCTAGTATAAGCACCTCTCCTATGAGCATGGCCTCCCAACCATGACCATCACTCATCTTGGGCACTACATAGGTGGACAACATTGAGAGGTAGCCTCAGCTCAAATCTCTCCCACGAGGGAACTAATACTAATGCATATAAATTTCCGGCTAAGTCTTACCCAATTTAGGTAATGTGGTTGTACGGTAAATTTGGAATAGTATTGCATCTGAATCCAACCATCAGTTTTATAAAAGGGTTAAGGCTCATGCCTCATCATTTTCATCATCATAAACCATTTGTGTTCCTCAACACAAGTCAAAACATCTTAATAGAATGACTCATCATTCCAAGGTTTTCATAATTCATTTTCACCAAGTATTCCCATCTAAAGTGACTCAAGTTTTTGATCTACTCTAAACTACTAAGTTAAGAGTGTTCACTAAGGTGGGAAGATGGGTTCAATCTCATGCCATATAATGACATCTAAAGGGGTTCTAAATAGGTCAAGTTTTATACTCTTTATGCTACCTTCAAAACAAGTGAAGAACTTTGGGTAAAGTAAAGGAAGTAAAGCTTGTAAGTAAGGCTTGGGGTATCTAAATAGTCAAAGGAGTGTGATCCAAGCATTCCTAAAGCATCTTTGCTAAACCATCTAGATTTATCCTAGCTTGCTAAGCATTGAACTTGCAAGTGTTAGCTTGCATTGTTAATGGTGGCTTGCCTTGGTTGCTGCAGTGGTTGAAGTTTTCTTCTTCTTGGTAGAACTCCTCCTCCTCGTAGACTTGGTACTATCGTCTATAAAGACATACGGAGTACACAATCACCAAACAATACTTAACTAGTCTAATTAGCATTCTAAGATACACATTTGATGATCTATTATCATCTCAAGCATCACAAGTTTAATTCAATAGTTTCACTCTTTTTATTTTAGAAAAGTAATTTCTACTCATTGAAAGTTTTACTTAGATTTAATATTGACCACTTAAAATATGGGATCATGTGGACACATGTCATCACTACATATTCTAACATGTGGGAATGTGATTTAAAGGTTGGATCAATATTACTTTGGTTTAAGTTCATTATTTAATGATTTAAAGTGACTAGAAATGCCTATATAGTATTATTTTGGTACCAGTCCAAAGTCACTACATGTAAACCTTAATATTATTACATATTCAGAATGGTATGACAAAATGTGAATTTTGAGAGTTGGAATCAACTCAAAATCTATCTTAGTTGATTTTATAAAAATGTTGCAAGGTGCAAATGCTTCTGTTTTATTATTTTTACTAGGAGTGATCTATATCTCTAATTGAATTAAATCCAATGGGCTTGGATAGATAATTTCAATACCTTTCCGGAAAAATTGGTTTCATGCAATTTGGATTTGTCAAACTCCCAGAATTGATTTTTAAACTAGTGGACATAAACAAGATTAACTCGCGCAGGAACTAACTGGGCCGGCCCAGCTATGCACAGTGCGCGCAACGGGCTGCCTGACATGCGGGCACCACCAGTCAGCGGCACAAAAACACCAAAACAGTATCTAGCATCCTAGGCCACACGATCTAAAGACGATCCAACGGTGGAGAGTCATCGTCGACAAGGGATTACTCCTGCGAGAGTCTGACTTAGACGCGGCGGTGGGGGTCGATTGGGGGCATACCAGGGCTCCAGCAAGGTCGGTAAGGCGGACAAACGGGCTGGTAGATGACGGCGAGGTGGTGCGTAGTTGCGGCGGAGCTTGGGGTGCCCTAAATTGTAGACGCCCTTCTCCTCCTGCTGCGGCGGCTTCGGCTCCAATTCCAGCGAGACAGAGCTCGAGCGGCGTCGGCTAGAGGTGGGTAAGGTTCAGAGAGTGGTGGGGAGTGAGTGAGTGTGGAGAAATGAGGCTGGGGTGGCCGCTTTATATAGGGTCGACGAGAGGGCGAGCGAGCTCCGGTGAGGTCATCAGTGACGACGATGCGGGGCTCTCTCGGCATGGGAGAGGGCGGTGATGGATTCACTATCCCCCGGCGGTCCTCTGGGGCTTAAAGGCGCGGCAAGATGAGGTCTCTACTGGTCGGGAGCGTACGGTGAACTGAGCGAGGGCGACGTGGTTCCTCCGGGCTGCTGGTCGCCAGGTGCCGAACGAGGATGTCTAGGCGGTTGTTGGGCCTGCTGCGGGTGCTGCCACGCAAGGCTAGGGCTTGGCAAGGCCGGTGCTGCTCTGGCGGGCGCGGTGCTCCGGGGTGATCGGCATGGAGGACAAAGGCATGGGCGCGAGCAAATGCGGCTGGTCCTCTGCTCGATTTTGGTCGGGGGCTAGTCGAGGCGATGCGGTGTGATGGCGCTTGTCTGCCAGCGAGCGAAGGAGAGCGCGGGATGGGCTGATGCGAGCTGTCCATGGTCGACCTGGCGCATGGCGTCGGGAAGCTTGGTACTGGAGCAGATAGGGGAGAGGGAGAGAGAGCTAGGGCCGGGGTTTTAGCTGGGGGGACAAGGGGACCGAGTTAGGCCCAAATGGTGACCAAATCCACTGCTCACTATAGTGTTTTCGAATTTGAAGATTTGTGTCTGCCCCCTGTTTGATGAAATGGCTGCAAGAGACCAAAGTTTGAATTTTGGTTTCAAAATTTTTGTGTGATCTCCACTAGTACTACGTAGTCTCTAGTTGCAAGGGTTTTGAAAGTGGAGCTCAAATTGATGGTTTTTGAAATAGGGGTGATCTAGGCATATGCATTGAATTCAATTTTTACATGCCATTTAAAATAAGTATTTGAAGGTTTTTAGCAGATCAAAAAGTGGGCCTTGGTACCTCATTATGTGTACTAGCAAGGGGTGTAAAGATCCAGAATTATTTCTGTTGAGAAATGAGTGCTAGGAACACTCAAAGTAGTGTAGTGAGTTAAAATGACCAAAATGACCATTCCTCCTTTTTAACTGTTTTTTATTTGATTTTCTTTGGGATCTGCTTGGGAAAGATTTAGATGATGTTTAATTTACCATAACAACATTTTACAACCAAAGAATCACAGAACCATGGCAATTCAAATCAATTTCTAAATTAAATGCACATACACATGAATGCTTTCATTTTTAATTTGGAAAAGTTTTTGTTAACCCTAATTTTGATGATTTGGATCTTGATAAGCTTCGATTGAAGTTTTGGGATGTTACAATTGGTCCACTATATATGTGTGAAAACTTGGATTGTGGCATTTAGATCCTTATTCTTCAGACTTCCTTTATAGGAGAGAATAATCTCTATATCACTCGAAAAATTGAGAATGTTCTTTCCCGATAGTTGGAACCTCACACTGACAGCATTATTTACTACAAGAAGATGCACCCATCTATCCTAGAAAAGACATTTAATTCAAGAGAAATCTATCACGCTTACTTGCTTGTAGCTCAAGTTTGACCTAATTTCGTTAAATAGTCAGGATGCAAAATCTTAGCAAAAAGTTGAAACTATCGTCAAAACTCCCGGTGGTTTCTGACATATTGATTGTGACCCCTCAATGGGTGCCCACCCAAAAGCTTTTTCATAGAACTTTCAAAGCAACCTACAATTTACTTGTAGTTTCAAATTTGAACTAATTTCGATAAAAGTACATAAGTCATTCAAATGAGCAGAGTTAGCTAGGAAGTCATTCAAATATTGACAAACATTTAATTCATGAGCAATCTTTCGCGCTTACTTGTAGCTCAAGTTTGACCTAATTTTGTTAAACTGTCAAGATGCAAAATCTTAGCATGAAGTTGAACGTGTCGTTAAAACTCTCGGTGGTGTATGATATATTAATTGTCCCCTGAATAGGTACCTCTAGAAGATTTTTCATAAAACTTTGAAAGCAACCTACAATCTACTTATAGTTGAAATTTGACCTAAATTCGATAAAAAATTGGCATAAAGTCATTCAAGTTGGTGGAGTTATCTTGGTAGTTTGAAAGCTCATAAAACATGGGTATCGTCAGCACAACATGTTGGTCCACTCTTTATGTCTGAAAACTTGTTTTCTAGTATTCAGATCCATATTCTTCGGAGTTTCTTTATGTATAAGAACAATCTCGTCATCACTCAAAAAATTGAGAATTAAATGTTCTTTCGTGATAGTTGGAAACTAACACCGACGACCTTGTTTACTACATCACCCATCTACCTCTAAAAATACATTTAATTCAATAGCAATCAATTGCCCTTACTTGTGTAACAAATGTTTGACCTAATTTTGTTAAATCGGCAAAAATTCACTAAAGTGTGCAAAAGTTAGTTGGGAAGCTTGAAACATCCTATTTCTGAAAATTTTGGAATTATAAGAAACCATGTTCCACTTTGTCTGATAATCGGGGCAGTGTAATTATTTTTTAATTATGGTAGGTTCCACGGTTTGTGGAAGTACAAGTTACATCAAGGACCTTATAAAAATGAAAATTACATCCAAGTCCATGTATTTTGCACAAGATCCCTGAAACTAAGTAATGAAGTGTCTTTTGAGGTTTGCGCGTATGCTAGACATTGTAGAGCCAAAATTTGTTCTGAAACAATCTACATTCTAGCTTTTACTACTAGTACGTATAGTAAACAAGAATCCATAAAACAGAGTGACCGTACTCTCTATTGTAGTAACTTGGATTGGTTTTTCACATATCTAAGTACTACTACTAATTATAATTTCTCAAAAAAGTACCACTAATAAATGCAGTACTGGTTTGTCTGATTTGTTGTAATATGCAGTACTACTACTATTACCATTTAAATTTGATAAGACCAAAATAGTTAATTACAGGTTGGTGTCGAAGACATGCATGCAGTCCTCTGTCTCTTCCATGCAGCATTGTACACCCCGCAGCAGGCCGCAGGCTTTTGGTCTCTCTCCAGGAGTAGATCTTCTTGCCTAGGTCGCTCCCTCCATCTGTTCTGTACTGTCTGGTACAGTACAGCGTGACACCTGCTTCATTACTCACCTGCCAACCTTCTGCAGCCTTTTTGTTTTGATGAAACATGTATAGCGTGTGGGAAACTATCTAAGGAAAAAGTGGCCAAGTGCAGCTGGCGCCGGTGCGCCCATGCCTAGCTTATTCATGTACAATCGTACCAGTACAGTACGAAACTCAATCAGTATACTCTTTAGTATACCCACCCAACCCGGGTTTCTAGCCGGCGGGCACTACGTCGGCGAGCCGATCTTCCCTCTATAACCACTCCCACAAGTTCGTGTACCGCGTCGACGGATTCGACCGTGAGCCGGCTACTATGGACGTCGTCCAGTCTGAGGCGATGATTTAGTGCCCCTATGATGGCTGCTTTAGCTTGGTCGCCTTCAACAAGCTCGACGAGCACAAGATCGCATGCTCGCATGGCCCGTGCTCCTACATTGATTCTGCCTGTGATTTCATTGCCTCGCCGGTAGGGCTCCTTCCCCACATGAAGGAGGCCCACGCGGTCATAGTAACCAGGGCCATCTACGACATCGCCTTCTTTTGCCTCATCCTGACTCCACCACCAACAACCACGAGGGGATTCATGTGCTTCCTCTGCGGGGATGACGGTGCCGTGTTCGGCCTGACCATCAGCACGCTCGGCCCAGCCGTTGTCGTGTCCTTGGTGTGCATCAGGCAGGACAGGTGCTTGTGGTCGCGGTACACGGTGAAATTGTGTGCACCTGGCCCGCCGGGGTCGATGGACTTGTCAATGGTCGAGAGCCTTAATGCGGTAATCAAGATGACAAGCAGGTCGTCGCCGGCCAACCTCCCGCCCGACAAGTTCAGGACGTACCTCGGCGTGCCGCCACGGTTCCTGATGAAGGTTGGACATTCCACCCATGTATCTTTCTGGATTTGCATCGACATTAAAAAATGATCTTAAACTACGGATGATGATCAAGACTGTAATGGTGTATTAGCAGATAAATATTACTGCTAGTAGTACTATTTTACTACTCCAGTTTACTAATAGTAGTCGCATGTAGGTTCTCTTTTGCTAGTAGGAAAGATGCATTTTGGATGTAAACTAAGTTTGCTGCTAATGTTATTATGGAATATTTATCGGTTTAGTACAACTTTTATGTAATTGTTCACTTCTACGACATGGACCAGAGATAAACACACTAAACTTGTCAATTCGACTTGATTTAAGTCTTGAACCAAGATTTTCGTCGAAATTGCCCTGGTGTGGAAGACATATCGACGTGGGTCTAGCGTGCAGGATAGGCTGCCCTGGAATTTAGCCTAAATATCTAGAAAATAATATGGACATCTACGACATCAACTCAATGTTATCAGAATCATCACGAACCATGTTTTCATATTATGTGTGTTTGATATTATGTAAGTTAGTATGTTTATACATATAGTTGGTCAAACTTTATAATATTGACTTTGACAAAACCTAGTATGCTTTCTAATTTGGAAATAAGGGATCATCTAAGTACTAAAATGCGTCGAAATACATGTGTATCTAGACAAAGCCAAGTCAGTAATTACTATTTTAGGATGGAGGGAGTAATTATTTATGAGTCATCGACTTTTCAAAAAAAATACTACGACACGTGCCCACGACTAGAGCATGGACCAATGCATAATAATCACATGATCATGCGGTGGTGATCTACTCCGTACTGGATTACCCTACATGCGGAGGCACACTACTGGAGCACACGCTCGTGTCGTTCCTAAGTACGTTGTAGTACTACTAGTATATGCAAATAGGAGTACAAAAATAGATAGATCTTGTTGCTCATCGTACTATTTTTTTCCCTGTAAGGCAACCTGGATGTGACTACTATAGTACTATATTGGCACAACTTCTGCTTTTGGCGCTACAAGATGAATGTGGAACTCTCTGTGTAACATTAGTATACTAGTACTTCTTGTACTCCCTAGTTTTTTGGACGCATAGTAAAGTAGTATAGTAAGTCTATTTGGTCAAGCTGCATGCAACGAACATTGGTTTGACAGGACAATTCAGGTTTTTAGATATCCAAATTTCTACTCTAGCTCGATGTCTCAAGACATGAAGCAGCTAGTACTCCTCTATCCTCCGGCTGTCGCCCAGATTAAAATGAACAAGAAAAATATTGTGTATCTTGGAAATTGCCATGGCCATTTATTACCTGCAGAGCTTTATTTTGTTTCCTTCTAGGCACCTGCAAATAATGTGCTACGATTGGGCCCTATAGCTAGTACTAGACATAGACTTTAGTAGTAGCTACTCTCGTCATAGTGAATTATCCAAGAGGTGGAGTTCCTTTTTTTCTCCAAGAGGTGGAGTTGTTGTAACATCCCAAAACTTTAATCCAAGCTTATCAAATTCCAAATCATAAAAATTTAGGGTTAACAAAAACTTTTCCAAAGTAAAAATGAAAGCATTCATGTGTATGTGCATTTAATTTAGGAATTGATTTGAATTGCCATGATTAAGTGATCCATTGCTTGCAAAATGATTCTTAGGTGAAATAAACATCATCTAAATCATTCCCAAACAAATACCAAAGAAAAACAAATCAAAATGAATAAAAGAAGAGAATGGTCATTTGAGCCATTTTAATCAACATGCCTACTTTGGCTATTCCTAGTACTCAAAACCTAACAGAAACAATTGTGGATCTTTGCACCCCTTGATAGTACACATAATGAGGTACCAAGGCCCACTTTGTGATCTGCAAAAATCTTTCAAATGCTAATTTTAAATGACAGCTTAAAATTGAATCTATTTCATATGGGAAGATCCCTCTATTTCAAAAACCACTCAAACAAGCTGAATTTTCAAAATCGAAGCACCCAAAGAGTCTCAAGCTTATTCCTAGAAAACCCACCAAAAATCTTTTCAAAATTCAAAAGTTTATTTCATGCGGCCATTTCATCAAACACTTGGCAGGCATGATTTACACCCTAATCCTAGCTCACTGTTTTGAACAGGGTTTGCCCCCAAATGATCTTCATTTAATCCGTTTGTCCCCCCAGGGTCTAACCATGCCATTAACACCAATCCCCTACCCCCTATTGGCAAAGCCATGCCATGCCGAGCCACCCCTCGCCGGCCGACCATGCACTCGCCCCAGCAGACCACCTCCCTCTCTCTCGCCATGTCTAGGAGGTAGCCAGGACCTCACCGCCACACTCTGTCCCCTTCCCGAGCCAGGCCCAGCAGTGGACCACCGAGGAGAGCCCGTGCCCAGTGCCACCGCACCATGCCGAGCACGCGCCAGACCGCCGCACCCGGCACGCGTGCACAAGCCACCGCTCGACCACAGCCTGCGCCTACCGCTCCGCCACGACCCAGGGAACACGACGGACATGCCCGTTCGCCGCCCAACGCACCACAACCACCGCTCACCGTGGACACCGCCGCCTCTGCCGCTTAGAGCGCCAGCTCACCCCGACCGCATACCACTGCCCTTAAGCCCGCATTGAGTTCCTAGAGCACTGCCAGGAGACCGCCTATCGATCGGCACCCTCAGCCATGCCGCTAGCCGCCCGTAGCCATGTCGCCACCGTCGCCTGCCCATCCCTCTCGGCCTTGTCGTCGAGCCTATAAAAGGAGGGCATCCCCAGCCAGTTGAAGCACACCACTCCGCTCGCCTCACCTCACTGACCGTCCCACACCACTAGCCGGAGCAAGGGGAGCAGCAACTTGCCGGAATTGCACCAGAGCAGGCCGCGTCTAGAGGAGAAGGGCACCGCTGATTGCGACCACCCCCGGAGCTGCCTCGACCGTCCCTGAGCTCGCCGTCGACCACCAGTTCGTTTGCCCGCCTCGCCATCGTCGCTAGAGCCCTGGTACGCCCCCTATGCACCCCCATCGAGCCGCTAGGGTTCGAGCTCGCCGGCGACCTGTTCGTCATCGACGATGATCCCCAGCCGTAGATCTCAGTTCTAATCTAACGGCCCACATCACCCCGTACCGCTTCGCGTGTTATGGGCCGCTGAATTGTGGACCCCCCTGTCAGTTGAGCCCCGTGCCGTGGAGTGACCCTAGGCCGGTCCGTTAGAGTTTCCCCCGCGACCCAGTTAGTTTGAATTAGGATTTTTCTTTTTAGTTTAAACTTAGTTTTGTCTCTGAGTTTAAAAATCAATTCAGAGAGTTTCACAAATCCAAATTGCATGAAACTAATTTTGCCTGAAAGGTATTGAAATGATCCAACCTTTAAATCCCATTCCCACATGTTAGAATATGTGGTGAAGACATGTGTCCACATGATCCAATATTTTAAGTGGTGAATATTAAATTTTAGTTAATTTTCAATGAGTAGAAATTACTTTTCTAAATTAAAAAGAATGAAACTAGTTAATAAAACTTGTGATGCTTGTGATGATAATAGATCATCAAATGTATACCTTAGAGTGCTAATTAGACTAGTTAAGTATTGTTTGGTGATTGTGTACTCCGTATGTATTTATAGACGATAGTACCGACCAAGCTTTCGAGGAGGAGGAGTTCTACCAAGAAGTAGAAGAAAACTACAATCCCTGCACCAACCAAGGCAAGCTATTGTAGAAAACTGGAATTAAGCTACTTAACTTGATCCAAGATGCTATAGGCATGCTTGAGTCATACACTTTGACTATTAGTTACCCCAAGTCTTATTTACAAGTTTTAGCTCCCTTAGTTTACACAAAGTACTTTACTGGTTCTTGAAGGTAGCATAAAGAGTATAAAACTTGACCTATTTAGAACCCTTTAGATGTCATTCTATGGCATGAGATTGAACCCATCTGTTCCACCTTAGTGAACACTCTTAACTTAGTAGTTTAGAGTAGATCAAAAACTTGAGTCACTTTAGATGGGAACACTTGGTGAAAATGAATTATGAAAACCTTGGAATGATGAGTCATTCTATTGAGATGTTTTGACATGTGTTGAGAAACACAAATGGTTTATGATGGTGAAAATGTTGAGGCATGAGCCTTAACCCTTTGTTAAAATAGATGGTTGGATTCGGATGCGATACCATTCCAAATTTACTGTACAACTACACTGCCTGAATTGGGTAAGATTAGCTGGAAATTTATATGCATTAGTTCTAGTTACCTCGTGGGAGAGGTTTGAGATAAGGATACCTCTCATGATGTCCACCTATGCAGTGCCCAAGATGACTGATGGTCATGGTTGGGAGGCCATGCTCATAGGAGAGGTGCTTATACTAGGGTGTGTAAAGGGAAGGTTATGTTTGATTATCTGCATACTAAGTATGATGATTCAGGGTTATCCCTGACAGATTTATCGAATCTTGTGGTGAAAGTGTACCACCTCTGCAGAGTGTCAAACTATTCGAATAGCCATGTCCGCGGTTATGGACAGTTGGAATGGCCATACTGTTTCGTTGTCAGATGTTTTCCAAACAACTTATGAAATGAATGATGAATTTTGACTTGACCACATCAGGGTTGTGTTTATGACACTAGCTTCCCAACTCAAGTGATTCTAGAACTTTATTTTATCTTTCTTTTCTTCTGAACTCAGCTTAGATTTCAAACCTAACTTTATAGTTAAACTTAGCTTTAGCACTTTAACATAGAACTAGATTACTTGTTAGTGGTAGTTTGCGAGTACTTAAACTTAGCTTCCCAACTCATGGCCAGACTATAAAGGAGACTATCAAGATGATGGCCAGCAGGACGACTATGATAACTAGGACTATCTGCCTTCATCAGCATTGCCTGTGCCCCTGAAGATGGACCCCACTGCTATGCTTATCTTTTATTTCTGCTTCTTGTTGTATTAAGACTGGATCATGAGATCCTTATTTGTGTAAGATGTTATGTATGGTTTGTAATGGATGATGTACTATGATATCTAATCCGTTATGTCTCGCAAAGATGGTAATCCTGGGATTGCGAGGTATGGCATAACAGGCATCTGGGATTAAAAATCCGGGTGTTGACAAGTTGGTATCAGAGCCATCCTGACCATAGGAGACCCTAGTTAGAATGGATGTCTAAACAAAAACTTAGTTTCAAAACCAAAGTGAGTATTTAGAAAAAAACTACCTCCCCTCTTATCCTTGTGAACTCATTCTTTCTCAAAAATACATGTTCCTCAAAATTCTTACATTATTACTTAAAATTTGACACACTTGATCACTTCACTAACTTCCTCATCCTTAATTCTTGTAGATGGAGACTCAGTTCAGCAAGTTCTACCAGTTGGGAAACGGAGGTCAACTGATCTTCGAGAGGGATCTGGATTCACTATCGGAGTTACTGGGATGCCCACATCCGGGGTTTCTTGGAGCTCAACTTCCAGGACCCCCAGGAGGAGACTAAAGTGGCTAGTCACCGCGGACCTTAGAGGAAGCATGGAAGCACCAACTTCTGGAAGAATTCAGTTCTTCGTGAGGGAGAACAATTGGCTATATGGATTAGCCAGGGCAATGCATGAAGCTCTTGCACGTCTATGTGCCCTCAGCGTCAACAAGATCCAAGGAACCCATTTTGCCCACTATGCAAGACGTGACTTCATGGGAATGTCGATGGAGATGCCAAGTCACCTAGAGTTGAGGCGTCAAGTGGAGAATCTTGACTTCTTGCTTCACGACAGACAACAGGAACTAGACAATGCTAGAGAGTTAGCCAACCAAAACCATGCCATTTCCGACCAGAAGGCCCAAACTTTCGCACTGCTCGTCCAAGATCGCCAGTCTCTTCGCTGCCAGCGTGCAAAGAAGGATCGCACCATCGCCCGTCTTTGCAAGAAGGTGGCCGACCTCGAGAAGACCATCAAGGAGCAGGAAGCTCAGCTTATGGCAAAGGAAGAAGAAGATGAGGGTGAAGACATCCAAGGAGACATGGTTTCTTACCTCAGCAACGATGATGACTTTCTGGAGGAGGATGCCCTAGACTTCTACACTGATGATGAGGACTCCGACTTCATCGACGATGAGTAGATGCACTAGAGCACTGTTGTAGCATGAGATGTAATGGTCTCACTGTATCATAGCTTACAGAATGGTTCTTCAAACCATCTATTTCCCCTTTGATTATTGTGGTGTGTGTTTGTATCATGTGTTGCCTGCATGAATGAAATGAAGTTAGTTGAAAAACCTGAGTCAAACTTAAAGTTTTAGATCTGAAACCAAAACCCTGAACCCTAGAACTTTCCCTCTTACACTTGTATCTACCTCAATCTTCAGATGACTCGTGGAACCCAAGGAGGGAGCAGCTCGTCACAAGACCCAATGCTGCAGATCTTGCAGAATCTCATCGCGGACCGTGAAGCAAGCAGGGCAGAACGCCAATCCAACTTAGCAACACTTCAGCAGATTGCCCAAATGGCTCTCAACAACCAAGGGCATGGAAATCAAGATCATCAAGGATCCAAACTAAAAAAAATCAGAATATCAATCCCCCAATCTTCAGTCAATCTGAAAACCCACTAGATGCTGATGACTGGTTGCAGACCATGGAAAACAACTTCGAAGTTGCAAGAGTTGATGAGAATGAGAAGGTTCTCTTCGCCACCCACTATCTGGCCGGAGATGCAAGAGCTTGGTGGAATAGTATCCGCAATATGAACCATGGTCAAGTGATGACATGGGAAGCATTCAAAGTCAAGTTTAGCCGCACCCACGTGCCGCAAGGTCTAGTCAACAGAATGAGAGATGAGTTCCGCGAATTGAAGCAAGGAAGAATGACTGTGGTGGAGTACCGTGATGGATTCCTGTCACTTGCCAGATATGCACCTGATGAGATCCACACGGAGGCCAAGAAGAAGGAGAGATTCCTGAACGGACTTCATGATGAAATGCAGACTGTCCTCGTCAACATCCATTTCGAGGATCTCGAAGAGCTAGTCGACTCTGCCATCCAGATGGAAGGGAAGATTAACCAGGCAAACGACAACCGCAAGCGTCATATGATGCAGCAGTCTGGATCCAACAGTCACTAGAAGTACCGTCCCAACCCTTCATCGGGATATGCACCAAGGAACAACCGACCCCAACGTCTCGCCCAAGCTACCCCAACCATAGCGGAGGCAATGGGAAGCCCGGAGGAAACAATCACAACTTCGGCAATGCCAACAATTTCAATCGTGCACCTCCCAAGACCAACAACAGCAACAACAACAAGAACAACAACACTGCACCCAGAACTGGCAGCAATGTTGTGCCTATCGCAGTCAAGGACAAGTCCCAGATCACTTGTTTCGAGTGTGGAGTGAAGGGTTACTACTCCAATGAGTGTCCCAAGAAGACTGCAGCCAATGCCAATGTGAATGCCCCAGCTCAGCAGCAGCGGCGTGTCCAACCAGGAAGAAGATTTTCCCTAGGGAACCCGCACAACCGCAATGGCCATCTCTTCCACATGAACGCAGAAGAAGCCCAGGAAGCACCAAATGTAGTGCTAGGTATGTTTTCTGTCAACTCAGTTTTAGCAAGAGTATTGTTTGATTCGGGAGCATCGCATTCATTTTCACCGAAGAATTTGCATGCACTAGTAAGATTCACCCAACCAACCTGAAGCATGTCATGATAGTTCGAATCCCCGATTCAACAACCAAAGCTAGAAAAATTTGCAAAGCTGTGCCTATCAGAATACATGGGATAGATTTTTAGGCCAACCTAATTGTACTCAGAACCAAAGGTTTGGAAGTAGTACTAGGTATGGACTGGATGTCAGGGCGTAAAGGACTGATAGACTATGCTAAGAAAGCCATCACCATGACCAGTAGTTCTGGAGTAACAGTAGAGCATATCTCTGAAACCTTACCCCGTCAATTCAAGCGCAACAAGAGTGTAGCCCTACCCACCATTGACCAAATCAAAGTAGTCTGTGAATACCCCGACGTATTCCCAGATGAATTGCCAGGTATGCCCCCAGATAGGGATATTGAGTTCATCATCGAACTAATCCCCGGAACCGGACCCATAGCCCAGAGACCCTATAGCATGAACCCCTCAGAGTTAGTGGAACTAAAGAAGCAGTTGGATGCCATGTTAGAGAAAGGCTTGATTCAACCAAGCGCATCGCCATGGAGATCACCAGTGTTATTCATCGACAAGAAAGATGGAGGCAATTGTTTGTGCACAGAATACAAAAAGTTGAATGATGTCACCATCAAGAACAAGTACCCCTTGCCAAAGATAGAGGATCTATTTGATCAATTGACTGGATCCCAGGTATTCTCAAAGATTGATATTAGGTCTGGTTATCACCAACTTAAGATTCGTGCAATGGATATTCCGAAAACCACCTTTACTACTCGCTATGGTTTATACAAAGTATACGGTTATGTCTTTTGGATTAACCAATGCCCCTGCTTATTTCATGAATCTCATGAATAAGATGTTTATGAATTTCCTAGATAAGTTTGTAGTTGTGTTTATCGACGACATCCTTATCTACTCCAAGTCAGAAGAAGAACATGAGCAACATCTGAGAAGCATCCTAGAAACCCTGAGAGAGCATCAGTTATATGCCAAATTCAGCAAGTGTGAGTTTTGGCTGAGGGAAGTAGGATTCCTAGGACATATTGTGTCTGTCGGAGGAATTTCTGTTGATCCCGCCAAGATCAAAGATGTCGAAGAATGGGAAGCCCCAACCACTCAAACCCAAGTCCTTGCATTTCTCGGATTAGCGGGATACTACCGCAAGTTCGTAGAAGGATTCTCGAGCATAGCACGACCAATGACCAAATTGTTGAAGAAGGACAAGAAGTTTGAATGGACAGACAAATGTGAAGCCAGTTTTCAGGAGCTGAAGAAGAGATTGATCTCAGCCCCAATATTAATCATGCTAGACATCAAGAAACCGTTTGATGTGTATTGTGACGCATCCAAGATTGGTCTAGGATATGTATTGATGCAAGAAGGCAAAGTCATCGCGTATCTGTCTCGACAACTGAAGCAGCATGAGCAGAACTATCTGAACCATGATCTTGAGCTAGCAGCTGTGGTCCTAGCATTGAAGACATGGCGTCATTATTTGATGGGTAATCGTTGTGAGATTTACTCCGATCACAAGAGCTTAAAATATATCTTCACTCAGAAGGAGCTGAATATGAGGCAAAGGAGATGGATAGAGTTAATCAAGGATTATGACCTTGACATTCACTATCACCCCGGCAAAGCCAATGTGGTAGCGGATGCTCTTAGCAGATTGCCATGTAGGATAAACACCATGATCAAGGAAAAGCAACCAAGTATGTATGAAGAGTTGGAGCAGTTCAGGACTGAATTAGTTAGCAAAGGATTCTTAGCTAGCATTGAACTTCAACCCACTTTGATTAGCCAAATCAAAGAAGCCCAGAAGGGGAATGAAAGTATCGACGGAATCAAACGTCGTATTGGTACAAGAAAGGTACCTGGATTTACTAAAGACGAAGAAGGAGTACTGTGGTACAAAGGACGTATCTGTGTGCCAGCAGATTCGGAGCTGAAGCAAGTTATCATGAAGGAAGCTCATGATACTCTTTATTCTATCCACCCCGGAGGTACGAAGATGTATCAGGATTTGAAGGAGAAATTTTGCTGGCACAAGATGAAGAGAGAAATCGGAAGCTACATCGCCAAATGTGACATCTGTCAAAGAGTCAAAGCAGAGCATCAGAGACCTGCAGGACTGTTGCAACCATTGCAGATTCCGGATGGAAATGGGATTCCGTCGGAATGGACTTTATCATCGGGTTGCCTACTTATAGTAGGGGAAATGACTCAATATGGGTCATAGTTGGTAGATTGTCCAAGGTAGCCCACTTTATACCTGTCAAGACTACCTACCAGAGTGCGGAGTTAGCAGAACTGTACATTGCTAGAATTGTTAGTCTGCATGGAACCCCCAAGACCATAGTATCAGATCGAGGAACTCAATTTACCTCAAGGTTTTGGCAGAAAGTCCAAGAAGGATTAGGAACCAAGTTGAACTTCAGTACCGCTTACCACCCGCAAACTGATGGACAGACTGAGAGAGTCAACCAGATCCTAGAGGATATGCTTAGATCTTGTGTGTGAGAATACGGATCAAAATGGGAAGACTGCTTGCCTTTCACAGAATTCTCATATAATAACAGTTATCAGGCTAGTTTGCAGATGGCACCCTTTGAATTCCTATATGGAAGAAAGTGTCGTACCCCTTTGAATTGGTCGCATGTAGGAGAGAGTCAGATCTTTGGACCCGACATTCTCAAAGAAGCAGAAGAGAAAGTTCACAAAGTCCGTGAGCACCTCAAGACCGCCCAATCTAGACAGAAGAGTTATGTGGACAAAAGAAGGAGAGACCTGACTTTCAATGTCGGAGATTTTGTGTATCTCAAAGTTTCGCCATTAAAAGGAACGCAATGCTTTAGTCTGAAAGGAAAGTTAGCCCCTAGATATATCGGGCCCTTCAAGATTCTGAACCGTCGAGGAGAAGTATCGTATCAATTGGTACTGCCTGAAGAGATGTCAGCCATCCACAATGTGTTCCATATCTCGTTACTTCGCAAATATCTGGAAGTGCCCGAGAAGACTAAAGTTTTCAAGAACATCGATCACAGAGCTGTGGAAATCAACAATGACCTGACCTATCGGGAAGTGCCCATCCGTATCTTAGAAGAAGCCTACAGAACCACCAGGACCAGGAGCATCAAGGTTCTCAAGATTCAGTGGAGCAACAATACCGAAGAAGAAGCCACTTGGGAGCGCGAAGATTACATTAGGACACAGTTCCCAGATCTCTTTAGTTCCTAGTTTTCTTTGTACATCTCGGGCCGAGATTTTGTTTAAGGGGGGAAGGCTTGTAACATCCCAAAACTTCAATCCAAGCTTATCAAGATCCAAATCATCAAATTTAGGGTTAACAAAAACTTTTCCAAAGTAAAAATGAAAGCATTCATGTGTATGTGCATTTAATTTAGGAATTCATTTGAATTGCCATGATTAAGTGATCCATTGCTTGTAAAATGATTCTTAGGTGAAATAAACATCATCTAAATCATTCCCAAACAAATACCAAAGAAAAACAAATCAAAATGAATAAAAGAAGAGAATGGTCATTTGTGCCATTTTAATCAACATGCCTACTTTGGCTATTCCTAGTACTCAAAACCTAACAGAAACAATTGTGGATCTTTGCACCCCTTGATAGTACACATAATGAGGTACCAAGGCCCACTTTCTGATCTGCAAAAATCTTTCAAATGGTAATTTTAAATGACAGCTTAAAATTGAATCTATTTCATATGGGAAGATCCCTCTATTTCAAAAACCACTCAAACAAGCTCAATTTTCAAAACCCAAGCACCCGCAGAGTCTCAAGCTTATTCCTAGAAAACCCACCAAAAATCTTTTCAAAATTCAAAAGTTTATTTCATGCGGCCATTTCATCAAACACTTGGCAGGCATGATTTACACCCTAATCCTAGCTCACTGTTTTGAACAGGGTCTGCCCCCAAATGATCTTCATTTAATCCGTTTGTCCCCCCAGGGTCTAACCATGCCATTAACACCCATCCCCTACCCCCTATTGGCAAAGCCATGCCATGCCGAGCTACCCCTCGCCGGCCGACCATGCACTCGCCCCAGCAGACCACCTCCCTCTCTCTCGCCATGTCTAGGAGGTAGCCAGGACCTCACCGCCACCCTCTGTCCCCTTCTCGAGCCAAGCCCAGTAGTGGACCACCGAGGAGAGCCCGTGCCCAGTGCCACCGCACCATGCCGAGCACGTGCAAGAGCGCCGCACCCGGAACGCGTGCACAAGCCGCCGCTCGACCGCAGCCCGCGCCTACCCCTCTGCCACGACCTAGGGAAAACGAAGGACATGCCCGTTCGCCGCCCAATGCACCACAACCACCGCTCGCCGTGGAAACCGCCGCCTCTGCCGCTTAGAGCGCCAGCTCACCCCGACCGCATACCACCGCCCCTAAGCCCGCATTGAGTTCCTAGAGCACCACCAGGAGACCGCCTGTCGATCGCCACCCTCAGCCATGCCGCTAGCCGCCCGTAGCCATGTCGCCACCGTCGCCTGCCCATCCCTCTCGGCCTCGCCGTCGAGCCTATAAAAGGAGGGCACCCCCAGCCAGTTGAAGCACACCACTCCACTCCCCTCACCTCACTGGCCGTCCCACACCACTAGCCGGAGCAAGGGGAGCAGCAGCTTGCTGGAATTGCACCGGAGCAGGCCGCCTCTGGAGGAGAAGGGCGCCGCTGATTGCGACCACCCCCGGAGCTGCCTTGACCGTCCCTGAGCTCGCCGTCGACCACCAGTTTGTTTGCCCGCCTCGCCGTTGTCACTGGAGCCCTGGTACGCCCCCTATGCACCCCCACCGAGCCGCTAGGGTTCGAGCTCGCCGGTGACCTGTTCGTCATCGACAACGATCCCCAGCCGTATATCTCAGTTCTAATCTAACAACCCACATCGCCCCGTACCGCTTCGCGTGTTATGAGCCGCTGACTTGTGGACACCCCTTTCAGTTGAGCCCCGCGCCGCGGAGTGACCCTGGGCTGGCCCGTTAGAGTTTCCCGCGCGACCTAGTTAGTTTGAATTAGGATTTTCCTTTTTAGTTTAAACTTAGTTCTGTCTCTGAGTTTAAAAATTAATTCAGAGAAATTCACAACTCCAAATTGCATGAAACTAATTTTGCCTGAAAGGTATTGAAATGATCTATCCAAGCCCGTTGGATTTAATTCAATTAGAGTTATAGATCTCTCCTAGTAAAAATATCAAAACAGAAGCATTTGCACCTTGCAACATTTTTATAAAATCAACTAAGATAGGTTTTGAGTTGATTCCAACTCTCAAAAATCACATTTCATCATATCTATCTAAATATGTAATAATATTAAGGTTTACCTATAGTGACTTTGGACTAGTACCAAAATAATGCTATATAGGCATTTCTAGTCACTTTAAATCATTAAATAATAAACTTAAACCAAAGTAATACTGATCCAACCTTTAAATCCCATTCCCACATGTTATAATATGTGGTGATGACATGAGTCCACATGATCCCATATTTTAAGTGGTGAATATTAAATTTTAGTTAATTTTCAATGAGTAGAAATTACTTTTCTAAATTAAAAAGAATGAAACTAGTTAATAAAACTTGTGATGCTTGTGATGATAATAGATGATAAAATGTATACCTTAGAGTGCTAATTAGACTAGTTAAGTAATGTTTGGTGATTGTGTACTCCGTATGTATTTATAGACGATAGTACCGACCAAGCTTTCGAGGAGGAGGAGTTCTATCAAGAATTAGAAGAAAACATCAACCCCTGCACCAACTAAGGCAAGCTATTGTAGCAAACTAGAATTAAGCTAGTTAACTTGATCCAAGATGCTATAGGCATGCTTGAGTCATACCACTTTGACTATTAGTTACCCCAAGTCTTATTTACAAGTTTTACCTCCCTTAGTTTACACAAAGTACTTTACTGGTTCTTGAAGGTAGCATAAAGAGTATAAAACTTGACCTATTTAGAACCCTTTAGATGTCATTCTATGGCATGAGATTGAACCCATCTGTTCCACCTTAGTGAACACTCTTACCATAGTAGTTTAGAGTAGATCAAAAACTTGAGTCACTTTAGATGGGAACACTTGGTGAAAATGAATTATGAAAACCTTGGAATGATGAGTCATTCTATTGAGATGTTAAGACATGTGTTGAGAAATACAAATGGTTTATGATGGTGAAAATGTTGAGGCATGAGCCTTAACCCTTTATTAAAACTTATGCTTGGATTCAGATGCGATACCATTCCAAATTTACCGTACAACCACACTGCCTGAATTGGGTAAGGCTTAGCTGGAAATTTATATGCATTAGTATTAGTTCCCTCGTGGGAGATGTTTGAGCTCAGGCTACCTCTCATGATGTCCACCTCTGCAGTGCCCAAGATGACTGATGTTCATGGTTGGGAGGCCATGCTCATAGGAGAGGTGCTTCTACTAAGGGTTGTAAAGGGAAGGTTATGTTTGATTATCTGCATAATAAATATGATGATTCAGGGTTATCCCTGACAGATGTATCGAATCTTGTGGTGAAAGTGTACCACCTCTGCAGAGTGTCAAACTATTCGAATAGCCGCGTCCGCGGTTATGGACTGTTCGAATGGCCATATTGTTTCGTTGTTAGATGTTTTCCAAAGAACTTATGAAATGAATGATGAATTTTGACTTGACCACAACAGGGTTGTGTTTATGAAACTAGCTTCCCAACTCAAGTGATTCTAGAACTTTATTTTATCTTTCTTTGCTTCTGAACTCAGCTTAGGTTTCAAACCTAACTTTATAGTTAAACTTAGCTTTAGCACTTTAACTTAGAACTAGATTACTTGTTAGTGGTAGTTTGCGAGTACTTAAAGAGTACTCATGGCTTTTGTCCCTGGCTATTCTGATGGCCATACTATGAAGGAGACTATCAAGATGATGGCCAGAAGGACGGCTATGATAACTAGGACTATCTGCCTTCGTCAGCATTGCCTGTGCCCCTGAAGATGATAACTACACTTATCTTTTATTTCCGCTGCTCTTTGTATTAAGACTAGATCATGAGATCCTTATTTGTGTAAGACCTTATGTATGGTTTGTAATGGATGATGTACTGTGATATCCAATCCGTTATGTCTCGCAAAGATGGTAATCCTGGGATTGCGAGGTATGGCATAACGGGCATCTGGGATTAAAAATCCGGGTGTTGACAGTTCCTTTTTTTCCTGAGAGAGGAAACCTTTTTTATTCCTTCTTTGATTCAAAGAAAATTCAAAGTTTTTGTGAAGGATCTTCTCCCTTATGAAATAATCCTATGCTGTTTTGTTTGATTCATAGGATTCCAATATGTAGGAATTATGTCCCGTTTGAACACAGGATAGGAAAAATATAGGAATAGGAAAAACAAGGGAATTATGATTCTTTCAAAGTATTCCTTTGCTTTCCCTATGATTCAAACACATACTTGATCCAAATTCATGTAGTTTCCTCTTCTTATGTTTTGAGAATCCTGCAAATCAAACGAGCCCTAAGAGATGGTCTTTTTTTTTTGTTTGATCATTTTTTTGGTTGAACATAGGGTCATAGAGCTTCCTCGAAACAATAGGAGGGTGGAAATTGCACAAACCTCCAACAATTGGATTTGAAATTGCAGGGAACTCCAGATAATCAGGATAGTCTAGTTGCAAGAAACTAATGTACTACAATTACTTTTGGGTACAAATGCTGCACATAGCACGAAATTCTCGATTAGCCCTCTTAGCATTATTTCTTACATACCCGGGGCTCAACAGTTGGAGCTCTTCGCAACTACGGCTCTAATTGTTGGAGGTTTGTGCAACTAGCCTCAATTGGAGCCCCACCCCCCACTCGCCCACCTTCTGCAGTACTACTAGTAGTAGAGTAACGCACCATCAGCCTTTGTCTTCTCAATCGCACCCCGGCAGCCAGCTCATGCCAACGATCTTCCCTCCCCCCCCCACCCCACCCTAAAGAAAGCCCCCAAAATACCATCCGCAGCCTCCTTCCATGGTGAGATTGAGCAAGGTCTCTAAAGATCCTGAGCAGTTTCAGAAGGTGTTCACCAAAGGCCCTCTTCAAGTACTCATCAACATTGCAACGCCACCACCGCCGCGAGCCTCGTCGGTTCATCCAAACATATTCTTCAATCAGCAAAAGAGAGTGGAACTACGCCTTCTTCTCATCCGTTTGGCCTCCCATGTGTTCTTCATTCTCACCCAATGGTCAGACCGTGGCAATCCAAAGACTTCTTCAAAGTGGCGGGCAGCCCGTGCAAGCTGATGCCGCTAGACAGGTTCTCCTCCGATGTTGTGATGCCAAATGGTTTTGATGAGCAGCGAGCAGGCCGCAATGTAGATTTGATCATCACAGTTGGGCGTGATTTCATGTGGGACCTTGTCAACATGTACACTCTTCGCAAGATTGTTATTCCGCAAGTGTCCGGGTTTGAACCGACCGAAGGTTCTGCACTTACATTTCAGGATGATGCTGATGAAGGTCGACGTACTAAACTGTAGAAGATAGTCATTTGCCAAGTTCCGACAGCAGCTAGGGGATACAAAGATTTCTCTCTAGTCGCCATTTTCAAATTCAAGATTGTTATGAATGATAGTTATGGATGGTCAGTTTGTGTGAACGAGTTCCAGGGCTACTTCAGATACTGCGGTGCTATTATCCAACACGATCGTGTGTTTTCCTTGACCGAGAACGGCTATGTTTATGCATGGAAGTCTCTAGAACTTGGTAAATTCTCCTCCCTACGTATTTTATTAGCCTTGTTCCTGAATCGATGCAAGCTATTTTTTCTAAACTTTCATCTGTTAGTAGGAGTTCCATTAAAATTTTAGTTACTTTGATTCTAAGGAATTCCCTAGGAATTTCATAGGGATACAATCTTTAGTAGGTTTTCTTACATATAAGTAGTTTGTTTCATATGATTGAGTTTTGGTGATAGTATTGCTTCGTCTCCTAGTACATCCCATGGAAACTATGGTATGTACTACGTAGTGGTAAGTACTTATGTGAGATCCAGATATTATTCCTGAATCAATGTAAGTTACTTTTTCTGAAGTTTCTTTGGTTAGTAGGAATTTTAGCCTCTTTGATTCGTACGAATTCCCTAGGAATTTCAGAGGAATGCAATCCTTACTAAGTTTTCTTACATATAAGTAATTTGATTCATAGGATTGAGTTCTGCTGATAGTATTGCCTTGTCTCCTAGTACTAGTACATCCATGGAAAATATGGTATCTACTAGTAGTATTTACGTGAGACTCAGATACTAGACATATGACATATCATAACTATATAGAATTATAATACTAGGTAAAGCTCAAAAAATTAGAAATTTGATCGACATCTATAAAGTATGGGCGCATATTTAGTTCTTGTATTTTCTATCATGTAGAAGTTGATGTTTATTAGGTACTAGTACTTGTAAATTTTGTTAACATGGTCTTGAGAAATGAAGGAGAAGATTCTAGAATGATGGAGAAGTGTGTTTTGATGATTGTGCATAGCGTTCATTGTTCTAAAGACTATCAATAGAATCTTCAAGTAGATGCTAGAAAGGAAAAGAAGAACCAACTACTGGCAATGTTGGGATTCGCAAGTCCTGATCCAACAGTGAATATTCAAAGTTATTCATACACTACATAGTGGTAATATTATTATAAGATAAGATAAGATAAGATATTGAACCTCCTAGAAATAATCCTTGTTGGTTTTTCTTTGGTATATAAGACAGCAAAATCTTATAGGATCCAACCTTGCTTTTTTCCCTATGAACTTTACATTCAAGATCCTATAGGATTATTTCATATTTCATTTGATCCCATGAATCAAACCGTGTCTCTAGGAGAATTTCCATAGCATATCCCCATTTCGAAAAGAATTAGAATTTCCATAGCATCTCCCTAGGTTGGTATTTTTTTACGCAATCAAACATCTTAAGTATAATCCAGATTTTTGAAAATAGTACTGTATATCAACTTCTACAATGTCAGATCAATATCAATATTATTTCCATGTTACATTTACTTTCCCTTTGAAGGTCCTATACTTATCATGTCGCCACGCGATGTGTTGTACCTGACACAAGGGTTTGTTGAGGACGATGAGGAGAATGATCCTGGTAGGTGGTGGTTAGCAAGATCTGCCGGTGGTTCAAGACTTCTTCTGGTCTATACGTATGGTGTCTCGGGCAATACAATTGCTGATGATACTAGTGTTGTTCACTATGGTTGCACTGTTCATACCTATCCTTCTGGATTTGAGTGAATGGTGTTCTCGATGGACACAAGCCAGTTAACTGCAGCTAACTGATGGAAAAGGGTTACTGACCTTGGATCATATTCTCTTTTCCTTGGAGTGAACTATATGATTATCATTGCAGTAGGCAATGCAAATGATCCGCCAGGACATCTTACGAGAAGGTACTGTGTTTACACATCACACCAAGAAATTGGCTATGAGTACAGGTCGTGTCCTGAAATTTGCCGTTTCAGTCTGAATGGTGACGTAGTTGTTGGTTTCCACACCAACACTCACTAGACATGGTCGAAGACTCCATTTTGGTTCATCCCAAGCTTCTCAAATGCCTTGGACTGGAACGAGCGTGTTTAAGGATAGCTCATTTGCTCTCGGCCTTCTGTTGTAATCTTTCTTTTGGCTAGTTTTTAGCTGATGTACGGGTACTCAGCATTTAGTTTCGCACCCGGTCTGGCTTGTAAAATACTCCGTATGACCAAAAACCCCCTTTTGTACACTTGGTAGTTTCTCCAATATGTATATTTCACCAAGCTTGTAAAAGAACCTTATTAGGATTCTAGTTGTACTCTACTACTACTATTCCGTACATAATTTCTTCTAGAATGTTGTATAATAGTAGTACTATTAGTATTACTCCTTGCAGGTCTATAGTTTTGTTTCTTTTTCATTGTAGTTTGGGTCCTGTAAGCCTAAGTTGGACGTGTTGGTAAGTACTTCGCTTAGAAACTGCACGCGGTGGAAGGAACACGATGTTTCCAGGTTTACCAGGAAAACATGTCGCTCATGATGGCATCACCAGTGATTTGACAAGGCAATATTGTACGACGGTGTGCTAGTCTAGTTTTTTTCTTCTTCTGAACAAGTACTCCTTGTCTACCCTAATAGTAGTAAAAAAGTAGTAAAGGTCTACTAGTAGGAGTACCAGAGAACTCGATGAAGCTAGCTGGAGTACTACTCTCAGTACCTGCTGCAGAAGAGAGAGGGAGGGAGTTTTGCACACGCCGGTGCATGTGGCAGCGCGTTCCTTCCGAGACAAGCTGGATTTAACTCCATCACCGGCCTCCCCCCATGCACACACAGCCTCTTTTACTCAGTCCCTTCTTCCCATCCACTACTGACCCCTGGCCTCTCGCTCCATATTGTTGCCGACCAGCTCCTCAGCTCCGCCCTCTACAGGTGGCGGCGATATCGGCATAGCAACCTTCTATAGGGAGGTGGAGCATCCGTCATCTCTGTCCCATGGCAGCAATGGCGGTTTGTGAAATACTAGAACACTCGTACCTATTCTCTCCATTTCATAATATAAGATGTTTTAGCTTATGTGAAACGAGTGTATCTACATTCACTCTGAACTTACATGATAGAGTTGATGATGCGGTTAAATTTTTATTGTCGATTGCGCAGCATTGTCATGTGTAGAGTAGTTCTTATCCTGGGTATGCATCCTTTTTTTTAGACTAGGATTCCATAGAAGCTTGTTTTCTGGGCTAGATCCCATAACTAAGAACAGTGGGGATCCGTTCGAAGTTGGTAGTTCGACAGCACAAACTTTTAAACATTTGCATATATTTGTCAATCAACATCATGTAATCAATATTACAACTTGCTAAAGAAGGAGATAGGGGAAGGAGCGAAAAAGAAGATTCTCGATGAAATAGGTTCCAATCCTATGACTTCTGCTATCCTAGATGCCAAGGTAAATCAATAGAATGACATATGTTCAAGTCGTTGCACGTAGATGCTTTCGCTGTAATCTCTATTTATCTTGTAACCGCAGAAGCACAAAGTTGAAGAAGACTCTCAGTTTCCCGATGACGGAGTAGAAAATCGATGCCAGATTGCTACACCTAAGACGCCTCCTTGTTTACCTTCTGTGGAGACTGATGCAGTTGTAGTTGCAGCTGGTACTGATGAGACTACACCTTCCATCGTCGTGCTAGATGATGGAGGTGGTGGATTGGTTTTACCATCCGCGGAGACTTGTGCGGCTAGAGCTGGCAGTGAAGAGCCTTCAGAGGACATTGTGGTGCTCGATAGTTCGTCTATTGTGGAGACTCATGTTACCGGTGCTAGCACTTCTATTGGTGCTGCTGATCCCGCTCCCGAAATTATTGTGCCACCTGAAGGAGGAGGTGATTTGGGTTTACAATCTATAGAAACTGTTGCACCTGAAGGTGGTGAACTGTGATGCGGAGCTTTCTTTCTTATGATTTGTATGCTTTTCTCTAGAACCTGTATTATGGAGGTACCTTACGCATTTCTTACACTTTTGCCTGTTGAACTGTAGTGTGGAACTGGAACTACTCCTAGTATGTAATCATAATATTCGGATGCTTGAGTATTATCGATGATAAACCAATGCTAGCTGAGTTGCACGAGAATTGGCCTCTGCCACTTGCGGGCGTGGTTCCTGGCTCATCTCCTTTTCACAAGCACGGTGAAAAGATGGTTTTGTTCCTTTTCTTGCAATGCCATTATGCTTGTGTTGTTGATCTGGCAATTTTATGCTAATTTTGTCACCCAATCCGCATTTATGTCTCTACATACAAACATATTTGTTGACATGACTTGAATAGAAAACAGTATATTTTTTGCATCGACTAACACAAGGAGACATGCAAATATTTATTTATTTTTGAAACAAGGCAAATGATATGCCATTTTCATTGATAGAGAGGGACATGCAATTCATAAATCATCACCTCCAGCATCTTGTTCTACGGAAGGCGTTATTACCAGATCCACAAGCTTCTTTTCCTTGGGACAACAATGTCAAGTGTAGGATTTCGAATCTAAACACAATCCAGTGCAGGTTCATCAGGACAACCTCCAGCTGCGTTAGTCTCCACCGAAGGTATATCAGTGCTATGGCAGACACCGTTGGAAATGCAAGCTAAAGCTTTTGTTATACTCCTATCAGGACCACAGATAAGGGCTAGAAATTCAAGCTCCGAAATCTAACGTTACAAAATAGACAAGAGGTTACCCCATCTGGATAATTCATAGACAATTCACAATGCAATTTGAGCATCTTACATGATCCTTAGATCTTAGTCCATCTGGTCTTTTTATTGGTGGAACAAAATTTGCTGGTACTTTTATTTCTGCGAAGAACCTACAAAATATAGCCCAGTCAGGCATCTGAATATATCTAACTTTTCTACAGTCTTATATCTGAAGAAATCTTTGCATAACACTCACTTATCAAACTATCTACGGATATCTTCTCGCTCCTTGGAAAGGCGAAGTCGGCGTTCTATAGCGTACATCCATCTATACTGTACTTTACCTCTAAGTACTCTGTCAACACCCGGATTTTTAATCCCAGATGCATGTTGTGCCATACCTCGCAATCCCAGGATTACCATTTTTGTGAGACATAACAGAACTGATATCACAGTACATCATCCATTACAAACCATTATAAGGTCTTACACAAATAAAGGATCTCATGATCCAGTCTTAATACAAATCAAGCAGCGGAATAATAAGCGTAGTAGTGGGCTCCATCTTCAGGGTCACAGGCAATGTTGACGATGGGAGATGATCATAGTTGTCATAGACCTCCTGCTATCCATCATCCTGGTAGTCCTGATCATAGCCTGGCCATGCGAATAGCCAGGGACAAGGCCATGAGTACTCTTTAAGTACTCGCAAACTATCACTAACACGTAAGGTAGCTCTAGTAGGAATCTTAAGATCTAGGTTTATTTGAAAAAAGCCAGATTTATCTAAACTGAGTTTAGAGGTAAAGAAAACTAATTTAATATTCTAAATCACTTCAGTGGGAAACTAGTTTTCATATCCACAACCCTGTTGTGGTCAAGTCAAAGTCATAATTCATTCCACAAGTCATTTTGAAAACATCTGATGATGTAACAGTATGGCCACTCCAACTGTCCATGACCACAGATGCGGCTATTCAAATAGTTTGACACTCTGCAGAGCTGGTACACTTTCACCACAAAATTCGATACATCTGTCAGGGATAACCCTGAATCATCGTACTTAGTATGTGGATAATCAATCATAACCTTTCAATTACACACTCTAGTATAGGCACCTCCCCTATGAGCTTGGCCTCCCAGCCATGGCCATTTGCCATCCTGGGCACTACATAGGTGGACATCATCAAGAGGTAGCCTCAGCTCAAACCTCTTCCTCGAGGGAACCCATACTATGGCACATAAACTTCAGGCTAAGCCCTACCCAATTTAGGTATTATGGTTGTACGGTAAAATTGGAATGGTATAGCATCCGAACCCAACCATCAGTTTTTGGTAAAGGGCTAAGGCTCATGCCTCAACATTTTCGTCATCAAACCATTGTGTTTCTCAACACATGTCAAACCATCTCAATATAATGAAGCATCATTCCAAGGTTTTCATAATCATTTTCACCAAGTATTCCCATCTAAAGTGATCAACGTTTATGCTTAGCACTATCCACTAAGGTTAAGAGTGTTCACTAATGAGGGGTGCTAATCTTCAATATCATGCCATAGAATGACATCTAAGTATAGGCCTAGTTTTATACTCTTTATGCTATCTACCCTACTTTTCCAATACTCACAAAGCACTAACTAATAGTAAAGAACTTTGGTAAGGTAAAAATAATAAAGCTTGCAAGTAAAACATGGGATTGGTATAAATCAAAGGTATATAACTAAAGCGTGCCTAATGCATATTGCTTGGGTTAATACTTCCAAGTGTTTGCTTGCATAGATCTAGCTTGCACATAATAGCTTGCCTTGATTGGTGCAGTGATTGAAGTTGTCTTCGTATTCTGCTTGGTAGTACTCCTCCTCCTCATATCCTTGGTCGGTACTATCGTCTGTAAATAAATACGGGATACACAATCACCAAAAAATACTTAACTAAGTCTATTTAGCACACTAAGGCTCACACTTGATGATTTAGCATCATCACATTCATCACATGGATGAAAGACTTAATCTTACTTATCTTATTTTAGAAAAGTAATTTCTGCTCATTGAAAATAATTAAGATTTAGTATTCTCCAATTAAAATATGGGATCATGTTGACACATGTCATCACCATATATTCTAATCCATGGGAATGTGATTTAAAGTGTTGATCGTATTTAATAAAGTTTAAGATTACTATTTAATAGAATTAAAGTGACTACAAATGCCTATATAACATTATTTTGGTACTAGTCCAAAGTCACTTCATACAAACCTAAAGATTTTTACATATTCAGATAGGTCTTATCAAATGTGATTTTTGAGAGTTGGAATCAACTCAAAAGAATTTATGGGTGATTTTTGAAAAATGTTTGAAGTTGCAAAAGTCTATGTTTTGTTATTTTTACTATATTTGATCTCTAACTCCAAATAAATTTAAATCCAACGGGCTTGGATAGATAATTTAAATACCTTTCTAAAAAAATTTGAATCATGCAATTTGGTTTAGTGAAACTCTCCGAATTAATTTTTGAATCTGTGGACAAAATAGGGCTTTATCTAAAATGGAAAATCAATATTTGAATCTCCAGGCCTGCACGAGAAACTTAAATGTGCTGGCCCAACTGCACTGCATAGCGCAGCGTGCTGCTGAAAGAGGGGGTCCACTCATCAGCGACTGAAACTAACCGAAACGGTATCTATGAATTTGAGCCCGACGATCTAATTCTAATCTAACAGCTTGGAGTCATCATCGATGACAAACTGCTCCGGCGAGGAACTAAACCTAGCACGGCGGTGGGGTATGGTGGGGCTCACTTGGGCTATAGCTAGGGTCGGCGACGGGGGCGATCGACGTTGTAGACGATGGCGATTCCAGCGGTGGTCGCAGCAGGACTTGGGGTGGTCGAAATCGACGGCGCCCTTCTCCTACAGCAATGGCGGGCTCCGGGCAAATTCCGGTGAGAGAGAGCTCGCCTTGCTCCAGGAAGAAGTGTGGGAGTGGTTGTGAGGAGTGGGGAGTGCAGTGGTGTGGAGAATGGAGGCAGGGAAGGCCTCTACTTATACTGTGGCGAGGGGACCGAACAGCGTGGGCGCGACCTCGTCGGTGACGACGCTACAGGCGGCTATCGAAGCGGCTGAGGCTAGGGGGTGGTGCATGGTTCCCTGGCAATTCTCATGGGCATAATGGCACGGTGTGGGGCGGTATGGATTGGTTGGGAGCGTCCGGCGCTCCGCATGGACGCAAAGGTGTTTGTGACGGCGTGCAGCAGCTATGAATCGCACGGTAGCAAACGGAGGTGTCTACGTGGTTGCTGTGATCATGGCGAGCGTGAGCGTGCGCGGCAAACTCGAAGCGCGGTCTATGCGAGGCGGTCGGGTGCAACGAGCTGGCGCGCTCTGGGCATGGTGTAGAGAGGCTGGCCGCGGCGTAGCTAGGATGGTCCAGGGCTGAGCTGGGGTCGAGGCTTGGACAGGGGGTGGCGGTGGACCGAGGCATGTCTGGTGCGTGTTGTGGGAAAGGGCGGCGAGGCTCCTGGCGCGCTGTCCACGGTCGGCCGACGATGACCACAGTTGGGCGGCGCTCCACTATGCACACGATTAATGGGGGTTGGTATGGGTGCTGCTCGACACTAGAGGGGACAAGGGGGTTAAGGGGAGAACAAATGGTCGAGGATCACTATGCAAAACAGTGAAGTTAGGCAGTAGTTAGTGTAGTGTAAGCAAGATGTTTGTTGTAATGGCCGCAAGAAACTTACTTTGAAATTTTTGAATGAAACTTTTTGAATGATCTTGATTTAAGCTTGAGTATCTATGTTTGCTTGGAGAGGTCACAGGGAATTGGTTTGATGGGTTTTTGAAAAGGTGTGATCTTCACATATGTATTAGATTCAATTTTCAACTATCCATTTAATTGATTTGGAAAATGTTTTTGTTACTTTATAAAGTGGGCCTTGATACACTTTTACTTGGTCTAGCCAGGGGTGAAAAGAAGTGGAATTGTTTCTGTTAGAATTCTTCTTCTAGGAACACTCAAAGTGACCTAGTGGTTAACTTGGGCCAAAATGATCATTTGATCTTTTTATTCATATTTGATTTATTTTTCTTTGGTTTTTTTTGTAAATGGTCTAGATGATGCAGCATTCACCTTTAAATCATTTCCCATCATTTGTAACAATCAAGCATGGAAAATTTCAATCAACTCTACACTAATGCAAACCAGACATGCATTCATATTTAGTTTTGGAATAAAAGTTTTTGTTAACCATAAATTGGGTGATTAGAACTTGATAATCTTGATTAGGGGTTTTGGGGTACAAACCTTCCCTCCTTAAACAAAATCTCATCTCGAGATTTAAGAAAAACTAGGAACTAAAGAGATTTGGAAACTCAGTCCTAATGTAATCTTCTCGCTCCCAAGTAGCTTCTTATTCGGTATGGTTGCTCCATTGGATCTTGAGAAATTTGACACTCCAGGTCCTGGTGGTTCTGAAGGCTTCTTCCAAAATACGAATGGGCACTTCACGATACGTCAGATCCTTGTTGATATCTATGGCTCGGTGATCGATGTTCTTGAACACTTCGGTCTTCTCCGGAACTTCTAGGCATTTGCGAAGTAACGAGATATGGAACACATCATGAATGGTTGACATCTCCTCTGGCAGTTCCAGTTGATATGATACTTCTCCTCAGCGATTCAAAATCTTGAAGGATCCAATCTATTTGGGGGCTAACTTTCCTTTCAGTTGAAAACGTTGCATTCCCTTCAAGGGTGACACTTTGAGATACACAAAATCTCCGACATTGAAGGTCAAGTCTCGACATCTCTTGTCAGCATAACTCTTCTGTCTGGATTGCGCGGTCTTGAGGTGCTCACGGACTTTGTGAACCTTCTCTTCTACTTCTCGTAGGATGTCGGGTCCGAAAATCTGACTCTCTCCTACTTGCGACCAGTTCAAGGGGGTACGACACTTTCTTCCACATAAGAACTCAAAGGGGGGCATTTGCAAACTAGCTTGATAACTGTTGTTGTATGACAATTCTACAGAAGGCAAACAATCTTCCCATTTTGATCCATATTCTAACACACAAGCTCTCAACATATCTTCTAAGATTTGGTTAACTCTTTCAGTCTGTCCATTGGTCTGCAGGTGATAAGCTGTGCTGAAATTCAACTTCGTTCCTAATCCTTCTTGGACTTTCTGCCAAAATCTTGAGGTAAACTGGGTTCCTCGATCTGATACTATGGTCTTAGGGGCTCCATGCAAACTGACGATTCTAGCAATGTACAGCTCTGCTAGCTTCGAACTCTGGTAGGTGGTCTTGACAGGTATAAAATGGGATACCTTGGATAGTCTATCAACTATGACCCAAATAGAGTCATTTCCCCTACTAGACGTAGGCAAACCAGTGATGAAATCTATTCCGACAGAATCCCATTTCCATTCTCGAATCTGCAATGGTTGCAAAAGTCCTGCGGGTCACTGATGTTCCGCTTTGACTCTCTGACAGATATCACACTTGGCGATGTAGCTTCCGATTTCTCTCTTCATCTTGTGCCACCAAAATTGCTCCTTCAAATCCTGATACATCTTCATTCCTCCGGGATGGATAGAATAAAGAGTATCATGAGATTCCTCCATGATGACTTGCTTCAACTCGGAATCTGCTGGCACACAGATACGTCCTTTGTTCCACAAAACTCCTTCTTCATCTTTGGTGAATCCGGGTACCTTCCCTGTACCGATACGGCGCTTAATTCCGTCGATACTTGCATTTCCTTTCCGTGCTTCCTTGAACTGACTGATCAAAGTGGGTTGAAGTTCAATACTGGCTAGGAATCCTTCACTAACTAGCTCCGTTCTACACTTCTCCAACTCTTCATGCAAACTTGGCTGGGCTTCTTTAATCATGGTGTTTAATCTACACAGCAATCTACTAAGAGCATCCGCTACCACATTGGCTTTTCCGGGGTGATAGTGAATGTCAAGGTCATAATCCTTGATTAACTCTATCCATCTCCTTTGCCTCATATTCAGCTCCTTCTGGGTGAAGATATACTTCAGACTCTTGTGATCCGAATAAATCTCATAGAGGTTACCCATAAGGTAATGACGCCATGTCTTCAAAGCTAAAACTATGGCTGCTAGTTCTAAGTCATGGGTAGGGTAGTTTTTCTCATGTTGCTTCAATTGTCTTGACAGATATTATATGACTTTTCCTTCTTGCATCATCACACATCTGAGACCAATCTTGGATGCATCACAATACACATCGAAAAGCTTCTTGATATCCGGCATAATCAGAATTGGGGCTGAAATCAATCTCTTCTAGAGCTCTTGAAAACTTGCTTCACATTTGTTTGTCCATTCAATGGGCACTTCACGATACGTCAGATCCTTGTTGATATCTATGGCTCGGTGATCGATGTTCTTGAACACTTCGGTCTTCTCCGGAACTTCTAGGCATTTGCGAAGTAACGAGATATGGAACACATCATGAATGGTTGACATCTCCTCTGGCAGTTCCAGTTGATATGATACTTCTCCTCAGCGATTCAAAATCTTGAAGGATCCAATATATTTGGGGGCTAACTTTCCTTTCAGTTGAAAACGTTGCATTCCCTTCAAGGGTGACACTTTGAGATACACAAAATCTCCGACATTGAAGGTCAAGTCTCGACATCTCTTATCAGCATAACTCTTCTGTCTGGATTGCGCGGTCTTGAGGTGCTCACGGACTTTGTGAACCTTCTCTTCTACTTCTCGTAGGATGTCGGTTCCGAAAATCTGACTCTCTCCTACTTGCGACCAGTTCAAGGGGGTACGACACTTTCTTCCACATAAGAACTCAAAGGGGGGCATTTGCAAACTAGCTTGATAACTGTTGTTGTATGACAATTCTACAGAAGGCAAACAATCTTCCCAGTTTGATCCATATTCTAACACACAAGCTCTCAACATATCTTCTAAGATTTGGTTAACTCTTTCAGTCTGTCCATCGGTCTGCAGGTGATAAGCTGTGCTGAAATTCAACTTCGTTCCTAATCCTTCTTGGACTTTCTGCCAAAATCTTGAGGTAAATTGGGTTCCTCGATCCGATACTATGGTAGCTTCAAACTCTAGTAGGTAGTCTTGATAGGTATAAAATGGGCTACCTTGGACAGTCTATCAACTATGACCCAAATAGAGTCATTTCCCCTACTAGATGTAGGCAAACCGGTGACAAAGTCCATTCCAACAAAATCCAATTTCCATTCCGGAATCTGCAATGGTTGCAAAAGTCCTACGGGTCTCTGATGTTTTGCCTTGACTCTCTGACAGATATCACACTTGGCGATGTAGCTTCCAATTTCTCTCTTCATCTTGTGCCACCAAAATTGCTCCTTCAAATCCTGATACATCTTCGTTCCTCCGGGGTGGATAGAATAAAGACTATCATGAGCTTCCTGCATGATAAGTTGTTTCAGCTCGGAATCTGCTGGCACACAGATACGTCCTTTGTACCACAAAACTCATTCTTCGTCTTTGGTGAATCCGGGTACCTTCCGTGTACCGATACGATGCTTGATTCTGTTGATACTCGCATTTCCTTTTTGCGCCTCCTTGATCTGACTGATCAACGTGGGTTGCAGTTCTATGCTAGCTAAGAATCCTTTGCTAACTAGCTCTATTCTAAATTGCTCCAACTCTTCATGCAAACTTGGTTGGGCTTCTTTGATCATGGTGTTTAATCTACACGGCAATCTGCTAAGAGCATTTGCTACCACATTGGCTTTGCCACGGTGATAGTGAATGTCAAGGTCGTAATCCTTGATTAACTCTATCCATCTCCTTTGCCTCATATTCAGCTCCTTCTGAGTGAAAATATACTTCAGACTCTTGTGATCCGAATAAATCTCACAGCGGTTACCCATAAGGTAATGACGCCATGTCTTCAATGCTAAAACTACGGCTGCTAGTTCAAGATCATGTGTAGGGTAGTTTTGCTCATGTTGCTTCAGTTGTCGAGACAGATATGCTATGACTTTGCCTTCTTGCATCAACACACATCCGACACCAATCTTGGATGCATCATGGTGACTCACCAGTATAGGGGACACATGGGAATTACGTCCTAGAGGACACATGGGAATTCTGTCAAGTGCTTTCGCTTCATATAGTTGATTAATCTTCTTTAGCTTGCTAAGTGTTGTGTGGGTGAACCTGTGCTAATGTACTGACCTTCCTTGGACTAATACATACTTGTGATTATACCCCTTGCAAACATCCGTAAGTACAAGAAAGTAATTAAGGTAGAAACCTAACCACAACTTTAAACTCTAAGACCCTTACGTCCCTTGTGTAATGGTTTCCTAACGGGGGTTCAGGTTTCTGTCACTCCGGCAACCCCTACTATTAGTAGCCAAATACACTATGCATTCCCCTAGGCCCATATAGGTGAAGTGTCATGTAGTCGACATTCACATGACACCACTAGAAGAAGTACACCACAACTTAAATAACAAACTATTGAATCTTTCTCAACACAATTCAACTATTAACAACAGGACTTCTCCCATGTCCTCAAGAACAAAACGAACTACTCACAAGACATCATATGGATCATGATCAGAGATGGAATAATGATGTATAACAATCTGAACATAAACAATAATTCAATGGTTCACTCAATAGCATCAACTACAAAGAGTAATCAACACCAGGAAAGTTTCCCCTATGAACTATGAATGAATGAAACACATCAACTCAAAATACTTGCTGATATGGAAGGGAGTAGGTTTTATTAACTCAACTACAAAGTAAAATAAAGGCCCTTCGCAGAGGGAAGCAGGGATTGCAAGTCTCATAAAGAGCTCCCAAAAATTATGATACTTACTAGCTTTCAGCTCTCATTGCCCCTATCATAGGCATCTTTAGGTGATTAAGGTTAAAGTGATCAAATATGAGGATATGCATTGACAAGTTGTAAATTGAGAATCTCATGTCCCTTGAATACGAGGGCCGCTCCTCATGCTACTCATGTCTAGTCACCGGTAAGTTCTTGTCATCGTAAGCATATGTGTATCATAGAGAACCGCCAACGGGGTACCCCTTGCCCGATGATACGGAAGAATCCCCATATCATAATGACAAGGCAAGCGGACAACAAGCAACTCAACAATCTTCTTATTTACCATGGGAAGATGGTGCTTTTTTCTCTCTTTCCTCTTCTCATCATATCTATTTTTTCTTTTCTCTTTTTCTCAATCTCTATCTCTTTTTTTATAAGAAGAATGCTTCATAGATACTCGTTATGGTTACGCTGCAGGTTTCCACCATGTCAGCATGTATTAGACCAGCGGCCCAGGCATTTCTGTAACACATATGCATAACTCCATGGACTTACAAGATCCCCTTTCATTTCACACCGATGACATCCATAGACAAAAGAACATGATATCAACTTGGTACAAAGTACCAGTGCAATGTTGAAAGCGTTCCCCATGACAGCATGGTTCTGCTAATTCACAACTTACAAAGCACAAGCATATACGCAACATAGGTGAGCACAATGGTTCAAGTTTATTAGTGAAAGAAAGTAAAGTGTGCCATCAAGTTCGTGAGAGCTTTAATCACTAATTTTCGCATAACAAGTTTAATTTGGAAGGTAGACAAAATAAGAATTTACTTGGAATAGCAATAATGCTACTAGGTAGGTATGGTGGACACAAATGGTAGAGGTTTTGGTTTTGAGGAGTTGATGCACGAGAAGAATTCCCTCTCAGTACAAGTTTTTGGCTCACAAAGCTGGGTAGCAAGTATAAGAGTTGAAGGAAACAAACAAACATACAAGTGATAAAGACAGACATGCAATCTTCCTTGAAGCACAAAAGATCTTAACTAGAGAATACTAGACTTATGAGCAAATCAAGAAAGAAAGATGATGAAATAATTATTTTTTCTTTAGAGTACTTCTATCTTTTTCATTCAACTCTCAAAAATAGTGTGCTACTGACTGAGCCAGGTTTGCCAAAACCAACTAAATTAACTCAATGATCCCAAAGTGATACCAATCCTAACAACAAGATCAATCATAAAACCATGAATTGAAAACTAATATAAGCTATGCAAAACAATAAATGATAGAACTTCTCATTAATATTCCATAACGGTAACTCACACCAAGGGATACATATCTAATGAGAGAGGGAACACTTCCATAATGCAAACCATACTACTCCCTCCGTTTCAAAATATGAGATGTTTTAGCTTTGTGAAAGGAGTGTATCTAGTCCCCTTCTAGTGTCTAGGTTCATTTAGATTTGGAGTGAACCTAGACACTAAAATGAGTCTAGGTACACTCCCTTCACAAAGCTAAAACATCTTATATTTTGAAACGGAGGGAGTACATAATAACTTCTCTATTCATGATATGACTCTACTAAAAAGGTAAAAAGATAGAAGATAGTGATGTGATACCGCGGCACTCCCCCAAGCTTGGAACAAACCAAGGGGATGCCAAACCTGATGACGAATTACTCCTTTGGTGGTGGTGGTATCCTCTCATCTTCGTCCGACTTCCAGGGTAAGGGCTTCCCATCAAAAAAGGACGTCGTGTTTTCCAACATCCTGAAACTTGTAGCAGCACTTATGCGTTTAAACCTAACCTCATACTCACGGTGTTGATTTTGAACGTCATAAAACTGTGCTTGCAGTTCGTTGGTTGTTTGGCGGAGTGAGAGGACTTCCTCTTTGAGTTCAGCAGTCTCATTTTGGTGCTCGGCGATGAGTTCGGAACAAATCTTATGGATGATATCCACTTCGCGCTCTGCCATATTCTTGTACCTAAAGACTTCTTGCTCCAATGCTTCCATCCTGTCCTCCAGACTTCCTTCACCTTTAGGGCCTTGAACCTATTTTATCTGGACCTCCCCATCTTTAAGCAACAACTCCTTGGGATGAATCTTCAACTCTCTTATGTATGGGTTGATGATATCTTCTAAGGAATCTCCCTTGGCTGATCCATAGGAAGACATTGTGGCTCCAAATCTAGGACTCTACCTGGCAGAAACAGATCGAAACAAAAACATGACGAGAACACGATATACGAACCTCGGAAGACCCAAGGGATTATATATTACGAAGTTTCATAACAAAAGGAAGGTACTGGACGAAAACGGGTCGGAGGCAGAGTCTAGGATGGCCTCACCACCTGGTGGCGCAGCCAGGGGTGGGCCCGCGCCACAGGGTGGTGTGGGCCACCCTGGCTCCGTTTCCGTCCCTTTTTCGCTTCGTAACTTTCCTTATTGACTAAAAACTGCAAAAATATAGTTGCACAGTATTTTCGCGGAACTTTTCTTACCAGAACTGTTACCTATTTGGAAGCAGACTCTGCAGGTCTCTGAATTTGGTCCTTGATAAATCTTTCCGGAGTTATAACTTGAAAGGCGTCAACATCTTCATTATAAGAATCTCCAGCAATATAGTGTTTAAGTCGCTGTCCATTCACTACTTGTGTAGTATTGTCTTTTAAAGAAGAAATCTTTATTGCTCCTGAACGGTATACTTCTTCAATAATGACAGGTCCTTCCCATTTTGACAGTAGTTTTCCTGCGAAAAAACTGAGATGAGACCTATACAATAGAACCTTCTCACCAACATGAAATTCTCTCTTAAGTATTCGCTTGCCATGCCATCTTTTAACTTTTTCCTTAAAGAGCCTAGCATTTTCATAGGCTTCACTCCTCCATTCATCTAAAGAACTTAAGTCAAATAATCTTTTCTCACCAGCGAGCTTACAATCTCTATTTAGTTCTTTAACTGCCAAATAGGCTTTATGTTCTAATTCTAAGGGTAGGTGACAAGCCTTCCCATAAACCATTTTATAAGGAGAGATCCCCATAGGATTTTTGTAGGCAGTTCTATAAGCCCATGAAGCATCGTTCAACTTTTTAGCCCAGTTTTTTCTAGATCTATTAACAGTCTTTTCCAAGATGGATTTAATTTCTCTATTTGATAATTCTACTTGCCCGCTAGTTTGGGGGTGATAGGCTGAAGCAATTCTATGATTAACATCATATTTAGCAAGGGTCTTTCTAAAACCACCATGAATGAAATGAGAACCCCCATCAGTCATGAGATACCTAGGCACTCCAAACCTAGGAAAGATAACATCCTTAAGCATTTTTAGAGAAGTCTCCCCGTCAGCACTCTTTGTAGGAATGGCTTCTACCCACTTAGTAACATAATCAACGGCAACAAGAATATGAGTGTAACCTTTCGAGGGAGGGAAAGGACCCATAAAGTCAAACCCCAGCAATCAAAGAGTTCAATAACTAGAGAGTAGTTCATAGGCATTTCATTGCGTCTAGAAATATTACCAACACGCTGACATTCATCACAAGATAAACAAATTTTATTGCATCTTTAAAAAGGGTAGGCCAGTAGAAACCTGATTGTAGCACCTTTTGTGCAGTTCTATTTCCTGCATGATGTCCTCCATAAGCACTACCAAGACATTTACGCAATATCTGCTTTTGTTCATATTCTGGAACACATCTTCGCATAATACCATCCACTCCTTCTTTGTATAAGTGTGGGTCATCCCAAAAATAATGCCTCAAATCATAGAAGAACTTCCTCCTTTGCTGAGCTATAAAAGTTGGAGGCAAATACTTGGCGACAATAAAGTTAGCATAATCAGTGTACCAAGGGCTCCCTCGCGATCTTACCCCTACTGCGGCTAACTGCTCATTTGGGAAACTATCATTAACAGGCATAGGATCAAAAGAGATGTTTTCCAATCGAGATAAATTATCAGCTACAGGGTTTTCAGCACCTTTCCTATCCACTATATGTAAATCAAACTCTTGTAAAAGCAGCACCCATCTAATAAGCCTAGGCTTAGCGTCCTTCTTCGTCATAAGGTATTTAATAGCAGCATGATCAGTATGAATGGTGACTTTTGAGTCTAAAATATAGGGTCTAAACTTATCACAAGCAAAAACGACAGCTAGAAATTCTTTTTCAGTAGTGGCATAATTCCTTTGAGCATCGTCTATAGTCTTACTAGCATAATGAATAATGTTTAACTTTTTATCAATTCGATGCCCAAGGATAGCACCTACAGCAAAATCACTAGCATCACACATTATTTCAAAGGGTAAAATCCAATCAGGTGGTTGAACAATAGGGGGTGTTGTTAAAGCCTTCTTAAGAGTTTCAAAAGCTTCCTTACAATCATCATCAAAAACGAAGGGTACATCTTTTTGAAGAAGATTAGTAAGGGGTTTTGATATCCTAGAAAAGTCTTTAATAAACCTTCTATTGAAACCAGCATGACCAAGGATACTACGAATACCTTTGATGTCCCTTGGACATGGCATCTTCTCAATTGCCTCAACCTTAGCTCTATCAACTTCTATGCCTCTTTCAGAAACTTTATACCCGAGGACGATCCCTTCATTAACCATGAAGTGGCATTTCTCCCAATTAAGAACAAGATTAGTTTCTTCACATCTTAGCAAAACTTTATCAAGGTTGCGCAGACAATTATCAAAAGAAGTTCCATAGACAGAGAAGCCATCCATGAACACTTCTACAATTTCCTCGCAAAAACATGAAAGATAGCAAACATGCACCTTTGAAAAGTAGCAGGAGCATTACATAAACCAAAAGGCATACGTCTATAAGCATAAGTTCTGTAAGGACAAGTAAAAGTAGTTTTTTCTTGATCTTGTTGTTTAACAGCAAATTGAGAGAAACCAGAATAACCATCAAGAAAACAAAAATGGGTCTTTTTAGATAACCTTTCCAACATTTGATCAATAAAAGGAAGCGGGTAGTAATCTTTCTTAGTAACTTTATGGACTTTTCTAAAATCGATGCACATCCTATAGCCTACTAATATTCTTTGAGGAATAAGCTCATCATTATCATTAGGAACAACGGTAATACATCCTTTTTTAGGAACATAATGAACAGGACTAACCCATTCACTATCAGCAATAGGATAAATAATACCAGCATTAAGGAGTTTCAATACCTCATTCCTTACCACTTCCTTCATCCTAGGATTTAAACGTCGTTGGTGCTCTACTACTGGATTTGCATCTGGTTCTATGTTGATCGAATGCTAACATATAGTAGGTGAAATTCCTTTTAAATCATCCAGAGTATAGCCCATAGCTCCTCAGTGTTTTCTCAAAACCTCCAGTAGCCTTTCTTCTTCCTTTCCTGAAAGTTTAGCGCTAATAATAACATGATATATCTTTTTATCATCAATATAAGCATATTCAAGATCATCAGGGAGAGGTTTTAGATCGAAAACCGGATCCTTTTTAGGTGGCAACGTGGTACCCAAGTCTTCTACAGGCAAGTTATGCTTAAGCATCTTAGGCTGATCACGGAGAATCTTATCAATCTCATTCCTTTCTTCCATGAAGATTTCACTTTCATGATCTCCCATAAATTGTTGCAAAGCATTGTTAGGAGCAAGAGAAATAGAAGCAACTTGTTCAACTCTAAAATCCTCATTATGGGTTTCCTCTTCACAAGGTTCTTTAGAAAATTTCGAGAAATTAAACTCATAAGATTCCCCAGCAAACTTAGTCAAGATTTTCTCCCTTTTGCAATCTATAATAGCTCCACAAGTACTCAATAAAGGTCTACCAAAAATAATAGGATAAGTTTTACTAGCAGCTGAACCGAGTACTAGAAAATCAGCAGGGTACTTAATCTTACCACAAAGAACTTCCACATCTCGTACGATACCAATTGGAGAGATGATCTCTCTATTAGAAAGGTGAATAACCACATCAATCTCTTCCAATTCGCAAGGACTGATTTCATGCATAATTTCTCTGTAAAGCTCATAAGGAATAGCACTGGAACTTGCACCAATATCACATAAACCATAATAGCAATGATCACCAATTCTAACAGAAAGCATAGGAACACTAGCTTTTTTAATTCTATTAGGATGTGAAACAATATTAGAAGCATCCTCACAAAATACTATGTGTCCATATTCTTTGCTTTTAGTGACAAGGTCTTTCACAATTGCTACCTCAGGTTCAACGTTTATTTGTTCATCAGGTTTTACAGTTCTCTTTTCACTTTTGGTGATTACATTAGTTATCATAGGATGATCCTTTACCTTTTCTGGGAAGGGAATCTTCTCGATATAAGGTTCAGGTAGGATGGGATCAATAATGCAATACTCAGCACTCCCAATAGGAACACAGTCAACAATATCTTTGTAAGGTGCATGGTATTTATTCCACCCCCTTTTTGGAATTTCAATATAAGAAGCAAAAGCTCTAAAGAAATTTGTAATAACCTGCAAATCAAGACCATACGCATTACTAATATTTCGAAAGTCATCAGTTCTCATAAAAGATACAATGCATTCATAATCATAATTTATACCTAACTTTCTACCTTTGTCATTCTCCCAAGCTTCAGCATTGTCTTGAATACGTTCCAGAAGAACCCATTTAGCTTCTTCTTCCATACGAGTGAATGATCCAGCACAAGAAGTGTCCAATAAATCTTTGTCATGTAGAGGGGGCCTTGCATAAAAGTTATTGATAATAATATTGTTGGGGAGCTCATGAATGGGACATTTGAGCATTAGTAAGTTCAATCTCCCCCAAGCTTGAGCTGTACTCTCTCCATCAAGGGGCCAATAGTTGTATACTTGATACCGATCTTTATGAATCTCACTAGGAGGATAAAACTTTGAATAAAAGAGACGCACTATTTCCTCCCATTCCAGAGCTTGACCATTCTTCAGCAGCTTATACCATTCCTCAGCTCTTCCTTTCAGTGATAATGAGAATAAATTCTTCTTAACTTGATCTGTAGTAATACCTGCGCACTTGAATAACCCGCATAATTCGTGTATAAAGAGTGAATGATCACCGGGATGGACAGTTCCATCCCCAACATAGTAGTTATCCATAACATGATTAATAATTCTTATAGGTATTTTAAAATCATCATTCTCAGCAGGTGGTTGCGTATCTACTACCTTAGTAGTTGTAGTAGCATTACCAAATAAGAAACTCAGTGAATTATCCATAACGAAAATAAAGCAACTAGCAGAAGTAAACAATACTCACACTAGAAGTTTCCTTTACCAGTTCCACTCTCCAATAGCGCTTCACTCCCTGGCAACGGCGCCAGAAAATAGTCCTGATGACCCACAAGTATAGGGGGTGTATCACAGTATTTTCGATAAGTAAGAGTGTCGAACCCAACGAGGAGCAGAAGGTGCTGGCTAGTGGTATGGATCAGGAATTCTCTGCAAATACTTAGCAAACGGATTTTTACGGGTTTTTGATAAAGCAAGTAAACAAAGTACGAGTAAATAAAAGACAGTAGGAATAAATGCAGCAAGTGCCCAATCCTTTATGCAGCAAAGGACAAGCCGGTTGTATTACTTAAGATGACCAAACATTCTCGAGGACACATGGGAAGACTGTCAAGTGCTTTCGTTTCATATAGTTGATTAATCTCCTTTAGCTTGCTAAGTGTTGTGTGGGTGAACTTGTGCTAATGTACCGACCTTCCTAGGACTAATACATACTTGTGATTATACCCCTTGCAAATATCCATAAGTACAAGAAAGTAATTAATGTAGAAACCTAACCACAGCTTTAAACTCTAAGACCCTTACGTCCCTTGTGTAATGGTTTCCTAACGGGCATTCAGGTTTCTGTCACTCCGACAACCCCTACGATTAGTAGCCAAATACACAATGCATTCCCCTAGGCCCATATAGGTGAACTGTCATGTAGTCGACGTTCACATGACACCACTAAAGAAGTACACCACAACTTAAATATCAAAATATTGAATCAATCTCAACACAATTCCACTACTAACAACATGACTTCTCCCATGTCCTCGAGAACAAAACGAACTACTCACAAAACATCATTTGGATCATGATCAGAGATGGAATAATTATGTATAACAATCTGAACATAAAAAATAATTCAATGGTTCACTCAATAGCATCAACTACAAAGAGTAATCAATACCGGGAAAGTTTCCCCTATGAACTATGCAAGATTCAACCCAATTGTTACAGCAATATGGAGATGGTGATAATAGTGGTGATGATGATGATGATGATCCCAGTGAAGTCCAGCTTGATGGTGGTGTTGATGGCGACGATCTCCCCTCTCCGGGAAGGAATTCCCCCGGCAGAAATCTGTCTGCCGGAGAGATCTTTCTCTCTCGGTGTTTTCCGCCCCGCAGAGGCGGCAGAATCTTTATGTGGTTGCTCCCCGAGTCTTAGGGTTTCAGGAGGATAATATACACTAGAGGGGAGCGCTAGGGGAGGACCAGGGCGGCCACACCACCTGGTGGCGTGGCCCAGGGTGGCCCGTGCTAGGGGGTGGTGTGGGCCCCCTGTGGCCCATCTCCAGCTCCCCTTCTGGCTTCCTTCGTCTTCTAGAAAAATAGGATTTTCCGTATATTTTCCTGGATTTTCTGATCTTCACGAATTTTGGCTCCAAACAACACCTTTTCCATCAGAATCCTGACTACAACGGTCCATGCTCCAAAAGTCATCAACCATGCAAAGACAGATGAAATAACATAAGTATCACCTCTCAATACGAAATATATCAATGAATAATAGTGAATTATGACATAGAATAGTGATGCAAAATGGACGTATCAGCAGCCACCGACAGCTATGGGGAACTTACACCAAGACAGCTATGCATAGATAATCTAGACACCAATATCATGGGGAACTAAGGGGTCCCACCCATGTGCTGGATTCTCCACGAGAAATCAATATCCTCACGATAAGGTCATCCTTCCATGCAAAAGGAAGAAGATACAACTGACTTTGCCATCCCATTCCAAGTCTTATGGTTAACACGTAATATACGATGCTAGAATCACTGGCGACATTGGTTGTTAAGTCCTAGATATTATGTTCCTTTACCACTAGAACTGTAGCAGTAGATTATTACCATCTGGTAAATAATCCGTAGTCATATTATTATGAAAATAATGTTTTCTAACCTTTTTGAAATGAAGGTGATGACAACATTTGAGTTACAAGCATTTGATAGAAAATAACCAAAGGACATGACAAGTGTGAAATTGCCTTTTGTAATTGCAAGATTATGCAATCACGGTCTTCAAGACCATAGAAGATCCAAGTTCTGTAAACAACATCATTGGTCTAGTAAGGACTAATGTTTAAAGACGCAAGATGCAATTATGCATAAGTAATGTAATGCGGTTTGATAAACGTGAATCCCCGGATTAATCGTATCTAACCTAGGGTTTGAAGTTTGTGATAATATCTTTAGAATGTGTTCCACTTTTATACTCCTTTCACACTTGTGCTTCTTATTAAGGCTTATGAGTGAGTGAAACGATATGTAAATATAACAAGTAGTATACAAAAGTAAATCACTCAAATGGGGCATGGTATCTAAAAGATTTCTTGAGCAAGATTACTAATTAATTCGAGCCTTTTAAAGAAGTGCTTTAAGGATTACTTTGAATGTTTCTTAAAAGAATAACTTTTTAGGAAAATATTTCTTTGTTAAAGTTTAAACAATATTTGTGGTTAATCGAATCTGATCGATAGTGTTTGCGCTTATCCGATAAGCATGGGTTTAAGATGTCTTATGATTTAATTTGGAACAAACAAAAGTTAACTATAAAATTTAAGGAGACTTAGCGTGTGATGTGGATGAACTAGTATCAAGTTTTTAGGGTTATGATAGGTATGCTAAGAATGCGAGATCATTTACTTTCAATTTAAGTAAATGACGAGTTTAAATGTGATTGGCTATTATGGAATACTAGATTATTCTTGAACAAGACATAGTTGAATGATCTTTTGATTGGTTAGGGTTTGAAATCATGTTAAGAATGGTTAAGATATAAAGAGCATTCACTTTTATTATAAGTGAATTATGGTTACTTAAAATTGTTGGTTTAGTTTGGATTTCTGGTTTTAAAAGAATTCTATAAAGTTAATAGTTACACTTAAGTTTTATTATATATTCAAGTTATGGTTTTTGGAATTGGTATTCAGAGATAAAGGACTTTAAGTTTCATATAGAATTGTGATTATTTCTTACTTAAGAAATGTTTAATTTTTTACAAAAGTGGTATTTTATAAAATAGATAAGGATCTATTTCTCAATAAACTTAAAATGTGTTGGAATAATATAATTAGTATTTTTATAGTAAAACATACTTACTTACGATTTTAGAAGTGAATTTTATTTAATTTTAGGGTGTATCCTTATTTTTATAAATTTCGACAAAGGATTATATATCTTTAAATATTTTGTTCAAGTTTTATTTTTAACAAATTAAGTTAGTATTTTAAAAAAATAGTAGATTCATTTTCATAAGCAAAAATGTTTTTTATTCATTTTTAGGACTTTTCATTAATTTATGAAATATCACTTAGACTTTAGTGATGTTAATATTTATTTGTATTTTATTTAACTTAAATAAGTAAAGTTATATTTCTCTTGGGTAGATATTATTTTTGTGATCATTTCCATATGTTATAAGAATTTTTAGGATTCCTCTCTATTTTTCTAGGGCTAAAACTATTTCAGGGGTATTTTGGTAATTTTACATTTTGTTTATTATTTCCTTTACACTATTTATTTTTCTCTTTTCTAAAAAAATTACTTCTGACCCGCGGGCTGGTTAAGCCCAGCTCGGCCCAGTTGGGACTGGGGTCAAACCCCACTCCAGCCCAACAGCTCTCCTCTCTCCTCTCACTTTCACGCACGCACACACTCGATCCTCTCATTCCTCTCTCTCCACGCACGATGCGCTGCCACCTGCCGACGAGGCCCCAGCTCGATCTCCTCCATCAATTCATGTCGCCTCGCTGCCGCTCTGCTTCCCCGTCCATGCTTCCATCAATTCATGTCGCCGGTGCTAAGGACGGGGCGACCCGGCATCCCCTGGTCCTTGCCGTCACCGATGCGTGCCTCCAAGTCGAGGTCCTCCTCCTGCTACTCCCTCATGGCTACCTCAATCCTGACACCGCTCCACCGATTGGTCCTGCTCAATTTTTGGTGGTCTCTTCTTCTAGCCAGGCCGCCTCCACTCCGAGCCCTAGGGTTTGGTGGTTGTCGGCAGTGTGATGTTCCGCCGACCCTGTGGTGCTGAGTTGCGGCTCTAGTGTCCCTATGGTGCCTCCGGTGCGGCTCGTGTAGCTGTGGCCGCTGCCTTTGGCTCGGTGCGGGTTGCAGCGCCCTCGGGTGCTCCCCGTGCCACCGTGCGCGCTCGCGGGTGCTTCTGCCTCCTCTTCTAACTTTAGCGAGGACCACGGGTATGTTCATCTCTCTCTCTCCCTTCTTGTCCTCCCTTGCAATCTTGTGGTGCGTGTGGTGAGGGAACCCTAATTAGGGTTCATCCCCTATGCTGGGATTTTCCCCTTTGGTGTTGTGATTACTAAGGCAATGATTGATTTAGAAGTAATTGGTGGTGATTAAGCTGTGCATAATTTTTGCCTATTGGTGGACTTGGAATAGATGTCAGTGGCTCTATTAAGTGTATCCTTCTCTGATATTGGAGTATTGTCACTTGTAAACTTTGAATGTTGTGACTCAGATGCAGGTTGATAGTGGATTTGTTTCCATACTGGAACATATAGTTGGCTTCCTATTCAAATATGATTTATGCACTCTGTTGATAGTTGTTTTTATGACAACAAAATGATTCCTAATTAATGTATTAGGAAGATGATTGAATATTCTTTTAAATGACTTGGATTATGTAATCCCCTAATTGAATTTGTTTAGGTTAGGATGAATTCTTGTGACACCTTCAATTGAATGGTACACAAGCTTTATTCACATACTAGGTTGTGTTCTGTTTGTGTTCTATAGTGTCTGAAAGTTAAAGAAAATTCTATTGGATAAATTAGCTTGTGGTACTCAATAATTTCATTAAGCCTGTGATGCTGGTCTGAGGCAAAGCTACAGAAAAGTAGCTGTGTTCACCTGCTGCTTTACTTCTTTGATGATCTATGATGGATACCTCTAGGTATCAGTCCTACAGTGCTTTGGAATTTACTTTGGTGGGTCTTGGTAGGGTTATTATGATAGATCCCTACTATTTCAGCTGGATCCTGAAGCTGTAATTACTTCTGAGGTGCTACCATCCATGGGATATTCCTAGAATTATCTACTTAAAACTGCTGTCAAGTTGGCTGTAGAAATCTATGTATTTCTCCAAGATCAATGATGCATAGGCTGCGATCTTGGCATGGTTTGTTAAGGTTGATGGTTTGGCTTTAGTTCAAATCCCTCTATGATGGATACACCCCATTTGGGTGAATTTGAGAGGACCTTATTTCAAACCGCATATTCTTATATAAGATTTAACATGCGATTGTTTTATATAAACTCACCACACAACTACGTGTTGGTGATGTTATGGTGTTGCTTGTTTTGTTGCTGGCTGGATCTTGATGGATTGATCACTTCCTGGACTTTTCCTGCACACCCCCAGGTTCTGATTCTGCTCCTTCTTGCTCCAGTGATCTTGTGCTTGCCCTTGCTATCCACCTGGACCACCCCCTCCTGATGTCACCATTTTATGGATGATTGCGTGGTTGATTAGGTAAGCTGACAGGTGGATTTGTTGGGGAATTTGGAAAATCTATGTGTTCTTGGCGTGTGCTTGAGATGATGGAATAATATGAGAACTCTTTGAGCTGGCTAGGGCAGGGCATTCTCTTTTGACTGCTTGGCCTACTGATGCTGTATCGACAACACAAAGCATGCAGTTAGCAGTGTAAGATGCTTTATTGTTCAGCCTGTTTGGATCAGATCAAGTGAATGGTTTTCACCATTTATCCTTTTACTAATTACTGTGTTGGTGAAGTTTGCCCCTTTCTCCTTGGCTTACGATGTGGTATGATACGTTGCAAACGTATCTATAATTTTTGATGTTCCATGCTTGGTTTTATCTACTTTCTTATGTTTTGTCCACACTTTGGAGTACTTAAACATAAGAAAGTAGATAAAACCAAGCATGGAACATCAAAAATTATAGATACGTTCGCAATGTATCAACATCCCAAGCTTAACTCCTGCTCGTCCTCGAGTAGGTAAGTGATAAAAAGAAAGAATAATTTTTGAGGTGACATGCACCATCAAAGACTTGATCAAAATATTTGTAAAGAATTCAAAGCTGGGATCATAGTACTTCAATCTTAGCATGAAAGACAAAGTTCTAGCAATAAGCAAAGAAACTATGATGCAACATGAAAAGGCATAAACAAAAGATTCATGAATAACAATGCTTTGCAAGACGTTTGTTTGTTTCACATAAAGAAAACATAGCATAATAGTATTCAGCTTGTCCCTCAATAGAGTAGCAAATATAAATGCATAGGACACCTTCAAAGTTCATAAGAGTGACTAGATACAACAGTTTAAAACAAGCAATATCAAGTTATGCATCAATCAACTAGTCTTGGGACAATGCACATAGAACTAAGAATGGCCACTATGCTCTCAAAGTAGGTGCATAAAGATAGAAGGTGGAGACGCAATATAATGGTGGAAGAAAGGCCTTTTGTAAAAGGAAGTAGGGATTCAAGTCTCATCAAGAGCTTCCAAAAAATATGGTAATTATAGCTTTCAGCTCTCATTGCCCCTATCATAAGCATCTTGAAGTGATTAAGGTTAAAGTGAACAAACTATGGTGTACATGCTTGACGAAGTATAAGTTAGAAATCTCATGTCCCTTGTATACGAGGGTCGCTCCTCATGCTACTCAAGTTTAGTCACCGGTAAGTTCTTGTCATCGTAATTACATGTGTATCATAGAGAACCGCCAACGGGGTACCCCTTGCCCGATGATATAGAAGAATCCCCATATCAAAATGACAAGGCAAGCAGACAACGAGCATCTCAGCAATCTTCTTATTTACCATGGGAATATGGTGCTTTTTTCTCTCTTTCCTCTTTTCTCAGATCTCTTTTTTTTCTTTTCTCTTTTCTTCTCAATATCTGACTCTTTTTTTATAAGAAGAATGCTTCATAGACAGCTCATTATGGTTACGCTGCAGGTTTCCACCATGTCAGCATGGATTAGACCAGCGGCCTAGTTGTTTCTCTAACACATATACATAACTCCATGGACTTACAATCTCCCCTTTCATTTCACACCGACGACATCCATATACAAAAGAGCATGATATCAACTAGGTACAAGTACCAAGTGCAATGTTGAAACTGTTCCCCATGAAAGCATGGTTCTGCTAATTCCCAACAAATAAGTGCAAGCATATACAACATAGACGACACAATGGTTCAAGTTTATTAAGGGCAAGAAAAGTAAAGTGTGCCATCAAGTTCGTGAGAGCTTTAATCACTAGTTTTATCATAACAAGTTTAATTCGGAAGGTAAACAAAAGCATGAATATACTTGGAATAGCATAAGCTAGTAGGTAGGTATGGTGGACTCTTTGGAATAACTTGGTTTAAGGAGTTGGACGCATGAGTGGAACTCATGCTTGGTTGTGGAGGCTAGCAAAAGACTGGGAGCGACAAACTAAGAGAGCAATAATGGCTATAATCATGCAGAGCGACAAAACATCATTGATCAAAGTATAAAGTGGTACTACAAGTTGAAAACTAAAGGATCATAAAGGCTATGGTGACTTGAGATAGTCATAACATGGTGTGAGCATGCGCCAAGTCAACCCAAATAAAACATCAAAGGAGAATACCACAATGCTATGTTGTAATATGCTAAAACAACGCATGATTCATCCAAGGCACATTAAGAAATCTCAATTGTTTATAACAAGTCATGATACAACAAAGAATACTAAGCATAAAGCCAAAACAATATCAAGCATGGCATGACAGAGCATAGGCCACAGTCAAAAACGAGCTCTTTTTACCACATAAGCACGAACTTTCCTACTCTTTTCCAATCCAAACCAAACTATTTGCAAACCAATGTATGAAAGAGGGGGTCCAACCAATTTATTCAGCAAACTAAGAAAACTAAGAAAACGAAAACCAAAACGAAAACGAAAAAGGAGATGCTCCAAGAACAACACAACTATGCATGAAACAATAAAAATGAAGCGTTTGGAAGAAACCTGGGATTTTTATTGATGAAGAAGGGGATGCCTTGGGTATCCCCAAGCCTTTACGCTTGTACTTCTTGGATATTTCTTGGGGTGACACGCGTGGCATCCCCAACCTTGAGCTTTAGTCCATCCTTCATCTCATTACTCATTCCTTCCACACACCTGAAATTTTTCCTTCATACAAAACTTCACACAATCTTTATTAGCAACATTAGTGCACTCAAGATAAAAGGTCTTAAGGTTCAGTTCTAACACCAAATAAACTTCCATTAGAACACTAGCTACTGTATCACTTCCCTCAAAAATCTCAATTCCCCAAAAGAACTCAAAAAGGAACCAACAAGAAGCAAATGCAGAAAATGGCACAAATCTGTCAAAACAGACCAGCAGGAAAATACGAATTTTTTCGGAGAACTTCTGTTGCTCAAATCAAAAAGTGTTGAACTAACAAAAGTTAGATAACAACCTGGGGAAGAAGCACAAAACTTCGCGTCTCAAACGGACGTACAGAGATTTTACATGAATTTTTACGGTGAAGCACAGAAATCTGTTTCGGGACAGCAACTTTCCCAAGCATTACTTCTGTCTCATTAGAGGTGACTCTTGGCACAAAAGGCAAATAAAAAGGATATGGAGCGGTTATTACAGAGGTAATAATTTCCAAGACTCATCTAAAACTTTTGGGTTATCTCCCAATAAGTACTTTTCTTTAATGCCTTTAAGTTAGGCATGATAGTTTGAGAAGATGCTCACATAAGAAATATGAATTGAAGTAAAAGAGAGCATCAAAAAGCAAATTCAACACACATTTAAGTCTAATCCACTTCCTATGCATAGGAATCTTGTAAAGAAACAAGTCATGAAAACACAAAGCGACAAGCATAGGAAAGCAAAACAAGTGCAACTTCAAGACTTTCAACATAAAGAGGTGAAGCTAAATATTGTTGAGACACATAAAACCATGTTTCCCTCTCTCATAATAACTTTCAGTAGCATCATGAATAAAATTAACAATATAACTATCACATAAAACATTCTTATCATGAGCCACATGCATATAATAACTATTACTCTCCATATTAGCATAGTAATTCTTATTAATTGTAGTGGGAGCAAATTCAACAAAATAGCTATCATTATTATTCTCATCACCATAATCATCAAATATAGGAGGCATATTGTAATCATAATTAATTTCCTCCTCAATAGTAGGTGGACTGAAAATATCATACTCATCGTTGTAATCATCATATATTGGAGGTTTGGTATCATCATAAGCAATAGAATAGCTATCTTCCAAAGTTGGGGAACTAAAAAGATAATTTTCATAAAACACTTCATAGGTTTTTTAATTTTCTCTTCAAACACTTCATGTCCTAACTCAAGATAAATACTATAAAGCTCTCTAAAATTTTTGTTGTTTTCCATTAAGCCTAACTAGTGAAAACAAGAAACAAAAAGACAAAATTGCAGAATCTAAAGGAAATAACTTCGAGCACTCACACCGAAGGATGTGAGTACCTTTTACCTTACCTCCTCGGCAACGGCGCTAGAAAATAGGCGTTTGTCGTGGGTGGTTCTTCTTCTTTAATCCTCCGGTGTGAATACCTTTTACCTTACCTCCCCGGCAACGGCGCCAGAAAATAGCTTGATGTCTACGCACTTCTATTCTTGTAGACAGTTTTTGGACTTAAAGTGCAGAGGTTTGTAGAACAGCAACAAGTTTTCCCTTAAGTGGATCACCCAAGGTTTATCGAACTCAGGAAGGAAGTGCTCAAAGGTATTCCCTCTCAAGCAACCCTGCAATCAAGATACAAGAAGTCTCTTGTGTCCCCAACACACCCAATACACTTGTCAGGTGTATAGGTGCACTAGTTCGGCGAAGAGATAGTGAAATACAAGTGGTATGGATAATTATAAGTGGTAACGGTGCGAGAAAATAACTTGATGGCGTGGAAGAGACTAAAGGCAAACTAAAATAAAGACGGAAGCAAGCAAACATCTAACAGATCTAGTAGCAAACGGTGTATCAATGCTTAGAAACAAGGCATAGGGATCATATTTTCACTAGTGAACACTATCTCATAAATATCTTCTCTTCATGATACTACTCTTAACTACTCTCCGGTTGGACACTCTAATCAACGGTAGTGCTATAACAGCACACCTCAAAGTAAGCCTTTCCCATCTAGATAACCCCACACTATCACCTTCAGTACTAGATGAGTCCAACAAAAACCGCAATTTCATAAAGACATCCAACTTCAAATATAACTCATAACAAGTATTTGTAATCTCTAGCCTAAATGCCACCATGGTGAGCACGTTGTCACTTTCACACACATGGGGAGAGCAGAGATCTAATAAAGCACTTGAGTAGCAAGATAGATCTATAGATTACAAGCTCATGATCTCAATAAGATCATGCATAGAGAGAGAGAGAGATGAACACATAGCTACCGGTAGAACCCTTAGCCTCGAGAGAGAACTACTCCCTCCTCATCATGGGAATCAGCAATGGTGATGGAGATGGCGGTGGAGATCGATGGAGATGGCGGTGAAGATGGTGAAGAGGCAGCGGTGGTGCGGAGGACTCCTTCCCCGCCGCCGGTATCACAGGGGAGCACCGCCCCTTAGCACCCCTTCTTCATGGCTTCTTGGGAGCCCTTCCCCATGGAGATGGGATCTATGGGGAAGGCAAAAACATGGCTTTGGTGGCTGCAAATTTGGGGGTGGAGGTGTCCTGGGCGAATTAGGTTTCCTCCCTTTATATAGCTTCTCGGATTCCCGTCACCCCATCTTGGGCTGCAGTAAAGCAGGCCTATCTAGCCCGTCCGAACTCGGAATCAGCTAAATTTTATGACCAGAACGTTTGTCGCGAAATTTCCAACAACTTTGTAGTTAAAGAGTTTTTCGTTTGACGCCGGCTTCGACCCAGAACGTGACCATCTTCCAAAAGAGTTTTGAGACAGATTTCTGGAAAATCCCAATTTGACTCCAACAAAGTTTCCACTTGTATTCTTGGTAATTCCTACACATAAAAGTGTAAAACAAGAATATTGTGCAATTTTGCAACTATTAGTAGGTTAGTCCAAATAATCATATGAAAAGTACTCCAAAGTGTGGACAAAACATAAGAAAGTAGATAAAATCAAGAATGGAACATCAAAAACTATAGATACATTTGCAATGTATCATGACACCCTACCGAGACGGGGAAGTGCCCCCAGAGCCATCTCCATTGATATCCACCGCGATCTCCATCACCGTTGCTGATTCCCATGATGATGAGGGAGTAGTTCTCTCTTGAGGCTAAGGGTTCTACTTGTAGCTATGTGTTCATCTCTCTCTCTATGCATGATCATATTGTGATCATGAGCTTTGTAATCAAGTAGATCTACTTTTATACTCAAGTGCTTTAATAGATATATGCTCTCCCCATGTGTGTGAAAGTGACAGCGTGCACACCACGGTGGCACTTAGGCTAGAGATTACAAATACTTGTTATGAGTTACATTTGGAGTTGTATGTTTCTATAAAATTGTGGTGTTTGTTGGAACCGTCTAGTAATCAAGGTGACAGTGTGTCTAACATCCCAATTTCAGCAACCCAGATTACTTGTCCAGAATGCAAAAATCAGGGGGAACTGCTTGGACTGGGAAACTGCTGCTACCTTTAAATATGAGCATTTTTACTGACTAACTAGCTCTTAGCCTGAAGTACGCTACGTCACCTGTTGATGTCTGCGAGAGCACATATCATTTGTAGCTAGTTTCGAAGTTCAGATATCGATCCCACAGGGAGCCCAAAGGTAAGTGTTTATTGATGAAGTCTCTATCACACCCGAAGTTGTCACAGGTCTTCGAGTGAATTGACTACAAGTGTTTAAATAAGAATGGGATTTTGATTAAATGCGATAGATTTAAATAGAGCTAAAATGTAAACTTCAGAAATATAATGCATAAAAGTAAAGAACGATTTTTATTTTTTGTTGTTTCTTGTAGATGGCGAAAGTAAGGCGTGGGGAGATTCAGTTCATGGTGATAGTGACTGTGCTAGGTGGACGAGTGGTAAATGTAACAATTATAATCTTATAGATATATGTGTAGGCGAGTAACCCATAATTAGCTGGAACTCCTCTTGGTAGATTTCATCCCAACTTCAATAATCCTACTAGCCTTCTACCAAAACCATGGTCAGACACTAGACGATTAAGACCCTTCATGTCTCTTAGTGATTAAGCTCCTTGGAACGAACTAATGCAATGAGCACAATGGTTACTCGTTATCCTCGAGTCAACTAGCTTTCCATTGATATCCCCGTGTCACCCGGGGGTCGCCGGTCCACTAGCGTACAAGATCTTATCTATGTAGAATAAAGTATCATGTTGTCTGGGCCCTTAATTGGACAATAAGCATTAGGCATCCCATAGATAGTCAAGCACACATAATATAGTAATTAGAATAAATCACAAACTAATGGAAAATATATGAAGGCACATCACATCTCACCAATCCCCTACATCTCCCATGCCCAAGGGAATTACTCACACATGAGAGAAGAACGGATCATCAATATAATCAAATAAAGGGAATTCCTCTTAGTATTACCATGGAGATCCACAATAAGAATGGAAAAAATATCCAACACAATTCAAGATGGGAAGAAACAATCTCAAACCCTAGTCTTGCAAGGTGGAGATCCCTCTCTCTCTCTCAAGTACAAGTAGTGGCTATGGGGTTGTATTGGCTAGGAGGTCGAAGATCGTGGAGCGAGATGAAGAACGTATTCTCCTTCTTCTCCGGATCTCTTCTTTCTCCCTTCTGGATGGTATGGCAGCTGTTGTGTTCTGTTTTCGCTCTCCTTCCCTTCATGGAAGTTGTTCCTTTTGACAAGACAGATGCGGTGGCAAATATACCACGGGAACTATACGGCTGGAAAAATATTCCCGCCGTATAGTTCTTCGTTAAAGCTTCTGTGAGCCCCCTCACGTGCTTCCAAAGTGAGACTTGCTTGTTTTCTCCAGAATATTGTATTTATCTAGTTAAATCCTTCTGTTGATGTTCAGAACCTGAAACACACATTAAAAACCAAGTTTTCTTCATTACCAAAGTATTAGCGTTAGCTAAAGCCAGAAAACAATCAAATCCAAGAGAAAACCATCAATAAAAGCCATCAAAATGTGTCGAATCTCACAGCTATCAACTCCCGCAAACTTAGGTGGTTCTCACCCTCGAGTGAAAAGGAAATAAGGCAGAATAGCAGAGATTCGAGACTGAGAATAAAGGAACTCACAAGTTTGAATTGGTGTCAAATTCTTTTCTTCACAATCCCTGCAATCTTAAATATGATCATACAAGTATTCACAAGATTACACTGATTCCACTTCCTAACCATGTATATCTTGTTAGCAAATAAATCATATGCCCAAGCAAGTGTCAAAAGTTTTAGCTAGGAAGGTGAGACAAATTCTTTTGGTGCCTCTCTTTGTTGAGAGATGGAAACTTTTTGTTCTTGTTCATTTAACCAAGTAAGAGTACTCAAGTTGGCATCAAAACATTTAATTTAAGAACAACTCATCTTCCCCCATGTCAAAATTTCAAGACTCTCAAAGCACCTTTTTCATTATTTTGTCTTTCAAAAACTTCAGCTCTTTCATAGAGAAATCATGCCACTATTTTTAACATGTTAATTGGGGTTGTGTTGTGTACTCATGACCATGCCAATAAATGATGTTGAGCAATAATGGGCCAGAGGAGTACTACAACTTCACTTGGAACGTGAAACCATGAGACTAAAACATTTACACGTCATAGCATTGCTGCTATAGACGTTTACATAACTCAATAGACGAAATCAAGTGGTTTTCCACATTTAGATCGTTCGTTGGCCAGTGGAGTTAACAGTTCCCCATGGAGCACGACAGAGTTGTAATGACATGCGTAATGCAATATGTTACGGTAATTATTAGAAAAAGTAGTGGCATAATTTCTACTACTTCGAAGCATCCATTTAATCAAACAATTCAATCAAGGGTACTATCGAGTCTATTTATATTAAGCTCAAATGGGATGGAGTAGTTCTATAATAAAATTCTTTGAGCTAAGCATGGACTCAAGTCATCTTTCAGATGCTTTTTCTTGTTGTAAAAATGTAGGAAGTATTTTAACCAAGGTCATTGCTCATTGTTTCAAAGCTAAAAAGGATACACTAGCAAAGGAATAGAATTTGTAGGATAACAAGCTACGTGGGGAGTTACTCTAGTGCAAGCAAGTAAATAATTGTAGGATCAATTTAAGGTTGCAAAGAGTGTGATGAAAGGAATGTGATACCTCCTCTTGCTTGCTTCATTCTCGTATTTGAGTCAAACCTCTCGTACATTTCCATATTGCCAAATCACCTGAAATTAAGCAATCTCTAAGAGAAACAAAGAAACAAACTTGCAAATAAAATTACAACTAATTTTTTTCGGTTTGGGAATGCAAAACTGAAAATAAACATGCAAATTTGAAGTAATAAAATAAATCAAAAGAAGAAAATAAAAATATGAATGCAAAGTTTGGAGGTTTTAAAACTTCCCCCAAGATTAGGCTATTGCCAGGCTCAGTTGTTGTCGTCATTTGGTGGCTAGTGTGGATACTGCTGGTAGAAGTCAGGGAAGTGGGTCATGAAGTGACTGAAGTTGTGAGTCAAAGTGTTCACATCTTCATTCACGTCCTGAAGAGTGTGTTCGATCTCCCCAACACGTTGGTTGAGCTGCTGGAACTCCTGATTGAGGACATAGTCATACCCCTGTTGTGGCTAGTTGGGCCACGGTTCCTAGGCTCCTCCTGGCTGATGCTACTGCTGTCCTTCCCAAGAAGGTTTGTGTCCCTACTCTTCCTCCTACTCCTTCTCCTAGTACAGCTCCTTCTCATCCTACTGCCCTTCATCTTCCTCTTCCTCGGGCTGGAGCTCGGCCAAGATCTCCATCACTTGGTCCTTGGTGAGGATCCAAGCATCCTTCTCAACAATCAAGAAGGCTTGGGGGCATGGCAACTGAACCTACTCTCCCTGTGCATCACCAAGATAATTGAATTGATATGCTCAGAGCCTTCGGTTAGCATGGTAAACATCAAGGAAGCCACAAGTAGTCAAATACTTGACGTCCATAAGTTTGGAGCCATCAACAGGTTCCATAACAGGTAGTACAATATTTAATTCATAGGAAAGGTGGGTTACCAATCCACCAATGTGAATATCACCTTTAGTCTTGTTGCTTTGGTGCGAAAGTGCTGGATGAGTAGAGCTGCAGGACTTGGGCTTTGTGGTGCATTGGGGAAGAGAGCCTTGGTGATCATTGCCATGTCCACATTAGCCATGGAGCCTGTGTCACCTCTCCTCAGTAGTGTGTTGGCGAGGAATAGAGCATAGTAGCGAATGGTTGGGTTCTGGATGGTGGACATCTTCTTTTGATAAAAGTGGCTGCCACCATTAACACAAATAACCTCCCAAGTCTCTCCACTTGTGACGCTAAAGAGGTTAGTAACATTGGGATCCCCGGTATGAGGGAAGCTGAAAGCATTCCAAAAAAATTCGAAATTTACTTCATAATGCTGTCGGTTCATGGTGAAGCTTATCGTGCACATGTTACCTTTGTCCCTGTGGTCATTGTATAAGGAGGCAAGGAACTCATGGGTGAGATCGGCGTAGGTGTCATGTCTTGTGAAGCCAACTACCGCCAACCTCGACCTGTTGCACATGAGGTCGAAGTCCGCCTTCAACCCTTCCATGGTGAGAAAGTTGTGGTCGGCCCAACATGTGGGCAGCACCCTCCTTGATGAGACAATGTCCATCTTGGAGTTGCGCCGAGCTAGGGCCCCCGAGCTTGAGCCCTCACCCCGTTGGCGCTTGCTCAAACGAAAGAGGTTACCGATTTTGTTCATCATGATGAACTAAAAAATTTCACCATAAAACCTTAGGTATATAGTTTTTGTATGATATATGAACGATTCTACATGGAAAAATTCAATCCTAACATGAGAAATTAATAGGAAAAACTAAATAAGCTTGAGTTCATCGACTACATCAATGTGAGAGTTTTAACCATGGAAATCTGAAAATAAAGCATGGATAGGGAGAGAAACATACCAATATGTTGATTCCCCCACTCAAACGAACGAAATCCGCGAAGAATCATGAGTTCTAGGTGGATTTTGAGAGGTTTGGAGAGAGAATATGAGAAAAATAATGATGAGAGGAGGAAGACCAAGCCACCCCGGTGCGATTTTGTGGTCGCACTGAACTATACGACCGGAACTATATGGGCGGGTGATGTTGCACCGCCCGTATAGTTGCGGCGGTGCCGCCAACTAGGGTTTCTTTATACAGGAAACAACTATACGGGCACAACTATATGGCTAGATCACAATGATCCCGCTGTATAGTTGCTCGTTAAACTGTCTATCTCTCGAGATAAATTTCTAAAACTAGCATCGATATCTATATGACCGGAATTATACGGCCGAAATTTTTATTCCCGCCGTATAGTTGGTCGTTAACCTCCCAGTACCTTTGGAATAAAAATTTACGAAGGCATCGATATCTATATGGCCGAAACTATATGGATGGAATTTTTATTCCCGCTGTATAGTTGGTCGTTAAACTCTCAGTACCTTTCAGAAATTTTTGTACGAAGGCATCGATATCTATAAGACCGGAGCTATACGGCCAGAATTTTTATTCCCACCGTATAATTGGTCATTAAAATTTTGTGCATTTGAAAAAAAAATTTGATGGCAAAGACAACTATACGGCCAGGATTTTTATTCCCGCCATATAGTTGGTCGTTAAACCATCAGTATTCATCAAAAAAAATTATATTTCTTGGATACCTTCTTCATATTTTATCGAAATACCAAGTTTTTAACAGAAAATTGATAGTAAAAACTATCGACCAAGATTAGCATATTAAAAGCAAAATTTTAGCTTCTGTAAAATAGAAAACTCAAACTTTTATTCTTATTATTATTCTCTATTCATTCAATCGACATTTCTACTACTTTTTAACAGCTGCATCTTCATGAGTGTGCTTCCGCAAGAATTTCTATGAAAGTGGTGGGAACGTGATGAACTTCTTATTCTCTATGTTAAATTGATAAAAATGGGTTTACTCCCATTAAGCATTTATTACAAATGGTTGAATCACTCAACCTCTTATCTCTTCTCGAATTCTTACCTTTGGTTGATACTTATCAATGGAACTTACCAAATGAACTCGTTTTTCCGGTCAAACATATCTTTCTCCTGCTTCTAGCTTTTTTGTAAAATACCGGATGATTTCAGCATCATAAACAGTGAAGATTATCTTCCATTTTGCATAATCTACTGACGCACCTGCAGTACTGAGGAAGGGTCTTCCAAGTATTATAGATAATCTTTCATCTTCGAGCATTTCAAGAATAATAAAATCAGTGGGAATAACATGCTCATCTATTCGAAGTAAGACATCCTCAGTCATACCAACAGGTTGTTTAGTGGACTTGTCATCCATCTGTAAAGTGATAGTAGTAGGAGAATACTCCCCTAATCCTAACCTTTTATAGAGGGAGTATGGCATTACAATAAATCCTGCTCCTAGATCACATAAAGCATTGTGAATATCTGTTTTACCTATTGAGCATGAAATAGTTGGTATTCCAGGATCTCTAGACTTAGACAACAACTTTCTGTTAGTTGAATAGCTAGTTACCATGGCAACCGTTTCAGTTATTTCTTTCTTTCTACTAAGAATATCACGAAGGAATTTACCATAAGTAGGAACTTTGATTACATCCGCAAATGGAATTTACAGATGAAGGTCACTAAGTGCCTTGGTAAAAGAGTTATAAATTACCTGGTCCAGTGCTTTCTTTTTTCGATCTGGATAAGGAAGCTTTTTCTCATCTGGCTTACTCTTGTCTTTTAACTTTTGGGGGGTCAAGGCATTTCATTGCTTTCCTTTGTTGTTGCTTATTGATTTTCTTCTTTTCTACTACAGCAACTTCATCTTCCTTACTTGTTTATTTATCTTATCTTGGATCAACTGTCTCTGCATTAGAGGCATAATGATCATCTTGTGCATCATTTTGGTCCTCCTTGGTTTGATCCTGTGTTTCATTCGCATCTTGAGGATCCACCAACGTATCATATTCTTGGCTTGATTCGAGCAAGGATTTTTCCTTTCTCTCTTTTCAGCTTCGTATTCAGGTGGTCCTAAGGGTCCTGTAACAATTGCACCCCTTCTTGTGACAACATTAGCAGAAACAGGAATATATTCATCTTCACGAAGAAGAATTTGATAACCAGATGCTATTTGTTCACACTGGGTTTCAATCATACTAAGATATTTATGAAATAGTTTTATTTCTTGGCCAATATCATCATAAGTTTCAGTGAGTTCCACCAAAATCTTTTTGTGTTTTTGGAAATGCTTATGCAAGTTATTATGAGATTTTACTTGTCGATGTTTTAATTTTTGAAAAACTTTTCTAGTTTTGTCTTCTTCAGTTAAAACTTGTAACAAATCCTCTTTATTTTCCTTAGTAAGTTCAGAAGGTATACCTTTTTCTTTCATAGTTTTGCGTACCTCAGGCATAAGATCAGGAGTTATCCGAAGTATCCCTTTTTCCAGCTTAGTGCCAAAATCAGGATTATATAAATAATCATTCTCAACCCTAGTAGACATTAATTCCAAACATTATTTAATAGTTAAAGTATTTATTGATCCTCCTGCTGAGAAGTCAAGAAATTCTTTACATTGAATATTGAGACCATGCTAAAATAAATGGCAAATTGTTAGTTCAGAATAGCCATGATTAGGAATACTATTGATCATTCCAAAGAATCTTTCCTAGGCTTGTGGGTAGTTTTCTCCCACGTTGTGACTAAAGTTGCCTATGTTCTTTCTTAGTTCAGTTACCTTTTTAAAAGGATTAAACATGTTGATGAATTTAACAATGCAGTGTAGAGCTTTACCTTTAACACACCATCGAAATAATTTAAGACGAGAAAATTCTCTCGACAAACCTTTTGGTCCAAGAGATGTTATCACATCATCAAACTCTCTTATATGTCTTCCTGGGTCTTCATCTTCCCTTCCACTAAAAGCTTTCTCCTGCAAAATTTTAATAATTCCACCATCAAATCGATGTTCTCTAACTCCAGGATTGGAGAACTCTATTGGTTGTTTAAGAAATTCAGAACTTGGAGCACTGTATTCCCTGAGAGTTTTCTCAGCTTTCATAAGAGTTGTCCTGTAAATAGACATGATTTCCATAATATCACTCAGGTTTTCAACTTCAACTTTATTTGATCTTAAAAGTTTTTCAATAATTTCTTCGCGCCTCTGAGAGGCACGTGCTCAATATAATCTACAAAGTAGGCCCTAGGAAAGTGTAGAAGACCCTTTGTCTCCTAAGGAGCACATTTTGTAGTAGCAACACCTGAAATGTCAAAAGACAAACACTTAGCGCTTGCTCCCTGGCAACGATGCCAGAAAATAGCTTGATGTCTGCAAGAGCACAGATTGTTTGTTGCTAGTTTCGAAGTTTAGATATCGATCCCACAGGGAGCCAAAAGGTAAGTGTTTATTGATGAAGTCTTTGTCACACCCAAAGTTGTCACAGGTCTTTGAGTGAATTGACTGCAAGTGTTGAAATAAGAATGGGATTTTGATTAAATGTGATAGATTTAAATAGAGCTAAAATGTAAACTTCAAAAATATAATGCATAAAAGTAAAGAACGATTTTGATTGTTTGTTGTTTCCTACAGATGGCGAAAGTAAGGCGCGGGGAGATTCAGTTCATGGTGATAGTGACTATGCCAGGTGGATGAGTGGTAAATGTAACAATTATAATCTTATAGGTATATGTGTAGGCGAGCAACCCATAATTAGCTAGAACTCCTCTTGGTAGATTTCATCCCAACTTCAATAATCCTACTAGCCTGCTACCAAAACCATGGTCAGACACTAGACGATTAAGACCCTTCAGGTCGCTTAGCGATTAAGCTCCTTGGAACGAACTAATGCAATCAGCACAATGGTTACTCGTTATCCTCGAGTCAACTAGCTTTCCATTGATATCCCCGTGTCACCCGGGGGTCGCCGATCCACTAGCGTACAAGATCTTATCTATGTAGAATAAAGTATCATGTTGTCTGGGCCCTTAATTGGACAATAAGCATTAGGCATCCCATAGATAGTCAAGCACACATAATATAGTAATTAGAATCAATCACAAACTAATGGAAAATATATGAAGGCACATCACATCTCACCAATCCCCTGAAGGAAATATGCCCTAGAGGCAATCATAGAGATGATTGTATTTCATATGTATCCATGAGTTTTTATAATGTTCCTTGGATATCCATATATCAAGAAACTTGTATTGATTAGCAATTATGTGAATTGTTATTGAAACTCTTTACTTGTATGGTTATCTAATAGTTATCCCTAGTCAGAGTTCATGTGAGGACACACGTGAATATTAGACTAGGACATTGATTGGTTGATGACTATGTTTGGCAAGTCATATACATGGAAATGTTAAACCGATAATGTGGACACATGTTATGAACATGGGGTTGGACTGACCCAACTTGAGACTGGCAATAATACTTGCAGCTCTCTCTACACATCGTGTACGTTTTGTCCTTAGACCTGAGATTGTCGCATGTACTTGAGATGTGGATCGACCTACTTTGGGGCTATCAAACACTGCTCCGTAACTAGGTAGTTATAAAGGTAGCTTTTGGGTTTGTCCTGATACATGCTACAAGGCATTGGCCAATCCAGATGGGATTTGCCCCTCTCTACTTGAGAGAGATATCTCTAGGCCCCTCGAGTGATCGGATCCATAAATGCATGGCCGTGCTAGATATGGTTAAGAGTTAACCTAGTAAAGGGATTCCGAATCACAATATCGAGAAAGAGAGGTCAGCTTGGAGCTAGACCAAATATCATGAGGCAAAGGGAAAAACATGTACTCAACCTTGTGATGGTTCATCCAAATGATCTTTATATGCGTTTAGGAGTTGGCACGTCTTGCTAGAGGCCGCTACCAACTATTAACGGAGTAACCGTACTCATGTCATGTCTATACGTGTCAACACCCGGATTTTTAATCCCAGATGCCAGTTATGCCCTACCTCGAAATCCCAGGATTACCATTTTTGCGAGACATAATGGACTGGATATCACAGTACATCATCCATTACAAACCATACATAAGGTCTTACACAAATAAGGATCTCATGATCCAGTCTTAATACAACAAGCAGCGGAAATAAAAGATAGCGTAGCGGTGGGGTCCATCTTCAGGGGCACAGGCAATGCTGACGAAGGCAGATAGTCCTAGTTGTCATAGCCGTCCTGTTGGCCATCATCTTGATAGTCTCCTTCATAGTCTGGCCATGATAATAGCCAAGGACAAAAGCCATGAGTACTCTTTAAGTACTTGCAAACTACCAATAACAAGTATTATGAATCTAAGTTAAAGTGCTAACTCTAAGTTTAACTATAAAGTTAAGTTTGAAACCTAAGCTGAGTTCTAAAGAAAAGAAACATAAAGTAAAACTCTAGAATCACTTAATTTGGGGAAACGATTGTCATAAACACAACCCTGTTGTGGTCAAGTCAAGATTCATCATTCATTTCAAAGCATTTAGAAAACATCTGACAACGAAATAGTATGGCCATTCCAACTGTCCATAACCGCGGATGCGGCTATTCGAATAGTTTGACACTCCGTAGAGGTGGTACACTTTCACCACAAGATTCGATACATCTGTCAGGGATAACCCTGAATTATCATACTTAGTATGCAGATAATCAAACATAACCTTCCCTTTACACACCCTAGTATAAGCACCTCTCCTATGAGCATGGCCTCCCAACCATGAACATCAGTCATCTTGGGCACTGCATAGGTGGACAACATGAGAGGTAGCCTCAGCTTAGACCTCTCCCGTGAGGGAACTAATACTAATGCATATAAATTTCCAGCTAAGCCTTACCCAATTCAGGTAATGTGGTTATACGGTAAATTTGGAATGGTATCGCATCCGAATCCAACCATCAGTCTTATAAAAGGGTTAAGGCTCATGCCTCAATATTTTCATCATCATCAACCATTTGTGTTTCTCAACACATGTCAAAACATCTCAATAGAATGACTCATCATTCCAAGGTTTTCATAATTTATTTTCACCAAGTGTTCCCATCTAAAATGACTCAAGTTTTTGGATCTACTCTAGACTACTAAGTTAAGAGTGTTCACTAAGGTGGTAAAGATGGGTTCAATCTCATGCCATATAATGACATTTAAAGGTTTCTAAATAGGTCAAGTTTTATACTTTTTATGCTACCTTCTAAACAAGTAAAGGACTTTGTATAAACTAAGAGGGTACACCTTGTAACTAAGACTTGGGTACCAATATTCAAAGGGGGTGTGATCAAGACATGCCTAAGGCATCTTAGCTAAACCATCTAGTTGATCCTAGCCTGTTAAACACTAAACTTTCAAGTTTTAGCTTGCATTGTTAATGGTGGCTTGCACTTAAAGGTGCTAGCTTGCTAATAGTAGCTTGCCTTGGTTGGTGCAGTGGTTGAAGTTTTCTTCTTCTTCTTCTTGGTAGAACTCCTCCTCCTCGAAAGCTTGGTCGGTACTATCGTCTATAAATACATAGGGAGTGCACAATCACCAAACAATACTTAACTAAACTAAGTAGCATTCTAAGACACACCTTTGATGATCTATTATCATCACAAGCATCACAAGTTTGATTCAATAGTTTCATTCTTTTTAATTTAGAAAAGTAATTTCTACTCATTGAAAAATTAACTAAAATTTAATATTCACCACCAAAATATGGGATCATGTGGACACATGTCCTCACCACATATTCTAACATGTGGGAATGAGATTTAAAGGTTGGATCAACATTACTTTGGTTTAAGTTAATTATTTAGTGATTTAAAGTGACTACAAATGCCTATATAGCATTATTTTGGTACTAGTCCAAATTCACTGCATGTAAACCTTAATATTATTACATAGTTAGATAGATATGATGAAATGTGATTTTTGAGAGTTGGAATCAACTCAAAAGCTAACTTGGTTGATTTTATAAAAATGTTGCAAGTTGCAAATGCTTCTGTTTTCTTATTTTTATTAGGAGAGATCTATAACTCTAATTGAATTAAATCCAACGGGCTTGGATAGAGCATCTTAATACCTTTCAGGAAAAATTAGTTTCATGCAATTTGGATTTGTAAAACTCCCATAATTGAATTTTAAAATTGTGGATAGAAACTAGATTTAACTAAAAAGAAAAATCCCAATTTGAATGCGTGGGCTAGCGTGGGAAACGACCTGGGCCGGACCAGTGGCACTCCGCGGCACGGGGCTCAGCTGACAGGGGGTCCCGCTTGTCAGTTGCACTTAACACGCGAAACGGTACGCGTGCTGTTGGCCGTAGGATTAGAAGGCAGATCTACGGCTGAGGTTCGTCGTCGACGACGAACAGGTCGCCGGCGAGCTCGAACCCTAGCGGCTCGGTGGGGGTCTGCTGGGGACGTACCAGGACTCCAGCGGGGTCGGCGAGGCGGGCAAACGAAGTGGAAGACGACGGCGAGGCGAGGCGCGGTTGCGGCGGAGCTTGGGGTGGTCGCAATCAGCGGCGCCCTTCTCCTCCTGTCGCGGCTGCTCCGGCTCCAATTTCGGCGAGGCAGAGCTCGCCTTGCTCCAGCGAGAGGTGGGTGAGGTTCAGAGATGTGAGGGGAGTGGAATGGTGTGGAGAGAAGAGGCTGGGGAGGGCTCCTTTTATAGGCCTGACGGTGAGACCGAGCGGGATGGGTAGGCGACGGTGGTGACATGGCTACGGCGGGGTAGAGGCATGGCTGAGGGTGGCGATCGTCGTGCTGTCCCCTGGCGGTGCTCTAGGCACTGAATGCAGCCGTAGGGGCGGTGGCACGCGGTCTAGGCGAGGTGGCGCTCTGCGCGGCAGAGGCGGCGGTGTCCATGGCGAGCGGTGGTTGTGAGCCGTTGGGCGGCTAGTGGGGATGTCTGGGTGTTCTCTAGGTCGTGGCGGAGCGGCGGGCGCGGGCTGTGGCCAAGGGGTGGTCTGGTCGAGCGGGGACCGAGCATGCTCTAGGGGCGGCACTGGCATGGTGCGGTGGCACTGGGCGCGGTTTGTCCTTGGTGGTCCACCTCACTCCTGGGCTCGGGCAAGGGTTAGGGGTGGCGGTGAGCTCCTGGCTACCTCCTAGACATGGCGAGGGAAGAGGGGATGGTCTACTGCAGCGAGGCAAGGTTTGGCCAGCGAGGCATGGCTCGGCATGGCATGGCCTGGGGGCTAGGGACAAGGGATAGGGGTGTTAAGGGCCTGGTTAGACTAGGAGGGGACATAGGAGTTAAATGTAGATCATTTCGGGGCAAAACCCTGTTCAAAACAGTGAGCTAGGATTAGAATAGAAATTATGCATGCCAAGTGTTTGATTAAATGGCCGCATGAAAGAAAGTGTTGAATTTTGGTTTCAAAATTTTTGGGTTATCTCCACTAGTGCTAGGTAGTCTCTGGTTGCAAGGGTTTTGAAAGTGGAGCTCAAAAAGATGGGTTTTGAAATAGGGGTGATCTATGCATATGCATTAGATTCAATTTTAAACTGTCATTTAAAATAGTTAACAAAATGTTTTTAGCAGATCAAAAGGTGGGCCTTGGTACCTCATTATGTGTACTAGAAAGGGGTGCAAAGATCAAGAATTGCTTCTGTTAAGAAATGAGTGCTAGGAATAGCCAAAGTAGGCATGAGAGTGAAATTTGCCAAAATGACCATTCCTCCTTTTTAATTCTTTTAATTTGATTTTCTTTAGGAAAAGTTTGGGAATGATGTAGATGATGCTTAAATCACCTAAGAAACATTTTACAAGCATTGGATCACTTAAACAAGGCACTTCAAATCAACTCCTATTTTAAATGCACACACATATGAATGCTTTCATTTTAAATTTGGAAAAGTTTTTGTTAACCCCATTTTTGGTTGATTTGACCTTGATAAGCTTGGATTGAAGTTTTGGGATGTTACAATGCGTGTATGAACCTATAGGGTCACACACTTTAGGGGTTTGAAGCCTAATGTGGATTTGATCTAAATTAGACTAGGCCTAGGCTGCTAATGGGCTGCTAATGTAGAAGCCCACCAGGGATTCCTATATAAGAGAGAGTGAGGCGAGCTGAATAGGGTTTAGCATTCCACCCAGCAACCACTCCTCTTCCACTTGTGTTGCACGAGCAGACCTAGCAGTCTAGCGTGTGACAGCTTCCACTCCGGACGTGTGGATACCTCGGAGGTGCTGCAGCTGTAGCACTTGGATGAGCCACGCAAAGGAGAGCTGCTCATGGGATAAGGACAAGGAGGAGACGTAGAACATCTACACTTCCCCGACATGCTTCATCAAGTTCTGTAACTGCGCGTCTAGTAGTAATCCCGTGATCTATGACCACAGTATTTCTGGTTGACGTGGTAGAAAATTTTGAGTTGCGCTAGTGTAGCCTACCCGCGACCCTTCAGTGATATCAGAGCCGATGCTATTTAGTCATAGGTTCGGGATGTTTTCATATGAGTGATGTTATCGTTTGTCTGGTGGTGGTTCTGGATTGATCTATGATCTTGCTTTCCGTGATCGTGATTCTAAGATCGTCGAATGACTTACCCCTACCGGTCGGTCTCTGCCATCAGGGTAGACAGTGACACATAAATCATGTTAAATCACGCGAAGATCAATATGATTCATCAAATCGAGAACTCGGTCTGAATCGATGTACCGTGATCAAAGGAGTTTGGTCGAATCGGAACAATAGTCGGTTTATGGTAAATTTGATTGGCCGATCAAAATCCTTAAAGAGCGAGGGGCGCTGCCCTGTCGAACCCCGCAGGGGAGACCCCCTAGACCCCCTTAGTCGTAGCCCCTTTTGTATAACGTTAAGGATTCATAGGTGCTACAATTTCACATGATCCGATGGAATGTGATTCTATGCACAACTTGATTTTGCAGGATATATGTGATCAGTTGGCCCAAAATGTATGTGATGCATGTATGTATTTTTCATGACCTACGTGTCGTGAGTAGGGTAACACGGCTAGAGCCATATGTGTTGTCAATTATTGTAATGTCCTGCGTGCCAACTTGTGATGATTCGAGTACCATGTTTTTGATTACTAGCTGTTAGGAGTAATAGCTTGTATTAGTTCTTGGAGAACTCATCACTTGGAGGATGGTCGCATAGAGCATGAAGATGGAGATCATCATGGTGGACAGGTTCAATGCGTATGGAGACCACCATGATAAAATGGGCCATACTGTATCACATCTATGTGAATGTTATTCTTATACGTTTTACTACTATGCATGCTTAGATGATAGAAGTAGAACGATCCCTCAAAAAGTTTAAGTTAAACCATGCCCTCCCAACCAAACCTTGCACCATCCTATGCCCTGTACAATCGTTGGTGGGTCTATGAAATTAGGGTGCCGCGGTTTTCCTTGGCTGGATGGGTTTGTATCGGATACCTACACGCAGAAGGGTTGGTGAGCTTAATAAGGTCATCTTAACAGTTAAAGTCCTTGGGGCATAAAGGTTGGGCGCCTAGTTTTGTCATAGAGATGTCACCCAACAACAAGAGTCATATGTGATATGATTAGCAAAAGTTGCTTACCGATTTACCTTGTCTTCTAGCAGTGATGCTAAAGCTCACTAGTCGACTTGTTAATTGTGGATCTTGAATCACTTAGGATCAATAGAGGGATGTTGATTTAAGTGGGAATATATGCTATTAAATTGTTTAATATGGTATACTCTTGCATCGTTACATGGCTTGGTATTTTGCATGTTTTATGTTGTAGATCAATGGCACCGAACACTTCATCACCTTTTGTTTTGCGTTCGATTCTTGATAAAGATAAACTAAATGGAACAAACTTTTCACACTGGGTTCGTAACCTGAGAATTGTTCTTAGGTCTGATAAAAAGAAAACTGTTCTGGATACCCCAATCCCGGATGAACCTGCTGATAATGCAACTGTTGTCCTTAAGAATGCCTACAAGAAAGCATGTGATGAATCTCTTGAGGTTAGTTGTCTTATGCTTGCATGCATGGAACCTGATCTTCAAAAGCAGTTTGAGGATTGGAAGCGTACGATATGATCATTGTGCTTAAGGACATGTTCTAGATTCAGGCTAGGACTAAGAGGTACAATGTTGCTAAGTCCTTTGTGGAATGCAAGTTGGAAGAGGGAGCAGCTGTAGGCCCCCATGTGATCAAAATGGTTGGTTACAATCAGACTTTGGAAAAGCTTGGTTTTCCATTAGGCTAAGAGTTGGCTACTGATTTCATTTTGGCGTCTCTTCCATCTAGCTATGTGCATTTCATTTCGAACTACCATATGCATGGGGTGGAGAAGGGCCTTAATGAGTTATGTGGGATGCTGAAAATAGCAGAATGTGACATTAAGAAGAGTGCAGGGCATAGCCATGTGATGGTTGTGCAGAACAAGCGTAGCTTCAAGAAAAAGGGCACTTCTTGGCAGAAGAAGGACAAGGCTAAGGATACGATCCCTAAGCCAAACCCTGCACCCAAGAAAAAGGTTGGACCTGCAGGAGACACTGAGTGTTTCTTTTGTCATGAATATGGCCACTGGAAGAGAAACTGCAGCAAGTACCAGGCTTCTTTGAAGAAGAGTGGAAGTAAGAGTACTTCGCACTCAGGTACGCTTGTTGTAAATGTTGTGGACATTTTTCTCGCAGATTCTTATGTTAGCTCTTGGGTATTTGATACCGGATCGGTTGCTCATATTTGCAATCCGATGCAGGGGCTAAAAAGGACAAGAGAAGTGTAGAACAACGAAGTGGACTTTTGCATTAGAAATAACGCAAGGGTTGCTGCATTATTCGTCGGCGTCATGGAGCTTCACCTTCCGTCGGGATTTATTATGGAGTTGAATAATTGTTATTACATTCCTAGTATGGGTCGAAACATTTTATCACCTTCATGTTTGATGAGGAATGGTTATTCATTCGCGAGTACAAACAATGGTTGTGTAATCTCTAAGAATGCTATGTTTGTGGTTGATGCTCCCATTGTGAATGGGTTATTTATTTTAAATCTTGATGATGCATCTGTTTACAATGTTAGTGCTAAAAGACTTTGGCCTAATGATTTGAGTCCTGCCTATTTATGGCATTGTCGTTTGGAGCATATAAGTGAAAAGCGCATGAAGAAGCTCCATGGTGATGGTCTTCTAACTTTGTTTGATTTTGAATCATACAAGACATGTCAAGCTTGTTTACTTGGAAAGATGACCAAGACGCCTTTTACGGGTTTTCCCGAGAGGGTGACAGACTTGTTGGAACTCATACATACTGATGTATGTGGACCAATGGGCACGACAGTCAGAGGAGGATATCACTACTTCATTAATTTCACTGATAATTTCAGTAGATATGGCTATGTCTACCTGATGAAGCATAAGTATGAAACTTTTGAAAAGTTCAAAGAGTTTCAGAGTGAGGTAGAGAATCAACGTGGCAAGAAAATAAAGGCATTGCGATCTGATCGTGGAGGATAATATTTGAGTCATGAATTTAGCAATCATCTTAAGAGTTGTGGAATTGTTCCACAGCTCACGCCGTCCGGAACGCCTCAAAGAAACAGGGTCTCTAAACGATGCAATCGAACTTTGTTGGACATTGTTCGTTCGATGATGAGCCAGTTGGATTTACCATTATCATTTTGGGGTGGTCAACTCAATATTCGTGGAACGGATATCCCAAAGACCGCCTTTACTACCAGATATGGATTGTGTGAGTATACGGTCATGTCTTTTGGATTAACCAATGCCCCTGCTTATTTCATGAATCTCATGAATAAGATTTTTATGAACTTCCTGGATAAATTTTTCATTGTTTTTATCGATGATATTCTGATCTATTCTAAGTCCGAAGAACACCATGAGCTACACCTGAGAACCATCCTTGAAACCCTTAGAGAACATCAGTTGTATGCCAAGTTTAGCAAATATGAGTTCTGGTTAAAGGAAGTAGGATTCCTAGGACATATTGTGTCGGCAGGAGGAGTCGATGTCGATGCTGCCAAGATCGAAGATGTTGAAGAATGGAAAGCCCCAACCACTCAAACCCAAGTCCGCGCATTTCTCGGATTAGCAGGATATTACCGCAAGTTTGTAGAAGGATTTTCGAGCATCGCAAGACCAATGACCCAATTGTTGAAGAAAGATAAGAAGTTTGAATGGACAGACAAATGTGAAGCAAGTTTTCAAGAGCTCAAGAAGAGATTGATTTCAGCCCCAATTCTGATTATGCCGGATATCAAGAAGCTTTTCGATGTGTATTGTGATGCATCCAAGATTGGTCTCAGATGTGTGATGATGCAAGAAGGAAAAGTCATATCATATCTGTCAAGACAACTGAAGCAACATGAGAAAAACTACCCTACCCATGACTTAGAACTAGCAGCCATAGTTTTAACTTTGAAGACATGGCGTCATTACCTTATGGGTAACCTCTATGAGATTTATTCGGATCACAAGAGTCTGAAGTATATCTTCACCCAGAAGGAGCTGAATATGAGGCAAAGGAGATGGATAGAGTTAATCAAGGATTATGACCTTGACATTCACTATCACCCCGGAAAAGCCAATGTGGTAGCGGATGCTCTTAGTAGATTGCCGTGTAGATTAAACACCATGATTAAAGTAGCCTAGCCAAGTTTGCATGAAGAGTTGGAGAAGTGTAGAACGGAGCTAGTTAGTGAAGGATTCCTAGCCAGTATTGAACTTCAACCCACTTTGATCAGTCAGTTCAAGGAAGCACGGAAAGGAAATGCAAGTATCGACGGAATTAAGCGCCGTATCGGTACAGGGAAGGTACCCGGATTCACCAAAGATGAAGAAGGAGTTTTGTGGAACAAAGGACGTATCTGTGTGCCAGCAGATTCCGAGTTGAAGCAAGTCATCATGGAGGAATCTCATGATACTCTTTATTCTATCCATCCCGGAGGAATGAAGATGTATCAGGATTTGAAGGAGCAATTTTGGTGGCACAAGATGAAGAGAGAAATCGGAAGCTACATCGCCAAGTGTGATATCTGTCAGAGAGTCAAAGCGGAACATCAGTGACCCGCAGGACTTTTGCAACCATTGCAGATTCGAGAATGGAAATGGGATTCTGTCGGAATAGATTTCATCACCGGTTTGCCTACGTCTAGTAGGGGAAATGACTCTATTTGGGTCATAGTTGATAGACTATCCAAGGTATCCCATTTTATACCTGTCAAGACCACCTACCAGAGTTCGAAGCTAGCAGAGCTGTACATTGCTAGAATCGTCAGTTTGCATGGAGCCCCTAAGACCATAGTATCGGATCGAGGAACCCAGTTTACCTCAAGATTTTGGCAGAAAGTCCAAGAAGGATTAGGAAACAAGCTGAACTTCAGCACAGCCTATCACCCGTAAACCAATGGACAAACTGAAAGAGTCAACCAAATCTTAGAAGATATGTTGAGAGCTTGTGTGCTAGAATATGGATCAAAATGGGAAGATTGTCTGCCCTTCGCAGAATTCTCATACAACAACAGTTATCAAGCCATTTTGCAAATGGCCCCCATTAAATTTATGTATGGAAGGAAGTACTAAACCCCCTTGAATTGGTCGCAGGTAGGAGAGAGTCAGATCTTCGGACCTGACATCCTACGAGAAGCCAAAGAGAAGGTTCACAAAGTTTGTGAGCACCTCAAGACCACCCAATCCAAACAGAAGAGTTCTGCTGACAAAAGACGTCGAGACCTGACCTTCAATGTCGGAGATTTTATGTATCTCAAAGTATCACCCTTGAAAGGAATGCAACGTTTTCAACTAAAAGGGAAGTTATCCCGTAGATATATTGGACCCTTCAAGATTTTGAATCACAGAGGAGAAGTATCATATCAACTGGAACTGTCGGAGGAGATGTCAGCCATACATAATGGTTTCCATATCTTGTTGCTTCGCAAATGTCTAGAAGTTCCGGAGAAGACCTAAGTGTTCAAGAACATCGATCACCAAGCCATAGATATCAACAAGAATCTGACCTATCGTGAAGTACCCATTCGTATTTTGGAAGAAGCCTTCAGAACCACTAGGACCCGGAGTATCAAGTTTCTCAAGATCCAGTGGAGTAACCATACCGAAGAAGAAGCTACTTGGGAGCGAGAAGATTACATTAGGACTGAGTTTCCAAATCTCTTTAGTTCCTAGTTTTTCTTAAATCTCGGGACGAGATTTTGTTTAAGGAGGGAAGGTTTGTAACACCCTAAAAATATTAATCAAGATTATCAAGTTCAAATCACCCAAGTTTAGGGTTAACAAAAACTTTTATTATTAAATTTAATATGAGTGTATGTGTGTTTTGCATTATTGTATGAAGGAGTGCAATTTCCATGCTTGATTGCTAAAAATGATAACGAATGGTTTAAAGATGAATACTACATCATCTAGGCCATTTACAAAAAAATCAACATAAAAGAAATTCAAATATGAATCATATGATCAAATGGTCATTTTGACCAAAATTAACCACTAGACCACTTTGAGTGTTTCTAGTCAAAGATTTCTAACAGAAACATTTCCAATTCTTTTCACCCCTTGCTAGACCAAGTAAAAGTGAACCCAATCCCACTTTACAAACCAACAGATATAAATTCCAAATCTATTTGAAGGAGATTACAAGATTGAATCAAGTTCATATGCATAGATCACCATTTTGCAAAACTACTCGAATCAATACACCTTGACTTTTCCAAGCAACCTTAGACTATCAAGCAAGTACTTAGAACACTCACCAAAATTCAGCCAAAAATTCAAATCTTAAGTTCATGCGGCCATTTGGTCGAGCACCTTGCAGACAGAGATAAACCACTGCCTAACTTCTACTGTTTTGAGCAGTAATTGACCACCCCGTTGTCCCCTCTGCATCCAACTCACTCACCCTAGTACCCAGTAGCGCAGGACACGCTTCCCTCTTTGTTGTTTGCACCAGTGCAGAGCCACCCAAAGCTCGTCGCGTCGGTCGACCAAGAACCACTCGCCACAGACCGCGCCGCCCTCTCCCACGATGTCTAGGAGACAGGCGCCACACCACCGCCACCCTCTGTCCACACCTTGACCGTAGGCAAGCCGTGGACCAGCCGTGATCGCCGCGCCCACCTCTCTGTCTACCATGCCGAGAGCGCCAGAGCGCTGCAGCCGACACGCTCACACACGCCGTGCCTTGCCCTCTCCGCGTGTGCTCGCACTCGGCGTGACCCTAGCTACCCCCAGACACGCCCGTTCGCTACCGCGTGGACCATAGCCACTGTGCACCGTCTCGAACGTCGTCGTTCCCGCGAAGAGCATGGACCGTTCCTGACCGTTCTTGACCGCCCCTTGTCACGCCATCAAGCACATGACCACCGCCCTGAAGCACCGCGTCGACCCCTACCCTCAGCCATGCCGCTAGCCCCCTGTATCGATGTTGCCGACGAGGCCGAGCCATCCCTCTCGCCAGTGTATAAATAGAGGCCACCCTAGCTCCAATTCGCCACACCATTCCACTCCTCTCTCTCTCAAACACCTCTCACACCTCTCCTCATAGCAAGGCGAGCACCACATCGCCGGAATTTCACCGGAGCCCGCCACTGCAGAGGAGAAGAGGAACCGGAGCTAGGAGCCACCCCAAGAGCCGCCATGACCACTATTCGAACCATCGTCGTCTACAACATCGTTCACCCCCATCGCCAAGTCTAGATGGAGCCTAGGTAAGCCCCCACGTACCCCCACAGTCGGGTTAGGGTTTGTTTCTTGCCGGAGCTGTTCACCAGAGACGACGAACCACAGCCGTAGATCCTAGTCTAATCGCACGACCCAGATTGAAACTTACCGCTTAGCACTAACTGAATCGCTGACGCGTGGGACCGTTCTGTCAGTAGCCCACTGCGCCAGCGCAGTGCAGTTGGGTCGGCCCAGTTAGTTTCCCGCGCAGAGCCTGTCGATTCAAATAGATTTTCCATTTTAGTTAAAACTAGATTCTGTCGGTAGATTCAAAAATCAATGCAAAGAGATTCACTAAACCAAATTGCCTGATTCCAATTTTCTTAGAAATATATTCAAATTATCTATCCAAGCCCATTGGATTTAAACCATTTCAAATTATAGATCACCTATAGTAAAAATAACAAGACATAGGCTTTTGCCACTTCAAACATTTTTCAAAAATCAACCATAAATGGTTTTGAGTTGATTCAAACTCTCAAAAATCACATTTGACAAGATCTATCTGAATATGTAAAAATATTTAGGTTTACATGTAGTGATCTTTGGCTAGTACCAAAAGAATGCTATATAGCCATGTCTAGTCACTTTAATGGTATTAAATAGTAATTTTAAACTTTATAAAATATGACCAACACTTAAAATCACATTCCCAAGTATTAGAATATGTGGTGATGACATGTGTCAACATGATCCCATATTTTAATTAGAGAATATTAAATCTTAAGTATTTTCAATGAGTAGAAATTACTTTTCTAAAATGAGATAAATAAGACTCAGTCTTTATTTCATGTGATGTTTGTGATGATGCTAGATCATCAAGTCTGAACCTTTGTGTGCCAAATATAAGTAATTAAGTACTGTTTGGTGATTGTGTACCTCGTATTCATTTATAGACGATAGTACCGACCTGGCATACAAGGAGGAGGACGAAGAAGAAGAAGAAGAAGAGAACTTCAACCACTGTACTACTCAAGGCAAGCGTAACACTACAAGTTAACTATGCAAGCCATCCTTGCAAGATAACCTATGGAAGATGCATTAGGCATACTTGGTTATGCAACCTTGATTATACCAATCCCAAGTTTTACTTGCAAGCTTTATTCTTTTACTTTTACCAAAGTTCTTTACCTCTAGTTAGTGTTTTGTGAGTATTGCAAAATAGGATAGGTACCATAAAGAGTATAAAACAAGGCCTAAGTAGTTATACTTAGATGTCATCAAAAGGCATAAAACTAGAGTTGGATAGCTACACTTGATTAGCACCCCTCATTAGTGAATACCCTCAACTTTAGTGGCTAGTGCTAAGCATAAAAGTTGATCACTTTCGATAGGAATACTTGGTGAAAATGATTATGAAAACCTTGGAATGATGGTTCACTCTATTGAAATGTTTTGACATGTGTTGAGAAACACAATGGTTGATGATGAAAATGTTGAGGCATGAGCCTTAGCCCTTTATAAAAACTGATGGTTGGGTTCGGATGTGATACCATTCTAATTTTATCGTACAACCACAATACCTGAATTGGGTAGGGCTTAACTGGAAGTTTATATGCCTTAGTATGGGTTCCCTCGGGAAAAAGGTTGAGCTGGGGCTACCTCATGAATGTGAATGTCCACCTATGTAGTGCCCAAGATGGCAGATGGCCATGGCTGGGAGGCCAAGCTCATAGGGGAGGTGCCTATACTAGAGTGTGTAATTGAAAGGTTATGATTGATTATCCACATACTAAGTATGATGATTCAGGGTTATCCCTGACAGATGTATCGAATTTTGTCGTGAAACTGTACCACATCTGCAGAGTGTCAAACTATTCGAATAGTCGCGTCCATGGTTATGGACAGTTGGAGTGGCCATACTATTCCGTTGTCAGATGTTTTCCAAAATGACTTGTGAATTGAACTGTGACTTTGACTTGACCACAACAGGATTGTGGACATGAAAATTAGGTTCCCACTTAGGTGATGTAGAAAATTAAGCTAGTTTCTTTACTTCTGAACTCAGTATGAAATAAATCTGGCTTTTTGCAAATAAACCTAGAGCTTAAGATTTCCTACTAGAACTACTTTACTTGTTAGTGATAGTTTGTGAGTACTTAAAGACTACTCATGGCTTTGTCCCTGGCTATTCCCATGGCCAGACTATGAGGAGGACTACCAGGAAGATGGATAGTATGAGGTCTATGACAACTAGGATCATCTCCCATCGTCAACATTGCCTGTGACTCTGAAGATGGAGCCCCTACTACATTTACTTTCCGCTGCTTTGATTGTATTAAGACTGGATCATGAGATCCTTTATTTGTATGACCTTTATTATGGTTTGTAATGGATGATGTATTGTGGTACCAATTCTGTTATGTCTCGCAAAAATGGTAATCCTAGGATTGTGATGTATGGGATAACAGGCATCTGGGATTAAAAATCTGGGTGTTGACAAGTTGGTATCAGAGCCATCGTGACCATAGGAGACCCTAGTTAGAATGGACGTCTGGACAAAAACTTTGTTTCAAAACAAAAGAAGTGAGTATTTATGAAGACCTATTAACACTCTTATCCTTGAGATTCTTTCAAAAAAATCATGTTCCTCAAAAATTCTTGCAAGCCTACATAAAATTTGACACACTTGATCACCCCACTAACTTGCTCATCCTAAATTCTTATAAATGGAGGTCAAGTATAGAAAGTTCTACCAGCTGGGCAACGGAGGCCACCTGATCTTTGAGAGGGATCTAGATGCACTTGCAGAGTATCTTGAGCGCCCGCACCCGGAGTTCTTCGGGGCCTAACTCAACGATCAAGTGGGAGAAGAACTACAGTGGCTGATAGTGGCAGATCTCAGAGGCAAGATGGAAGCACCCACCTTGGAGAAGACCCAATTTAGCTTGAGGGAGAAAAACTAGCTAGATGGATTAGCCAGGGCTATGCATGAAGCTCTTGCCCGTCTGTGTGGGTAAAACATCAACCAGATCCAGGGAAGTCGCTTTTCTCACTACGCAAGGCGTGATTCTATGGGAATACCCTTGGAAATGCCAGGACACCCGGAGCTGAAGCACCAGGTGGATAATCTCGACTTCATGTTGTATGATAGACAGAAGGAGTTGGACAATGCTCGTGCCTACGCCAACCACAACCATTCCATTGCAGTCAAGAACGACCAGCACCATCCTCGCCAAGGAGCGCCAATCACTTTGTCATCAGCGGGACGAGAAGGATCGCATCATCGATCGTCTTCGCAAGAAGGTGGCCACTCTCGAGAAGACCATCCGTGAGCAGGAGATCCATCTTGAAGCGAAGGAGGAGGAAGGTGAAGATATCCGTGGAGATCTCTACTCTTGCCTCAGTGATGATAATGACTACATGGAGGATGATGCCATGGAGTTCCACACTAATGATGATGATTCCGCCTTCATTGATGATGATTAGATGCACTTGAGCACTACCATAGGAGTTTGTTGTACCGGTCCCACTGTATAGTAGTTTCACAGAATGGTTCTTCAAACCATCTGTTTTCTATTTGTGTTGTGGTGTGTGTTTGTATTGTGTGCTTGGATGAATCAATGACTGAGAGGCAGTTGTTAGTTTGCAAAACCTGAGTCAAACTCAAAGTTTAAAACTTTTCAAACAAAACCATGAACCTTAGAGATTTACCTCTTATCTCATTATCTATCTCAATCTTCAGATGACTCGTGGAAATCCCAGAGGAAGCAGTTCATCTCAGGACCCAATGTTACAAATTCTGCAAATGTTAATTTCTGGCCGTGAAGCAAGTAGAGCCAAACACCAAGCCAACTTAACCACTCTTCAACAGATAGCTCAGATGGCCCACAATAATCAAGGCCATGGAAACCAAGATCATCATGGATCCAAACTTAAGAACTTTCAGAATACCAACCCGCCTATATTTAGTAAGTCTAAGGATCCCTTAGATGCTGATGACTGCCTGCAAACCATGGAGAACAATTTAGAGGTCGTAGGAGTTAAAGCCAATGAAAAAGTACTATTTGCCACCCATTATCTGGCAGGTGATGCAAGAGCCTAGTGGAATAGCACCCGTACCATGAACGAAGGACAAACAATGACTTGGGAAGCATTCAAGATCAAGTTCAGCTAGACCCATGTGTCCCAAGGTTTGGTCACTAGGATGAGGGATGAGTTCAGGGAATTGAAGCAAGGGAGAATGACTGTGGTGGAATACCGTGACCAATTTCTCATATTTAGATATGTATGCCCCTGATGAGATTAGCACTGAAGCAAAGTTGAAGGAAAGGTTCCTAAATGGATTACATAATGAGATGCAGACAGTGTTAGTCAACGTCCGTTTTGCGGATCTAGAAGAACTAGTGGACTCTGCCATTCAAATGGAAGGGAAGATAAACAAAGCCAATGATAATCGCAAGCGCAAGATGATGCACCAGCCTAGAACCCACCATACCCAGAAGTACCGCCCCAACCCGTCTATAGGATATGCCCCAAGAAACAACAGACCCCCTATGTCCCGTCCAAACTATCCCAATCATGGCAGAAGAAATCTGAAGTCTGGAGGAAACCACAACAATAACCCCGGCAACTCCAATAACTTCAACCGTGCACCGTCAAAGTCCAACCACAACAACAACAACAACAAAACTGCCCCAAGGACTGGAAGAAATGATGTGACTATCGCAGGAAAAGACAAGTCCCAGATTACTTGCTTTGAATGCGGAGTTAAGGGTCACTACTCCAACGAGTGCCCCAAGAAGCTTGCAGCAGCCACCGATGTGAATGCACCCGCTCAGCAACAGCACCATGTTCAGCCTGGAAGGAGATTTGCCCTAGGGAACTCGCTCAACCACAACGGCCGTCTGTTCCACATGAATGCTGAAGAAGCTCAGGAAGCGCCATATGTCGTGCTGGGTATGTTTTCTATTAACTCAGTACTTGCAAGAGTGTTGTTTGATTCTGGAGCATCGCACTCGCTTGTTACAGAAGAATTTGCATGCACTAGTAAGATTCAACCAACAAAATTGAAGCATGTTATGATAGTTCAAATACCTGGTTCAAACACCAAAGCTAGAAAAATTTGCAAGGTTGTACCAATCAGAATCCATGGAATAGATTTTTATGCTAATCTAATAGTACTTGGAATCAAAGGTTTGGAAGTAGTACTAGGAATGGATTGGATGTCGAAACATAAATGATTAATCGATTGTGCCAAGAAATCGATAACCATGACCAGTAGCACTGGAGTATCAGTAGAGCATGTATCTGAGACACTGCCCCGTTAATTCAAATGCAACAAGAGTCTAGCCCAACCAACCCTATACCAAGTCAGAGTAGTCTGTGAATACCTCGACGTGTTCCCAGATGAATTGCCCGGTATGCCCCCAAATCGGGATATCAAGTTCATCATTGAACTAGTTCCTAGAACTGGACCCATAGCTCAGAGACCTTATAGTATGAATCCATCTGAATTAGTGGAGCTGAAGAAACAACTGGATGCTATGCTGGAGAAAGGTTTGATTCAACCAAGCACATCCCCATGGAGATCGCCGGTTTTGTTTGTGGATAAGAAAGATGGAGGTAACCGTTTGTGCACGGATTACCGGAAGCTGAATGATGTCACCATCAAGGACAAGTACCCACTACCGAAGATAGAAGATCTGTTTGATCAGTTGACTGGTGCCAGAGTGTTTTCTAAGATTGATCTTAGAACTGGTTATCATCAACTCAAGATTCATGCAACGGATATCCCAAAGACCGCCTTTACTACCAGATATGGATTGTATGAGTACACTATCATGTCTTCTAGATTAACCAATGCCCCCGCATATTTCATGAATCTCATGAATAAGATTTTTATGAACTTCCTGGATAAGTTTGTCGTTGTTTTTATCAATGATATTCTGATCTATTCTAAGTCAGAAGAAGACCATGAGCTACACCTGAGAACCATCCTTCAAACCCTTAGAGAACATCAGTTGTATGCCAAGTTTAGCAAATGTGAGTTCTGGTTAAAGGAAGTAGGATTCCTAGGACATATTGTGTTGACAGGAGGAGTCGCTGTCGATCTCGCCAAGATCAAAGATGTTGAAGAATGGAAAGCCCCAACCACACAAACCCAATTCCGCGCAGATGGATATTACGACAAGTTCGTATAAGGATTTTCGAGCATCGCAAGACCAATGACCCAATTGTTAAAGAAAGATAAGAAGTTTGAATGGACAGACAAATGTGAAGCAAGTTTTCAAGATCTCAATAAGAGATTGAGTTTAGCCCCAATTCTAATTATGTCGGATATCAAGAAGCCTCTTGATGTGTATTGTGATGCATCCAAGATTGGTCTCGGATGTGTGTTGATGCAAGAAGGCAAAGTCATATCATATCTGTCAAGACAACTGAAGCAACATGAGCAAAACTACCCTACCCATGACTTAGAACTAGCAGCCATAGTTTTAGCTTTGAAGACATGGCATCATTACCTTATGGGTAACCGCTGTGAGATTTATTCGAATCACAAGAGTCTGAAGTATATCTTCACCCAGAAGGAGCTGAATATGAGGCAAAGGAGATGGATAGAGTTAATCAAAGATTATGACCTTGACATTCACTATCACCCCAGCAAAGCCAATGTGGTAGTGGATGCTCTTAGATTGCCATGTAGATTAAACACCATGATTAAAGAAGCCCGGCCAAGTTTGCATGAAGAGTTGAAGCAGTTTAGAATGAATCTAGTTAGTGAAGGATTCCTAGCCAGTATTGAGCTTCAACCCACTTTGATCAGTCAGATCAAGGAAAGCACAGAAAGGAAATGCAAGTATCAATGGAATCAAGCATCGTATCTGTACAGGGAAGGTACCCGGATTCACCGAAGATGAAGAAGGAGTTTTGTGGTACAAAGGATGTATCTATTTGCCAGCAGATTCTGAGTTGAAGCAAGTCATCATGGAGGAAGCTCATGATAGTCTTTATTATATCCATCCCGGAGGAACGAAGATGTATCAGGATTTGAAGGAGCAATTTTGGTGGCACATGATGAAGAGAGAAATCGGAAGCTACATCGCCAAGTGTGATATCTGTCATAGAGTCAAAGCGGAACATCAACGACCCGCATGACTTTTGCAACCATTGCAGATTCCAGAATGAAAACGGGATTCTGTCAGAATGGATTTCATCTCCGGTTTGCCTACATCTAGTAGGGGAAATGACTCTATTTGGGTCATAGTTGATAGACTATCCAAGGTAGCCCATTTTATACCTGTCAAGACGACCTACCAGAGTTTGAAGCTAGCAGAGTTGTACATTGCTAGATTGGTTAGTTTGCATGGAACCCCTAAGACCATAGTATCGGATCGAGGAACCCAGTTTACCTCAAGATTTTGGCAGAAAGTCCAAGAAGGATTAGGAACCAATCTGAACTTCAGCACAACCTATCACCCGCAAACCGATGGACAAACTGAAAGAGTCAACCAAATGTTAGATGATATGTTGAGAGCTTGTGTGCTGGAATATGGATCAAAATGGGAAGATTGTCTGGCTTTTGCAGAATTCTCATACAACAACAGTTATCAAGCCAGTTTGCAAATGGCCCGTTTAAATTTCTGTATGGAAGGAAGTGTTGAACCCCCTTGAATTGGTCGCAAGTAGGAGAGACTCAGATCTTCGGACCCGACATCCTACGAGAAGCCGAAGAGAAGGTTCACAAAGTCTATGAGCACCTCAAGACCGCCCAATCCAGACAGAATAGTTATGCTGACAAAAGACGTCGAGACCTGACCTTCAATGTCGCATATTTTTTGTATCTCAAAGTATCACCCTTGAAAGGAATGCAAAAAATTTCAAATGAAAGGGAAGTTAGCCCCTAGATATATTGGACCCTTCAAGATTTTGAAACGCAGAGGAGAAGTATCATATCAACTGGAACTGCCGGAGGAGATGTCAGCCATACATAATGTGTTCCATATCTCTTTACTTCGCAAATGTCTAGAAATTCTGAAAGACCGAAGTGTTCAAATCGATCACCGAGCCATAGATATCAACAAGGATCTAACCTATCGTGAAGTACCCATTCGTATTTTGGAAGAAGCCTTCAGAACCACCAGGACCCGGAGTATCAAGTTTCTCAAGATCCAGTGGAGTAACCATACCGAAGAAGAAGCTACTTAGGAGCGAGAAGATTACATTAGGACTGAGTTTCCAAATTTCTTTAGTTCCTAGTTTTTCTTAAATCTCGGGACGAGATTTTCTTTAAGGAGGGAAGGTTTGTAACACCCCAAAAATATTAATCAAGATTATCAAGTTCAAATCACCCAAGTTTAGGGTTAACAAAAACTTATATTATTAAATTTAATATGAGTGTATGTGTGTTTTGCATTAGTGTGCGAACGAGTGCAATTGCCATGTTTGCTACAAATGATAAGGAATTGTTTAAATATGAATACTACATCATCTAGGCCATTTACAAACAAAATCAAAATAAAAGAAATTCAAATATGAATCATATGATGAAATGGTCATTTTGACCAAAATTAACTACTAGACCACTTTGAGTGTTTCTAGTCAAAGATTTCTAACATAAACATTTCCAATTCTTTTCACCCCTTGCTAGACCAAGTAAAAGTGAACCCAAGCCCACTTTACCATCCAACATAAAAAAATTCCAAATCTATTTAAAGGACATTGCAAAATTGAATCAAGTTCATATGCATAGATCGCCATTTGCAAAAACCACTCAAATCAATTCACATTGAATTTTCCAAGCAACCTTAGACTATCAAGCAAGTACTTAGAACACTCACCAAAATTCAGCCAAAAATTCAAATCTTAAGTTCATGCGGCCATTTGGTCGAGCACCTTGCAGACACTGCCTCACTTCTACTGTTTTGAGAAGTAATTTACCAACCTATTGTCCCCTCTGCATCCCACTCCCTCACCCTAGTACCCAGCAGCGCACGACACGCTTCCCCCTTTGCCGTTTGCGCCAGTGCAGTGCCGCCCGAAGCTCGCCGTGCGGTCGACCAAGAACCAGTCGCCACAGAACGCGCCGCACTCTCCCACGATGTCCAGGAGACATGCGCCACACCACCGCCATCCTTTGTCCACCCCTCAACCGCAGGTAAGACGTGGACCAGGCATGATCGACGCGCCCACCTCTCTGTCTGCCATGCCGAGAGCACGTTAGAGCGCCACATCCAACACACGCACACATGCCGCGACTTGCCCTCTCCGCGCGTGTCCGTACTCGTCGTGACCCTAGCTACCCCAGACATGCCTGTTCGCCACCACGTGGACCATAGCCACTGTGCGTCGTCTCAAATGCCGCTGTTCCCGCGCAGAGCACGGCCGTTCCCGACCGTTCTCGACTGCCCCTTGCCGCGCCATCAAGCGCATGACCACCACCCTGAAGCACCGCGTCGACCCCTACCCTCAGCCATGTTACTATCTCCCTGTATCGACATCACCGACGAGACCGAGCCATCCCGCTATGTCCCTCTCCCCGATGTATAAATAGAGGCCACCCCAGCTCCAATTCGCCACATCATTCCACTCCCCTCTCTCTCAGACACCTCTCACACCTCTCCCCGGAGCAAGGCGAGCACCACATCACTGGAATTTCACCGGAGCACGCCACTGTAGAGCAGAAGAGGAACTGGAGCTAGGAGCCACCCTAGGAGCCGCCACAACCACCATTTCAACCGCCGTCGTCTACAACGTCGTTCACCCCCATTGCCAAGTCTAGCTGGAGCCCAGGTGAGCCCCCACGTACCGCACTGTCGTGTTAGGGTTCGTTTCTCGCTGGAGCTCTTCACCGGAGACGATGAACCATAACCGTAGATCCTAGTCAAATCACACGACCCAGATTGAACCTTACCGCTTCACGTTAACTGAGTCACTGATGTGTGGGACCGTTCTGTCAGTAGCCCGCTAAGCCAGCGTAGTGCAATTGGGCCGGCCCAGTTAGTTTCCCGCATAGAGCCTGTCGATTCAAATAGATTTTTCCATTTTAGTTAAAACTAGATTTTGTCAGTAGATTCAAAAATCAATGCAAAGAGATTCACTGAATATAATTGTCTGATTCCAATTTTGTTAGAAAGATATTCAAATCATCTATTCAAGCCAATTGGATTCAAACCATTTGAAATTATAGATCACCTATAGTACAAATAACAAGACAGAGGCTTTTGCCACTTCAAATATTTTTTCAACAATCAACCATAAATGCTTTTGAGTTGATTCCAACTCTCTAAAATCACTTTTCACAAGATCTATCTGAATATGTAAGAATATTTAGGTTTACATTGAGTGATCTTTGACTAACCAAAAGAATGCTATATAGGCATTTCTAGTCACTTTAATGGTATTAAATAGTAATTTTAAACATTATAAAATATGACCAACACTTAAAATCACATTCCCAAGTATTAGAATATGTGGTGATGACATGTGTCAACATGATCCCATATTTTAATTGGAGAATATTAAATCTTAAGTATTTTCAATGAGTAGAAATTACTTTTCTAAAATGAGATAAATAAGACTAAGTCTTTGTTTCACGTGATGTTTGTGATGATGCTAGATCATCAAGTGTGAACCTTAGTGTGCCAAATAGAAGTAGTTAAGTATTTTTGGTGATTGTGTACCTCGTATTCATTTATAGACGCTAGTACCGACCCAGGATGCAAGGAGGAGGAGTACTACGAAGAAGAAGAAGAGAACTTCAACCACTGCACTACTCAAGGCAAGCGTAACACTACAAGTTAACTATGCCAGCCATCCTTGCAAGATAACCTATGCAAGATGCATTAGGCATACTTGGTTATGCAACCTTGATTATACCAATCCCAAGTTTTACTTGCAAGCTTTATTCTTTTACTTTTACCAAAGTTCTTTACCTCTAGTTAGTGTTTTGTGAGTATTAGAAAAATAGGATAGGTACCATAAAGAGTATAAAACAAGGCCTAAGTAGTTATACTTAGATGTCATCAAAAGGCATAAAACTAGAGTTGGATAGCTACACTTGATTAGCACCCCTCATTAGTGAATACCCTCAACTTTAGTGGCTAGTGCTAAGCAAAAAAGTTGATCACTTTAGATGGGAATACTTGGTGAAAATGATTATGAAAACCTTGGAATGATGGTTCATTCTAATGAAATGTTTTGACATGTGTTGGGAAACACAATGGTTGATGATGAAAATGTTGAAGCACGAGCCTTGGCCCTTTATAAAAACTGATGGTTGGGTTCGGATGCGATACCATTCCAATTTTACCGTACAACCACAATACCTAAATTGGGTAGGGCTTAACTAGAAGTTTATATGCCTTAGTATGGGTTCCCTCGCGGAAAGAGGTTGAGCTGGGGATACCTCATGAATGTGAATGTCCACCTATGTAGTGCCCAGGATGGCAGATGGCCATGGCTGGGAGGCCAAGCTCATAGAGGAGGTGCCTATACTAGAGTGTGTAATTGAAAGGTTATGATTGATTATCCACATACTAAGTATGATGATTCAGGATTAACCCTGACGGATGTATCCAATTTTGTGGTGAAAGTGTACCACCTATGCGTAGTGTCAAACTATTCGAATAGCCGCGTCCGCGGTTATGGACAGTTGGAGCGGCCATGCTGTTCCGTTGTCAGATGTTTTCAAAAATGACTTGTGAATTGAACTGTGACTTTGACTTGACCACAACAGGATTGTGGACATGAAAACTAGGTTCCCACTTAGGTGATGTAGAAAATTAAACTAGTTTCTTTTATTCTGAACTTAGTATGAAATAAATCTGGCTTTTTGCAAATAAACCTAGAGCTTAAGATTTCCTACTAGAACTATTTTACTTGTTAGTGATAGTTTGCGAGTACTTAAAGAGTACTCATGGCTTTGTCCCTGGCTATTCCCGTGGCGAGACTATGAGGAGGACTACCAGGAAGATGGACAGCAGGAGGTCTATGACAACTAGGATCATCTCCCATCGTCAGTATTGCTTGTGACTCTAAAGATGGATCCCCTACTACGTTTATTTTCCGCTACTTTGATTGTATTAAGACTGCATCATGAGATCCTTTATTTGTAAGACCTTCATTATGCTTTGTAATGGATGATGTTTTGTGTTACCAATTCTGTTATGTCTCGCAAAAATGGTAATCCTGGGATTGCGATGTATGGCATAATAGGCAGCTGGGATTAAAAATCCGGGTGTTGACAAATGTAGGACATTTTTAAATAAAAGAATAATCTGGGCGTTGCAAATAGAACTAACATGATCATTTCATGGCAGTTCTCATTAAATGTTAGATAGTAACTGCGGGTGAGACATCATATTTTGTATAATGTTATTGTGATGGAAAACTTTTCTTGTGTCATACATTATTGCCGAGGAAGGTATTATTTTATAATGTAGTTGAAAACCATTTCGTTTTGGTGAAAACTTTTCCATACAAAATATCCCGTGTGATAGTAAAAGGCATTAGTTATTATTTTTTGCGAATGAAATTTCATTATATATTAACATGTGACAGAGACACCTCTTTACTGCATGGTTTTAGATGATGGTAGTTTAACTCAAGTTTTGGCAAGTATAGAGACAATAATGGACGGGAATAAGCATATGGGAGGTACTTACGTGTTATTCCCGGCCGAAAAATGTGAATAGTACAAAATGAAAATTGCAAGGTCAATAGTCATGTGAAACTAGAGTTATATGAGTCGTTGCTACTTCAAGTACATGATAATTGATTATTTCTAAGTCGACCAAGTGTTGTATGCAACTTGTCAGTTATACATGCAGCAAAAGGAAAAAAACACATATTGACGTGCAAAGGATGTGCAGTTTACTAGTACATTGAAGGGATAACCACTTTTTAGCCATTTAAAAGAGTTTCGGGTGATTTTTTTAAATTAATTCGACCTTTAACTTGATGTGTGCTATTTGGTCGACAAAATTAGAAAACACTATTTCGTTATTTAGTAGTAGTATATAGATTCTTCCAATTTTTTACTAACTTGCGACATCTATTTTGATACGAAGGGAGTAAGATTATGCGTTAGCTACGGACATGGCCTTTATTCTGCATAGTGTCAACCTGGTGCGATAATTCTCTATTGAGGAGAGAGGCCTACACATTAAAAGGTGTCTAGATATATTCTTTTCACAAAAACTAAAACATCTTATATTTTGGAATAGAGGAAGTACATAGGATTTAATAAAGAGGGGAGAGAGGTACATATATGAGTAAAAAAATGAGAGTTGCAAGAACAAGATGATGAATGAATATTCTATTAATGATCTTCCCGACAATTTGTCACCATGTTACGGAAAAATGCAACAAATCCATGAAAAATGAAAAAATACGCGTGTACTACTTTTTATGTGACAACGACTATGCCTCTTGTGCCCTGGCACACACGCAGAAAATATGTGGAATTTCTTGGACCGATTCAACTGCAGCGAGTCTGTCGCAAAAATAAAGGAAACTATAGAAAAAGGAAACGATTTCGTGAAACTAGGTTAAACTTTCTTATCTTATCTTAATACTATATAGTGTACCAATAACTTTGAAGGTTGACCGCTAGATGAAGACTGGCAAATCGCAACATATCTAATCCCTGGATCTTTACCATTCTAGCATCTAGAAGATTCTATGGATAGTCTTTAGCACAATGAACGCTATGCTAAAACTTCAAAACACAATTCTCCGCCATTCTAGAATCTTCTCTGTCATTTCTCTAAGCATGTTACAAAAAAAATTGAGTATTATTATGTACCAAGAACCAAGTATACACCTAATAATTTATGGATATGATGTGGCTCAAAATTCTTTAATATTCTTTTGAGCTTTACCTATTATAATTTTATAAGTGATGACATGTCTTACTTTCCATCTCCTAGCTAGAGATGACATGGAATAGGGATACCGCAGCCTCTACACTCAAAGGATGCACAAATCAATTTTATTAAAAACTAAGTACTGAGTACAGTTTACGGATCAGATAAGGTTGATACAAACACCAACCATATGAACAAAGCTAAATGTCTCACAAGAGAACGCACACATCTCACGTGCAAATTATTATGCAAATACTTACTTCAAGAACATAGTTTGACCATAAATCTGGTCAATAATATATAATTATATTTAATCATTTTTAACCAATTTATTTATATTCGAAAGACGGTTCCAGTGGTACAATTTTTGTAACATACAATTCATAAATTGGTGACCAAATTTATGATCAAATTATTTTCTTCGAGTACGTATTTGCCTAATGAACCAGAATGGAGGTAGTATACTACATAGTAGTATTTTTCCCTAAAAGGGGGAGTGTACATGCCCACTCCAATCCTATAGGAAAATCGTAGGAGTAGAAAAATGTAGGATTGCAATACCATGCCCACTCCAATCCTATAGGAATTCCTATGAACCAAAGTGTGTTTGATTCCACCATAGGTGTCCGTTTGATTCAAGGTTTCCTTAGGGATTTTGTAGGATTAAATCCTATAGGAAATTTTCCTACGACGGCTATTTGATTTGTACGATTGATTCCCATAGGATTTTTTCCTAAGAATTCCTTTGTACTAGTTTTCATAGGATATCAAACATCCACCCATACCAATTTTTCAAATTCCTATGGTGGAATCAAACGCACTTTGGTTCATATGAATTCCTATAGGATTGGAGTGGGCATGACATTGCAATCCTACATTTTTCCTACTCCTATGATTTTCCTTTCCTAGGAATCAAACATGCACAATCTAAAAAATAGGTATGGGTGGATGTTTGATTTCCTACGAAAACTAGTACTATGGGAATCAATCCTACAAATCAAACAGCCATCATAGGAAATTTTCCTATAGGATTTAATACTACAAAATTCCTAGGAAAATCCTTTGAATCAAACGAACCCTAGAGTAGGAGTGCTTGAAGCAAAGGCCCTGCTCGTGACTGCCCATAGCTTTTCACAGTAGGGACTACACGGAGTATGCACCTGGGAAAGGCTGCTGGTGCGTGCATACCTCCCATCGCATTCGATGCACTTCCTCTAGCGATCGCCAATTTTTTGGCGGGTTCATCTCGTTCTAAAGTGAGATCACTAAAGTTTGAATGACATTGGTGGGTTTTTCTTTGAACTACCCGGCGCGACACAATTCAAAAGTTTTGAACCTACCACCGGCACCTTTGTGATACATATAAAACATGTTGTATCCCACATCTCTCACTCGACCTCGCACCGCCATCCCTCCCCACCACCATTGCCTCCTCACCAGGTACCGTTGTGGCCCAAGGCACCACTCCCATGTTTAGCAAGACGGAGCATCTTCCCCACGCTGATGACCACCGCGCCGGACCGTGCACAGCATCGCCAGCAAACACGGTACGGTCGCCGCAAAGTCCCATCTGCTTCACGGACTCCCTGGTCTTTGGCACTAGAGAGATGGGAAAACGACGAGGCCCCCCTGTTTGACCGCAAAAACGCGAAGCGTAAACTTGTATCATCCCCAATGAAGGTTGTTGCACACTTTATGCTTCCTTTCGTTATGCACCTTATTACTATCAAAAGTACTTCATCGTTTGTTATAGTGTACCGCATCTTGCGCATATACTCGATCATTACTAAAGTTTGCTAGAGCCTTCATTACCATCGTTATGAAGCTCCTCTGGCATCTGTGGAATATCTCCTAAAACAATTCTAGTTGGGGCGTATAGGTTTATAGATAGCACAGCTGGTATACGTCAACTCTAGCTGACGTCCTAAGTCGAGTTAGTATGTCATGGCTTCCTGTTTACAGTATAACCAGGCGGGCCCTACTAGTTATGTTATCAGTATTATAGTCAAGCCTGCAGGTTAGTTGATTGTATTGGAACTTCATGTGTTTTATTCTCACTCTGGGTGACATATGTTTAGAGTACACATAGCGGAAGTAAGTTACTGTACTAGACTTGTGATGGGAATCATTGCTTTTCGAGTCGTCAACCTCTGCAAGAACTCCTAATAATTACCTTTTTTCACACGATTCCATGATAAATCTGAAAAGCTGTTTGCTTCCAATGCAGGAAACGGAGTCAGAACAAGGTCTCAGACTCTACTTAATCTAGTTGAACCAGGCCAAAAAATACAATAATGCAAAACATCAGCATAAAAAGTTTCGTCCTAATCCCGCACCAGTTGGTCTAGTTGCACTAGCGGCTGTAAATAGAAAATACACATCCCACAACCACCAGTAGCCCATGTGGTTACCCAGGAAAAATTGGCAGCAGAACCAGTTTCAACAGCAGGTTCTCAACAACGAACTGGTAATGATCTCCCAACGACCTTTAGTACTAACAGATACATATACTCCCTTGCAAATGATCTTGACACCAAATTTGTTATATGTTCAGAGACTAGTAGTAGCATGCCCTTTTATATGTAATATGTACACATTGATATTTTGATGTAATTTTTTTAGTTGCACTACGACGAAGATTAAAAAGGGGGCCGATGATGGGAAAAAATCTTGAGCATATGCTTCAAATAACTAAATCAAGACTTCTGATCACATCTATAGAAGTATTCAGAAGGCCACTGGATCCACATGATTCTGCTTATATTGCAGCGATCACAGGCATTTTTGTGAGAAATGATATTCCCATCCTACCCTCATGGAAACACCACCGAAATACCCCCGAGCATTTTGAAGGTTTACTGAAGAAGTTGCATGTAAGTCCTTTGTCTCTTGGGCATACTCCATTGCTCTGTCCCTTGTCTTCTTAGCTTGCCGTTTGTTATATATGCTCCTCATTGTTGTCTACAGAGATTTTTCATGTTTGGTGAGAATAGCGAGAAAGTAAAGGTTGTTCTCAAAAGCATATCCCCTGCATGTTTGCGCTAGCAGCGCCACAGGCTAAAGAAGCAACACTTCTCTGGCAAGTGTTTTAAGGATGTTACAACAACGTCTCCTATGGATCACATGACTGACGATCATTGGGATGATCTTCTCCACCACTAGCTTGATCAAAAGAATGAGGTATGCTTTTAGAATACTGAGATTAGATCGCATTGTCAATTCGTATTTATGCATGTGTTTTACAAGTCTCATTTTGTAGGCCATCGCTCAAAGGAACTGTTCCAGTAGTAATAAAGTACGAGTACTAAGTCGTACAAGATCCCACAGCATAATTGGGCACCTCTACCAATTGTTAAAGACCTATTGTTATGTACTGTATATTTTAAATAAGTATGTAATTGATGTTGTGTAATATGTATGCATCTTATCTTTTAACCTCCGTTTCTACCATGTGATGCAATTTATTTTCACCCGTCCAAATGCAGACGCAGTCTAATGGGAATCCAAAAAATAGTTGACTATGCTGGAGAAATTTGAGAGATGCTAGACGAATAGATATGGTGTCATTGTAAAGAAAGTTGTTGTAAGTCTTCTCTGCATTTTGTGATGTTGCACTTGTAATGATTTGTACGTATAAGTTTGATATGCAACCTTGGTTGGACTGCCTCTCAGTTTTGTTTTCATTTTCCTTCATAATTTGCAACTAAAGTCAGTTTTAGTTATGAATTATACAAATAGTTGGCATATCATGCACCTCACAGTGTTTACACAGGAAGATACATTTTTAGTCTTGTTAGTAAATGACATCAAAAAACGATACACGACAAAATGATCTTTTTACTGAAGTGTATAAAATGCGTTATTAGCACTGCCAATTATAGCAGTTAATGCACATGCTAAACCTGTATGCATGTTTATCTGTAGTAACTTCACTTCTATTACACATGTCTATCAAATGAAAACTTTCCAGGCTGAATTTAAAGAGGAGCTGGCAAATCCTAGGAAAGACTGTTCAGTAAAAACTCCAAAAGAATGTGTGGATTATTTTCCAAGGTACTACAACACGGTGCTATAGCCAAGAATATGTTGCTGTGTAATATTGGGTTCCCAGCGAGCTCATCAAAGTCCAAGTTCAGGTCCAACTCCAAGGTCATTTCTTTGCATATTCAAGTTCTAGAGGAACAACTCCAAGCTGAACAATCATTATCATCTGCCATAAGTGTATACAATGAATGTTTGATCAAAAATTTAGAAGAAATTTTAATTCAGCTGGAGCACTCCATAGAAAATAAGGAGAAAGTCATGAAGATGCTCAGTATTTGTGGTTGAGCACTAACAGCGGAGGTCAGTCCCTTTATCGTGAAATGGAACCTGAAGCTGCAAGTGTTTGTTAGTGCACTAGTCTGCACTTGTTATGAACTTGGGTTGTTTCCTTGTTGTGACATGTCTATAATTTGTATGGTACTTTATAATGTAGTTCCTCTATTTCAAAATATATCCCTTTTTAGCAAAGTTGTTTTAGCTTGCTAAAGATCCTTATAGTATCAATGAAGGTACTATTGGGTAACAAAATGCACCAATATGGAAGTAGTATGATTCCTGAATGCGTGTTCTCTGGATTGCTAGCCTGCTTAATATTGGTGCTTTATATGCTGCAAGGTTGGATTGTTGTGTACTAATATATGTGTGGGTGGAGAAAATTGCATCTAACACCAATCTTTGTGGCATTTGTTGCACATAACACAGAAACAAGACCTTTTTGTGGCTAGCATGGTTTGTGGCTTAATTTTTTGCACCTAGCCCAAATAAACATCTTAACCTGATGGGTTAGAGAATCTCTAACCCATCCCGAAAACGGCAATGGAGGAGTAAATTTACTCCTCTAACGATCAAAGCCGCACCGAACCTAACCCTGACCCCTATCGCCATTTAGAGGAGAATAAATATAGGACTTCCCAGCGCGACCTCGACTCCTTTATTTTTTGTCCCCCACCCGCATGTTCGTTGTTGGCCTGCTGCCCTTCGCAGGATCTATGCTCCGTCGATGGAAAGATACCCTCTCTGCTTCTCGTGGTAGCCTACATCGTCGGAATCGGCCGCCACGATCCATTTTCCTCGGCCACAAATGCACCGCTGAGCTTCACCGGATTCGACGCACTACGGCCATCATTTTCCGCGATACGATAGGATCCCAGTGGCCAAGCACCCTCTGGCATTTCTACACACCGTTGCAACTCCCCGACCGATCTCGCAGGAGTGGCGCCGCGAGCACCCGTGCCGCCACTAGCTCCGGATCTGGCACCAGTAGTCGCACCGGGACCAACCCTTGGACCCGCATCGGCACCTTCCTATACCGGCACCGCCGGAACAAGGTTAGGAAGAGATAAGCTCTAGGGTTCTTCGTAGCATTTTTGGTGAAAGCTCATCAATTTTCTAATCTAGATGATTCTTTCTAGCAAGGTGAAGAAAAGAGAAGCTCCATGGTCCGAGGATGACGACAATGATTTGTACTTTGCTTGGTATCATCAAACAATTGTTGGAGTCGACCAGCCTTTCCAAAAAATTTGGGAAGAAATACATGCCAATTTCAATGAAATAACTAGTGGAGATCAAGGTCACTAGTATCGATTATGAATAGATGGACTTGGCTTGTAATTTACTCCAATACGGGAAATCTATGAGTAAATGGAGCTTGCATGTATGAATAATGGTGTATGAACATTGAGCTTCTCTCTTATTCATATTGTTAAGTATGAGCTAACGTGAGATTTTAGCAAATTAGGATGATAATATTACTATGTATGACTAATTTATTGATATTATATATATATGTGAACTATGAATCTTTATGTTACACAAAAGAAACTGTGCTAGATGCAAAAAAGAAATTGTTTCTGTGTTTTGTGCAACAAATGCCACAAACTAGTTATGTGTGGATGCACCAATATGTACTAGTATGATACAATACATTATGTTACAAGTGTTGTTGTCCTAGATCATTGATCATAAGGTTCAGGTTCTCAAAACAATACCTTAGCCCTTTGTTGCACACCATATTCATACGCGTCATGTGATAAATGGAACTACATTTTTGAATCGGAGCTCGACATTTTCTTTTACGTCTGAATGAACTGATGAACAGATGGAGTACAACCCGAAAAAAAGACCTTATATGATTTTTTTGTTCTATTACTTGGAGAAGTCACATTCAAAACCGTACTAGAGCCGAAAATCCTCCCGTTGTCCCCCGTAATATTTTTGAATCCGAGATCATGGTATCCAATTTTCTACCCCTCTGTCCATAAAAAGGCTACTTTGAGCAAGATCCTGGTTGATCAGTTGATGTGACCAGGCCTTGGATTCGTGAAAATAGGGAAGTATGGTCTACGACCAGTTATTACTTGGACTGTCACCAAATTCAAATTTTGAATCAAGAGACAAAAGCTCCCGCCTACATGAAATATTTGGGCCCCATGTTTAATGTTGCGTATACTGTGAAATTCCGTTTGACCTATCATACTAATGACCAATGGCAATTGTGAAATTGCTAGGTTGGGTGGTGGGGTTCACTCATAAGTTTTGTTACTAGGACTATAGCCAAATTTAAAATCTTAATCGAGGGTAAAAACCTACGGCCCAAACAATTTGGCAGATGGAGTCAACATTATTTTTTCTATGGGAATATTTGTTTATTCCTAAACCTAGGGAGTAGATTTTTTTCAAATTATTACTTGTACTTTAGCCAAATTCCAAATCTCAGTTGTGCGGCAAAATTTACCAATGGTCTGCACAATTATGTAATGGATGGTCAGTTGATGTGACTCTCGGCCTTTAATTCCTGACCAGATAGCGTACTAGTCTACAATTTCTATTATTACTTTTCCGCTAGCCAAATTCAAGATTGTAAAATCTAGCAGCAGAATCCCAACCGACCCGTATGCCTTTTTTGCCCCTCCGTTTCAAACATTTTCAGGCAAAATCTCCCACTGATGGAGTACCATTTTTCTAGTATTACTTGGTCTCTTGCCAAATTCAAAATCTCAATCGAGCGGCAAAATCACACACCCACCTTAAAGCATTTCCCGCCCCACCGTTTCAAAAACTATGAACGAAATCTCCGACCGGGGAGTACCATTTTTCTATTATTATTATTTGTCCTATGGCCAAATTCAAAATCTCTATCGAGCGGCAAAATCACACACCGACCTTGAGAATTTCCCTCCCCACCATTTCAAAAACTTTGAGGCAAAATATCCCATCGTGGAGTACAATTTTTCTATTACATTATTACTATTTGTCTGGTAGACAAAGTCAAAATCTCAATCGGGCGGCAAATTCACACACCGACCTTGAATCATTTCCTGCCCCACCTTTACAAAAACTTTGAGGCACAATCTCCCACCATGGAGAATCGTTTTTCTATTATTATTATTTGTCCGGTAGCCAAATTCAAAATCTCTGTTGAGCAGAAAAATCACAAACCGACCTTGAAGCATTTCCCGCCGCACCATTTCAAAAGCTTTGAGGCAAAATCTCCCACCATGGAGTACCATTTTTCTATTATTATTATTTGTTCGGTAGCCAAATTCAAATCTCAAACGACTGACAAAATCACACATCGACCTTGAAGCATTTCTTGCCCCACTGTTTCAAAAACTTCGAGGCAAAATCTCCCACGGGGGGATTACCATTTTTCTATTATTATCCAAATTCAAAATCTCAATCGAGCATCAAAACTAGAGACCGACTTTGAAGCATTTCGCGCCCCTCCATTTAAAAAACGTTTGACGTTAAAATTCTTTTCTACCCATTGTTTCGACGCCCTATGGGCACGCTAAAGTTAGTAGCTTGCGGGCACAATCGTGATTATTTTTCTGTTCACCTCCATAGTCCCGATTCACACAGTTTTTCCAGCTGGCCCTCCCAAAATCCTAGGCTTCTCTCCCACACCCTCATCTCCATGACCACCGTGCGCATCGGCCAGCGGCAATTCCATGGCTACTAGAGCCGCTTCATCGACGCCCACAAATACGTCCATTTTGCATCACTATTCTATATCTTAATTCACTATTATTCATTGATATATTTCGTATTGAGAGGTGATACTTATGTTATTTCATCTATTTTTGCATGGTTGATGCCTTTTGGAGCATGGACTGCTGCAGTCAGGATTCTGATGGAAAATGTGCTGTTTGGAGGCAAAATTCGCGAAGACCAGAAAATCTGGGAAAATATACGGAAAATCCTATTTTTCCAAAAGACTAAGGATGCCAGAAGACGGAGTGGAGATGGGCCACAAGGGGCCCACACCACCCCATGGCGCGGGCAGCCCTAGGCCGCGCCAGGAGGTGGTGTGGCCACCCTGGCCCACTCCAGCCTCTCCCGTCTGTCGTATATCATCCTCCCGAAACCCTAAGACTTGGTGAGCGACCATAGAAAGATTCCGCCGCCTCTGCGGGGCGGAAAACACCGAGAGAGAAAGATCTCCCCGGCAGACAGATTTCTGCCGAGGGAATTCCTTCCCGGAGAGGGGAGATCGTCGCCATCAACACCACCATCAAGATGGACTTCATCGGGATCATCATCATCATCATCACCACCGTCAGCACCCTCATCACCATCTTAAAAATTGCGTTGAATCTTGCATAGATCATAGGGGAAACTTTCCCGGTGTTGATTACTCTTTGTAGTTGATGCTATTGAGTGAACCATTGAATTATTGTTTATGTTCAGATTGTTATACATCATTATTCCATCTCTGATCATGATCCATATGATGTCTTGTGAGTAGTTTGTTTTGTTCTTGAGGACATGGGAGAAGTCTTGTTGTTAGTAGTGGAGTTGCGTTGAGAAAGATTCAATAGATTATTATTTAAGTTGTGGTGTACTTCTTCTAGTGGTGTCATGTGAACGTCGACTACATGACACTTCACCTATATGGGCCTAGGGGAATGCATTGTGTATTTGGCTGCTAATCGTAGGGGTTGCCGGAGTGACAGAAACCTGAACCCCCGTTAGGAAACCGTTGCACAAGGGACGTAAGGGTCTTAGAGTTTAAAGTTGTGGTTAGGTTTCTACCTTAATTACTTTCTTGTAATTACGGATGTTTCCAAGGGGTATAATCACAAGTATGTATTAGTCTTGGATGGGGCGGTACATTAGCACAGGTTCACCCACACAATACTTAGCAAGGTAAAGAAGATTAATCAACTATATGAAGCGAAAGCACTTGATAGTCTTCCCATGTGTCCTCGAGAATATTTGGTTATCTTAAGTAATACAACCGGCTTGTCCTTTGCTGCATAAAGGATTGGGCCACTTGCTGCATTTATTCCTACTGTCTTTTATTTACTCGTACTTTGTTTACTTGCTTTATCAAAAACCCCTAAAAATCCGTTTGCTAAGTATTTGCAGAAAATTCCTGATCCCTACCACTAGCCAGCACCTTCTGCTCCTCGTTGGGTTCGACACTCTTACTTATCAAAAATACTGCGATACACCCCCTATACTTGTGGGTCATCAAGACTATTTTCTAGCGCCGTTGTCGGGGAGTGAAGCGCTATTGGAGAGTGGAACTGGTAAAGGAAACTTCTACTGTGAGTATTGTTTACTTCTATTAGTTGCTTTATTTTCGTTATGGATAATTCGCTGAGTTTCTTATTTGGTAATGCTACTACCACTGCTAAGGTAGTAGATAAGCCACCACCTGCTAAGAATGGTGTTTTCAAAATACCTACAAGAATTATTGATCGTGTTATGGATAACTACTATGTTGGGGATGGAACTGTCCATCCCGGTGATCATTTACTCTTTATACACGAATTATGCGGGTTGTTTAAGTGTGCAGGTATTACTACAGATCAAGTTCAGAAAAAGTTATTCTCATTATCACTATATTTTGCAGTTTTCAGTCGATTAGGAAAGCTTCGAAGCGAAAAAGGGACGGAAACGGAGCCAGGGTGGCTCACACCACCCTGTGGCGCGGGCCCACCCTTGGCCGCGTCACCAGGTGGTGAGTCCACCCCAGACTCCGCCTCCGACCCGTTTTCACCTAGTACCTTCCTTTTGATATGAAACTTCGTAATATATAACCCCCCGGATCCCCCGAGGTCCGTATATCATGTTTTCGTCATGTTTTTGTTTCGAGTTGTTTCTGTCTGGACATACTCTTTGAAAGCTTAGAAGCACAATGGTGTCCGCCAAGGATAAAGGGGAGGAGCCTATGGAGGAAGACCTCCAAGACCCCGGGAAGGAGAAGGAGATCAAGCATGAAGTTGAAGAGGAGCAGGGCCAACATCCGCATGCCGGCACTACCATTGCAAGAATTGGAGTGGTGGTGAACCCTGCCAGGATCAGAAGGACTGCACGGATGCAGACTGGGGGGAAGCTCCTCATCACAGTTTGGCTCCACGGTCACCTTCTCCAAGCACCAAGAGTCCCTTCCATACCTTTATCCATAACCATGCAGGAAAAGAAGACTCCAAGAGGGAAGAGCGGAAAAAGAATCACAAGAGCTCGGTCAGTAGCAACACTATTTTTGAGAGTTGAATGAAAAAGATAGAAGTACTCTAAAGAAAAATAATTTCATCATCTTTCTTTCTTGATTTTCTAATAAGTTTAGTATTCTCTAGTTAAGATCTTTTGTGCTTTCAAGGAAGATTGCATGTTTGTCTTTATCACTTGTATGTTTGTTTGCTTCCTTCAACTCTTATACTTTCTACCCAACCTTGCTAGCCAAAAACTTGTACCGTGAGGGTATTCTTCTCGTGCATCCACCTCCTTTAAACCAAAACCTTTGCCATTTGTGTCCACCATACCTACCTAGTAGCATTATTGCTATTCCAAGTAAATTCTTGTTTTATCTACCTCCCAAATTAAACTTGTTATGTGAAAATTAGTGATTAAAGCTCTCACGAACTTGATGGCACACTTTACTTTCTTGCATTTAATAAACTTGAACCATTGGGTCCTTCTTTGTTGCGTATATGCTTGCGCTTTGTGAGTTGAAGTTAGCCAAACCATGTATCATGGGGACCGCTTTCAACACTTCATTTGGTACTTTGTAGCTTGTTGATATCATGTTCTTTTGCTTATGGATCCCGGTGGTGTGAAATAAAAGTGGAACTTGTAAGATCATGGAGTTTATATGTGTGTTAGAGAAACGCCTGGGCCACTAGCCTAAGCCATGCCTAATCATGGTGGAAACTGTTGGGTCCGCAGCATAGAAAACAAAAAATTTCCTACAATGAGAACTATACGCCAAGATCTATCTACTAGATACAGAGCAACGGGTGGACATACATCCATGGAGAACTTACCCTCGAAGACAACGAGTTTTGTTAACGAGTAGGAACTCGTGGTTGATGTAGTCGTACACTTGCCGATCTCAAGATCGTGTGGAAGTCCGAGCGCCGCAAATCAGCAGCGCATCCGTCCTCGTACACACGTTCAAGCCACCGGACAACCTCCACCTCCTCGCTCCAGCGAATCAGCGGAAGCAGCAACTCCTTCCAGACGCAAGGCCGCCGGGAACATGTATCTCGCTAATCCGAGACCATGGGGAAATATCTAGAGGGGGAGAGAGATCCTTCACGAGGAGGTGTGAGGATGAAGGAGGGAATGGGTGGCCTTTTATAGGAGGAGGGGGGTGCCCCCTCTCTCCATGGCCGGCGCATGGGGGGGTGACCCCTCACCTCCCCCGTTCATGTGGTGGTAACCCCTCCACATTAAAATGCCTCTTCACATTCCCTTTTAAAGTATCCACTTTAAATGCATTAAATTTCTCCAAATTTAATGCTCTCTCATTTAATAAAACTCTTTTATTTATTTTATTCAGAATTTTGTTAATTACTTTAATTAACAAACATTCACATAAAACCCCTTGCAACATTTCAATATTACATGCAGAACCACTTTCTGCAATTTCACCCGAAACAATTCCGGTTTCTATCGAAACATTTCCTGCGCTTTGCAAACCTTTTGTCTGGAACATATGTGCTGCTAAATGGTGTCTGGCAACCCTTAAGTGTGTCACCCTACGGTTCGCGAATAATGCAGACATGATTGAGACTCCTCTCAGATCAATAATCAGAAGCGGGACCTGGAGACCCATACTGACTCCTGCATATTCAACGATGACTTCTGTGATCGTGAGAACCTTTAACGTCAGCAATTTAATCCCTTTGTCTCATGATATAATACATGTCCGAGATTCGATCATCGGTATCCAAATACCTAGTTTGATCTCGTTACCGACATGCACTCTTTTCTCATCCCGTGATATAACATTCTAGTGATCACATCACTTGCTTGCAAGATATCTTAATGTGATATCACCGAGAGGGCCCAGACTATATCTATCCATCATCTGGATTGACAAATTCCACTCTTGATCCATGAGCCTCAACATAACACCTTCGTAGTACTGAACCCATCTTTATAGTCACCCTGTTACGGTGTGACGTTTGATGTTATCAAGATACTCTTCCGGTGTTAGCAATTAACATGATCTCATGGTCTAAGGACTAAGACTACTTTGTATGATGTTATAGCAATATAAACATAATGACTTGATCGTAATGCTATACTTCGGATGAATGTTCAACACATCATTTCACAAATGTTGTGACCTTGTTATTAACAACATCCAATGTCCATGATCAGGAAACTTTGATCATCTTGTTAATCAACAGGCTAGTCTATAAGAGAGGCATAAATAGGAACCCTTTTTGTTTATTAAACACACATGTATTGATGTTTCCTATCAATACAATTGCATGCAAAATAAACATCTATCATATACAAGAAATATATAATAACAACTTTATTATTGCCTCTCAGGGCATATTTCCTTCAGAAACTTGCAGCATAACTATAGTGAGCACTATATGAAGCATCCTCAGTAAAAACCTATGCAAATAGCAAATAAAAAGATCGCTGAGATGCTCACTTTCTGCTTGCCTTGTCTTTTTGATTATGGGATAGCTCATGTGTCATATGCAAGAGGTACCCCGTTGGTGGTTCTCAATGATACGCATGTATTTACAATGACAAGAGCTTGCTCGTGACTGAAGTTGAGTAGCATGAGGATCGGTACTCATAAGTAAGGGGCATGAGATTTCAACTTATAACTTGTCAAGCATATCCTCTTAGTTTTGTCACTTTAACCTTAATCACCAAAAGATGCCTATGATAGGGCAATGAGAGCTGAAAGCTAGTAAGTATCATAATTTTTGGGAGCTCTTTATGAGACTTGCAATCCCTGCTTCCCTCTGCGAAGGGCCTTTCTTTTACTTTGTAGTTGAGTCAGTAAACCTACTCCCTTCTATCTCAGCAAGTATTTTGAGTTGTTGTGTTTCATTCATTCATATGTTGATTTATTCAATCATGTTTCTTATGTTCCTTGTTTTGCGCATTGCTCTTATCTTGATGTTCACTACTTTGAAAGCTTACATTGAAAACCAGTTATTTGTGAACTCCAGCAAATTATCAACTATTCTTCGACCAAGAGCTAAGTTTGCCATTACCAATTATGATTCACTTTATGTATCTTTATTGTGTTTCCTTTACTCATTGCAAGTTGAGTTATATAATAGTGAGTTGTCTTCTATTATGATCTATGTATTTGATGAATGTGATGCTTCTTGTCCGTATTCTTTTATCGACTCTTCACTCCATAAACCTGAGGCCATGTTTATTGAGCTCAGTTTCGCTTGGGGACAAGCGAAGTCTAAGCTTGGGGGGAGTTGATACGTCCATTTTGCATCACTATTCTATGTCTTAATTCACTATTATCCATTGATATATTTCGTATTGAGAGGTGATACTTATGTTATTTCATCCATTTTTGCATGGTTGATGACTTTTGGAGCATGGACCGCTGCAGTCAGGATTCTGATGGAAAATGTGCTGTTTGGAGGCAAAATAAGCGAAGACCAGAAAATCCGGGAAAATATACGGAAAATCCTATTTTTCCAGAAGACTAAGGATGCCAGAAGACGGAGTGGAGATGGGCCACAGGGGGCCCACACCACCCCATGGCGCGGGCAGCCCTAGGCCGCGCCAGGAGGTGGTGTGGCCACCCTGGCCCACTCTAGCCTCTCCCCTCTAGCGTATATCATCCTCACGAAACCCTAAGACTCGGGGAGCGACCACAGAAAGATTTCGCCACCTCTGCGGGGCGGAAAACACCGAGAGAGAAAGATCTCTCCGGCAGACAGATTTCTGCCAGGGGAATTCCTTCCCGGAGAGGGGAGATTGTTGCCATCAACACCACCATCAAGCTGGACTTCATCGGGATCATCATCATCATCACCACCATCATCACCGTCAGCATCCTCATCACCATCTCCATATTGCTGTAACAATTGCGTTGAATCTTGCATAGTTCATAGGGGAAACTTTCCCGGTGTTGATTACTCTTTGTAGTTGATGCTATTGAGTGAACCATTGAATTATTGTTTATGTTCAGATTGTTATACATCATTATTCCATCTCTTATCATGATCCATATGATGTCTTGTGAGTAGTTCGTTTTGTTCTTGAGGACATGGGAGAAGTCTTGTTGTTAGTAGTGAAGTTGCGTTGAGAAAGATTCAATAGATTGTTATTTAAGTTGTGGTGTACTTCTTCTAGTGGTGTCATGTGAACGTCGACTAAATGACACTTCACCTATATGGGCCTAGGGGAATGCATTGTGTATTTGGCTACTATTCGTAGGGGTTCCTGGAGTGACAGAAACCTGAACCCCCGTTAGGAAACCGTTGCACAAGGGACGTAAGGGTCTTAGAGTTTAAAGCTGTGGTTAGGTTTCTACCTTAATTACTTTCTTGTACTTACGGATGTTTGCAAGGGGTATAATCACATGTATGTATTAGTCTTGGATGGGGCGGTACATTAGCACAGGTTCACCCACACAACACTTAGCAAGCTAAAGAAGATTAATCAATTATATGAAGCGAAAGAACTTGATAGTCTTCCCATGTGTCCTCGAGAACATTTGGTCATCTTAAGTAATACAACCGTCTTGTCCTTTGCTGCATAAAGGATTGGGCCACTTACTGCATTTATTCCTACTGTCTTTTATTTACTCGAACTTTGTTTACTTGCTTTATCGAAAACCCCTAAAAAGCCGTTTGCTAAGTATTTGCAGAGAATTCCTGATCCATACCACTAGCCAGCACCTTCTGCTCCTCGTTGGGTTCGACACTCTTACTTATCGAAAATACTGCGATACACCCCCTATACTTGTGGGTCATCGAGATTATTTTCTGGCGCCGTTGCCGAGGACTGAAGCGCTATTGGAGAGTGGAACTGGTAAAGGAAACTTCTACTGTGAGTATTGTTTACTTCTATTAGTTGCTTTATTTTCGTTATGGATAATTCGCTGAGTTTCTTATTTGGTAATGCTACTACCACTTCTAAGGTAGTATATAAGCCACCACCTGCTGAGAATGATGTTTTCAAAATACCTACAAGAATTATTGATCGTGTTATGGATAAATACTATGTTGGGGATGGAACTGTCCATCCTGGTGATCATTTACTCTTTATACACGAATTATGCGGGTTGTTCAAGTGTGCAGGTATTACTACAGATCAAGTTAAGAAGAAGTTATTCTCATTATCACTGAAAGGAAGAGCTGAGGAATGGTATAAGCTGCTGAAGAATGGTCAAGCTCTTGAATGGGAGGAAATAGTGCCTCTCTTTTATTCAAAGTTTTATCCTCCTAGTGAGATTCATAAAGAGCGGAATCAAATATACAACTTTTGGCCTCTTGATCGAGAGAGTACAGCTCAAGCTTGGGGGAGATTGAAGTTACTAATTCTCAAATGTCCCATTAATGAGCTCCCCAACAATATTATTATCAATAACTTTTATGCAAGGCTCCCTCTACATGATAAATATTTATTGGATGCTTTTTGTGCTGGATCATTCACTCGCATGGAAGAAAAGGCTAAATGGGACCTTCTGGACCGTATTCAAGACAATGTTGAAGCTTGGGAGAATGACAAAGGTAGAAAGTCAGGTATAAATTATGATTATGAATGCATTGAATCTTTTATGGGAACTGATGACTTTCAAAATATTAAAAATGCTTATGGTCTAGACTCTCAAGCTATTGCTTCTTATTTTAAGGCTTTTGCTTCCAATATTGAAGTGCCTAAAAAGAAGTGGGATAAGTATCATGAACCTTATAAAGATATTGCTAAGAGTGTTCCTTCAAGAAATACTGAAGTTTACACTGCTAATCATGTTTTACCTGAACCTTATATTGAGAAAATGCCTTTCCTAGTTAGGATTAAGGAACATTCTATGATAGCTAGTATGGTTAATGAAAGTATGAATAAAGTTGTTGAACCTGATAAACAAATGGTTGATGAACCTATAATAGTAAATGTGAAAGACTTTGTTACTAAATATGAAAAATAGGGACACCCTATCCTTTGTAAGGATACCTCTAATATTGTTTCACAAAGTAGTGTTATGAGAGCTAGTATTCTCGTGTTTTCTATTAGAATAAGTGATCATTGCTATGATGATTCTTGTGATAGCTATATTGTTAAGTTTATGCATGATACTTAAAGTTACTATGAGAGAGGGAAAAGTGTTCGTATGCATCTCAATAATATCAAGTTTCCTCGTTTTATGCTGGAAGTTTTTATTTTGCACTTCTATTGCCTTCTTATGCAAGTTGCCTCTGGTTTTAATAACTTGTTTGTTTACAAAATTCCCTTGCATAGGAAGTGGGTTAGACTTAAATGTGTGTGTGTTTTTTCTTCTTAAAGCTCTCTTTCACTTCAATTCATATCCCTATGAGAGCTTCTTCAAAATTATCATGCCTATCTTAATGGCTATAAAGAAAGAGCTTTATGGGAGAAAACCCAATTTGTTTTTGCTTTCAGTTTGCTTTTGCTTCTTTGAGTCTTGGAAGTTATTACTTCGGTAATAACCGCTCCTTATCTGTTTTGTTTGGTTTTTGTTTGAAGATCAACCTCTAATTAGAGAGAAGTAAGATTTGGGGAAGTTGTTGTCCCGAAACAGATTTTTGTGCTTCACCGTAAAAATTCGTGAGAAACCTCTATATGTCGGATTAAGCTGTAATTTTTTGTGATTCTGCCCCAGGTTGTTATTCAACTTTAGTTAGTTTTGCACTTTTTGATTTGAGCAACAAAAGTTTTTCTAAAAAATTAATCTTTACCTGCTGGTCTGTTTTGACAGATTTTGCCACTCTTGCATTTGCTTCTTTATTCGATTTCTTTTTTGAATTCTTTTTGGGTTTTCAGAAGGAGTTTCTACAGTAGATTATGTTTTGATTGTTTTCAGTTGAAGTTGGACTCAAAATGTTTTATCACTTCACTTATACTAATGTTGCTAATGAGAACTGTGTGAAGTTTTGTGTGAAAGAAATTTCCAGGAAGTGGAGATAATGGTGTAATAAGGAAGAGAAGGGTTTTATGACTCAAGTAATAAGTGTATGAAGATGAAGATATCGATGATATTCAAGAGATGACTCCAGAAGAATCTACTAGATACCAAATTCAGAGACCTAAAGAGTCTGTTTTCAAATAGGTAACAGTTCTGGTAAGAAAAGTTCCGCGAAAATACAATCCAACTATATTTTGTAGTTTTCAGTCGATTAGGAAAGCTCCGAAGCGAAAAAGGGACAGAAACGGAGCCAGGGTGGCTCACACCACCCTGTGGCACGGGCCCACCCTTGGCCGCGCCACCAGGTGGTGAGTCCACCCGAGACTACGCCTCCGACCCGTTTTCACCTAGTACCTTCCTTTTGATATGAAACTTCGTAATATATAACCCCCCGGATCCCCCGAGGTCCGTATATCATGTTTTCGTCATGTTTTTGTTTCGAGCTGTTTCTGTCTGGACATACTCTTTGAAAGCTTAGAAGCACAATGGTGTCCGCCAAGGATAAAGGGAAGGAGCCTATGGAGGAAGACCTCCAAGACCCCGGGAAGGAGAAGGAGATCAAGCATGAAGTTGAAGAGGAGCAGGGCCAACATCCGCATGCCGGCACTACCATTGCAAGAATTGGAGTGGTGGTGAACCCTGCCAGGATCAGAAGGACTGCACGGATGCAGACTGGGGGGAAGCTCCTCATCACAGTTTGGCTCCACGGTCACCTTCTCCAAGCACCAAGAGTCCCTTCCATACCTTTATCCATAACCATGCAGGAAAAGAAGACTCCAAGAGGGAAGAGCGGAAAAAGAATCACAAGAGCTGGGATCCACAATCCGACATGATCATGCACCGCATTGAGCACAACTCGGAGTTGATTCGTAATCTCACCTTCGAGATTGAGGACCTGGGGAAGCAGATTAGAGAGCTCATCGAGCGGATACCACCACCACCTAAGGAGTAATTCGTGATCAGGTTTGGCATCACCTTTGTTTGTTCCAAGCTTGGGGGAGTGCCGCGGTATCATATCACTATCTTCTATATTTTTACCTTATTAGTCGAGTCATATCATGAATAGAGGAATTATTATGTATGATGGTTTGCATTATGGAAGTGTCCCCTCTCTCGTTAGATATGTATCCCTTGGTGTGAGTTTCTGTTATGGAATATTAATGAGAAGTTCTATCATCCACTCTTTTGCATAGCTTATATTAGTTTTCAATTCGTGGTTATATGATTGATCTTGTTTGTTAGTATTGGTATCACTTTGGGATCATTGAGTTAATTTAGTTGGTTTTGGCAAACCTGGCTCGGTCAGTAGCAACACTATTTTTGAGAGTTGAATGAAAAAGATAGAAGTACTCTAAAGAAAAATAATTTCATCATCTTTCTTTCTTGATTTTCTAATAAGTTTAGTATTCTCTAGTTAAGATCTTTTGTGCTTTCAAGGAAGATTGCATGTTTGTCTTTATCACTTGTATGTTTGTTTGCTTCCTTCAACTCTTATACTTTCTACCCAACCTTGCTAGCCAAAAACTTGTACCGTGAGGGTATTCTTCTCGTGCATCCACCTCCTTTAAACCAAAACCTTTGCCATTTGTGTCCACCATACCTACCTAGTAGCATTATTGCTATTCCAAGTAAATTCTTGTTTTATCTACCTCCCAAATTAAACTTGTTATGTGAAAATTAGTGATTAAAGCTCTCACGAACTTGATGGCACACTTTACTTTCTTGCATTTAATAAACTTGAACCATTGGGTCCTTCTTTGTTGCGTATATGCTTGCGCTTTGTGAGTTGAAGTTAGCCAAACCATGTATCATGGGGACCGCTTTCAACACTTCATTTGGTACTTTGTAGCTAGTTGATATCATGTTCTTTTGCTTATGGACCCCGGCGGTGTGAAATAAAAGTGGAACTTGTAAGATCATGGAGTTTATATGTGTGTTAGAGAAACGCCTGGGCCGCTAGCCTAGGCCATGCCTAATCATGGTGGAAACTTGCAGCATAACTATAGTGAGCACTCTATGAAGCATCCTCAATAAAAACCTATGCAAATAGCAAATAAAAAGATCACTGAGATGCTCACTGTCTTCTTGCCTTGTCTTTTTTATCATGGGATAGCTCCTGTGTCATGTGCAAGAGGTACCCCGTTGGCGGTTCTCAATGATACGCATGTATTTACAATGACAAGAGCTTGCTCGTGACTGAAGTTGAGTAGCATGAGGATCGGTACTCATAAGTAAGGGGCATGAGATTTCAACTTATAACTTGTCAAGCATATCCTCTTAGTTGTGTCACTTTAACCTTAATCACCAAAAGATACCTATGATAGGGGCAATGAGAGCTGAAAGCTAGTAAGTATCATAATTTTTGGGAGCTCTTTATGAGACTTGCAATCCCTCTTCCCTCTGCGAAGGGCCTTTCTTTTACTTTGTGGTTGAGTCAGTAAACCTACTCCCTTCTATCTCAGCAAGTATTTTGAGTTGTTGTGTTTCATTCATTCATATGTTGATTTATTCAATCATGTTTCTTATGTTCCTTGTTTTGCGCATTGCTCTTATCTTGATGTTCACTACTTTGAAAGCTTACATTGAAAACCAGTTATTTGTGAACTCTAGCAAATTATCAACTATTCTTCGACCAAGAGCTAAGTTTGCCATTACCAATTATGATTCACTTTATGTATCTTTATTGTGTTTCCTTTACTCATTGCAAGTTGAGTTATATAATAGTGAGTTGTCTTCTATTATGATCTATGTATTTGATGAATGTGATGCTTCTTGTCCGTATTCTTTTATCGACTCTTCACTCCATAAACCTGAGGCCATGTTTATTGAGCTCAGTTTCGCTTGGGGACAAGCGAAGTCTAAGCTTGGGGGAGTTGATACGTCCATTTTGCATCACTATTCTATGTATTAATTCACTATTATTCATTGATATATTTCGTATTGAGAGGTGATACTTATGTTATTTCATCTATTTTTGCATGGTTGATGACTTTTGGAGCATGGACCGCTGCAGTTAGGATTCTGATGGAAAATTTGCTGTTTGGAGGCAAAATTTGCGAAGATCAGAAAATCCGGGAAAATATATGGAAAATCCTATTTTTCCAGAATACTAAGGATGCCAGAAGACGGAGTGGAGATGGGCCATAGGGGGCCCACACCACCCCATGGTGCGGGCAGCCCTAGGCCGCGCCAGGAGGTGGTGTGGCCACCCTGGCCCACTCCAGCCTCTCCCCTCTAGCGTATATCATCCTCCCGAAACCGTAAGACTCGGGGAGCGACCACAAAAAGATTTCGCCGCCTTTGCACGGCGGAAAACACCGAGAGAGAAAGATCTCTCCGGCAGACAGATTTCTGCTGGGGGAATTCCTTCCCGGAGAGGGGAGATCGTCGCCATCAACACCACCATAAGGCTGGACTTCATCGGGATCATCATCATCATCATCACCACCATCATCACTGTCAGCACCCTCATCACCATCTCCATATTGATGTAACAATTGCGTTGAATCTTGCATAGTTCATAGGGGAAACTTTCTCGGTGTTGATTACTCTTTGTAGTTGATGCTATTGAGTGAACCATTGAATTATTTTTTATGTTCAGATTGTTATACATCATTATTCCATATCTGATCATGATCCATATGATGTCTTGTGAGTAGTTCGTTTTGTTCTTGAGGACATGGGAGAAGTCTTGTTGTTAGTAGTGGAGTTGCGTCGAGAAATATTCAATAGATTGTTATTTAAGTTGTGGTGTACTTCTTCTAGTGGTGTCATGTGAACGTCGACTACATGACACTTCACCTATATGGGCCTAGGGGAACGCATTGTGTATTTGGCTACTAATCGTAGGGGTTGCCGGAGTGACAGAAACCTGAAGCCCCATTAGGAAACCATTGCACAAGGGATGTAAGGGTCTTAGAGTTTAAAGCTGTGGTTAGGTTTCTACCTTAATTACTTTCTTGTACTTACGGATGTTTGCAAGGGGTATAATCACATGTATGTATTAGTCTTGGATGGGGCGGTACATTAGCATAGGTTCACCCTCACAACACTTAGCAAGCTAAAGAAGATTAATCAACTATATGAAGCGAAAGCACTTGACAGTCTTCCCATGTGTCCTCGAGAACGTTTGGTCATCTTAAGTAATACAACCGGCTTGTCCTTTGCTGCATAATGGATTGGGCCACTTGCTGCATTTATTCCTAGTGTCTTTTATTTACTCGTACTTTGTTTACTTGGTTTATCGAAAACCCCTAAAAATCCATTTGCTAAGTATTTGTAGAGAATTCCTGATCCATACCACTAGCCAGCACCTTCTGCTCCTCGTTGGGTTCGACACTCTTACTTATCGAAAATACTGCGATACACCCCCTATACTTGTGGGTCATCACCCACCCCATCGGATCTAGTTCACCGGGTCTCTCTGCCTCTCCACCAGAGCTGTAGTCTCGCTAGTCGCACCTATGGTGTTGTCCACCACCCACGCTCTACTTATCCGTCGCCGAAAGCTACCCAACCATTCTGGAGCAGCTTCACTACTGTCCACCAGATGAGATCTAATTCAACAAGTTCCATGTCCACTGCTCCAGACCAGCTACATGGTCGTCGCCGTTGACTGCACCAGCATCGACCGCCCAAGATCTGCTTCCCCGACGCCAACAGTGTAACACCCCAGTTTTAGTTAAATCATAATTAGGACTTTGTTTGTGCATTCATGAGTATCATACTTTAAAATGCATGAAAGAAAATAATATGCAAACCCTAAAACCCTATTTTCCTCTCTTTAAAATGTATTCAATAGGGTTTTGTATTTTGAAAACCATCAAAACTTATGGAACCCAAATGGTTATAAAGGGTTTCCTTTTATTTTGTAAGTGTTTGCAAAAGTTCTTGTATTTTGGAAATATCCAAAACATTAAAAAATTGAAAATACAATGGGAAAATAGAAAAATAAAAATAGAGAAAAAGGTTTTACATAAGAAAAAAAAGGAACCCGAGCTTCCTGCGCCGAAGCCCATCTCTCCTCTCATCTCCTTGTCGCTCGCGCTGCAAACCCTGGCCCCTCCCTATTGCTTTGGTGCCGCCCAACTCCGGCCCACACCAGCTCACCTTGGCCCATACCCCTTCACCCCGTTCGTTGTCGTCTTCGTCCTCGATGGCGACCAGCTGCCTGTCGCCGCGCCGGCCGTCGATCATCGACGCGTACCAAGATCCCCGTTGCCATCCTGGAGAGGATAAGATCCAGACACCGCACGTCTCTCCTCACTCGTCCGCATCCCCTCGTGTGCGCTCTCTATCTCTCTCGCTCTGCTCCCCAGCACTGAATACCTAGCTCCGGTCGCCGCTGTGCCCCGCTGCTTTCAGCCTCCCCTCGGCCATCTGAGACCTCCACACCCTCTGCCTCGATGTCCTTATTCTCCCTATCGAAGCACGCAAGCCGGGAAGCTTCTCCCTCACCGGAATCGAGCTCACCATCCTCTTCTCCTCGAGGGTTGTTGTCGTCGAATACCACCGCCTCCGGCCTCGTCAAACCTCTCGTCACGCTCATGGTGAGCTCATGAGCACGCTTGTGCTCTCCTCTAACTCCCTCTCGCCGTCCTCCATGCCCCTGTCATGCACCTGCAGCTTCCACCGCTTAACCTCACCGCCGGCCGCGCTCCGATGACCATTTGGTCGCGGTGCCACCAGATTTTGGCTCAGCAAGATGAGCCACGTCGAACACGCCGGAGGTGGGATAGGGCGTTTGGGGTGGTGTGTGGGCCGGCAAAGTGCGGCGGTGATGTTTCGGTGCGGGGGTGCAGGAGCTAGAGGTGAGATAGGAGAATATCATTTTGCGGCCCGAAAGTTGGGTCGCCCAGGCAACGGGGTACCCAAGTTGATTTTTATCATCGCGATTCGAAAAGTTGGGGCGCCAATTGCTGAGAGGGGTCTTTCGAGTGAATGATGGCCAAACCCAATATTTTCAAATCGCGCCCGTTAAGTCATGATATTCCATTACACTAGTTCCTGGTGTGCCCCTCCTTCGCCGATCACTCTTCTTAGCCACCCTGCACGTGTCGTAGGGGCAAATCCATTACTGTACTTTCCTAACTCTCGACACTGAATCTTGGTGCGGCGGCGGCGGTCCCTTTTCTTCCCTTTCCCGACCCTAAATCTGCCGGCGGCGGAGGACCTTTTTTCTCTCTCCCCCAAAACTGAATCCGACGGTGGCGAACTAGCATGTCTTGCAAGGTGAAGGTTAGAGCTACGTCGCCGACTGATTTGGGTCGGTCGAGGCCCAAGTCTGGGGCTCAACGCGTAGCAGCGGTGAGGTCTTCAGCCCCGGTTAGCGAGGAGGCCAGCAAGGATTCTGCTCCCAAGGTACCTACGAGCAGCGGGTTGAAGAGAAAAGCAAGGCCGGCGGCAGATTGTTCGGCTCCGGTGGGTGGATGTAGCACCCAGATCTCGAAGAAAAAAACCCGGGAGAAGAGCGAGAGGTGAATTTTTCTTATCTGTGCCTTATCTTGCAAGTAGATTAGTTACGGCATAATAGAATCGAATGAACTGAAATGTTCCGCTTTTTAATCAAATTAGGCACACCTTTGATACAAGGGACCTATATGAGTTCACAGTTCATGTTCGGCAGTACACTGCAAAACTTGATTTTGGTTGCGAGAGGGTTGTGTTCAGGCCAGATGTGCATCTGCTTGTGAATTGCAAAGAGGTTGTGTCTGTTTCGCAGCTGGTAGATATTTTGCCGCTAGAATTCCCTGGGGTTCTAGACAGAGGACAAAATTGGTGTGGCGCAACATGAATGATACCTATCAACAAATTGAGCACTCCCATGAGCTTCAGATGGTTTGGGAGTGTTGTGCAGCTGATCGTAAGGTGAAAGTTGAAGCGATGATTGATGATATGCATGCAGATGCTGGAGATCTTGCTACCACAGCTTCTGCTCCTAGAGAATACGGACCAATAGATGCTGATCTAGATAAGTTTAGTATACGCATAGAGGTGGATTCATACATGGCAAAACTTGATGAGGGAATTAATAAGCCAGTTTCGTCATGTACTGTGGAGATCACTGTCGATTCCAAAAACATAACTCTTGATGAAATGAGAGAGATGATCGGTAAGGAAATCAGTATTGGCCCTAAGCAGATGGCAAAAATCCAGTGGTGGCATCATAAGAAGCAGCAATTCATAGATGTTTTGGATATTGAAGATCTTATGCAGATTATGCGGCGAAAGAAGCGAACCAGGAAGGTGTTCTTCCTTGGTACCATTTCTGATGTTGTTGAATAGGTTATAGTGGATGTAGATGCCCCTGTAGCGGCTGAATAGAATGAGGTGGTCGACGTTGATGAGATCTGATGAGAGCTGCTACCCTGGGCTTGTCATATGGACCGCGGGGTTCCCCTACCTGTATTTGTAATATTGACTGCTATTGCATTTAGAGCATGCTTCTGTGATTATGTTTGTTGAGAGATTGCGATATAATGTTGTGCGGGCTGTTGAGATTTTCAGACATGTCACTCACTGAAACAATCATTGTTGTAATAAGACATAAGTACATTGTAGTTGACATGATTATGTTTCTTAAGATGACGTACCGTACTTGTTTCTGTTATTATGTTTGTTGGGACATTGTAATGTAATGTTTTGTGAAACCATGACTGGACTAGTGATGCATAAATACATTGTAGTTGACATGATTATGTTTCTTGAGATGATGTACTATACTTGTTTCTGTTATTTTGTTTGTTGAGAGACTAATGTAATGTTTTGTGAAACCATGACAGGACAAGTGATGTGTAAGTACTTTGTAGTCGACATGATTTTGTTTCTTAAGTTGATGTAATATACTTGTTTCTGTGATTACGTTTGTTGAGAGATTGTAATGTGATGTTTTGTGAAACCATGTTGTGGTTATGTTTGTTGGGAGATTATAATGTAATGTTTTGTGAAACCATGACTGAAGAAGTGATGCATAAGTACCTTGTAGTTGACATGATTTTGTTTCTTTGGATGATGTAATATACTGGTATGTTTTCATTAGGCAATGAAATTGGGATGGAGGGAGTGCAAGTTTCATATTTGAAATGAGAATGTGTGAAGAGAATCCATATCAGGCAGGAGACAGTAATCCAGGGAAAGGGCATGGTATCCATTAAACTATTGTAACATGCTAATTTAGTCATCGTTGCAGCGGTAGAAGGGCTGCTCTCTCTCTCTCTCTCTCTCTCTCTCTCTCTCTCTCTCTCTCTCTCTCTCGCTGACACCGACGCCGTCACCGTCGCCATCGCCATCACATTCGCCATGCTGTCCTTGAACGGCGAGGATGACCAGCTGAGCAGCGACAACCTTCTCTCCGACATCGAGTATTCCTTCCACGATGTGAGTTCCTCTGTTTTCTTGGGCTAGGGTTAGGCAATGGTAAATCTCTCGACCTGAGCTCCATATGTGCATGCAATCGTGTTCGATTTCAGCTTTGTGTTTACCTATAGGTACCAAGGATGATCTACGACTCCGAATGGGAGGGCCTAGATCTCGATGGAGAAGTGCCATGTGACCATGGGCTAAAACTGAGGAGATATGTTGCATTCGAAGGCAGTAACACTGGGAGAAGGTTTTTGGGCTGTACAAATCAGGTTTGTTTACATTATGTGCAACTGTGACATGAAGTAAAATGTATCGTGCATGTTCATAACACTATAGTGTGTGTGTTTTTAGGTTGGCCTCGTGTGTAAACCAGTACAGTGGGTGGATCTTGAGTGGCCAGATGCACTTAAGAAATGTTTGGCACAGTTATGGGAGATGTATGAGTTGGAAAGGTCGGGGAGATTTACTGATGTAAGTGATGCAGCTGAAAAAAATTACAAGTTGTCGGTACGAATTAAGGAGCTGGAACAAGAAATCGAGAATTTGCAGTCAAAGCTAACTGACGGAATCGATGGGAGCTTAGTTGTTGGAACTACAAAGAAGCTTCAGGATAGTCACAGGTTGCTGATTCATAATGCAAAAAAGGAGAGGGGTCAGCTCAAGGAAGACAAGAAGAAGCTAGAGTACTGCATTGCGGATCTGTTGAAGGAACTGAAGAAGGCGCACGAGGGTGAACAAGGACAGACTATAGAGGATAAAGGAAATTTGAGATGAATAATTTATGTTGTACCAATGCCTGAAACTAGTTAATTGTAAGACTTGCAGTTGCGCTTTCCGAACTAAGCCAAACTCAATCCTCGAGTAAACTAATTTCAGACGAACACACATATTGTGCACAGAGTTAAGTTCACGCTTACAAAATCACCACTACAGAGGATAAACCAGGCAGTTCAATACTAAATAGATATATGTTGTGTTCAAGCAAGCCTGGCCCGGAGCTGCCTGTTTTCCTCCCTAAGATTGGCCAGCTCCTTCAGTACTATGTCGTGCTTCAGCTGTAGGTTCCAGCGCTCTGTCACATATTGGAGAATTTTGTCCATAGCCATACGATTTTCCTTCAAGATCCCTTTCATGATCTCTGTCTGCTTCCTAGCCGATGCACGACCTTCACTATGTAGTTTCGCCCAGTCGGCATTTAACTCCTTCAGTTTCTAGCACTTGTCAGAAAGGACCGCGAATTCAGCGCGCAGTTGGTCAAAGGCCATTTTCTAGGAATTCCGCTTCTCCCTTTGGATTGCTATCTTGTCATTTATCCAGGTCGCCAGGTCCTGGTCAATCTTTCGCCTCTTTCCCTGCAATAAAAATACATAGTATGGTTTGTTCAGTTCACCAGGACAAGCTGGTTAGTTTCCATAATTAACTGAATCGACTAGTGGCACTGTCATAATTTCAAGGAAGAAGCAATCTAGGACTAATCAACATTTTATGAATCGACTAGTGGCACTGTCATAATTTCAGTTTCGAAGACAAATAAGATTTATCAGCAGTTTAGTGTGCTGTGGGTTTTTTCCAATGTCACCAAATAGTAGTGGGAGAGTGGCAAACTCATAATGCAGACACCCATGTCCAGATACATAATGGAAAGAGAACATGGTGTCCATTCATGAACATGAACACCAACACATGTCCAGATAGATAAGGAGTTCCCTAGGATTCTTATTGCACCCTATAATGGGAAGCAGACATGGGCATTGCTCCCTGAACCCTAAACATTACAAATGGAGATGAGGACGAACTGGTATTCGTGTCCCTGCTAATGGGAATCAGACTTGGTCATTGCTCTGATATGCCTCCACACATGCCCTTAGCTCCTCGTTCTCTTTCCGAACACCCTCGAGTACGGTGATCCCTCTGATCATGTCCGCCTTCATCTCCTTGACTGCATCCAGGCAACGGTTCCTGTCATGGTAGGCTCAGATGGTAGCCTTAGTTTCCTCGACACGTCCTCTGAGTGCCTCGCTGACTTCGTCCTGCAGGAGAATGCACCTTTCCACGAGATTCTTCTTCTCCTCCGTGAAATCGTTGATTATCTTGATGGCTTGTTCTTGCCTGATCAAGTTACGGTCAAGCACTTTCTGCAGCCTAACGACGTCACGTGCAAAATCTAGCGAGATCTCCTTCTACACAGATAATTGCTTGCGTAGGCTCTCATTAGCTTGGGTGAGGGAGCGTGCAAGCTCATGTTGGTTGGCAATCTTGGAACTGATCGTGGCCACCTTCTCACGGTACTCGGCCTTCGATCGCTGCATCGTTCATGTTAATTGAAATAGGAATTCTACAATTACACTCCAGGTCCCAGTTGAATACTAATACAGATCAAAAAAATCCCCATTGAATCTATTGGCCGTAGTGTTAAAAAATGGACCTGGAGATCTATTCATGACCACGATAAACTAATCCTAATCACAAAAAATCCATAGTGAATCTATGAACAGTGGTATTAAGGAAAGACCAAGAGATCTAGTCATATTCATGTAAACTAATACAACTCGGAAAAGAAGAAGAAAAACCAATGCGGGGCGGACAGCATCTAAGAAATCCACATCATAACTCGGAGAAATAACAGCGTGGAGATTTTCTACCTCGCTGAGACATGGAACGGGGCCGAACGGGTCCTGCAACGCCTCCGTCGTGGTGGATTCAGGCTCCACGGCCGACCTGTAATACGTAGAAGAGGAAGAGCCAGAAGAAGAAGAAAAACAAGAAGAAGCTGATTAAGATCATGATGGAGAGGGAGATGGAGAAGAAGTAGAATAAGGAGACCGTACCGAGAGGAGCCCTCGCCTGCTAGAACATTCGGCGCCATTGTCAGGGGAGATTGGGCCTTGATGAGAGGGTGGGCTTGAGCGGCTGGTAGAGCAAGAAGTGCCTCGCGGCGATTTCTCTCCCTTTTCTCCATGAGGATCAACGACCGGCCTCTCCCCCTCCTCAGTGGAGCCATGGCTTGCAGGGTGGGTGTGGCGGCGGCAGGAGGAAGGAGATAGTGATTATTAGTGTGGGAGAAGAGTAAGAGTACAGGTCGTGGTCCAGTAGTACTAGTACTATTATACAAGACCACCGTGTACGGTCTACCTTCTCAAAGAAGCCAGGGAGGCAGGGGTAGGGAATCGATGGGACTTGTCTTTATTGCGATGGACACTTCAATGGTCTTCGGCGCCGCCCAAAATCCAGTATATAATAAGGGGACTGCGAGCCGGGTGGTCGTCACGGGAATCGGCGCGCACATCCCGCGTGCGTGTGTCACATGTTGATGGGGCAATGACGCGCGCAACTGCTGCACGATCACGTCGGCACGTCCAACTCCGTCGAACTCCACATGACAGGCATGCACGGGATATTTACGAGTCTAGAATACGCTGTGCCACTTTTGTTGTGATCAAATTATGTTCAGTACGCGAGATATTACTTCTTTTTTTTGATAATCGACAAATGCATGCGTGGACACGACGCACGAAACCGATGCTCGTCCTTGATCAGATCGGCACGCCACTCTGTGTACCCGCCATCGACCATTCGGAGCAACTACCTCGTGCACGATGCCCCCTCGCCGTGGCAATGGCAGGTACAAGCCGTCCACTGACCGTCCTGCGTCCCCGGCTCTTCGCTGCATCGTCCGCGCTCGCGAGTCACCTGCTGAGGCAGCACGTTGTGTCCGACCATGCCAGGATCCATCGACATCGGCACTCGAGGACACCGTGACGTCGAAGCTCGTATCGGACGTGTAGGAGGAGTGTGGGGTACCTGCAGCGTTGGACGAGCGCAAAGTAGCAGCCAGGACAGGGGCGCGTGTTACACTGGCGAGTACGGACAAGAAGAGGAACGAGAAGAAGACCAAGAAGAAGAGAGGACATAGCTATTTGGACGAGTCCGACTCGGCCAACGAGGAGGCGTTCATCGATCAGTTGGAGGTAGAAGCGGAGGAGAGTGACATGGACCCGTGGGACTACGAACAGGCGGAGGAGGAGGACTCCGACAAGGATATAGCACGCTTATTCCAGGAAGGGGCGGTGTCGAGTCGTCAGAGGAGGGCACCGACGGCGGCGATGGTGGGACCATGGCGTTGACGAAGACGAGGACGAACCGGAAGACGAAGACGATGGCTTGTTCGAAATATGATCATTTATTTTATTTATTTTAGTTAGATAGATGGATTTTCACTTGTTTATAGGGGTAAAGTATCGGTGGCATGGATAGAGAGGTGGCAATTATTGACCAAGCATAAAAAAAAGTGGAGAAGGGAGGGGTTATCCTGCCCGTTGGATCACATGGGATCAACGGTTGGTGGAGACGATCCGCGTGACATCTGTGTCAGCCAATCAGGGCATAGCACCCACAGTGAGCACATGTTTGGGATCTCCACACGTTTGGGATTTTGTGAGATTTGTGACAGAGAGAGAGGGAAAATCTCTTTTCACAATCCGCCTATGGATCCACCAGTACCATTAAAATGTCATTGCATTTCTCCTCTGTTCACAATCCACCTATGGATCCACCAGTGTCATTGCATGTGTGTTCTTTTTACTAACAACAACCAGAGTCATTCCATGTGTGTTCTTTTCACATAGCACATATGGATCCACCAGTGTCATTGCATGTGTGCTCTTTTCACAATCCACCTATGGATCCACCGGTGTCATTGCAGGTGTGTTCTTTTCACTAACAACAACTGGAGTCATTGCCTGTGTGCTCTTTTCACAATCCACCTATGGATCCACCAGTGTCATTACATGTGTGTTCTTTTCACTAACAACAACCAGAGTCATTGAAATGTGAGCTCTTTTCACATACCACCTATGGATCCACCAGTGTCATTGCATGTGTGTTCTTTTTAGTAACAACAACCAGAGTCATTGAAATGTGTGTTCTCTTCACATAGCACCTATGGATCCACCAGTGTCATTGCATGTGTGTTCTTTTCACTAACAACAACCAGAGTCATTGCATGTGTGCTCTTTTCACAATCCACATATGGATCCATCAGTGTCATTGAAATGTGTGCTCTCTTTAGAGACCACACATGGATCCACCGGTGTCATTGCATGTGTGTTCTTTTCACTAACAACAACTGGAGTCATTGCATGTGTGTTCTTTTCACATACCACATATGGATCCACCAGTGTCATTGCATGTGTGCTCTTTTCACAATCCACCCATGGAACCACCAGTGTCATTGCATGTGTGTTCTTTTTAGTAACAACAACCAGAGTCATTAAAATGTGTGTTCTTCTCACATACCACCTATGGATCCACTAGTTTCATTGCATGTGTGTTCATTTCATAATCCACCTATGGATCCACCAGTGTCATTGCATGTGTGTTCTTTTTAGTAACAAGAACCATATACAATTTTGCATGTGTGTTCTATTCACATACCACATATGGATCCACCAGTGCCATTGCATGTGTGTTCTTTTCACTAACAACAACCAGAGTCATTGCATGTGTGTTCTTTTCACATACCACATATGGATCCACCAGTATCATTGCATGTGTGTTCTTTTCACTAACAACAACCAGAGTCATTGCATGTGTGTTCTTTTCACATACCACATATGGATCCACCAGTGTCAATGAAATGTGTGTTCTCTACAGAGACCACACATAGAAACACCAGTGTCATTGCATGTATGTTATTTTCACTAACAACAACTGGAGTCATTGCATGTGTGCTCTTTTCACAATCCACCGATGGATCCACCAGTGTCATTGCATGTGTGTTCTTTTTAGTAACAACAACCAGTGCCATTGCATGTGTGTTCTTTTCACTAACAACAACTGGAGTCATTGCATGTGTGCTCTTTACACATAACACCTATGGATCCACCAGTGTCATTGCATGTGTGTTCTTTTTACAAACAACAACCAGAGTCATTTCATGTTTGTTCTTCTCACATACCACATATGGATCCACCTGTGTCATTGCATGTGTGTTCTCTTCACAATCCACACATGGATCCACCAGTGTCATTGAATGTGTGTTCCTTTCACTAACAACAACCAGTGTCAATGCATGTGTGCTCTTTTCACAATCCACCCATGGATCCACCAGTGTCATTGCATGTGTGTTCTTTTTAGTAACAACAACCAGAGTCATTGAAATGTGTGTTCTTCTCACATAGCACCTATGGATCCACCAGGTTCATTGCATGTATGTTATTTTCACTAACAACAACTGGAGGCATTTCATGTGTTCTCTTTTCATAATCCACATATGGATACACCAGTGTCATTGCATGTGTGTTCTTTTTAGTAACAACAACCAGTGTCATTGCATGTGTGTTCTTTTCACTAACAACAACTTGAGTCATTGCATGTGTGCTCTCTTCAGAGACCACCTATGGATCCACCAGTGTCATTGCATGTGTGTTCTTTTTACTAAGAACAACCAGAGTCATTTCATGGTTGTTCTTCTCACATACCACCTATGGATCCACCAGCATCATTGCATGTGTGTTCTCTTCACAATCCACACATGGATCCACCAGTGTCATTACATGTGTGCTCTCTTTAGTAACAACAACCAGTGTCCTTGCATGTGTGTTTTTTCACATACCACATATGGATCCACCAGTGTCATTGAAATGTGGGTTCTCTACAGAGACTACACATGGATCCACCAGTGTCATTGCATGTATGTTATTTTCACTAACAACAACTGGAGTCATTGCATGTGTGCTCTTTTCACAATCCACATATGGATCCATCAGTGTCATTGAAATGTGTGCTCTCTTTAGAGACCACACATGGATCCACCGGTGTCATTGCATGTGTGTTCTTTTCACTAACAACAACTGGAGTCATTGCATGTGTGTTCTTTTCACATACCACATATGGATCCACCAGTGTCATTGCATGTGTGCTCTTTTCACAATCCACCCATGGAACCACCAGTGTCATTGCATGTGTGTTCTTTTAGTAACAACAACCAGAGTCATTAAAATGTGTGTTCTTCTCACATACCACCTATGGATCCACTAGTTTCATTGCATGTGTGTTCATTTCATAATCCACCTATGGATCCACCAGTGTCATTGCATGTGTGTTCTTTTTAGTAACAAGAACCATATACAATTTTGCATGTGTGTTCTATTCACATACCACATATGGATCCACCAGTGCCATTGCATGTGTGTTCTTTTCACTAACAACAACCAGAGTCATTGCATGTGTGTTCTTTTCACATACCACATATGGATCCACCAGTATCATTGCATGTGTGTTCTTTTCACTAACAACAACCAGAGTCATTGCATGTGTGTTCTTTTCACATACCACATATGGATCCACCAGTGTCAATGAAATGTGTGTTCTCTACAGAGACCACACATAGAAACACCAGTGTCATTGCATGTATGTTATTTTCACTAACAACAACTGGAGTCATTGCATGTGTGCTCTTTTCACAATCCACCGATGGATCCACCAGTGTCATTGCATGTGTGTTCTTTTTAGTAACAACAACCAGTGCCATTGCATGTGTGTTCTTTTCACTAACAACAACTGGAGTCATTGCATGTGTGCTCTTTACACATAACACCTATGGATCCACCAGTGTCATTGCATGTGTGTTCTTTTTACAAACAACAACCAGAGTCATTTCATGTTTGTTCTTCTCACATACCACATATGGATCCACCTGTGTCATTGCATGTGTGTTCTCTTCACAATCCACACATGGATCCACCAGTGTCATTGAATGTGTGTTCCTTTCACTAACAACAACCAGTGTCAATGCATGTGTGCTCTTTTCACAATCCACCCATGGATCCACCAGTGTCATTGCATGTGTGTTCTTTTTAGTAACAACAACCAGAGTCATTGAAATGTGTGTTCTTCTCACATAGCACCTATGGATCCACCAGGTTCATTGCATGTATGTTATTTTCACTAACAACAACTGGAGGCATTTCATGTGTTCTCTTTTCATAATCCACATATGGATACACCAGTGTCATTGCATGTGTGTTCTTTTTAGTAACAACAACCAGTGTCATTGCATGTGTGTTCTTTTTCACTAACAACAACTTGAGTCATTGCATGTGTGCTCTCTTCAGAGACCACCTATGGATCCACCAGTGTCATTGCATGTGTGTTCTTTTTACTAAGAACAACCAGAGTCATTTCATGGTTGTTCTTCTCACATACCACCTATGGATCCACCATC